>OY856409.1:155285906-155923823 GCA_963693085.1 Alisma plantago-aquatica | reverse complement strand
CCTGGGTCTTGTCTCATTTGTGACATCTTCCTCTAAATCAGTGCACTCACCTCTTCCTGCAATACTACCATGTTTGAGTTGGATAACCTTCATTTTTTGTTGATAATGTCCTTCAGAAACTTCCCATAAGATCAGATTTTCTCTATTACATCAACCAATAGCAGGTTCACATGAAGTTTTCAGGAAGTGTCATGAAATTTTTGAACTCTCTATCCACCTTCCTTACCTTCAAACTGTTGGGGAATGGTATCGGATTTATGTTCCATCACAGATGTGGAAGAACATAAGTGTCTTTGTGCACCTCCTTCTCCCCATTTTCTTCCTCTTCTGGAATTTTCTCTAGAAGTGCGTCATCATCTACCTTCTCAGACACAAGTAACTCCAGATCTACTACACTCTCTGGTTCCACTATTATGCTTGACTCTCTAGATGAATTAACTGGTGCTTGAGTCTTTTCCTATACCACTGCCTTATCTTTCAAACAAACCTTCCACTCCTTAGGAGTACAACTTTCACATGCTAGTTTTCTGGAAGGACATCAATATTTCCTAGGAAGTCTTGCCGATTTGGCTTCTTTAGAGCCGCCATCTTTGCTGCCAATTGTGACATATGCGTCTCTACACTGTTAATCTAGGAAGACTAATTTTGCAACTCTCTCTTAGAATGATCTGTCCAATTCCCACTATTTTCAGCAGTTGTCCTATCATGTCTTCCATCCACTCCATATGATTAGGGCCTCTTGTTGGGTTTTAGGGGAGACAGAGAAGGCAGCGGAGACAAAAAAAATCTTCTCCCAAACCCAGAATAAAGGAATCACGTCAACATCTATACAATAGGAAAGATGGTTTGTAGAGGCATACCTTGTCCCGAGGCTTGCTTGGTGACTTTACCTCACGGCTTGTGCAGTCTTCACCTCCGATCTTGGATGGTGTCTCTGCAGCTCCTGGTCTCACCGGGACTATCAGGATTGACAGCTGTCCTCCGAGCGACAGAAGTCTCCCGCCTCTGTAGTAGTCCACACGGACCACCTGGAACTCCGATCTCCTTGTCCCACAAGGAACTGGAAGGAGTGTCACCCTCCTGTCAGCATACTAGTCACTGACACACTCTCCTACCACCAGTCACTTTCTGCAGTTGTCTTTCCCTTTTGGTGCCTCCCTTATCGGGTAGCACTTGCTCAGGCTCTCTCTCAGTTACCAAAACCAGAGAGAACGACAACTTTGCAGAGCAACTGGTGCACTGAGTTGTTATACTGAGAAGCCCCCACTACCCCTATATATAGGAGGATCATGGGACATGGTTCTCTACCCCGGGCAATGCAGGATTAAAGCAGGAGTAGAACAGTTTGGAATTTTCCACAAAAACAACCAACTGTGCCACCTGAACCGATTGTTTCATCCATGAAATGGTCGGTTGGGGAGTTGAGCCGATCGGTTCAACCTCAACCGATCAATTGGGACCCTTGATTCGATCGGTTTGTGGTCCTGATCCAACTCAAATTGACTTTCAAATTTGTTTCTGATTAATCAAATATTAATCCTTGTCTAAATCAAATTTGTACAAGTGAAAAAAATCGTATTTGCAAAATATTATTCTTGCTTTCCCAACGATCTCGGTTGGACCAGTTGAGCCGATCGGTTCAACAGTTGAGCTGATCGGTTCAACACTTGAACCGGTCGGTTCATCCTATCATGAGCCGATCGGTTCATCCCATGAGCCGATCGGTTCACCAACCTGAGTCGATCAGTTCATCTCATTAACCAATCGGTTGGGGTAGCAGACCTGTGCAAATCAGTCAATCGCAGTTTCAATCAATCTGATACTCTAATCAATCGATCCAACACCTTGAATACTATGATATTGAGCTATCAATTGATTGAGTGCTTAATTGAACTACTAAACTCCTTTACTAATCAATCTAAACATCATTTGTGGATAAACTCCTCTTCCAGGTTAAATCCTATGTGTGTGACCCTGCAGGTCCATTTCACGTTGGCAGTGAAAGTCCATAACACTTATGACTTCACAAGCAAAGAGCGGTGCCTAGTCGCACATTAGTGCGACCCAAGTGAAATAGAAAGTTGGAGAACAACTTTCAATCCTACAATCCGTGAATAGTGTTACAGTGAATGTATAATTCCTTTATCACTGATATCCTGAATGACCTCAAGGCATGGAACAGTCATCCTGTCAACGTTCATTCACTTTCTTGATCTCAGAGTAGATTGGAGAAGATATGTATGACATCAATATCACATACTGATTCACACATGTGTGTGCATGCCTATCTCAATCCTACTCATCAAGTGGCCATGGATATCAAACTCCCTTAGGAGAGACAAATCCCATATCTATCACTCACCCCTCAAAAGCCCCATGTGTCAAAGCCACCCAATCATCACCTTTATAACATTCCATGTTTCAGGACTGCATTTGATGATGTCAAAGTGTACCCAACGACATGTGTTGAGTGTAGTGATTTCAGGTCAAAGAATCACACTCACCACCATCACTGTGAGAACTGAATGTGACTACCATGTCATGGTTCCATGTGTCAAACTCACGGTGGGCCTGTCCGGTAAACTTGTTCTCTAACAAGTAAATATGTGTTTGGCTTATATCTCTATATCATGACTAATGAGATTCTATCATCAACCAACACCACAATCTAGTCTTGTGTGTCATTGTTGTATATCTACCTTCCACAATGACATCCGACTAGGGACATAACAAGAATGTACAAACTCTTACCATCTGTATGATCTCATCGTTCAGGTCATCAACCTGAAATCATACGTCATTGAGTATTGTCATTCTCTAGACACTCAATCTGTTCTATCACTATCTCATATGCCTGAACCAGAAAGAATTGGAAGCTTGTCTTTGATCTTTATCAAATCAATCTTAATGTATCCCACCAATCATCCCATGGTTGGCTCTCAGGGCATACATACCAACAGACTCCAACTTGCACTGCGAGCCAATCACACTTGAATCATATTCATAGTGATATTCAAACATGTCCCACATGTTACTGTGCTCTAGTGCTAATATAGTAAGTTATGGCAACACCTTGCCAAATTCAATATTAATTGCATGTCTCTCATCTCTTCACTGTACGTCACACGTATGAGATGGAGTTTCTGTAATATGCGATCTAGTATTCCTTTGCTAACCTTTAGCCACATTGCATGATCAAGCATCCAACTTGTCATCAATGACCGGAATAACTATAAGTTCATCTCATGAACTTCCAGATCCATATAGTATCCACTGTTGTTCTCTAACACACGGATACTCGGCTTTTCCTTTTAAAACAACTTTATTGGAACGTTTCCATTTATCAACAAACATTCACTTTTATATATATATCCCATATATTTATTGCAATTAATTTTCTGTCCTTTTTGGAAGTTCGCATCAGTGTAACTCTTTACAGTGAACCCTTCCATATTTCCATAGAACTAGTACTTCTCAAGTACTTATCAAGTTCTTATGGTATTCCAGTAACCCTTACTGGAACTAGACAGACATCCGCTCGTCATGTCCCACATACGAGTTATCAGGATGAGCATATCATATTATTATGTCCTACATACAAGATGATAAATGCATTTTGTTCTTACCATGTCCATACATGCAAGATAATGGGATGATTACATACATGATAGATCCATATCTATTCTTAGTGTTCCCATTCTTCATAAGAATTGGACACTTGGCCTTGGGATACCAACTCCATGTAACATGGACAAGTTTTCTCCCACTGAATCTATGTACACTGAACTCTTCAGTATAGATTGCCAATGTATGCTATCTCTTTTCAGGTCAAGAGGTTTTTGAGAACTATCTCTATAGATATCTATTCCTATCATATAGGAAATGTATCTATCTTCCCTAAATATAGTTTCCACTTTTGGATTTCCATTATAGAACATTTCCATTTCACATCAACATGTGGAATGTGAATACGCTCCCACTAAATCACATATCTCTTTTTATCTTTGACATATCAGTCAAACCCTTTGACTATATCATCAAAGTAAAGATCACAGTTCTGAGTTGCTTGTACTCAATCAATCACATTTATTAGTCCATTGTAACTTATAGACTTCATTTGCATTAATGGATTCATAAACCTCATAGGTTGTGTCACGTACACATCCTTGTTTTATTCTTCATAGGAATGCAGTTTTAGTATCCATATGCCAAATCTCTTAGTCATTAAGTTGCAATTAAAATGCATCATCCTTTTCAAAATGTTATCCATGTGTCTTAACACTTAAGACTCATTCGCACTTATGGATTTTATCCCAATGGGTGCTACCATCAAGGTCATACCTTATGGTTTACATGGAAGTCATTTAGGATGTAATGGTCATAAACCATAACTCAAAATCTGGTTCCTCATATTCATCTAGATAGTTGACTCATCTCATGACCAACTCATCACATAGATAATTGAGGTGTATCTGTCAAGGATATAAGAACTCACAACTCCTTGTGATTCTTAGTCCTCTATTAGTGTGGGGTATTCTTTTAAGAAGAAATCAGTTATTTGATAATCATCATCTAACTTCTTAGAGTATGACTCCCTTTTTTATTTATACATCACCATGCCTTAATCATGAGCTCACTATGATACACTATCATAATCACTCATAAGGATCTCAAACATTTGGTTCAAGTATTTTAATTCATTGATCTCATCAAGAACTAACACTTTAACAAATTCGTACTTCATCTATGATATTCTTGAACACTTCAAGATATTCATATTGGTATTTCTATAAACACCATTTGAAGTATTAGCATTAACTCCAATAGGTATGTAAAGACATCACATGTATTATACCTAATAGGATAATCATTCTCCCACTACCACTAGTGAAGATTGATTAATCATGTCCAAGAGATTCATGTCTCTTACTGGTCCTCTAACCAAAAGAGTCTAGATTTATCCATCATATGGAAACTAGAAATGAATTTCTCATGATTTATGCTAATTTGATTGTTTGAGTTATCAATAACTTTTAGGTACCATCTTATCTTATGCATACCAAGTACCACAAGATAAACAAGGAATTGCCACATAGATTAAAACATCAACTTTATTAATTGCTATCATTGTTATACAATATGCAAAAAATAATGTGTTTCTGTCCATTGGCAAATATGAAATAGCCGTTCATAACTCTATTACATGCCTTCACGGCTGAAAATAAACTAAAGTACTCTTATCTATGGCGGCAACACTTGCCCCATTTATTGAGTGCTTTACATTTTCTATCTTGGTATCATATACCTCAAAAATGTTACAAGTTTATTTCATGACACCTTTAGGTGGAGACATCCGTTGCCTCCTTCTTCTTTAGTTCTTCCAGATAGAGTGGACAATTCCTTTTCCAATTCCCTGGTTTTTGACAATGGTGGCAATTGCCTCTCTTGGTCCCGCCTCCCTTGGCCTTGAGAGCTGAAGATGACTTGGGCTGCTGGCTAGCATCAGAACCTTTCTTAGCTTTGCCCTTGCCCTTGTGCTTGGACTTGCCTTTCTTGATGTTGATCATCATCACAGACTTAGGCTTGTCCTTCTTCATCTATGTCTCGGTTATCCTCAGCATGCCCAACAACTCTGTCAACGGTGTGTCAAAGTTGTTCATGTTGTAGTTCATCACAAACTGACTGTAGGATTCTGGCAACAATTGCAGTATCACGTCAGTAGCCAACTCTTGGCTCAGGGGAAATCCCAGTCTTGTCAGGTTCTCCACATACCCAATCATCTTGAGCGTGTGAGGACCAACTGGATCTCCTTCTGTCATGACACACTTAAACAACACCCTGGAGACATCATATCTCTCTTGCCGTGCTTAATCTTCATACATGTTCTTGAGATGTTGAATCATCTCAATGACACCCATGTTCTCATGTTATCTCTGCAACTCGTGGTTCATGGAGCACAACATCAAGCACTTTGCATCAATGGCATCATCAGAATGTTTATTATAAGCATCCCTTTCTGCCTTTGGTGCGGTAGGAGCAGGTTCCTCTAGAACTGGAGTATCCAGGACATAGAGCTTTCACTCTTGAGTGAGAACAATTCTTAATGTCCTAAACCAGTTGTGGAAGTTAGTCCCATTCAGCTTGTCCTTTTCAAGGACTGGTCGCAATGAAAAGTGATTGTTGTTTGTTGTCATTTGTACTACAAAAGCAAATATATGCAATTTATTCTAAAACTCAATTTTGACTTATTTGATTGATTTGAAAGTTTGATGATATAATTAGGACTTTAATTAATTATCACCCCCACTATTTTGTTCAAATTGATAGCCCTCACCATCAATTTGGAAGATTGTAGCGTACAATCTTCAAGTGGGTCAAGATCCATATTTCATCAAGTCATGAGTCAGCTTTGGCTGATCGCCCACAATCTTGACTATTTAGGTAGGCCATCATGCCAATTGCATCATATGCAACTCTTGATGAATGAACATGTGCAACACCTTGCCATGAACATTCTATGCCTCTGGGCTTAGACGCTCTAAGAATCACTAGTTAAGTCTAACCCAAAAGCCGACACGGTAAACATGCACCCTGCTTTGGCAGAACCTACATGTTTACCCTTCACACTTCTACGAGATAGACGGCGCACCATGCTTTTACGTAACCTACACTTAGTCGATTAAGTTTTTCATGTGTGCCGCTAATGGAAGGCGTATAAGACTTAATATTTTGATGAGGGATTTGGTTTTATAGGTACATATACATATCCAATCACCACAATACATAGTACATATCATATACATGCTATATCCCATAGAAAACATGTGAAACGATAAAAGCGATGATTATGGACATCCTAATGTGATTCCTCGAGCCAAAAGGAATCATGGTCATCTAGGTCTACATCACATGCAACCTGTCCATGATGAAGTGATATAGCCGTCTGAGTAGATCAACTCATCACATGAATGACATGCTTGCCCTGGTCGGTCGTCTGGGTTCTACCAGCCGATCAGTTGGCTCCTCCAAACGATCGGTTTTCCTGGTCATCGTGCATCTCCTCATGGCCGCCACCCGATCGTCTCTCTCCATGAGCCAGTCGTCTGGATCGCCAACCAATCATTTCATACATTGAACCGATCGTCTCAGTCGTCGTCAGATGTCCTTCATCCGTTGACATAACAGGAAATAAAAGATCTATCTTATTTTACATTTAAATAGGGAAACCCCAAGTTACATTTGGGAGGAGCAAAGGTAGGAAAGAAATCTCGAGTTATCTTGAGTAACATCAAGAATAGGAGATAGGGAATCGATGCGCAGACTGAGATGCAAGCAACCACATACAATCAAGCACACATACATAGGGTTTATTGGCCATAACCACGCTATACATCCACCATAAAACTCTTTTAAGGGTGACGCGTATCGAGTGCATTCATATTACATATCATATATGTATATTAGAAATTGTGGATTTTGGATTGGACATGCATAAAGCCAATTTTATTCGCATCGTATGCAATAAATAAAGGCGACAAACCTAAATCGATCACATCGATAATCCTAAAGTATAGAGCAGTTGACGTGGCTCTAATACCACTGTTGGGTTTTAGGGGAGACAGAGAAGGTAGCGGAAACAAAAAAATTCTTCTCCCAAACCTAGAATAAAGGAATCGTGTCAACATCTATACAATAGGAAAGATGGTTTGTAGAGGCATACCTTGTCCCAAGGCTTTCTCGGTGACTTTACCTCGCGGCTAGCATGATCTTCACCTCTGGTCTTGGATGGTGTCTGTACAGCTCCTGGTCTCACCAGGACTATCGGGATTGACAGCTATCCTATGAGCGGCAGAAATCTCCCGCCTCTGTAGTAGTCCACAGGGACCACCTGGAACTCCGATCTCCTTGTCCCACAAGGAATCGGAAGGAGTCGCACCCTCCTATCGGTGTACTAGTCACTGACAGACTCTCCTACCACCAGTCACTTTCTATAGTTGTCATTCCCTTACTGTGCCTCCCTTATCGTGTAGCACTTGCTCGGGCTCTCTCTCAGTTACCAAAACCAGAGAGAACGACAACTTTGTAGAGCAACTGGTGCACTGAGTTGTTGTACTGAGAAGCCCCCACTACCCCTATATATAGGAGGGTCATGGGACAGGGTTCTCCACCCCAGGAAATGCAGGATTAAAGCAGGAGTAGAAGGGTTCGGAATTTTTCACAAAAAACAACCAACTATGTCACCTGAACTGATCGTTTCATCCATGAAACGGTCGGTTGGGGAGTTGAGATGATCGGTTCAACCTCAACCGATCGGTTGGGACCCCTGAACCGATCGGTTCACTTCTGAGCCGATCGGTTCGTGGTCCTGATCTAACTCAAATTGACTTTCAAATTTGTTTCCGATTAATCAAATATTAATCCTTATCCAAATCGAATTTGTACAAGTGAAACAAATTGTATTTGCAAAATAGTCTTCTCGCTTTCCCAACAATATCAGTTGGACTAGTTGAGTCGGTCGATTCAACACTTGAACTAGTCGGTTCAGCCTGTCATGAGTCGATCGGTTCATCCCATGAGCCAATCGGCTCACCAACCTGAGCCGATCGGTTCATCTCATGAGGCGATCGGTTGGGGTAGCAGACCTGTGCAAATCAGTCAATCGCAGTTTCAATAAATCTGATACTCTAATCAATCGATCCAACACCTTGAATATTATGATATTGAGCTATTAATTGATTGAGTGCTTAATTGAACTACTAAACTCCTTTAGTAATCAATCTAAACATCATTTGTGGATAAACTCTTCTTCCATGTTAAATCCTATGTGTGTGACCCTACAGGTCCATTTCACGTTGGCAGTGAAAGTCCATAACACTTATGACTTCACAAGAAAAGAGTGGTGCTTAGTCGCACATCAGTGCTACCCAAGTGAAATAGAAAGTTTGAGAACAACTTTCAATCCTACAATCTATGAATGGTGTTATAGTGAATGTATAATTCCTTTGTCACTAATATCCTGAATGAACTCAAGGCATGAAACAATCATCCTGTCAATGAGAATTCACTTTCTTGATCTCAGAGTAGATTGGAGGAGATATGTATGACATCAATATCACATACTGATTCACACATGCATACGCACGCCTATCTCAATCCTACTCATCAAGTGGCCATGGATATCAAACTCCCTTAGGAGGGACAAATCCCATATATATCACTCATCCCTCAAAAGTCCCATGTATCAAAGCCACCTAGTCATCACCTTTATAACAACCCATGTTTTAGGACTGCGTTTGATGATGTCAAAGTGTACACAATGACATGTGCTGAGTGTAGTGATTTCAGGTCAAAGAATCACACTCACCACCATCACTGTAAGAACTGACTGTGACTACCATGTCATGGTTCCATGTGTCAAAATCACGGTGGGTCTGTCTGGTAAACTTGTTCTCTAACAAGTACCTATGTGTTTGGTTTGATATCTCTATATCATGACTAATGAGATTATGTCATCAACCAACACCACAATCTAGTCTTGTATGTCATTGTTGTCTATCTACCTTCTACAATGACATACAACTAGGGACATAACAAGAATGTACAAACTCTTAGCATTTGTATGATCTCATTGTCCATGTCCTCAACCTGGAAGCATACATCATTGAGTACTGTCATTCTCTAGAGATTCAATCTATTCTATCACTATCTCATATGATTGAACCAAAAAGAATTGGAAGCTTGCCTTTGATCTTTATCAAATTAATCTTAATGTATCCGACCAATCATCCCATGATTGTCTCTCAGGGCATACATACCAACACCTCTCTCCTATTGTTGGTTGTTTCCTTACTTCTACTGTAAGTTATACTATTGTTGGTTCTATTTATTGGAGTCCTTCTAAAAATTATTAGGACCCTTACAAGAAAATTACGATCCTTTCTCCATGAATACTCATTGTTTTTGCCCCTGTAATTCTGTTGACACGTAAAATGGCACTCTTCCTCTTCACCGTCAGAATGGGCACCTCATCTTTATTCCATCTACTTTATAAGCATTTGCACTCGAGCCTTCAAGTCATTTATCTCCCTTAATTCACTTACACTTTTTACCATCACAGGCGTTACATGTGCTTCTCCCCATGCTTGGTTATTGGCCATGTTCCTTAGAATCTCATGGGATTTACTAGTTTTATTATTAAGAAAGAAGCCAAAATGTGCATTTTCTAATGTTGACTGCTCTGCATTGCATAACCCATAGTAGAAAGTATTTTCTATAATCAAAGACATCAAGTACATGATGTGGAACCTTTTTAAGCATGTTCTAATATCTCTCTCAGGCTTGTAAATATGACTCCTATACATGCTACCTAAAAGTATGAATCTCTCCAACTAAATCATTAGAATTTTGCAGTGGGAAGTACTTCTAAAGGTCTATCATCTAGTCCCATGTCTCTATTGATTCAGGATGTAGACTTAGAAGCCAAGTCTTGGATTTATTTTCCGATGAGTAAGAAAATAGCTTGAGATAAGTCAAAATAGCCAACACTGTGATGGAGTGGACTTTTGAGATCCTTAAATGTCCAATGACTTAAGTGAAAGCATAAGGTTGAGATAGATTGAGGGTTCCAAGCTCTGTACAAAGTAGGTGTATTGATGCTCACATCATGATTAAGATACTTAAGTTTATGCCTACTCAAGGTATTTAATTGACTGGCCAAATAGTGACTTTTTGGTACTAAAATCATAGGGAATGAAACGCGAGTCATGATAAAATTATGGTGAAAATTGCATATTGGTTGAAGGTACTTAGAAGAAGTTATTTAGGTGTAAATATTATGAAATAATGTCTGTAACTGCATGTTTTGGAACAAAGTTTATGATAAATATATGCTCCAGTCCTATTTTTGGTGAATACCCCGCACGCAAATGGTTTCCAATAGAACTGACGAGAAGACCAAGGACGCAGGGACTCCTCGCCGTGGTATGGTAGTCCAACTCCAAGTCTGGAGCACAACAGCGCTCATGATCAAGTCGGCGGCGCTTGAGATCAGATGAGCGTTAGCACTTGCGTCTGTGAAGAGGAGCACCTTGGCTCTGTTAGTTGCTCGTCAGGAGCAGCCTAGAGGTGACATGGACTGGAGGGAGGTGCTAGGCCGGTGGCGAGCCTGCGGTGGCGGCGTCATGGAGGCACAGTCAGACTTCCAAGAAGACTCGAGGAGGTGAACCACCTGTGCGGCCCTATGCGGCAGTAGGAGAAGAGATGGAGGAGCATACGATGTAGGATCTCACACCGGAAATCATCCTCGTGGCGGCGGCCTCCTCGAATCTATGAGGAGGAGCTGCCAATAGTAAGCCTGAAGGCCACCGTCGTGTAGGGAGGCCATACAAAGTGTTTCAGAGCTTTATAAGCTAATAAGGAGTGCCTAGGATCTGTTGATTTCTTGCCGGAGTAGAGCCCCTACGGCGGCTTTGTGCGGCGGTAGTTCACGGACGCAACGGAGAAATCCTTTGTGTGCGTGAAGAAGTGAAAGAGTTGAACGTGGTCTGACTCTCATACAGTCAGACGGGTCCCACACATAAACCAGACTCAGAACCCCCATACCGGTTGGCTCAGCGTGAGACCAAGAGACATGAGCCGCAACCTCCATGGACACATGGCAGCGCACAAGAGGCGACAAAAGGTAAATTCTTCACAAATGTTCATATCTTAGATAAATCGTAGTAATTAGCCCGATGATCAAAAAATTACAAACAAAGTATAAAAATCCTCAGAAAAATAAGTAGAACACAGTGGAATGATAATCTCAGGCTTTTGATGTATTAATTTTAGTGACATCATGTAAGATGTATTATGCTTGTTTTATGAGTAATAAATATAAAATGATGATATAAAATTATGGAAAAATGTCAGTAAGTATATAATAATGTTTAGAATGCATATGATGTCAGTAATTATGATGTTGATGCAAAAAATTATGTAATTTACTTTATATGGCTAATTAGGGCTAATAAGACTAAATAAAATGCAATAAATACATGCATGCTCAATAAATGATGAAATTTACAGAGTAAGCTCATATCAGTATATTGAACCTCATTGTTAATTATGAGATCATGATGATTCACAAAATTCATGTTATATGAAGATGAACCTTGATACATGGGTTGTAACCCTAATTTGAATAATGTATATAAACTAGGGTTAATATGTACACCAAAAAGGATATGGAACCTAATGTTCAGATAATGAACCATAATCTAGAAAATGACATCAGTAAGATAATCTAAGACAAGAATGCAAGTAATGATGGGAATATCCTAATGAGATAAAATAAACCCTAATGAACACGAATAGGATTAAGATGAGATGTAAGAAGATGAGAACCTAATGATAGTATATGATCTTGTCTTGATCAGGTTTAATAAGGATATAGATGACTAAGGAATATGTGATGATTAAGTTTATCTCTTGCTCAAGGTACGCCATTACCTCTTTCTTGGCTTATTATACATTATGCTTGTGTTATATGGTAGTAAAGACTTGGAATATGGCATTGATTGAAATGATAGTCTAGTATGATATGTTGCTTGAATTTACATATGTATGGCTATGAACACCTGCAAACATAATATAGATGTTCCATCATAAGATAGCTCATAAACCACTTGGTGGTAGAGCACATGCATAATGATCACAAACCACTTGGTGGTAGATCATATGATGTTTGTATAATGATCACAAACCACTTGGTGGTAGATCATAAGGCCTAAAGACGTCAAAGCCACTTGGTGGCAGACGCACGAGATGTATGATGGAAATGTGCTTAAAATATGTGTTCTCTTTTGTTAATGAACATCTTTGTGTAAGTATATGATTTTCTTATTTTTCTTTATAATTGCCAAGTATTAGTTTTATCATATTGCCAAGATATGATGAGAGGTATATCAAAGACACGTAGGTGTACTCTGTACAATATTCTTGAATATTGTGCTGACGTGTACCACATGTAATCTTTTGTTTAGGTTGTGGTTATGCTCTTGAAGAACCAGGATAGTTGAGAGTTGTGTAGTAAGCTGATGTACAGGTGGACCTGTTGTCTTAAGATCATGTAGTTTAGTGGTAGTACATGTATATGTTAAAGTTTGTTGTTCAATATGTTTGTCAAATGTTGTAATAATTCATGTTGTAATTATATGTTGAATGGTTAACATGTGTGTATGGTTTTATTATTGTTCATGTGCATGTGGTACTGATTATTTCCTTTTGACTTCCTCTGATTTTCTTCTTCTTAGCCTAGTGTGTGGTGTTTAAATTGGGATTCTCGCTGAGGTGAAGGTTTCAATTTAGACGTCACACATCAGATTAAGTTTTAGAAAATCCGAGGACATCACAAACACCCTTTCAAGCTTGATCATGTCGCAACTCTCCATAAAGAAATTAATATGTGCCATGGGGGTCCTCCATACTGTGCCCGTGATATGCCTAAGATTGAATCAACATCAAAAGCCCCATATCTACCTTGTACCTCCCCACATTTACACCAATTATTCTATTACAGATGGCATCTTGATCTTCTCACGCATAGTCTATTCCTCAGGTTGATCACCCATCTCTACTGAATCTTCTTTAAAACCATGGTCTATCGGTGTAGCAATGAGCTTCTCACCTGAAGCTTTGTACTCTAGTGCTCTATGATATATCTCATCTCTATCCACTACTTGGGAAATAGATTCTTTGTAATATGTGGTCATTGTGTGAACCATGCACTACTACCCTTGAAATGGATACAAACTATCAACACCAAGAAAATAAGCACGTCTACAATAAAGATTGGAAATGATTTTTTCTTGATTGAAAGTAATAAATTTAAAAGCAAAATAAAAATGGCCTAGAATGGTCGGTGACAACACTCGTAGTCTGGTTGCCAATTCCCTGACAACAATGCCAAAAACTTGATGCATGTAAATCACATGTATAAAATGCAAGTGCACATATCGCGTAGTAAGGACCTACAGAGGCCCAAGTTTTTGAGATCAAGAATTGTTAAATAAAATACTACTACTAACTACCTACCAATCAACTAGGCTGCTTGAAAAGGGTTTACTGAATTAACTATCCTAAAAATAGAAAATGAATCTAGAATTAATGGTTTGTGATCAAATGATTAGGGATTCCTCAGAACTCTAGTTTCACCACGACTAACAAAATACATGCATTCCTCTAAGTTATACTTAAACAGTCAAATCTCTTGAATTAGGGCCTTGTAGAAATATTACTGGCTCATGTGTATAGTATCCTACCTATCCTAAGCCAAACCCCACTCCCACAGTGATTCATCCCTTAGGTTAAGTGCATTAAGAAACCTATGAGTTAATACCCTCACAGCCATAAGCCCTTTATAAAGGTGTAGTATAACCTATTTTACCTATAATTTTTCCAACAATTAATCCCACTCCCATGGTAATGAATTATTTATCAATTTGATTATTTTGATTAGGAACAATAACATCATCCATGGAATTATCGACATAAATTCAATAGAAACAAATTAAAATGTAACTATCAGTAATTCAATGTATCAAGTCATGTGGGGCTACTCCAAGGTCCTATGGAATGAAGGGATTAGCCCTGCATGCTACAAGTCATGGTTAAATAACAAAAAAAGAGAAGATATAGGGCTTTTCATTTGAAATAGATGAAAAACCCCTAGTGAAGAGTGGTTCGGTGATCCTATATGGTGACCTTAATGATTTGCAGCTTCTTCAGTAGCAAACCGGCCCTCTAGAGATGCTCATAACACCTTGACAATATGTTACTTCACTGTCTTCGCCTCTCGCACCTTCATCCTCTACAATGGGTCTGTCATGATATCCCCTATGTGGCAATCCTTTTCCTAGGTCATAGGGTTGTCCTTGGCCTCAGGAGAATTCGTGGTTGTTAGATCTTACCTAATCATAAATAACAATCTATGGTGTGTTGTACCACCATGGGATGTATGGGTGGCACCGAGTTTATTGGGTTGTGTGACCCGATCCTCTATGTCAGTACTACTGACTAGGTGAGTCAACAACACTTAGTTATCCTCATGCAAATATTTATGCTGTGTCTGTACTACCGAGCTGACCGTCAACAACACTAACTAATTGTTTGCAATCTTTGCTGCTCTCTAGATCATAAGTTGGTAGCACCGACTTGTACTATCACTAGAATGGACAGCTTGGCCAATATCACTAAGATGGCTCTCCGTGTCACTGAGATTTCCTTCTTGGTTTGTTTTGGAAATGAGCCATGTCAGTCTTATTGAAAGTGATCGTCAGTGGCACCAAGTCTCCCGGAGTGGACTTGAACACCTGAAAATGGGGGAAATAAAGATGTAAGTATGTGGCAATAATGTAAAACCCCACAATTATCAAGTAAAAAGATAAAAATTTGACACAAGAGTGCTTTTTAGGAAATAAACACAATATGAGATGTAAACACATCAAATAGATAATATTCTCGTCAATAACACATGTAAAATAGCCTAAAAATCACAACTCAAACTATGCGTATAAAAAGATTAAAACAAAAATGCTAGGGAAGAAGATCTAAAACCCTAAAAGGGAAGCATGGTTGAAACCCTAAATAAATATGGGACAGGGACAGGGACAAGAATAAAGAAAAAAAACAAGAACAAGAAAAACCACCATAACTGACCCAGAGATAGAGAGGTTGGAGTCAGGATGATGGATCACCTTGATTTATGAGCCAACGACTAGAGGGCCAGAGGGATGCTCCACCTTTCTCCCAAATTGACTAAGAAACTAGAAAGCAGAGGAAAAAAATGAACATATAGGAGAACTAAAATTAAAAATATGGAATCATCCTAAAGATGCTCAATCTTGTAACACGATAGAAGGAATTGGATCAGATCATCTTAGCTTCCCAGTGGAGTCGGTAGTCTATCACACTCTACCCAAAAGAGAGATAGAGATATATAGAGAAACTCTATCTTTTAGATAGTGAAACCTCATTCAACAGTCATATGAAAAAAAATAAAGAAAGTTGTTAGGAGTTGCCACCACATTTTATATGGAGAACGTGGAAAACCATGATAAATCATTGAAGCCACAGTGTAAACTTGAGCAATCATCTAACTCAGATAGATAGAAAATAATAGAAATAACACAAAGCTCAGACTCAATTATCTTGTTACAAGTGGGGAAGGTTTGACACCCCTGTCTCTCCTATTAAACATGTATCAAACCACTTTTAGGTGGTTATGAATAAATGAGCGATTTAGGATGGTGAAAGCAAACACAAATGGAAAACATGATTTTCAATGGTGGGGTGGGAATTTAAGGCAGGAGATGTTTGTTCCCTTCCCAACATAGCCCTGCAAGTCTATTTTTTAGGTGTATTGGGGTCTAATCACCTAAGGTCCTCCCATGTTGAAGATCCATAACAATTGAATAGGACCAATGTATAGAATTTGGAAGGTGGTTAGTAGATATAGGCTAATAATGAGATCTAATTGTTTACAAAATAATAGCTAATAGACAGTTATATCAATGCAACAGAGCAGATGTAGTAGTTATAGCAATGTAATAGGACAAATGCAGAAGTTATACTAGCCAACTAAACAGGAGGTGTCAGAGGAAGGATCCCCTATTCACGAGCAAGAAATTAAAAAAGAAGGGAATTTTGATCCTCTACCTTTAGGAGGTTCGAAAGGGGTCTGAAATATGGATGATGTGGGTTCTAGACAAAATCTTATGGAACAAGTGGAAAATTACCCTAAAATGCCACATCTATAGGATGCACAGATCAAGGTGATCTAACACATGACGTGGTGGATGGATTGGACTTGTCGAGAGTCTCAGTTGGATAAAAACTTATTTCTTGATTTTCTAGTAATTTCATGTTTGTTTTAGAAAAATCAAAGAAAATTGTAGAAAAATATAATTTGGGATATGTCTCAGATTTATTTTGAAAAACATTTGTATATCCTTGGAAAATGATTACTTTTATGTAGGATAATTTAATTGGGTAATGTATGAGAAAGGGTTTGTAAATACATAATTGAAGGACACACTACTACAAAAAATGGTTTTTACAACAGTTCATTTTTCCATTTTACAACGGGTGTCAGCTATTGTATTAGATCGCGTGGTGTTATGGGGGGGTTCTTTATACAACATGTGTTGTAATAGGGGTGTTGTATATAACATGTTGAGACAAAAGGAAAATATATATAGACACAAGGTTTTGAACTTGAGACTACTTGAAAGTCAGGCACATCTCAAACCGTTGAACCAGTTTCATTTTATGCAACACATATATTCTTTGTTGTACATATACAACAAATGACGTGCAAACCTGTTGTGTGATTGTGGTCTATTACAACAGGTAACTATTACAATAGGTGAAACCTGTTGTGTAATTATAATATACTACAATGGGTTATAGTATGTTGTGTAATGATGGTCTATTACAACGGGTTAACATATGTGACTATTACAATAGGTATAGCATGTTGTGTAATTATGATCTTTTACAATGGGTTAGAGTATGTTGTGTAATGATGGTCTATTACAATGGGTTAACATACATGGCTATTACAACGTGTTAGAGCATGTTGTGTAATTATGATCTTTTACAACGGTTTAGAATATGTTGTGTAATGATGATCTATTACAACAAGTTAGCATACATGACTATTACAATGAGTTAGAGCATGTTGTGTAATTATGGTCTTTTACAACAGATTTGAGTATGTTGTGATATTACAGTCTATTACAACAATATAGCACCTGTTGTAGTATCACATATACTACAACGAGTTTGGCCCGTTGTATATAACTTGTGTTGTGTAAAATATATAATTCACAACACACAAATAGACTTGTTATAAAAGATATGCTAACTACAACACAACCAACAGAACTATTGTGTTTTTCCCATTGTAAAAAGCATTTTCTGTAGTAGTGACAATTTTACACTTTTGATTTGTAAAGAAGATTTCCTTACATAAAGCCCCAAACTAGATGCAAGTGGGTCAATATAAGTGAATTAAATGTGTGAAAAAATGTAGAAAAATGTGAGGAAAATAACAAATGTAGAAAATGGGTGAAATGTGGAATGAACTCAAACTCTATTATTAACCAGAGAACTAGTATTAATCTTGATTTTTTGCCGAGTAAGCAAAAAATGAGGTGTTAGCAAGCTGCATTAGGTTGCATGTGCATCAGGTGTGCTACGCAGATAGGTGTGTAGGCACATCAGGTGTGTACCAAAATTGACCGTGCATCGGTTGTCTGCTCCCATTAGAAACTTGATATCATTCTTGTTTGATATCTAATTGTACCCATTATTTTTGCATCATTTTGTAATTGCTTTTTTTACAAATATATAGTAAAAATTAAACAAGAAAACAAATATATAATTCTTAACCAATTAATTAGAGAAGTCATTAATTTTAAAAAACCTTTTCAACATGCATTTGAATTTTTATTGTCTTCTTCAAGACTTAAATTCATAATAAATACAAAACATATATATTAATTAAACTTAAACACTCACATAGTGCATTGCATCATCTTAAATGTTATCATGTGATTAACTCACTAGATTATAATTTAATATTATATATATAAGAAGAGATTAGATGAAGCATGGCAATTAATGTAAGGTTTAGGAATAACCATGATATGGGTAGTGAAACATCCAAATTAAAAACACCAAATATCTAAAATATACTAGTACGATTATAAATATAAAAAGTTCCATTAACTAAAATATTATTCTATTTTTACATCAAAATATTAGATAATGTTAAATGTAAGTAAACAATGTTGTTTCTATGATCCATCTAACTTTTTTTACCTTAACTCATAAAGTGAGTTAGAAAAACGTCTAGGGATTTATATGACATATAAGTGCCATACAAAATTTTATCTAATTTACAAACACTTTTCTAACTTTCATTGAAAAGACACAACACACATTAACTTCTACATCATAAAATACATACTAATTGAGCTACTCACATTTTATACAAGCACAATACGTAATATATAGAGAAGAAGTATACAAACAACACATAAATAGTACATAAAAGTTCAATTATTATAGCCATTATTGCAAATTTAGTTATAATTTTAATATAATTTATATAATGCATAATTAATACACACTCACTCACACACTACTAAAGAAAATATTTTTCTCCACTAGTCAACTGATAGAAAGCTGCCCACCGCTAAGAACTCTGGCTCATTCACACGAGATCTTCTTCTCGTCCAACAGAGGTCTTCATCCTTGATGAGATGAATCTTTACACGTTATCAGAATTATGGAAGTCAAAGTAGCTTTTACAATAGGTGTTGACTGTTATATTAGATGACTTGGAGGTTCTTTATACAACTTGTATTGTGCAGTTGTAACATATTTGTTTTATATGATAGTTAATGTAAATTGTAGTTCACTGAACACACCAATTGTAATAGGGGTGTTTTATATGTCGTATTCAGAAAAAGGAAAATACATCAAATATGTGCTTCAAAACAATGACCTACAAGTATACTTAGTAGTTGCATGCCACTACGGTACTATATATGTCATACAATATATATATATATATATATATATATATA
Source organism: Alisma plantago-aquatica (assembly GCA_963693085.1). Taxonomy (NCBI): domain Eukaryota; kingdom Viridiplantae; phylum Streptophyta; class Magnoliopsida; order Alismatales; family Alismataceae; genus Alisma; species Alisma plantago-aquatica. The sequence goes on along the minus strand of OY856409.1, from coordinate 155,904,189 downwards.
TATATATATTAAACCATTTACAGAGGAATAAAAAAAACCATTTATGGACAAAGTTTTATATTATATATATATATATATATGCGTGTGTGTGTAGAATTTATATTTTTTTGTGGGGTGGGGGCATGACATCTACTTACCCTCCACAGCTCCACCCCTAGGTTGGAGTCTCTTTTGTGATCTTGGTATATAAAAACAGATTATACCATTTTGTGTAACTGTGGTCTATTACAATATGTGAAAGCTTGTTGTGTGATTATGATATATTACAACGGGTTAGAGTATATTGTGTACTTATGATGTATTATAGCAAATTAGTACATGACTATTGCAACATGTTAGAGCATGTTATGTAAGTATGGTCTTTTATAACAAACTTGAGTATGTTGTGATGTTACATTCTATTATAACAATTTAACTCTAGTGATAATGTTGTAGTATCACATATATTACAATGAGTTTGGTCTGTTGTATATAACTCGTGTTGTATAAAATGTACAATAAACAACACACTAATAGACTTATTGTAATAAATATGCAAACTACAATACAATCAGCATAATTATTATATTTTGCATAATATAAAGTATTATATATAGGTATATGTATGGAATTAAGAGATACATTCTCTCCCCCTCTCCATGCCCATAGCAAAGCGCAAATGCCCGAGAGGGTGGTAAATCAAGACGACACTGGAAATCAAACTCAGATCCCTTAGTGAAGGAACTCTGTGTATATATATAGATATACATATATATACATATACATATATATATATATATAACATAACAATGCATGGAGCATTTTTTTTTGTTATTTTGTATCGGCACGTAGAAATGCATGGAACGTATATATTTTTTATTCTGTATCGACATATATATATATATATATATATATATATATGAGTGTATTCATAGCAGAATACACTCAAGTAGTTTTTCATGATTTAATATTTTTTTTCGAAAATCTAATCCGTTGATCTTCTTAAACATCTTGTGAATAGCTCATATGCAAAATTTGAGTATATTTGGACATTTATAGGTAATGTTATAAAGACCACAACATTATGCATTTCAAATTAGTTTTGTATGTCAATTTTGTTGTCCTTGGATGAGTGACTTACACTCATCCAAATGGGCACAAAATTTGTATGTAGCCTAGTTATAGTAAGACGGTGAAGATCAATGGTTTATATTTTGCAAAAAATAGTCTTGATATTCAAACACACTTGAATATATTCGTGTGATCTGTACACTCGAGTGTATTCTAGCTTGACTCTCTCTCTCTCTCTCTCTCTCTATATATATATATATATATATATATATATATATATATGCACACACATATATGTATATATATGTATATATGTATATATACACACACACATATATATGCACACACATATATGTATATATATGTATATACACACACAGACACACACACACACACACATATATATTTATATATATACATATATGTGTATATATATATCTTCGCTACCCGTGCGGGTAACTAAGATTCGCTACCCGTGCATCAATTTTGTAATAGGAAGGCATGCATTTGTAATGAGAAGGTTCAAATTTGTAATGAGATGACCAAAATTGTAATAAAAAGACTCATTTTGTATTACAACGTTGTTACAGTCATAAATATATATTTTACTATTTCCAGACGATGTATGTATGTATGTATATATATATATATATATATATATATATATATACACATATATATATGTATATATATACATATATGTGTGTGTATAAATACATATCTTCGCTACTCGTGTATCAGTTTTGTAATAGGAAGGCATGCATTTGTAATGAGACGGTCCAAATTTGTAATGAGACGACCAAAATTATAATACATAGACTCGTTTTGTATTACAACGATATTACAGTCATAAATATATATTTTACTATTTCCAAACGGAGAATATAAACATCACGCTGTATTTACAAAATGAGTTTGTCTATTACAATTTGGACCATCTCATTATAAATGCATGTCTTCCTATTACAAAATCGACGCACGGGTAGCGAATCTTAGATACCCGCACGAGTAGTGAAGATATACCCATATATATATATATATATATATATATATATATATATATATATATATATATATATATATATATATATATATATATATATATATATATATATATACAGAGAGAGAGAGAGAAAGAGTTAGGCTAGAATACACTCGAGTGTATTCAGAGCAGAATACACACAAGTGGTTTTTCATGATGCAATATTTTTTTTCAAAAATCTAATTCGTTGATCTTCTTAAACATCTTGTGAATGGCTCATACGCAAAATTCTAGCACATTTGGACATTTATAGGTCTTGTTATAAAGACCGCAAAAATTATGCATTTCAAATTAGTTTTGTGCGTCGATTTTGTTGCCCTTGGATGAGTGACTTATACTCATCCAAATGGGCTCAAAATGTGTATGTAGCCTAGTTATAGTATGACAGTGAATATCAATGGTTTACATTTTGCAAAAAATAGTCTTGATATACAAACACACTTGAGTATATTCGTGCGATCTATACACTCGAGTGTATTCTAGCTTGATTGTATATATATATATATATATATATATATATATATATATATATATATATATATGGGCCCATCTTTATTGCCCGCGCGGGTAGCTACCCGCCCACCCTTCCGGTCAATTTTTTTCAAAAACATTTTTCAAAATTGTAGAGGACTATTTTGTCTAGCTATCCAAAAAATTTGAGCCAAAAATAAGATTATTTGCCCCTCCAAAATAAAAAAAACCCGTCCTTATATATATCTGTTGTATATTTTGTATAGAGTTACTTTTTTTGCCAGTAGAGTTACTTTTTTGACACCATAGTTACTTTTTTTACAGCAGAGATAATTTCTTAGCTAGGAGAGTTACTTTTTTGGCTGCAGGGTAGCGAAAATCCATGCTACCCGCGCGGGCAATGAATGAACACCCTATATATATATATATATATATATATATATATATAGAGAGAGAGAGAGAGAGAGAGTTAGGCTAGGATACACTTAAGTGTATTGGGGTTGTGCTACAATGAACTTTTAAGCCGTTGGATTTCCCACGATTTTCATCAGCGGCTGGCAAAAATTTCACCCACTCACGCACATGACAGGCGCTGGGTCCACATCTGTCACCCTCTATCTCTCCCACCCGGTCCTTTCTCTCCCCGCTATCGCTCCCTCTCTCTGCCCCATTCTTCTCTCCCTCCTTCCCTTTCCTCCATCTGCCCTACTCCCCCGGCGCTCTCTCTCCGCGCTGGAGGCGGGCGGCTGCGATGGGGACCCTGACTCGCCGGGGCGCCACGGTGCTCACTGATTCACAGCGGCAGGGAGGCGCCGGGTCCAAGGAGCACGGACAGGGAGGCACCGGGTCCAAGGAGAACAACACCAACACCAGCTCCAACAACAGCCTCAGCAGGCGTCCAAGCAGCTCATCCGATTGGAGAGGTTCCTTCCAAGGAGGTGTCTAAGGGTACTGCTAGTTGAGCACGACGACTCCACAAGGCAGATCGTAGCGGCGTTGCTAAGAAAGTGCAGCTACCAAGGTGTGTTACCTCCTTTCCAATTTACTACCACTCGTCGTCGCTCCTCCTCCTGCCTACAAAAAGACTCTGGTCGGCGCATGGTTAGGTTAGAGGAGAATAATCAAGTTTAGGTTTACCTAGTTCCAATTATGTCTTCTCTATCCCATGTACATGATGCACATGAAATTCTTTTTCGTTATTTTTGTGGGGTATATGAATTGATGCTGCTTGTTGCTGTTGAATTGCCACTGCGTTTGCTCTTCTTTCCCTGTCTCAGAATTTTGTGAATACGGGCATGCTCGTCATAAACAGACGCTAGATCACATCTTGTGTATTTACTTTTGTATAGGCCTATGCTAATCTCATATGTATAACTTGGTTGAAGCGCTAATTTATTTCCGTAGCAGCAAACACCCATCTGAAATACCATAAATCATAGCTTCTGGCCAAATAATAGATATTGACTGTTTTAATCTTTTTTTGCCCTTAATAGATATGGACTGTTATATCCCAGTTTGGTCGGATATGGAAGGCACTAACACCACACAACAATTTGTACATGGTTAGATTTTGTTTTAATTTAACAATATGGTTTCATTTTTCTAAATACAAACAAGGGGGTGATTATGTGTTTTATGTGTAGATATGGATTTTTCTCATGATATTGATGGTATGGCGGGAATAGATTGGTTAGCTCATGACCATGCAGTGGATGCAAATGAAATTTTTGGTGAAGAAAATGAGACCGATGTGGATGTCGAAACGGAGGAAGTACAATCTGAACTAGAACCTTTTATAGGTTTGCAATTTGACAGTCTTGATAAGGCGGAGGAATTTTACAATCAATATGCATATCGTATGGGATTTAGCATAAGGAAGGGGAATCACTATGTCTCAGCTAAAACCAAAACAATCACAAATAGGGTATTCATGTGTTCCAAGGAAGGGTTATATAGACCGAAAAAGAAGGAAGACAATGGTGATAAGGGTACCCCAAAAAAAGATGTCATTTCTAATCGAACTGGATGTAAGGCTCAAATGAGAGTCAAGCTAGAAGAAGACACAAAGTGGGTGGTTGTGAGATTTGACAAAGACCACAACCATGATCTCACCAAGAGTCCATCTAAAAAGAGGTTTCATCGGTCACACCGTCGTATGTCTTCTGAGGTTCATGATTTGATTCAGGCGATGCATGATCAAAATATTTCTAGTGCACAAATAATGTCACTTATTGCTAGCCAACAAGGTGGAATTCATAATTTCACATTCACAAGAAAAGATTTAAGCAACAAACTTGTTTCTTTGAGGAGGAGATACATAGGTGTTGATGTAGCCTCCACATTAGAGCATTTCAAAAAGCAGCAAGCAAAAACCCTACATTCTTCTATTCTGTACTATTTGATGATGAGGGTTGTGCACGCAATATCTTTTGGGTAGATGCGAGGTCAAGAATGGCATATCAAACATTTGGCGATGTGGTTACATTTGAAACAACTTACATGACAAATAGATACAATATGCCATTCGCACCTTTTATTGGGGTGAATCATCACAAGCAGTCTACTTTGTTTGGTTGTGCTTTATTACGAGATGAGACGGCTGACTCATTTGTATGGGTTTTTCGCACATTTCTGGAAGCTATGTATGGAAAGCACCCCAAGGCAATCTTAACTGATCAAGATCCTGCAATGAAGAAGGCCATTCGCATTGTATTTCCTAATGTAGTACACCGTTGTTGTCAATGGCACATAATGAGAAAGGCACGTGAACATCTGGGTGTGATTTATGGTACTGTTGTCGGGTTTTGTGAAGAGTTTAAATCTTGCATCAATCAACCCATCACCGTTCATGAGTTTGAAGAAAGATGGAAGAAGATGATAACATCATACAATTTGGGTGACAACTCACATCTAACCTTGTTATGGAATATCAGAGAGCAATGGATACCTGTATACTTTAAAGACACATTCTTTGCCAACATGTCTACAACACAATGAAGTGAGAGCATGAATGCAATATTCAAAGATCATGTAAACAACCATTTGCCATTGTTTAAATTTGTCCAAGCATATGAGAAGGTGGTTGAGAACCATTTTGACAAAGAGGATGAAGAAGACTACAGAACTAAGGATGGCGAACCATTATTATGGTCTTATGCTCCCATTGAGAAACATGCTAGGGATGTCTACACAAGATCGGTTTTTAAATCTTTCAAAGAACAAATGAAATTGACCTCATGCTATGATTTAGAGGAGGTTCATAAAGATTCCATATATGAAATTTCACGTGTTGGTGGTGAGTCACTTGCATTTGTATCAAAGAATAGCTACAAAGTACAAGTTAATCAAAAATATGAAGAATTCTTTTGTGAATGCAAGCTATTTCAGTTTTCTGGCATCTTATGGGGTCATATACTAAAAGTGATGCTTTATCTTAAAGTTCATAAGATACCACCTCTATATGTGCTGAATAGATGGACTAGGGAAGCAAAAACCAAAAGTGCAAATCATTATGTGAAAGAGACTTGTGAAGAAGTTGATGGAAGTACCCCTTTGGGCAGGTTCAACTCACTTTGTAGATCGGCAATGAAGTTAGTTGATATATCTTCTAAACATAAGGACACCTACCTTGATTTGCATGAGCTATTTGAAAACACTTATGCCAACATTGTGTCTTTACAAAAAGAAATGGGAACGGCTTCTTGTGGAGAAGGCATGCCATCATCTCAAACTCACATTCCAACACAAGGTAGTCAATGTGTGCTCCGAATTCAAGATGCGGAAGATGACATGCAAGCAAGAGATCCACCACCATCACATTGTAAAGGAACCAGGAAACCACAAAGGTTTAAGCCACAAGCTGAGTTAAAAGCAAAAAGACAAAGGACATGCAGTACATGTAATGGAAAAGGACACAATAGTCGTACATGTAGATCTGGGGTAAGTTACAAAGCCTTGTAGTTTCTCTAATCTTATATTGCATGATCTTTGAATTTTATAATCCCTGTCTCTCATGTTATGGAAATGTATATTGCAGGTTGCCAATGATAAATCCGATGCAGATGACCTTAATCAAATTTATGAGTCTGGGGAAGAATAAGATATAGTGAACACGTGGCTGTAAGGTTACAATCACTGCTTGTAGTTTGGAACCTTTTGTCCTTGTGTATGTTAAATACATGTTTTCTGGATGCTCAGTTAAGTGTTTGGAATTTACTTTCGAACTGTCTTGATTTCTGGATGCTCGTTATCTTAGATTTTTTTGGACTCTTAAAAACACAGTTATATTCAGCTAATTTATATGATTTTGTTCTTTTGTCGTACAGATAGCTTGTAAAGTGTACCATCATAAGTATAGCAGAAGGCGACTTCCCAAAGGATGGAACTTCACAATTGAAAAGCTAGGACCTCAAGACAAGTGCAGAAGAGGGAATGCTTACAGATGGTTCTAGCCATGAATTAAATGAAATGGAGAAGCTATATGCCAGGAGGGAGATACCAAGGTGCTGGAAAAGAATGTTACGATGACCTATTTACGGTTGAATTCCCATGGATGTGCAAAGCCTTGTTTCAGTTTTTCACGTATAGCACCTCTTTGGTTGTAATTTCGCACTTGTTGCTTCGTGAGAGTTTTATTTTGATAGGATGAACTATTTAATAAAATACCTATGAATGTGCTGAAATGATTCCATCTGTTTGTTTTGCACTGGTCAATGTTATTTATAAGATTTTTTTTATAACAGTGGTGGCTATCCAATAAAATTCCTATTAATGTGCTGAAATGATTTCTATATTTGTATCTGCAAAACAAGTTGTGTCAACCCAATGGCACAAATTAACATTTCAACTGGTTTGGAAAATCTCATTGTTTGTAATCCTTCTCAGTTAAATGAGCACCAAGCATGGCTGGAATACATCATAAGATTAAAAAAAATCGCACTGTCTCCTCGTTGTCTCTTTCCACAAAGTGGAACGTTACCCTGTCAGCATTTATAGAGGTAAATAAATGGGTGGATTAAAAGGGTTCTTAAACCCATGTCGGTAAACATGGTAGTGCTCATTGAGGATATTTCCTTGACAGTATTACCGTTAACTGGCATTGGACCAATGTTTCAAAATATTTGAAACTAACTTTTTCAGAGTTTCAGTAATAACTTTGCAATGTTAGCACTAGTAGAATAAGAGTTAGGTGTCAAAATTGGTAAAGATAAATTAATATAATACGGTTAATGAAACATAAGATGCTTCAATGAAAGAACAAATGCCCACAGCGGATGTTAACACGGAGGAGAAATTAGGGTGTTTGTTGGGATTGTGCACAAAAATGATCCATTTCTCCTCTCAAAGTGACTTTTCCCCCCTACAACTAAACCAAACAATTAACAATTGGGAAACAAATGATAAGATCTTCCAAGCGACATCAATGAAGAACCCAAGTATTAAATCCCATACAAAGAATTCGTTGATCTGTAGGAAACATCATAAGCCACAGCATTGTGGGTTTCTTATTCTTTCCTGCTGCATCGGCTGGATTTTTTGTTGTTGTTGCTCAAGGCTTATATGTACCATAAGGAGAGATCTAGTGTTCAAGCGTTTGCTTTTTTTGTTCACTGCCTCTTTACTCTCAGCAGTCAGTGCAATTTATCCATCTTGTTATAGTCAACGTCGTGGAAGTATGTTTTAAGATGCGCCCTCAGGAGCTGTGTATAGTGCTAAATCAGTAACATTTGATGGAGATGATCAATTTAGGATCTTGGTAGCTTGTTAGGTCATGGTTCAAATCCATGGGTAAGTATATAGTCTACCTCATTTCACAGTTATCCGTTTTTAGACTCTGGCTGTGTCTCCAATCATACAAAAAAGAACCAATATGATGTTCATTACAATGAATCACAAGCAGTGAATTGAGCCACCAATCCATTGCTTACAAGCCACACATATTCAAATATTTGGAACATTCATTCATTCAGAACACAAAGAGTGAAACAAAACTCATTTCATTGAAAGATTCAGGATTACAAAGACATTCACATGTGGACACATATTCATTCATTCAGTCATGATACACATTAATTCATTGACAAACAATACAACAAATCATGATACACAATGCTCGTGTGCTTCACTAACATGATTTTGTATACATGACAACAAACACGACCCATGAAGCCACCAATACAACCACGCACAACCTATACTTGGCCACAACTCTTTCTTCTTTGCTGGCAGACTGCTTCACTATAACTTCGAGTTGCTTGATTCTTTCTTCAACTTGATTGATCTTTGTAGTATTTCTGTTAGGATTATTCTCCAACTCATCAGCCCATTGGAAGAAACGGCAGTAGTAATTTCCCTGCAAGCAATTCCATATACAGTATGAATAGCAGGACAGAAGTATGAATAGTAGGACTGCAGTAGTAATTTCATCCATTTTCTTGATGAAACAAACCTGCTTATTGAAGTTCGGACAACCCAAAAACCTTCTCCCAAAGTTTTTCGAGGTCCAAGTTGTCCTAGCTTCCACCATTTGGCCACAATAGCATTGTTGACAACTTGTTCGGACAATCACCTCACCCTGTGATGAACCACTATTCCTATTGAAGGAAGTGGAACAAACTAAACCGAAATTGTTGTCTTTGCTTTGAAGATCCATGGACTCGGGGTAAGGGGGAATACCTATGAACAGACCTAATCTGCCTCAAAACAGGCCTCAAAGAAGGTAGGTAGGGAGGGTAGGGAGGGGGATCAGGAAGGGAAAGGGCCAAGGAAGCAGTCGGTGACTGATCCGGAGCCGGAGCAGGAGATGGAGGAACAACTTCCTTCACAGGGAACGGCACCCCAGGAGCTGCAACAGAGCCAAACAGCTTGGAATCATCAGTCATGCACAAGAGGCAGAAATGTTGAACTCAAGAGTCAAGGGGTCAGAAAAATCGTATTTTGACCTGGGCCATCTTTGCTTTTTCACTATCTCAACCTCAACTTTTACCGACAAATCTATATACACAGCAAAAGAAAAAGCTCCAAGCAACTGTGAAGCGAGTAGAAGAAGACCGGCATGTGAACGCGAACACAAGAAGACGAGCATGTGAAGCTACGGAGTAGACGACAGGGGTCTGCCATCCGTCTAAAGCTACCGAAAGACTGAGTTAAGAGAAGGGGGAGACGAGACACCTTGTGACGGCGAAGAGGCAGCCGCCGTAGTCGTGCCAGCAGCAGGCTCACACAAAATCACCAGTCCACCCTCCACGACTTCCCCTTCCCTGTTCTCAAGACCTGGGGTCGCCAGCGTCTGCTCCGCTGTGCCAAGGTACCCCCCGATCACGATGAAGGTGCCAGCGCCGTCAGCAACCGACGATTCGCAGCGCCGCCTCCGCCTCCGCCTAGGATGAAGTTCTTGAAGGTCAAGGACGATGGGCTGGAGAAGATCCGACTCAAGCTAAAGGGCCACCTCCGCGAGGCCACCGGCAGGATGGAGTTCAAGGCCCGTCGCGTCCCGGAGAGAGAGAGAGAGAGAGCGGGGAGAGAGAGTGTCGGGGGAGAGAGGGGAGAGAGAGCGCTGGGGGAGAGATAGGGCGGAGGAAAGCGGAAGGAGGGAGAGAAGAACGGGGCAGAGAGAGGGAGAGATAGCGGGGAGAGAAAGGACCGGGTGGGAGAGATAACGGGTGACAGATGTGGACCCAGCGCCTGTCATGTGCGTGAGTGGGTGAAATTTTTTCCAGCCGCTGATGGAAATCGTGGGAAATCCAACGGCTTAAAAGTTCATTGTAGCACAGCCCCAATACACTTAAGTGTATCCTAGCCTAACTCTCTCTCTCTCTCTCTCTCTCTCTATATATATATATATATATATATATATATATATATATATATATATATATGGGGGTTCATTCGTTGCCCGCGCGGGTAACTTGGATTTTCGCTACCCTGCAGCCAAAAAAGTAACTCTCCTAGCCAAAAAAAGTAAGCCTGCTGTCAAAAAAGTAACTATGGTGGCCAAAAAAGTAACTCTGCTGGCCAAAAAAGTAACTATGTACAAAATATACAGCAGATATATATAAGGACGGGTTTTTTGATTTTGGAGGGGCAAATGATATTATTTTTGGCTCAAATTTTTTGGAGAGCTAGACAAAATAGTCCTCTACAATTGTGAAATTTTTTTTTTGAAAAAAAGTGATGGGAAGGGTGGGCGGGTAGCTACCCGCGCGGGAAATAAAGATGGGCCATATATATATATATATATATATATATATATATATATATATATATATATATATATATATATATATATATATATATATATATATATGGGTATATCTTCGCTACCCGTGCATCGGTTTTGTAATAGGAAGGCATGCATTTCTAATGAGATGGTCCAAATTTATAATGAGACGACCAAAATTGTAATACAAAGACTCATTTTGTATTACAACGTTGTTATAGTCATAAATTTATATTTTATTGTTTCCAGACGGAGAATACAAATATCACATTGTATTTACAAAATGAGTCTGTCTATTACAAATGCATGTCTTCCTATTACAAAACTGATGCACGGGTAGTGAATCTTAGTTACCCGCACGGGTAGCGAAGATATACCATATATATATATATATATATATATATATATATATATATATATATATATATATATATATATATATATATATATATATATATATATATATATAGAGAGAGAGAGAGAGAGAGAGAGAGAGAGAGTCAGGCTAGATTACACTCGAGTGTACAGATCACACGAATACACTCAAGTGTGTTTACATATCAAGACTATTTCTTGCAAAATGTAAACCATTGATCTTCACCGTCATACTATAACTAGGCTACATACAAATTTTGAGCCCATTTGGATGAATGTAAGGGGTAACAAAATCAACGTACAAAACTAATTTGGAATGCATAATTTTTGCTGTCTTTATAACATGACCTATAAATGTCCAAATGTGCTCAAATTTTGTGTATGAGCTATTTACAAGATGTTTAAGAAAATCAACGGATTAGATTTTTGAAAAAAATATTGCATCATGAAAAATAACTTGAGTGTATTATGCTTCGAATACATTCGAGTGTATTCTAGCATGACACTCTCTCTCTCTCTCTCTCTCTCTCTCTATATATATATATATATATATATATATATATATATATATATATATATATGTTTGTGTGTGTGTGTGTGTTACACAAATACTAACGCAACAATGCATGGAACACATTTTTTTTGTTACATATATTTAAGCAAAGAGTAATTTACAAAATCCATAAAGTACACATAATATCAGACAGCGGTAAACAAAAAAAGAGGATCATTTCAGTGAATTGTTATATAACTGTAAATCATATTATTTCAGATTTTGTTCCAAGGCGCGTATATCACGGCCCCAACTGAAAACCCATAACAATCAAATGATGCCGAAACCCGACAACATTCTCTCCATTGTCAAAACGCAACAGCTGTCACTGAGAACCCCAAGGGAGACAATAACAAGAACGTTGTTGTGTCAAATTGAAGCCGTCTAGTTCACATAAGAAATCCAGTCATGAGCTGTAGACAGCATGCACAAGGCACCCTCCTAAGCAGTGTCTGCCGGCCTGGCGGTATGAGAGTCGAGGTGTAGTTCCAAACAATGGCAAGCAGCGAGAATAACATCCTTTATAAATAGTCGGGTTGATAGCCATTCTGTCTCATCAGAACAAGAACAATAATCAGAAGCAGATAGGATCCTCAAGTATTAACGATCACTTAGACCTATTGTCGTACAGGCAATGGCTTCCCATTCACAGTCCAGGCCGCTGCTCCTTGCTCTTGCCATTGCCGGGACGATTGTGGTGGCCTTCCCAGCCGTAACCTCAGCCAGCAGATCCTACTTTGTTGGTAACGCATATGGTTGGGGGCTCGGAGTGAATTACAACACTTGGGCGCAATCCAAGACCTTCTTCGTTGGTGATAAGCTCGGTAAGTGTTCGAGCTGGAATTTATATGACCATGGTTTATTTATGTGTGATGTCAAAACTAGCTGAGTGTATATATTTCCTTGTCGTCGAATACATTCAGTTTTCAGGTACCGACGTGGTATGCACAACGTCCAAAGGGTGACCGGGCCCGAATTCCAGGACTGCAGGACGGGCTTCGGCAGTTCGCCGCCGCTCACCTCTGGGTTCGATGTGATCACACTCGCCACACCAGGAATGAAGTGGTACTTCTGCGGCGTTGCCGGACACTGCAATATGGGTCAGAAGATGTCCATCTTCGTGTGGCAGGCAGTAAATTTTCCACCCGTTCCTGCAATGGCGCCCGCTCCGGTGCAGTCGCCGGCTCCAACTCCAGGACCAGACTGTCGCAATGGGCCCGTGGTGAAGTCTGACTGAGAATGTCAAAGTTTCAAGTTGGAAACCATATTATTGTTACAGAGACATACCTCGATCCCTTAAGAACAGACTATTTTATTGCAACTTTTGTCGTGAAATAAGTGTGTAGCAGGCTTTCATTTCCAATAACACAGTTCTATTAAATATAAATTTTATTCATCTAGTTCAATGGGACAATTCAACTCCATATTGCAACGACTGGACTTTTAAACCATGCCTACTGTTTTCCGACCCGGATGCGAATCTACTGGCCTATCACACTTCTGGCTCCAATTGTCCGAATCATCTATTATATGACGTCTCCTACTTTGTCACGTATAGCTACGTTTGGTACGTGGTGAAATGGTGAAAATAATAATTGTAGAAGAGAAAGGAACAGAGAAGGAAAGAAGAGAGCTGTTAATATTTTTTCTTTATTGTTATCTTTACTTGCTCTATAGTTTGGATTGCAGGTATAATATTTTGGAATCTGAATGGGGAGAAAACACCATCATATTATCCATCAATATATTCTCCAATCATCTAGACATTCAGAACATCAATGTTGTTGTAATTGCCGTTGATACGACGTGTCTAAAAATCAACACGCAGTGTCAAGACTCAAACATGTCGTGTCCAGAAATTAACACGATGTATCCCAATCTATAACTTGGATCCAGAACTCCTTGAATTGTAGCAGCATGCTGTGTCCGATTTCAGACACACTGTATCATATTCCAAAAATTGAATCCTGAACTCTTAGAATTGCAACAACAGACCATGTTTGCCAAACAACATGTTGTGTCATCATCAACTAAGGTAGTTCTACTATAGTTATCGCATCGGACACATCGTGTTGGCCATCGAATGTTGTGTCACCTACTAATTTCACTGAAACACAAATGTAACTATCCCCGCATATATATACGATCCCAAGTCATCTTGGGACATTAATCACAGACTATTTCAGACCATTTGGAGTGCAACACAAGTAAGGAAAAAGCCAGGAGAAGTTGGACGCGTTCCAAGGGAGAAAAGGTAGTTTTTCGGAAGAGAAACTTCTTCTTCTTCCTTCTTCTCCAACAATGCATCAAGGATCTTCACCGTTCTCTTCTTTTCACTCCAGTGTGAATCTTTCTATAGAGTTTCCAGCAACAAGGATAAATTTGTGACTCCTTGATCAGAGTTTCAAGTCTATCTTACTTCTTCTATGGACATCCAAGTTTATTTCCTTCTATTATGATGTCTAGCTGTGTTCTCTACTGCATGTATCTACTTTCTACATCCATGAACGTGGAGATCTCCTTTTCTTGGACATGGTGGAGTTACTAAAATGTCCTAACCTTATTGAGAATGAATTTTATATAAAATTTTAGTTGTTTCACTATTATAAGATTCATTGATGTTGATTCCTTCTTACATGCTTTGCTAGACATTTTGTGTGTATGATTTATGCTCTTTGCATAATCTTGGAAGATATGCATAAGAGCAAGAAGATGTACCTTAGTTGCACAACCTTGACCACAAGAGTGACTGGGATGTGTTTGGGAATAAAAGTTTGTAGTATGAATCTAGTATATCCATGAGAGTGGTATGCAAAGTTAGGATTTCTCTACACTATCAGGACGTGGGTGTAGGATACAAACCTCCCTTGTGTTATTTCTAGCATTCTTGATCTTTGTTGTTCTTCAAGTTATGATGTGGAAGTGAAACTCTTCCTCAAGCATTCCTAATACAAATTGATCCTTAAAACAAGTGATTTTTATTTTAATTCATTGCTAGATCAAGAGGGCCTTCAAGGTTCGTTCAAAATAGAGAACAAACTCCCACCTCTTGTACTTAACCAACGAGGAGTATCTCAGCCCCAATATACTATTTATTTGTAAGGGATCTTTATTTTAGTTCTTATGAGGCCGTGAGCCTATTTGAAGTAAGGTAAATGGCATAAGCACCTTTTTGATGCTTGTTAGATATGTGATTAGTGTCTTTTGGGCATAGTGCTTTATATACAAACTCATTATTATGAGGTCTAAGATTTGTTGGTTTGGATATTATTCACACTCATAATAAAACAAACGAAAGACATTTTGTTGGAGAAAAGAAATGTTGTTATTACTCCTAAAATAGTATTTACATTAAAAGGATTGTAAAATATTTTTATTTACTTGACTAGATTAAACAAATAATTACACTTAGTTGTCAAAAGTTATATATACACATAAATATTTGTTTTAGAGTTACTAATTATTTTCTTTCTCATGTTGATGGGCCCAAGTGTATCTACTCATTAGAGTTCTATTGATGCCTTATATTAGTCCCCCCCCTCTATATATAGGAGCGAAGTTTAATCTAACTTAAAGAAGAATATCCCAGTTAGGTCTAATGACAAAGACGAATATCAAACTATTTTGCACCACTTTCAAGCAAGCTACCCTGACACCTCTATCCCAGTTTTTACCACTCTTGTGCATGCCATAAAATATCCAGCAAACCGTAACATTTACCTAAGCCTTATGGACACCCCACAAAAATTACCATTTGGTTGCAAGACCTGTGGGAAATGAAGAACACGACTTCTAGAGCTTCTGGATCACAATCACCCTTCACGCCACCACCATATCCACAATCTCCACCGTCGTCGTTTTCTAGCACAAGTGGTTACAATAGTAAAGGTCATGCCCCGCCTCCGTACTTCTGAGGTTGTCTGCTTTTAGAACTATATTAGTATGTTGCCTTTTATTTTATGAACTTTCTCAAAATTTGTTGTTGTACTATTTAATGTTGGGTTTTAGGGGAGACAGAGAAGGCAGCGGAAACAAAAAAAAAATCTCCCCAACCCATACCGAGGAAACGCGTCAACGTCTATATAATAGGAAAGGATGGTTTGCGGAATCATACCTTGTCCTGAGGCTTGCTCGGCGACAATACCTCGCGCAATGCGCGGTCTTAAACTCCGGACTTCGACGGTGTCTGTGCAGCTCCTGGTCGCACCGGGACTGACGACTCCTACTCAAACCGGACTGTCGGATGAGAGTTGTCCTCCTAAGCGGCAGTGTCCTCCCGCCTCTGTAGTAGTCCACACGGACCACCTGGAACTCCACTCTCCTTGTCCCACAAGGAAGTGGAAGGAGTCACACCCTCCTGTTGACGTACTAGTCGCCAACACGCTCTCCTGCGTCCTGTTGCAACTGTAGTTGTCCTTCCCTTGCTGCACCTCCCTTTTACGGGAAGCACTTGCTCGGGCTCTCTCACGGTTACCAAAACCAGAGAGAACGACAACTTGCAAAGCAACTGGTTGCACTGAGATGTACTGTGAGAAGCCCCCAATACCCCTATATATATAGGAGAGTCATGGGACAGGGTTCTCCATCCCGGGCAATGCGGGACTAAAGCAGGAGTAGAAGGGTTCGAGAATTTTCCATAAAAAGCAACCGGTTCGCAACTTGAAATGATCGGTTCACAACTGAACCGATCGGTTCGGCCATTGAGCCGATCGGTTGGACCTAAGCCGATCGTTTGGGGCACTCCAACCGATCGGTTGGTGCCCTGAACCGATCGATTCATGGTCCTAATCCGGCTCAAAAAGACTTTCCTTGTTTCTTTCCCAATTGGTATCGAATACTAATATTATTCCCAATCGAATTGGGCAATGCGAAACGAAAGGAAAATTCTTGCCGACATGACTTTCCCAACTATTCGGTTGCACCAGTTGAGCCGATCAGTTCAACTCTTGAACCAGTCGTCTCAACCTAGGCATGAGCCGATCGGCCTGGACACTCCAGCCGACCGGTTCAGCAACCTCAGCCGACCGGTTCATCACATGAACCGATCGGTTGGGAGCACAGGTTGGGCAAAATCAGTCAATTGCGATTTCAATCAATCTGATACTCCAATCAATGCGTCCAACACCTTGAACCATACGATATTGAGCTATCGACTGATTGAGTGTTTAATTGAACTACTAAACTCCTTTAGTAATCAATCTAAACATTGCTTTGTGGACAAAACTCCTCTTCCAGGTTAAATCCTATGTGTGTGACCCTACAGGTCCATTTCACGTTGGCAGTGAAAGTCCATAACACTTATGACTTCACAAGCAAAGAGCGGTGCCTAGTCACACATCAGTGCTACCCAAGTGAAAGTAGAAAGTTGGAGAACAACTTTCATCCTACAATCCGTGAATGGTGTTACAACGAATGTATAATTCCTTTGTCACTGATATCTCGAATGAACTCGAGGCATGGAACAGTCATCCTGTCAATGTTCATTCACTTCCTTGATCTCAGAGTAGACTGGAAGAGATATGTATGACATCAATATCACATACTGATTCACACATGCATACGCACGCCTATCTCAATCCTACTCATCAAGTGGCCATGGATATCAAACTCCCTTAGGAGGGACAAATCCCATATATATCACTCATCCCTCAAAAGTCCCATGTATCAAAGCCACCTAGTCATCACCTTTATAACAACCCATGTTTTAGGACTGCGTTTGATGATGTCAAAGTGTACACAATGACATGTGCTGAGTGTAGTGATTTCAGGTCAAAGAATCACACTCACCACCATCACGGTAAGAACTGACTGTGACTACCATGTCATGGTTCCATGTGTCAAACTCACGGTGGGTCTGTCTGGTAAACTTGTTCTCTAACAAGTACCTATGTGTTTGGTTTGATATCTCTATATCATGACTAATGAGATTATGTCATCAACCAACACCACAATCTAGTCTTGTATGTCATTGTTGTCTATCTACCTTCCACAATGACATCCAACTAGGGACATAACAAGAATGTACAAACTCTTAGCATCCGTATGATCTCATCGTTCAGGTCATGAACCTGAAGGCATACGTCATTGAGTATTGTCATTCTCTAGACATTCAATATGTTCTATCACTATCTCATATGACTGAACCAGAAAGAATTGGAAGCTTGCCTTTGATGTTTATCAAATCAATCTTAATGTATCCCACCAATCATCCCATGATTGGCTCTCAGGGCATACATACCAACATACTCCCACTTGCACTGCAAGCCAATCACCCATGAATCATATTCATAGTGATCTTCAAACATGTCCCACATGTTACCGTGCTCTTAGTGCAAACATAGTGAGTAATGGCAACACCTTGCCAAAGTCTGTACAAATTGCATGCCTCACATCTCTTCGTTGTACGTCGCATGTATGAGATGGAGTTGTCGTAATATGCGATCTAGTATTCCTTTGCTAACCTTTAGCCACATTGCATGATCAAGGATTCCAGACTTGTCATCAATGAGTGGAATATAAGTTCATCTCATGAACTTTTAGATCCATATAGTATCCACTGTTGTTCACTAACACCTAGATACTCGTCATTTACCTTTTAAATAGCTTTATTAGAACACTTCCAATTATCAACAAACTTTCACTTTTATACATCTTATGTATATTTTGCGATTAATTTTCTGTCCTTTCGGAAGTTCGCATCAATGTAACTCTTTACATCGAACTCTTCCTTATCTCCATAGAACTAGTAATTCACAAGCACTTATCAAGTTCTCATGGTATTCCAGTAACCCTTACTGGAAATAGACAGACATCCACTCGTCATGTCACACATACGAGTTATCAAGATGAGCACATCATATTGCCATGTCCTACATACAAGATGAAGAATGCATTTTATTCTTGCCATGTCATACATGCAAGATAATGAATGCATCTTATTCTTGCCATGTCATACATGCAAGATAATGGGATGATTACATACATGATAGATCCATATCTATTCTTAGTGTTCCCATTCTTCATAAGAATTGGACACTTGGCCTTGGGATACTAACTCCATGTAACATGGACAAGTTTTCTCCCACTGAATCTGTGCATACTGAACACTTCAGTACAGATTGCCAATGTATGCTCTCTCTTTCCAGGTCAAGAGATTTTCGAGAACTATCTCTATAGATCTCTATTCC
Source organism: Alisma plantago-aquatica (assembly GCA_963693085.1). Lineage (NCBI taxonomy): Eukaryota > Viridiplantae > Streptophyta > Magnoliopsida > Alismatales > Alismataceae > Alisma > Alisma plantago-aquatica. The sequence goes on along the minus strand of OY856409.1, from coordinate 155,885,293 downwards.
TATCACATAGGAAACATCTCTATCTTCCTTAAAGATAATTTCCACATTAGGATTTCCAATCTAGAACATTTCCATTTCACATCAATATGTGGAATGTGAACACGCTCCCACTAAATCGCAGATCCCTTCTTTATCTTTGACATATCAGTCAAACCCTTTGACTATATCATCAAAGTAAAGATCCAATTTTGAGTTGCTTGTACTCAATCAATCACATTGATTAGTCCATTGTAACTTATAAACTTCATTTGCATTAGTGGATTCATAAACCTTATAGGCTGTGTCACGTACACATCCTGGTTTTATTCCTCATAGGAATGTGGTTTTAGTATCCATATGCCAAATGTCTTAGTCATTAAGTTGCAATCAACAAGCATCATCCTTCTCAAAATGTTATCCATGTGTCTTAACATTTAAGACTCATCTGCACTTATGGATATGATCCAATGAGTGCTACCATCAAGGTCATACCTTATGGTTCACATGGAAGTCATTTAGGATGTAATGGTTTTAAACCATAACTCAAGATTCAGTTCCTCATATTCATCTTGATAGTTGACTCATCACATGAACAACTGATCACATAGATAATTGAGGTGTATCTGTTAAAGATATAAGAACTCACAACCCTTGTGATTCTTAATTTCTTTTATTAGTGTGGGGTATTCATTTATTAAGAAGAATTCAGTTATTTGATAATCATTCTCTAACTCCTTAGAGTATGATTCCTTCTTGATTCAGACATCACCATGCCTTAATCATGAGTTTACTATGATACACTATCATAATCACTCATAAGGATCTCAAACATTTGGTCCAAGTATTTCATTCATTGATCTCATCAAGAATTAATACTTTACCAAATTTGTACTTCATTTATGATAATCTTGAACACTTCAAGATATTCATATTGGTATTTCTCTAAACACTATTTGAAGTATTAGCATTTATTCCAATAGGTACGTAAATACATCACATGTATTATGCCTAATAGGATAATCACTCTCCCACTACATTAGTGAAGATTGATTAATCATGTCTAAGATATTCATGTCCCTTACTGGTTCTCTAACCAAAAGAGTCTAGTTTTATCCATCACATGGAAACTAGAAATGAATTCCTCATGATTAATGCTAATTAAATTGTTTGAGTTATCTATAACTTTTAGGTATCGTCTTATCTTATGCATATCAAATATCACAAGATAAATAAGGCATTGCCACAAAGATCACATCTTTATAAATTGAAACATCTCTTTATTAATTGCCATCATTGTCACACAATATGCAAAAAATAAAGTGTTTCTATCTATTGGCAAGTATGAAATAGCAGTTCATAACTGTATTACATGCCTTATTGGCTGAAAATAAACTAAAGTATTCCTATCTATAAAGGCAACACTTGCCCCAAGTAAGAATGCTTTACACTTTACATCTTGATATCATATATCTCAAAAAGTGTTACACGTTTATTTACATGACACCTTCAAGTAGAGGCTTTAGTCGCCTCCTTCTTCTTTTGTTCTTCCAGGTAGAGAGGACAATTCCTTTTCCAATGTCCTGGCTTTTGACAATGGTGGCAATTTCCTTTCTTTGTCACACCTCCCTTGGCCTTGAGAGCTGAAGATGTCTTGGACTCCTGGCTAGCTTCAGAACCTTTCTTAGCTTTGCCCTTGCCCTTGCGCTTGGACTTGCCTTTCTTGCTCGTGATCACCATCACGGACTTAGGCTTGTCCTTCTTCATCTGTAACTCAGTTGTCCTCAACATGCCCAACAACTCTGACAGTGGCCTATCAAAGTTGTTCATGTTGTAGTTCATCACAAACTGACTGTAAGATTCTGGCAACGATTGCAGTATCACGTCAGTAGCCAACTCTTGGCTCAGTGGAAATCCCAGTCTTTGCAGGTTCTCCACATACCCAATCATCTTGAGTGTGTGAGGACCAACTGGATCTCCTTCTGTCATGACGCACTTGAACAGCGCCCTAGAAACATTGTACCTCTCTTGCCGTGCCTGATCTTCATACATGTTCCTGAGATGCAGAATCATCTCTATGACACCCATGTTCTCATGTTGCCTCTGCAACTCATGGTTCATTGAACATAGCATCAAGCACTTTGCATCAATGGCATCATCAGAATGCTTCTTGTAAGCATCCCTTTCTTCCTTTGGTGCATTAGGAGCGGGTTCCTCTGGAATTGGAGTATCCAGGACATAGAGCTTACGCTCTTGAGTGAGAACAATTCTCAATGTCTGATACCAGTCATGGAAGTTTGTCCCATTTAGCTTGTCCTTGTCAAGGACCGATTGCAAAGAAAAGTTGTTGTTGTTTGTTGCCATTTGAACTACAAAAAGGAAAATATACAATTTTAGTCCAAAACTCATTTTTGACTTATTTGATTGATTTGAAAGTTTGACGATATAATTAGGCCTTTAATTAATTATCGCTCCCACTATTTTAGTTCAAATTGATAGCCCTCACCATCAATTCGGAAGATTGCAGCGTACAACCTTCTAGTGGGCAAGATCCTGAAATCCTCTAAGTCATGGACCAGCTAGGGCTGTCACCCACAACATAGATCTCTCAGGTAGGCAACTTTTGCCAATTGCATCATATGCAACTCTTGATAAGATGTCATATACAACTCTTTGCAATGATCATCTCCATGCCTCAAGGTACTAGATCCCATCTAGATCACCTTGTTAAGTCCGACCCAAAGCAAACACGATGAATATGCACCCTGCTAGGGCAGACCCACAGATTCATCCTTCACGCTTCCACGAGATAGACGGTGCACCACACTAGGGCGTGCCTACACTTGGTCGATCAAGCTTTTCACGTGTGTCGCATTTGGAAGGCATCTAAAACTTAATATTTAATGGGGGATTTGGTTTTATATACATATACATATCCAATCACCACAATACATAGTACGTATCATATACATGCTATATCCCACAGAAAACATGCACAAAATGATAAAAGCGATGATTATGGCCATCCTAATGTGATTCCTCGAGCCAAGAGGAATCACGGTCATCTAGGTCTACATCACATGCAACCTGTACAAGATGAACTCTGTGCCTTGCCATCCGAGTAGATCAACTCATCACATGAATGATCTGTACTCTCCAACCGGTCGTCTGGATGCCACCAGCCGATCGGTTGGCTCCTCCAACCGATCGGTTTGCCTGGTCGTCGTGCATCTCGTCATGTCCGCCACCCGCTCGTCTCGCTCCTCGAACCGGTCATCAACTGATCGGTCCACTCCTTGAACCGACCTTCTGAGCAGTCGTCTTGATGTCCGTCGGTCTTTGACATAACAGGAAATAAAATCTATCCTATTTATTACATTGCTTTAAAAGGGAAACCCCGAGTTACATTTGGGGGGAGCAAAGGTAGAAAAGAATCTCAAATTATTTCGAGTTACATCAGGAATAGGAGAAGGAAGATCGGTGCGCAGACCGAGATGCAAGCAACCACATACAACCAATCATAGATAGGGGTTTATAGGCCATAATCATTCTACACACATCCACCACAAAACTCGTTTAAGGGCGACGCGTATCGAGTGCATTAATAATACATATCATATATGTAATTAGGGATTAGTGGATTTAGGATTGGACATGCATAAAGCCGATATTATTCGCATCGCATGCAATAAATAAAGGCCACAAACCAAAATCGATCATATCGATATTCCTAAAATATAGAACAGCTGACGTGGCTCTGATACCACTGTTGGGTTTTAGGGGAGATAGAGAAGGCAGCGGAAATAAAAAAAAATTCTCCCCAACCCATACCGAGGAAACGCGTCAACGTCTATATAATAGGAAAGGATGGTTTGCAGAATCATACCTTATCCCGAGGCTTGCTCGGCGACAATACCTCGCGCAATGTGCGGTCTTCAACTTCGGACTTCGACGGTGTCTGTGCAGCTCCTGGTCGCACCGGGACTGACGACTCCTACTCGAACCGGACTGTCGGATGAGAGTTGTCCTCCTAAGCGGAAGTGTCCTCCCGCCTCTGTAGTAGTCCACACGGACCACCTGGAACTCCACTCTCCTTGTCCCACAAGGAAGTGGAAGGAGTCGCACCCTCCTGTTGATGTACTAGTCGCCAACACGCTCTCCTGCCTCCTGTTGCAACTGTAGTTGTCCTTCCCTTGCTGCACCTCCCTTTTGCGGGAAGCACTTGCTTGGGCTCTCTCACGGTTACCAAAACCAGAGAGAACGACAACTTGCAGAGCAACTGGTTGCACTGAGCTGTACTGTGAGAAGCCCCCAATATCCCTATATATATAGGAGAGTCATGGGACAAGGTTCTCCATCCCGGGCAATGCGGGACTAAAGTAGGAGTAGAAGGGTTCAAGAATTTTCCACAAAAAGCAACCGGTTCACAACTTGAAATGATCGGTTCACAACTGAACCGATCGGTTCGGCCATTGAGCCGATCGGTTGGACCTGAGCCGATCGTTTGGGGCACTCCAACCGATCGGTTGGTGCCCTGAACCGATCGGTTCATGGTCCTAATCCGGCTCAAAAAGACTTTCCTTGTTTCTTTCCCAATTGGTATCGAATACTAATATTATTCCCAATCGAATTGGGCAATGCGAAACGAAAGGAAAATTATTGCCGACATGACTTTCCCAACTGGTCGGTCGCACCAGTTGAGCCGATCGGTTCAACTCTTGAACCGGTCGTCTCAACTTGGGCATGAGCCGATCGGCCTAGACACTCCAGCCGACCGGTTCAACAACCTCAGCCGACCGGTTCATCACATGAACCGATCGGTTGGGAGCACAGGTTGGGCAAAATCAGTCAATTGCGATTTCAATCAATCCGATACTCCAATCAATGCGTCCAACACCTTGAACCATACGATATTGAGCTATCGACTGATTGAGTGTTTAATTGAACTACTAAACTCCTTTAGTAATCAATCTAAACATTGCTTTGTGGACAAAACTCCTCTTCCAGGTTAAATCCTATGTGTGTGACCCTGCAGGTCCATTTCACATTGGCAGTGAAAGTCCATAACACTTATGACTTCACAAGCAAAGAGCGGTGCCTAGTCACACATCAGTGCTACCCAAGTGAAAGTAGAAAGTTGGAGAACAACTTTCATCCTACAATCCGTGAATGGTGTTACAGCGAATGTATAATTCCTTTGTCACTGATATCCCGAATGAACTCGAGGCATGGAACAGTCATCCTGTCAACGTTCATTCACTTCCTTGATCTCAGAGTAGACTGGAAGAGATATGTATGACCTCAGTATCATATACTGATTCACACATGTGTGCACGCCTTTCTCAATCCTACTCATCAAGTGGCCATGGATATCAAACTCCCTCAGGAGGGACAAATCCCATATCTATCACTCACCCCTCAAAAGCCCCATGTGTCAAAGCCACCCAATCATCACCTTTATAACAACCCATGTTTCAGGACTGCGTTTGATGATGTCAAAGTGTGCCCAACGACATGTGTTGAGTGCAGTGATTTCAGGTCTAAGAAACACACTCACCACCATCACTGTGAGTACTGACTGTGACTACCATCTCATGGTTCCATGTGTCAAACTCACGGTGGGTTTGTCCGGTACACTTGTTCTCTAACAAGTACCTATGTGTTTGGTTTGATATCTCTATATCATGACTAATGAGATTCTGTCATCAACCAACACCACAATCTAGTCTTGTGTGTCATTGCTGTCTATCTACCTTCCACAATGACATCCGACTAGGGACATATCAAGAATGTACAAACTCTTAGCATCCGTATGATCTCATCGTTCAGGTCATGAACCTGAAGGCATACGTCATTGAGTACTGTCATTCTCTAGATATTCAATCTGTTCTATCAATATCTCATATGACTGAACCAGAAAGAATTGGAAGCTTGCCTTTGATGTTTATCAAATCAATCTTAATGTATCCCACCAATCATCCCATGATTGGCTCTCAGGGCATACATACCAACATTTAATTCCTTTGGGAACAATCTCTGAACTATGGTACTATGTAATGATTTATGTTATTATTTGCTATTTGGTCAGTCTTTGCTATTTGGTCGCTATAGCCCTAATTTCATTTCTGCAATATCTCGATATTTTTCTAATGTAGGTAATCACTTTTAATTATAGACGTGATGGTCGGTATTCATCCATATGAAACAACTGATGAAATTCTACAACTAGTGGATCTTATGTTTGGTCCGGCTAATGACATTGCTAACACAATATCCTATCAAATAGCTGACCAAATATCCCACAATATCATGCAAAATTCAGACCACGCAACCACACACCAACCAATACCGAGATCGGTTAGTATTAGGAGCGGCCATAAAAAAGTTTTAGAAATAATAACCGACCATGAAAGGAGGGTGTACGATCTGTACCGTATGCTACCCAACACAGTTTTAGCCTTAGTTGACATACTTGAGGACCGAGGTTTGTTGAAAAGTACCAGAGGTGTGTCATCAGTGGAGGTAGTTTGCTACTTCCTTCAAATGGTTGGCCATGGCCATACCAACCGTGTTCTGGCTGAGAACTACATTCACAGCGGTGAGACCATAAGAAGAAAGTTTAATGAGGTGTCAGATGCAGTGTGTGCTTTGTGCAATGCATATTTTGTGATGTCAACTGCATCCACAACTCCGCACCACCACATCAGTGAGAGTTCAAGATTTTACCCTTATTTCAAGGTATGACCATCACTTAGTTGACCATTGTCCATTCCGCTGTTAATATAACCACTATCATCATCGCTGAGTTTGGTATTTACTTGCGTATTTCTTATATACTTGTCTTAGGATGCCATTGGGACAATTGACATGACACACATCCCTGTTTTGGTGAAGCACGATAAGCAGAACCGATATAGGAATAGAAAAGGGAATGTTTCCATGAATGTCATGACTGTAGTAGACTTCTCAATGGAGTTTACATATAACATGACTGGTTGGGAGGGATCTGCTGTTGACCAAAGGGTACTTCATGCAGCTACAACCACAGACCGGTTCAAAGTACCCGCTGGGAAGTATTATCTTGTTGATGCAGGGTACGTCAACACCAGACAATTTCTTGCACCATATCGAAACGTTGCTTACCATATAGTAGAGTATCAGGGTAACAGAAGCTCATACACCAGCAAAAAGGAAAATTTCAACCACCGACATGCTCAACTACGTAACGTTGTTGAGCGAGCCTTTGGTGTGTTGAAGAAGAAGTTTTCCTACTTTCATAAAGGAGCGACTTTTCCCGTGCAGTCTCAGTCTCAGATTGTAATGGCTTGTTGTATCGTTCACAATTTTATTTGGTGCCAAAATGATGGTGATCCTATGATGGACAAAAACTTGGATGAGCCTCATACTACCACTGACATCTTGAACGAATTGAGTTCTCTCCAACAAACAAGCCAGGCCGACACTAGGGAGGGAGATGTTTTGCGCGAAACTGTTTCCAATTCTATGTGAGAAAATTAATGATTTATACATAGGTTGTCTAACTTGTAGACATTGAAACATGTTCTACAACATGTTTCACTTACTCCCTTTTCAAATTTAATTTTGTAACTTAACAACCAACTTTTGTTCTCAAACTCTATTGTTGACTAAAATTTTGCCTACGTCTAAACAATGTCAAATTATGTCTCATTAGCTCTTCTGTCTAGAAATGGACAACGACATGCCGTCGTGTCCATGTGGTCTGCAGTGCCCCGTACGAGTGTACATGGATACCAAAGATGCAACAAATGGACAGTTTGAAGACAAAAATCCCCATAGGCCATATTTTACATGTGGTAGGGGTCTTGTTCCAACCAGATGCCATATGAGGTTGCCCGCACAGCAAGTACAACCTACAGTGGCCACGTTGACTGTGATTAGGGATGCAATGGTATCACAACTCGCATATGCACGTAGCGAATGCAAGTTCTGGTCAGATCACTGTGACTTTGTATGTTCAACAAGAGCAGACACTGATAGGCTACAAGAAGAAATTTTAAGTATGCGGGAGAGGTGTCGATATCTTCGCCACCGACTTAAAATAACGAGAGATAATGACTCTTCAACAGAGGAAGATGGATACAATACGTCAACATAGATATAATGACTCTTTGAAATATTCTGCATATTATCTTTGAAAACTATGTCATGAACCCGACATTTTTGTATTAATCGGAAATTTTGTTTTATTAAATGTCGATGACTCCATCTGAGGTTCCGAGGTGTGATTGTGGGCTATATGCAGACTTACGGCTTAACACAGAGGATGCAGGGTTATATGACTTTGGCATTATGAGTCAAAGGCCGGGAGAAATGTATTACATATGCTCTACTCGTAAGGTGTGACAGTACATCAATAAATAATAGACTGCCCTTGTGGAGGCTACACATTCGTTGCCATTAACTTTAATTTCGTACTACATTTTAGGGAAAAGACCGATGTAGATACTTCCATTGGGTAGTCGATCTCCCCCCAACAACTGATTCATTGAAAGCAGAGATTATGTTACTAACTGTTGAGTGCAAGTCAGTGTGGGGCCAAGCGATGAACATGAAGGACTTTGTTGAAATTCATCACAACTACGATGATATATACACTAACAAAGAGTATGAGCATGAGGTTCTAGAACACAACGTTGCCAGTCTGGAGGAAGATTGCCGTCTGCTTGTGGACATCCCTTCACCTCACATGACTCCATAACGTTGAATGGCAAATACATTTACATTGTCTTCTCTATTTATATTGATTATCAATGGATGTTATGAACATCATACACTTCTTTAATTTAGACAGTTATATAAATGTCATATTACATTATAAGTGTTATGAATTTTTATCTTAATGTTGGTGAATATTTTATTAATGATGTATGTTATTAATCTAATTTTTTCTTAACGTTATGTAAAACCAAATAATACAATTAATTGTGATATACACCCTTACTTTTGAATTATATTACTTACTAAATCTGTTATATGGTTGGCCAACCGTCGACACCGCATTTTATCTGGTCTACCGAGATTGATATTGTTCTTAGGGGTTTGATGAGAACCCAATATGACGTGGGTAGATGTGTAAATGGAGTATACTCTACACATGCTTAGATGGAGGCATGGCACCAGTTCTGAAACATAATAGGAGGCGCTTACATTTCATTGCCTGAGTTGTAAATGCGATGGCAATACATCAAGAGAGAGTTTGTAAAAGAAAATTCTTTCATATTGGGAGATTTATTGCCTGCATTGAACGCAACTTTGTGACGACGCGTCACACTTACCCACCTGGAATTTCTGCATTCTTTACCACTGACGATTGAAATAAACAAATGAACTTGTAACATATGTGTTAAATGTTGTAGTTGTTTGTGTTTGTATCGTAATATTTTACATGCTCTACTTCTGTGTTACAATATTTTGTTGCTACCATAATGTGATCAAAATTCCTACTTCATTATTATGTTTACAAAAATTACATCACCTTCAAACTTATTATCAGCTAAGTTAGGTTGCATTATTTATTTGTAAAACTTATTAGCACAATTACTTTACCATTTTTGTTATTTGGTCATACCTTTATTTTTATTAATTTTAGATGTCGACATCGCGTGCAAAGGCAAGGGCAACGACAAAATTCGAAAAACTTTTGATGTCTCCGACAAAAATTCACAAATATGTTGAAGACAACCTTGTATGTAAAAAACCATGTTGCGATCACACAAACGAGAAGGGCAAAACTGGGACCGATGAACAAGTCAAGGGCCGGGTCAGTCAACATGTTCCTCATTTGCCGCTGTTGTTTGTTTGGCCAAAACACGACATCAAACAACAATACAAGCAGCCGGTGCAGGAAGCATGTCTCGTGTCATGGGACGAATACAATGAGGCCATAAACTGGGCAACTAGGACGTGATGATGACATGCGTCCCCTTTTTTGTTCGTCTCCCCTGTATTTGTTGTTAGTGACGATAATGTTATTTGTTTATGTTATGAACAAAATATATTAGGCCAATTAATATTTCATGTTGCTTGACAATTATTGTGTCGAATATGTTCAACATTATATACATACAACATGCAAATATCATTCAAGACATCAGTAACGTTTAATTAATTTTTAATCACCACTTCAAAATTAGCATAATCATATCTTATTTGTACTTTTCTAAATATACAAAATAACACCCATACAATACAAATATTTTTTTAATATATTCTGAACTTGGGTTGAAGTGACATCACAAATACACATTCTGCGTACTTGTTCAAACATTTTTGCAAGAACATGACAGAATAAGCAGATCCTGACCAGGTTGCCGAACAGAATCAGACTGATAGCCAAACAGATTCAGACTGCACACAGTCTCCAATCAGACCAACTGACCAGAATCAGACTGTGTTGTCAAATAAAATCAACATCCTGACTATCCAGTACCGGAATCCAGACTAATCCCAACTAATACAGATTCCAAAATCCCAAACGGCACTAGTATTACACCATATATCCGACTAAAGTTTCATTCTCCGTGTTCCGCACGCCGGATAAGTGACCTTCCGTGCGCTCAACGCACTAGTGCCGTCCGTGCCTCAATTATTCGCATTTGCTTCTTTTTTCATTTTAACCCTAGAAATAAAATATCCTCACTCAGCCTCACGCACGATTCACCCCACTCACGATTCGCCTCACTCCTCCCTCTTTTTGGTTTACCCACAAACCCTAGCCGCTAGGCAAGCAAACAACCATATCGGCGTGTCGTTGGGCGTGATAGCCAATGTCCGACTGCGTCTTGTCGGCGAAGTTAGAACATCTAATGGATTCTGGGTACATCTTCAAGTGAAGTTGGAGCTCAACGATTAGGATCTCATTCCGCAAGCTTATGTTCATGCAAGTCGGGAAGCATAAGGTGGCGACCTGCATATCATCTATCAACTGCGGTTCGTGGTTGCAAGCTACGATCAAAGCTTCGTTCATTAAATGAAAGCCACAAGATTTGATATTTTTTTGTTGTTCGTAGAAAAAGCTGTGATTTTTATTGTTACAAACTTAAAACGGTTGTCTATTTAGTATAGATCGTACGTTTGCACTAGTTATTATCGATGAATTTAGCCCTCTTGTTAGTATAGCTTTACTGGAATCCCTACATCTAAAACAGTTGCTCTGCAGGAGGCGATCTTTTTCTCATATTTTGACATGTTATTTGCGCTCGTTTTTGCCATGAGTTTCTTTTATACTATGTGCATAATGTTCTTGACTTCAAATATATTATCCTATACCGTATCTAAACCATTGAGGATTTACTAGAATTTTGGAACATCTAGCTGGAGTGCATTGGAAAAGGGTAAGATATTCAAATGTACGCTCCCTCAGAAATGTACAATGACAAGCTGCCTCTTAATGTTAGTCGATTGGGTATTTACATGTTGAGCAATGTATGTAAACATTTATTTGTATATGTTTTTTGTTTTTTGATGCTGAAAGCTTGTAGGTTTGGTCATTGTTCAGTTCATGTTACAAATTGACAAAATGTTTAGGTGTTTCTTTCTATATTTGCTACCAACCTCATGTCTTCTTTGTAAGTGTTTGACGTCAATATGCTTATCTGAATGTGTTTATAAGTATTTGATTGGGTTACTCTGCTGTTCGGTTTTAATGCCTCTAATACAGAAAATGATTTTTTGGAAGTTATGGATTTATGTAATCTTGTGGAAAGTAAACATCCGCATATACATCTATGTTAATGGCATAGCGAGCTGTATGAATTTGAAGAAATTATGGATCAGATACAAATTACGAACCAGCATTGTGCTTAAAAAACGAATATAATAATGAACCTCAGTATTTCTTGTGTTAAACAAAGCTTCAGATTCGGATAAACAAATCTATCAAACTACAGTAAAAATGATATAAATATTAGATCCTATTATTATTTATGTAAATAAAATTCGGATTCGGATATTATCCAAATTCGAATATTTGAATTCGGAATCGAATTTGGTTAGCTTTAATTAAATCCGTATGATATTGGATCGGATATCAGATGTATGAGAAAAAATCAGATTCGGATATCGGATATATGCATATCCGATTTGAATTCGATCCGTTTACATGTCTACTATTTATGATGTGTGTTGCAGTTGTGCTTGTTAGCATACTCAACGAACAGGTTATTGGGGGTAACATAATGCTTCTGTCATGTTTTACAATATACATCCATTCACTCGGCAGTTAACAGATTCTCAGTTGTACCCATAACAACTGCTCCTTCTTAACAACCATAGTCATCAGTTAATCCATTTTATTTTTTTTCTTCCTTTCGTCTTAAACTCAATCCCATCCTCTCCTAACGTCCCACTCTAGACTTAGTTATGTTTTATCAAACTTCCTCTACTTTCGTTAAGCTCTCTACACCATCAATTGTTATGAAATGTCAGTTTTTCTGAGATTAAGCATTGTTTTAAACTTCTTTTTTGCATCCGTAACAACTGCTCGTGGTTAACAACCACAATCATCAGTTAATTTGTATTTAATTAACTCAATCCCATCCGCTCCTAATGTCACACTCTAGACATGTTATGTTTAGCAGCTTTCCTCTACTGTCCTTAAGCGCTCTACACCAACAGTTGTTACGAATTGTCAGTTTTCCAAGATAATAACTTGTTTTTAACTTCTTTGTTGCATAGTTATTTTTTAGTAACTAGCAGAACATGATTTGAGCGAATAATAGAAATTTCTTTCCATAAATGAATTTCCGTTATGTTACAGGCCATTACTTGAACCTCCTGATCATACATAATCAAAGCAGTGAATATTGCCAGTAGCGGTCTTCATATACCATACAAATATAGATAAGGAACAACTAGAATCGATGGCACAACTACATCACCAATTTCAACCATCTACTACTACACACTCAACATACTACTTAGCATTATCCCAAATAAAACAACACAGTCATTTAGATACAATATTTCATTTTCCCATTCTAATAAATATAACACACAAAAGAGCAATGTGTTGTTAATTAAATATTCAATTTTTGACAAAATACTCATTTAAGTTTACAACCACTACGACGTTTAAGCACCTTAACACGTCACATCCCAAAACAAATCAATCTCGACATCCAGTTATAAGTTGCAGTGCATTAAGTAAACATTGCACCAAACCCCTATACCCTCATATACATACAACAACACCATGCAAGCAACAAAATTTTGTTACAACAACACAGTGCACCACATCCAATTTAGAATGCCCCTTCATTTTCATACTCCGTCATTTATAGTATAAGCACAACATTGATGCCGCGTAGGTGACACCCTTCAGGGTATGACTCTTCTATCCTCTGCCCTTCACATATGCATTCCATCCACCTCATAAAATACACACCACAGTCGTTTGTTTTCGGAGGTTGTTGTACTGCCTTATTATCGAACAAGATTTTCCAGCCTTCTTCAGATACACCGCTTATCTTGCTCCATGAGGCTTTTGATCGCCACTGCATGTATTTGCATAAAAACATGTAACAAAAAGTTTGTAACAGACATATATACAAAATGGTCTATAATTTGACCCGCACAACTTATACTTACCTAGGTAACTGCATCGCTGTCATATGGATGACTCATATATGGCCTGTTATATCTCCTCACTGGGCGTAGGCTGTTGTAGTGAAGTATCTTCTTGTATTGGTGTGACACCACTAGCAAGTGTCAGTGCTGCAAGCTAAGAATCAGATGAAGTATTACATTTACATTCTTGGTCTCTTCCCTTTTCTCGTAACAATATTTCCGCATCAAAGGGGCATTCTTTGTCTTTATTGCGTGTGTCATGGTGGTGTTGAAAATGAACATCCTCCGTCCCCATTTGTTTCCATATTATTTTTGCATGACTTCACTCCAACCATCACTTATCTTTTATAGACAAAATGGGGAGCAATGTCATTTATGGTGTTTAACACAATAATAGGTATAACCATTAAGGCCCCAACTACATTTACATTTTCTCTGTAACAAAATTCATCTTGGTTCTACAAAGTGTTTACTACTTACAGTTTAGTACAATTCGTGTAGTCAATTAAGGGCCTACAAAATAACTACAACAAACAACTGAAGAAGCTCAAATAAAAAAGTGTTAGTTCAAGTATCAACGTGCAACCTATGCCATATTGGAAATCAATTAGCTCTTTTTACAATCGGAACTACCAATCAGCAGAAACAACTTTACACATTGAATAGCACTGCATACAAACATACTATTTACAGTTATGGAATACTACCCTTTAGAACGTCACACATAACAACACACCCACACCACCCAAACATGCCTTGTCAAAAAACCACCACAAACTGGTCAAAGGAACACTACTAGCGGACCATCACTACAAGTGTATCCTTACACCAGACACACATAGTTGACACTCTACTACAAGCGTATGCAATTCTGGTAAGGTTTATTCCTAGCAACAGATGCCATACTTTTATCTAGCGCATCAACAACACATTCAACTTCTTAATCTATATACTGTAGGTTTTTGGGAAACCCTAGGCGGATAATGTATGTCACACACCATAATAGTTGTTCGCCTTACTGGTATAAATTGGCACGACAACTTAAATTGTCGTCATACCTGGTTTGTGATGTTATCCCCCTTTGTCAACATATCTCTGAAATCTTGAAGCACAAAACATGTATTGTCAAACCTGAAAATAATATCATCCACACTCTTGTCCTTGTTAGTAAGCTAAAAAATAACAAACACCCCTCAAATATGCTTGCTAGAAAATGAAAGTTATAGGATTTTTATACAACTCCACTCTTTTCCATACCTATTTGAGTAACAACATATCTTTTTTGTTGATAAAACCGGTTGCTTCATCATCCCAATTTGCCATCACATCGATCTCGTTCTTCTTAGCAGGATACCGTAGCTTTACCTTACATTCTCGGTGTTCATCTTTGACTCTCCTAACTAATGAACTCGGGCTATTACAAGTCGTTACCAACTTCTTTCCATGCTTCGATGGTTTCTCAATGCTACCCTTGCATGTAACCCTATCGACCATGTCTTTTACAGGGTTCTAGCATCAAGTAACAAAATATAAGCATACCCACAACGAATATATGACCACCATGTTCAGTCTAGCGAATATGAGTAGATAAAAATTGCAAGTTATAGGAGCACCTTTTAATCAGCCCTTAGTCCATCTACAACAAGCCACTCCGGCTTTGACATTGCCTTTGCCTTACACTTGTTTGTTACAACCATAGAAATTAATGTCCATGTGCTCACTTCACTCGGGATCTTTTCAATGTCGTCGTCAATGCCCATGTTCTTCCATCAATCTTCAACCTACACAACATAAATATTTATTCATTACCGTTACATATACACTAATCTCCCAGAAATCATTATCAGATGAAATTTGGTCCTATATGTACCTTTTTTCCCCACTACTAGATTTTGCATGTCCCATTGTGGTCGCGGTTTCTTGGGGGTAGTTGTGTTAACCCCAGGTCCTAACACGGGATTGGCCTGACATATCCTGCTCTTTCAACAGGAACCCCCAACTCCTAATTATATCAGGACAACAAACAAAATACAACAAATCAACATTAATTTTAATAACATTGTAGTGCGCCGGTATATACAACTGACTTACTCAGACACAGACGTCATGATTTCTTGCACCTGAGCTGTTGTCAATCTTTGTTGCTGGTTTCCTTGTAGGGACTGTCTTAACAAATCTTGGCATTGTTATTCTTCTGCAATCAACAACAATAGGTTCACCCTACACAAAATTAAATAAATCAGGTTTAATTAATCATTACATTATGCTCAATATTGTAGTGGGAAAACTATTGAATGTTGAACTCCTGCACCAACATCCAAACCAACCGTTGCACATTTTCCGAATCCATCCACGACAGGCGTATCATAACAAATCTACAAAATGGAATAACCATATACATCAAATAGTTATTTTGCAGTGAGGTCCAAAATTGAATAAAAGGTGAATAACCATATACATGAAAGGGTTGTTTTGTATTTACCATCTTAGCTACACTTCCTTTACTCATTTCTGACAGGGTGTCGGCCTGCCCGCTAGTATATTGCACCAAGCCAGGGGTTTTGTAACCAACGTGTAGTAGTTTAATTATACTCTACATAATTAAATAGAATACAAATACCACTGTAGGTGGTGATTGATAGGATACACGCCTCATTTTCCTTTTTACTGGAAGATCTTATTACTGACCGCCTACCAACAACTTTGATAACCTGCATGCAATATCTTAATTATGTAACAAAGAACATTTTATTATATGATTGCCATCTTCAATCTAAATGAAGACGTTGAACAAAAAATAATCTTTTCATAGTTAATTCCTACAAACCACATCAGCAACATCACTACTACCATAAGAACCATACATACACATCACCAACCAAGCCAATACAAACTGTTGATTTTCTTGTGCCAGCATCATCATTCCATTTTCAACATCTGCTCCATGGTTTTCTTTCTCCGGTGTGTCATATTATATCTTCGGCGGTGCATAAAAAGATAATTAAATGACCCAATATCAAGGCGTCTATTAAACATTTTTGCAAATAAATTATAATATCGACATAGATGTGTTACACTCACTGTCTTTGCTATACTCCATTTCCTCGAGTGCCGATGTATCCTTACTAGTTCCTATGCAGATAATAACCAATGTGCTTTCTAATGCCAACAGACTCTTTACAGAGAACTAGGGGAAAGCCATATACACCTTCCATAACATAATCTACAAGAAATATAAAGCCAGTTTTGTTAATGATTATTGCAACTTTTTTCGTACAGACCTTATCACTGATCGATTCCCAACAGAGTCCTCTCCCTACAAACCAATAGTACTATCTTTTATATACTATACTAACTGTAATGGAACTACGATGGTTATCTACTACCCCAACAAATGTAGTCAAACAGTGCCACAACTAAGACATGAAATGACTAATTTATCAAACTGAACTACCCATTGTACAAAAAAAATGCACTTTTTGTGTTGTTTGGCACTGTTGGTTGACAACATCGGCAGGTGTGGTTGTCGAAATCTTGCGAAGGCACAACCATTTTCTTACGTCATTAACAACCGAATCATTTTGAGAACCAACAACACCTACATCTCGGTCTACAGTAGTATCATTCATCTTCTTCGTTATGCCATGACCCTACATACAACAATTGCGACAAGGTAAATGTATTTAAAACATATGTATGACATGGTAACACACAAATAACAATAGTTATTCGATAGACACAGTATCACAAAACAATGCCATTGTCTTAGTCTTTTTACACATTGTAATGCATGTTCATCTGCACTATGTATGCAACTTGCAATGTCCCTCAAACAATTTACCGTGATATGTCTGTCATCCGTTTCTGATTTGTTTTCATCTGTTGTGGTATGGGTACTCTCTACACCAGAACACGGAACATTGCCAACTGCTCCTCCGATATCCTGCAATGTAGACTACATTTTGCTCACAAAAAATATCAAAATCTATGTTACTAAATTACTGCAATGCCAAACTAAATTCAGCTCACATCCAGTTCAAGGAAGTGAAAACTTGGTTCATGTGAAATTGCATTTTTTTTGCTCTACAAACATCTTCACTTGAAGCAAGAAACCTCTTAGGTGTGGATCTTGTGATGCACAACTGCAATACAACGAAACACATTCTTGCATACAAGGCCCAACCGTCTTATCGTCTCGACACCAACACATAACGAAACATGACAGTTACCTTGATAAGTGTTGCCAAATTAATAACCAGCACATCCATACATATATTAGCATCCCACATGTCACTAAAACTATAAGTGCTAATATTAATTTTAACAAACATCATGCAATCTTATCAAATAAATGGTGCTCATACCTTGTTCTTTGTATTCCATGTCTTTTTCGATAGACTAATACTATCAATTGTGACTGCGTTTTCGTGAAAATCAACAATATTATTCAATACACATTGGTAGTGAAACCATACAATTGCACTAAAGAAGCACATCTGCTACATCAGATAGTTAAATTGATAATTTACAGCTATTACGACAATCCATATAAGAGCCCGCCTTACCACACATATGCTAGTAGAACAATGTAATCTATCATCCACCACAATAACGTCCACAACCTTTTGTAGTTGTATAACATCAGAGGCATGAGTCAACATCAAAATATTAGTACCAATATGTAAGCACATATCTTACTAACAAATCTTAAGCATACATGTATACCAACACCTTCTTCATACCTTTGAAATACACACATCAACTTCACATTCAAACATCTATTTCAGAGTTTCATCTATTTTCCGAACCAACACCAGTTGTTACAGCATGCACAATTAGCTTACTGCAACCAGCTACTTGTGGGTAGTTAAATATTGAGCTTTGTTATACATCCCCATTTTCCTTAAATATTACATTGGTTTCATACTGTGGTACACGTACAATAACATCATTTTCTTGCTCCCACTCAGATACGTCTTCTGTTCTGTCAACAATGGACATTACCTGCATAGAAAACAAGTGGCACTCTAACTCAACTATTTTAAATACAGTATACAACTTCAAATGGATTATCGTATCACAAAAACTTTAACCTAAGACGTTTGTTATAACAAAATAACAATCAGGACCTTGCTGATATACTAAACCATCATGCTTATATGTGGTTTTTGCAAGCCATAATCATAACATATACTTTGACCATTATAGTATTTAATACTCTTGTATTTCCTTTTTTATGTTTATAAACATATAAACCAAAAATTATAACAAACCACATATTTCATTCTATTTACCTCTTCCCCACATTCGTCATTGTCACCACCTACTGACACATCATCTGACACGCTCCCACCAAGTGTTGGATCTGATATTTGTCTGGACTCCAGCTCCACCCGTAGTATCTCATTCTCACCAACTTTGACATGATGTGCTTCCTTCAACAACTTGTACTTACTTTGCATCTTCCTTAACCTTTTCTTCAGCCCAGCAACCTCCTTTTGGTGCTCATCAAGGCTTTTTTCTAACTTCTTCTTAAACTTTAGAATCTTCGATTTCATCTTTGTAGCCACAAGCTACCAATTTATCGTTACACATTAATCAACTCATTACAACAGTGGTAAGTCAAATCGTTAACATAAAACATTAAATCCAATAACAACTTGTTTTATACACAAAAACAATTACACCAAAAAATAATCATGCTGCTTTACCTCTCGGTCCACTCCAACACATTGAGCTTTCTGGCAGCAGACCTCGCCTTCTTGATCACACTCCTATCATTTGCTAAATAATATGTCCCTATATTTTCTGTTCTGAGTGTTTTAATAGACATGTCATGTGCAACCAACAAAGAACTCATCCTGTTGTTATAGTCCCAACAATTGGCTATAGGGAATGCATGTGGTCTGGATTTCTTACTGATTGTAGTTACCATTCGAACGAAACCGTCAACACAAATGAACAACCCTTCAGATATCTGATGTTCCTATTTCCCATTTCCTTCATTCCAAGTTCCAAGTATTCAAACACAGAGTCTGCCCAGTTGAAACTCCCTAGATCAGACAGTTAATCAACATATTCCCACAGGTATCTATGAATTCTGAAACCAGCATAAGGGCAGAGAAATGTTGCCATCATAACAACTATCCAAATCTTCACAAAGTCCTCTATGGATTTATCATCTATTTTATAAGAAATTGACTGCAGGACATCCAATGACTTTGTAATCTTAATGTCTCCTTTGAAATAGTCACTGTATATAACAACATTATTTGTTCGATCTTGAACCACAACATCCCCTACATAAGAAAACAAAATTAGTGACTACAAAAGGTCTTCAGTTATAGTAACAAAACTTCAATTATGCCTTTCAAAACACATTACTAACCTTCGGTGGGTAGTCCCATGATCAGACCAACCTGCTTTGCGTCAAACGGGACAAGATTGGTTCCAAGCTTAAAACAATTTGCCTTAGAATCATATCTTTCTATCAGCCACTTGATGAGAGAAATGTCAAATGTCTTAGGATAATTCAAAGACATGAAGTGACCAAATACAGTTTCCTTAAGCAATTGTCTGTGCCGCTCGTTCACTATACCCAAAACCATTGAATTTCTAATAAGAACAACAAATTGTGAGCCCCTTCATCTTTGGCCTTTTAGCCACAATGACTGATTCATCTGCAAACATCCTGTGTAAATGAACGACTAGACGTTAATTCAGGAAATAATAAATATTTTGCATGTAAGATTACACCCTTAGCGTCGAACACACATGTTACTTGTTATTATAATCTACCCATTCATTATAACAAAATACACAATCACTTAACAGATGAATACCTTAGTATGAAAACTAATCTACTATGATTTTCTACCATAGCAAATAATACACCTTTTTTAACCATTTAGCAAGCATATATTTAACAATTTTAGAACTGAATTTGTTGAATGGTTATGCCCCCCCCATAATGTGAATTATCAAGCATAATATATTGCAACGTACAATTGTTATATATATGTTATGGAATACAATACATTTATTTAGAAATATGTTTTCTCTCATAACTTCTTATTTTAATCCAAGGTTTATATTACAAATAGCTACAAAAATGCATTAACAACAACATCATTTAGGAACTTACAAATTCGTTTACATGAAACAACATCATAAATAGACTGAACAAAAACACTCCACATGCAACCTAGTTCTTATTCAAGACACATAACAAACAAGATCCCCTATCAGCCATGCACCTCCACACCACATAGTATTTATTAAGTACACATAAGCTGTAATAGAATGGATATTGATTTTCATCTCATATGTAAAATAAGTATCATGGACATGTTTCTTTCTAAATTTACCGTATAACAAAACTCATAGTTGTTAAAACATTTCCACTACCCTATTCAATTTTTGCCCTTTCCTACACACACGCTATAACATAGCAACCAAAGCAACATTGCCCACTTGTGTATAGTCATAACAACCCATATGAATTTTAACAGTCCAATATCCTGATCAACATTTACCCTTACCTACACATAGCATGAGGCTATGCACTCCGTGTATATTCAACACACACTCTAACAATAGTGCCTTGTTCACAACCCCAGGTAACACGACCCATAAACACTTATAACAACGCTTCTATACAGCCATAACAACACTTGTGTATAGCCATAACAACTCATATATGTTATAACACTCCACTATCATATTCATCCCTTACCCTTACACACACCTAGCACGAGCATATGCACTCCGTGTATCTGCATCACGCTCTCAAACACACCTAACATAGGTCCTCACTGTTTGTTATTGGTCCTTCATCACCACAAAGAAATGGACCTTTTATTTACATACCCATTCTAGTGCAACAGATAACACTCTAAACGTGTTACACAACCCGTTCTGTTACACAACCCAACCTTAAGTGAAGGTCTGATTCATTCACAGACATACTGCATAAATGCACGACTAGACGTTAATTCAAGAAATAATTAATACTTCACTTGTAAGGTTACACTCTTTGCATCTAACACGCATGTTATTTGTTGTTATAATCTACCCATTCGTTATAACACAATACACAATCACTTAATAAATGAATACCTTAGTATGAAAATTCATCCATGTGGTTTTTTGCCATAGCAAATAATACACTTTTTAAAACTATTTATCAAGCATATAATTAACAATTTTAGAACTGAATTCGTCGAATGGTTATGTCCCCCATAATGTGAGTTATCAAGCATATATATGTTATGGAATACAATACAACATTTTAATGAAGAATATATTCATAAATTTGTTTTCTCTCATAACTTTACATTTTAATCCAAGCTTTATATTAAAAATAGCTACAGAAAACACATTAACAACAACACCATTTAGTAACTTACAATTTCATTTACATGAAACAACATCATAAATAGACTGAACCAAAACACTCCACATGCAACCTAATTCTTATTCAACACACATAACAAACAAGATCCCATGCACTTCCACATCGTATAATATTTACTAAGTACACTAAACTGTAACAGAATAAATATTGATTTTCATCTCATATGTACAACCAGTATCATGGACATGTTGCTTTCTAAATTAATCAATGCCTACCGTATAACAAAACTCATAATATTTATAACATTTTCACTACCATACTCAGTATTTACCCTTTCTGACACACACACTATAACATAGCAACCAAAGCAACATTTCCCACTTGTGTATAATGATAACAAATCGTATGAGTTTTAATATTCCACTAGCCTGATCAACATTTACCCTTACCTACACCTACACCTAGCACGAGGCTATGCACACGCTCTAACAATAGTGCCTTGTTCACAACCCCATTTAACATGACCCATGAGCACTTATAACATCACTTGTGTACAACCATAACACACTTTCTTATAGCCATAACAACTCATGTATGTTATGACACTCCACTATCATGTTCATCTCTTACGCTTACACACACCTAGCACGAGCATATCCACGTCGTCTATCTGCACCACACTCTCTGTAGCATCCAACTCACAAAAACATAATTAACTAATGCGGAAGCGTTCACTAAGCAACAGATTACTGAAAATCACTAAAAATTTAAAACCTTTTTCAAAGATACCCAATCATAGGAAAACCCTTTCAACGAGAACCAATGTATTACATTTACATCATGGTTCATAAGTATATATCTTATACCATCTCTTCTCGAGGGTTACAACATCAACAACCTTGTTAAAAGCTAAACACAGACAACATAATAACCTCGAGGCATTAAACCAAAATCTCAAAATGATACATTAAAAGCACTAAGTACTAATTTCGAGGACCTGAGAGTATAGAGACGACACATAGGACTTCTATCTACAAAACACGACAGACAACACACTCAACCTGAGTTGTCACTGTTGTCCCTGTTGCTGCTGATGTTCTTCCTCTGCAAGATATTCTCAGACTCTTTCTGTAACATCCTTATATTTTTTAGTACTTGCTTACAATCTTTCTAATGTCATATCATTTATAGTCACATATTATAAATATGCCAATTTTAAATATTTTTAGTCATTACCAGGCACTGGAAAATTTACCAAAAAGAGAAAATGTCTAAATAAGATGACATCCAAAGATTTCAAGATTTAATTCATTTTAAATAATATTGATCGTTATTTGGTGCTAAAATTTTTCCTACTCAAATACAACGTATAAATAGGAGGAAACCCAAAATTTTAGTATTTATTGGTTTATAAATAATTAGTTATGCATTACTAAAGATTTATCAACTATTAATTATATCTATTAATTTGATAACCCAACGGAGAAAGTGAGGGTAGTAGAATATTCTATACGTTTTTGGGAACGTTTGGTCAAATTTTGAGGCCCATCAGACTTTATTTGATAGGGGAAATAAATTTGGGAAACTATTGGTCATAGTGGATGGAAATTTCTTAATACATGCCTATTTTCCCCTGGTCGCTTTTTCCTAGCCGTTTGATCTTGTCCGCTTGAACCAGGCTAATCTCAGCCGTCAGACCATCTTCTCCTACCTTGGTCTGAAAAGGAAACAAGACAAACCGCTTTGATTGCGAAAATCTCACGATTTAGTCGCTCATTTTTAAAACCGAAAGTTTCTCTGTCTTTGGGAGATCGAACCGCACCAAACGACCCCTTGTACGAACCCTAGAAACGTCCGTATAAGAAATGCCCTTTTCGGCCGCCACTCCCTTCTCACTGCCAAGTTGCAACTCACCTCCTAGCCTTCCGTTCGTCTTTCCGATCGTTTGTAAAGCTTCAGGGCACCTCTGCAAACCCTCCTCCACCATCAATTATGCCGCCCTAACTCTAGCCACCCACAACCTACTTCATCCTCAACCTCCAGTTCCCTACCTTCATTCTCAACCCTTGCACCATATCGTCGTGATTCCTTGCTCCAGAACCATCTACTGGGTCCCAGAAGTTGGCTGCCGGTCTTCTCTTGGGCCGTGGGTTGCTGAGGCGCCCCATCCTGGAGACTGCCCGCGGGTGGTGCCGTGAAGCTTCGTCGACCAGAAGCTCCAGCCAATCGCGGTCGCGCAACTTCGAATGAGGTGTCGTGCGTGGACCTGCATAATCTTTTCCGTCCCTCAAACCAACTAGAGGGTAGGTACATACCCTCTTCTTGCTATTTCATCTTCTCGAGCTAGGTACTCTGTTTCCGTGATTTCCAAGTTTGCCGCTTGCCACTTTGGCTCGTCTTTCGCCCTCAGCGTCACTGGACTTGTGCGATGAGGAGTCGGTTCCTCTAGATACCTGTGTGAACTTGTTCCTCTTCCTCGCTTGCCGTTTTACCATGTTCTTCCTTTGGTCCGGCGCCCTAACCTGAAGAAGTCGTTGTTTCGGCCGTTCACGGCGTACACATGAGGATGGCCCAACCTACTATTAAATCTTTCCAGATCGGATCCCGCTTTGAGTATAACCACTGAGATATATTCACCTTGGCTCCGGAACATAAAATCAAAGACTGACCTGTGCAGTTTCTCTTTGTCCCTTGAACCTGTAGCTACTCTGGATAGTTTGATTACGTACGATAACAGAATTTGACGAGCATCCACACAGATTTTATCCTAGTCACGATTCTCATAGTTCAGATACCCTGTGCCCTGTTCTTCTGCCCAAAAGTTAATTTGATTAAGCGAAACTGTATAGTCGTATGATAATATTGTGTCCATGATACCATTGTGGCGTAGTATAAGCTCACCGGATTAGATCCACCAACCCATAGACCGGTACTTATATCAATAATATTGGCAATTTGTCTTGAAGGAACAACCTGTCGATTACCTATTTGTCATTAGCAACGGCTAATCAGTAACATACTGATGTATTGTATAATAATCTAAGTGTATGATCTCGGCCCACTGAGTAAACAAAGTTAACTAAGTTATTGTTTTAAATTATTAGTTAGAATCGTGATTCTCTACCTTGCTATAAAGTTTTACTAAGGCAATATAATATTCCAAATAGAAAACACTAGCTATAGTATACCACAGGTATATAAAAGACATAATATTAATACACCTTGATGTAAGTAAAATACATTTGACAATAATCTAGAAAGTACACTAATGACCCTAAATATGTCGATCAAAAGGGAATATGTGATTTGACGAAAACATTGGGTTTTTCAGGAGAGAGTTAGATCCAGTTTTCAGAGAGGCCGTGTGGATAGGATTTTGGCTTACTACAGGTAAGTGGGTCATGTCCTTTGAATTCATGTTATCTAATTGTCCTTCCCAGAATAATCCATTAGATGCATGGTCTAATGTTCATACGTAGGCTATTATTTTTCAGTATAGTAAAATTTTTATCTCAAATGGCTTGCGCTTAGATCATATAAATTATCAGTTTCAAATTATTATTCATGCATAATTGTTAGAAATCAGCATGTGAATTATTAGAACTCAGAATACATGATTGAAATTTATTTCAGTACTTTAATTCCTTACAAACATTTAGAATTTAGATTCTCCTTTAGAAAACCAGATTTAGATACAGAATATAGATTTTATTCAAACTTATAACAGTCTTTTACTAATTGAGTTTAGAACAATATTTATAACTTAGAATGCAAGAATAGATTTTATACTCCAAAATTTATCTCAAGTAGTTGAGATGTAGAATTAGAATAGAAATAGAAATTGAATAATATATAGAACAAGAATAGAAAATGACACCAGAACATAATTTATATTATAGAATAAGTCCTCATAGAACAGAAGTACTGCGGAACACAGAATAGAAGGCAATTATGCCATCGAAGGTGCATTGCACCATAGAAGGTACTTGGTGCCACAGAACAGAAGACACCTCGGTGTCACCAGAAGGCTTTCATACCACAGAAGGTGTATTGCACCATAGAAGGCACATAGTGCCACAGAAGAGGACTTATTGTATAATAGTGGCCACAAAAGATAAAATATATAAATAAAAGATGCACATAAAGATGTTTAGTATAGTGGTAGATGGAAAGTTATTATGATGCAGTTATTTCTTTTATGTTATAGAATTCAATGCCACTTACTCTAACTAGAATTATTTTCATTGTGCATGGCTGGGGACGCGACGTCCGCAGATAGTGACGAGTAGCCCGTGAAGGAGTTCAGATTCAAGGGAGCATGATATCTATCACTAGTGGGACATCATGTTAGGCGATCCTTCCAGCTTGAGGATTTCTTTTCTTTTGTTCTTATTAGGATTAGTATATCCAAAACTTTCAGCTTCTTATGTTAGACTTTTTTTGGGATTGTTATTCCCGAATCTTTCATTTCAGCATGTTAACGAAACTCAGTTACTTTGGTTATTTGAATGCTTAGTATGCCAGATATGTGATGCTTGCCCATGTTTTATTTTCGTATGTGAGTTGATGCTTCCACATATAGTATTTGTGGTTAATGAAAAGAGGGCAGGCGTCACACTTTCACACTCGTCCACCTAAAAATGTTGGTTCCCACGGGGGTGAGATAATTGAAAATTGCCCCAGCGAGAGATATAACTCTCCGCCAGAAACATCATTATTGTAGTTTAATTAATATCAAACTGAGCAGAGGATAGTCAGTTTAGATCATTCTCATCTTTTAAAGTATTAAACCTATCTATGATTGAACAGTAATTCATCTATTCTCTTTATAAGGAAAAGAAAGAACATGTATAACATTTATCTACCATACATTTTCAACATCTCAAGCTTTGATCATATCATTCATTATTCTGATGTGTCACCCATGATTCATTCTTGTTTCTATTTGTTGGCCTTAGCCAATCTACTAAACATGTATTCACTTATGCCAGACATGTGATTATATATATCATCATGTCTTATTCAAGCATTAAACTATATCAATCAGGTATAAATGTTTCAGGCATTGGACTATACCAATCCTGATTACACAGCCAGACATTGGACTTTAACCAACCCTAATTACAGGCATTAAGCCTCTGCCAGGTATTTCTAATTATAGAGGAATCGATAGCATACGAAACATAACTATCAACATGAGATATCTAGCATCATGATTATAATCAACAGTAGTAGTAAGATATCAACATAAGCATGACTATTGTATGTACACATTTACAGTCTTATGCCTATCCACAACATAAGTATAATTACTATCTCTTAGTTGCACTAAGCATCATCTTTATGTAAAGAGAACAAACAAGGGTTATCATCCAATGTGAAGCGTCATGTATAACCCTAAACAAATATGCTATACGGCTGTATTACATCTTTTATTATGCCCTGGGGAATTTGAATCGTACCATTCAAAGTCCAACCGACCCCTGCGAAGGGCTATTCGGTTCCGTACAAGATCTAGGAGTGCCAGTATCCTAAGATCTCTTCCCCTCGGTCAGTACGAGTAAACTGCAGTGACATACCAGTCAAACTGCCAACAGTGACATATAGTCAACTGATAACACTAGTCCGTACTTGGTACAAGTTACGACACTAGAAAACAGGGTATACAAAACCCTCTAATCCGAGGTACAACCGCAGCTGTCCTCAATCACATCAAATATTTGAGGCATGACCATAGCCATCCTCCATAACCTGCAATTGTGGATGACAAGTATATATATACTCAACCTACCACCCCCGCATATTCAACAATATGCGCTCCGAGTTTCCTTTAGGAATAATCGTTTCACCATCCAGCAAGTTCTGACACTGAAGATGGTTCTACGGCACATGGCACTACATGATTAGAGTTGCACTTGATTAGTTATGCCAATTGGGTGAATTAAGGCTGCATCAAACAAGTGGACATACAAACCCTAATTCACTTATAGAAAGCATATAAATATTAAAACTTGAAAAGATATAAAACATATGAAACATAATTTCTCATCTCATCATCACATGGTAATATTCACTTGCCATTCATGAGACTACACCAATCATCATATTATCACAGGATATAAATCCTTTTCACAATATCACAGGGTATCAACCCTTATCAACATAAGAGGAATACACCTCAGTCAGGGCTCAACCATGCCCAAAGGTCATTAAGACCATCATACTATCACATGATATAAATCCTTTATACAATAACACAGGGAATCAACCCTTATCAACACAAGAGGATTACACCTCATTCAGGGCTCAATCATGCCCATGAAACATCTTGTTACCTCTTACTAGGTAACATCTAACCATATGGCTCACAAGGCCATTAAACATCTTGTCACCTCTCACTAGGCAACAATGACATATTAACTCATGTAATGTAACAGTAACACCACTATTTCCTCCATAGGGTTAGGGTTTACTATTCACATCAATTAGGGTTTCATGTTCATTTTATCAATCCAACCCTAATATATTGTTCCATGCATCTAGGAGCATCCATCGACATTCCAAGTATTTAATATTCTTATCATTTATCATTAAATGATCATCAACACAAGGTATGAGTTTATCTCTCATCCTTATCATGGTATGATTACATCATACTCATTTTAGCTTACTTATCAAGTATGTTAAACTCATTACATTTCATTGTAACAATTTACATAACACTCTCCTTGTGTATCTTATCCAAAAATATTGGATTTGAGATGCATCAAGGTATATCAACCCTGAAATGCTAAATGTGATATCTATCATGTATCAATGTATCACTTCCCTCATCACTTCTATCTTACTTGAGTTTATTAACTTATATTATAATAAGGAATCTCACATCTTCATACTTTCATCCACCAAACTATCACCTTTACCATGATGTGCATAGATCACACACAAGGATTGTCCAACTATCTTCAATGATATGGACTCATCTCAAGTTAAGGCATTGCTTATTATAAGGTTGCCTATAGTCAAACACTTGAGATATTTCATCGTTATAGGGTATTACCCATAATTTCATCATTAAGGTTTACTCATATCATTACCCAGACATTAGGGTTATGATTTATCATCATATTGCCCATGATTAGAATTTCATGCACTATAGCCCAAATTTAGGGTTTCACATAGATTTACTCTGTGTTAGGTTTAAGGTTTCATATGACATCACCCTCAATTAGGGTTTCACATGGAATCATCCTCAATTAGGGTTTCTCATGGAATCACCCTCAATTAGGGTTTCACTAATCATCCCAATTAGGGTTTCATTCAATTACCCATAAATTAGGGATTCATTGTTCATCCAATTAGGGTTTGGCATTTCATTACCTTAAATTAGAGTTACCCAAGTTGTTACCCTTAATTAGGGTTACACTATTACCCTTAATTAGGGTTACATTATTACCCTAGATTAGGGTTTCACTCAGAATTTCCCTAAATCAGGGTTAGGGTTCATTAACCTTCTCAATTAGGGTTTCTTGATCTCTTTACTAAGGATCATACCCTAAATCACCATATGAATCATACTTATGTATGAATTCATTTCTATCATTCTCTCCACTTGATTTGGTTACATCAACCATCCGATCAAATACAAACAACTATGTTTGACATAGTATACTAAGTTATTGCTTCCATAAACAATTATGGTTTGCATTTTAGGGATCATTCACAATTGAAACCATTAAGATCAAACCAATTGAACCCATTGGATCAATATCCAATTACATCAGCATATTTCCTCAAACGGTCAACCATTGCAAATGGTTAACCACTTCAAACAGTTTGAAACTGTTTGGTTTCAATCAATTTGTTGAAATCGTTTAACCAATTTCATTGAAACCGATTGGTCCAAAAATTTGAAATTGTTTGCCTAAGATATTAATTGAGGTGTGTGCTTGTGATGACATCATCATCTTCAAGCTACAAACCCACGAAATTTGCTGTGATTTCCATGGTGGTTTCATCAATCAACCAAAATAAATTTCGGAAATGAAGAAAGCATCAACATTTGATAAGGAATTGAATGTAATAACAATATTAAGGGTTCAAGTTATAAAACCCACCTCCAATTGAGCTTCAAAGCTCCAAGCTCACGCCAACAATGGTGGATGAAGTTTTTGCAACTCCCCCTAGGCTCGTCCCCAAGCTTTTGGATGAAAAAGTTGGCTAGGGTTGAAGAGGAGATCGAAATAAGAAGAAATCAATGATTTATTTTTTATTTCCACCATAGAATCAAGGAGAACGAAGGTCAAGGACCTTACCAACAGGTTGGGGTCGTCCTCCTGCTCCTCCACAACTCCTTAGTCATTTTCCAAGCAAGGGGAAAGAAAAGAATCCAAAATGGCCTTTGTTTTGGCTTGGTAAATGTACTTTTATAAGAAATTCCATGAGAGAGAAAATGCCTTATAAAAATGCATTTAATTCCAAAATTAGTTTCGCCTCTTCCCCCTTTCATTCCTTGGATACGAGGCTATCCCATTTGCCTCTTATTCCTCTAAATTATCCTCAATTTAAAGAAAAGCAAATTAAGCACCTTAGATCATATTATAATAATATCCCAATTTGAGTGGATATTACTTTTCTTTATAATAATGGTGACTGGGTTATCCACTTGCTTGAGAAATTTTCGTGGCCTAGCAAAGGCAAAAAGGTGTTCACACTTGAGCAAATTCAACCATCTCATTTTTGGTTGAAGGCCCTTCAATTAATATATTTGTTTTTGCACTAAATTGAATTAGGGTTTCAATTAGGATTAAATCTTGATTATTTTGATATCAAGATTCTCTCTCCTCCAACTTAATTCAAATGAGGCGCCCCTCTCATTTTCTTTGCTCTACTTGATGCCAAGAAATATTAGGGACCTTATTGAAGTGGTAATTTACATATTACACCCTGGGTTTTGGGTAAATTGCACATTACACCAAAACTAGGTTTTCATGCACATACATTGCTTTATCAGTTCTTTCTTGGTATTTAGGCTTCCATAAGCCATACCTCAGCATCATATTTAATCTCATGATGCTTCAACACAAGAGGAACATATTATCATGCACAATTTGCACTTAAACCCCTCAACTTGGGTAATTTGCACTTTAGTCCAAAACAGGCAAAACATTGATTTCAACAATGTTAAAAAAGGACTAGAATTGCAATATAAGTTCCTCTTGAACCCTAATTACCTTTCAAAAGATGAGATTAAGCATTTAATCATCTTTCTTAATCAAAACACCTAGGGTTAAAGTATAACCCAGGTCAGGGGTGTTACACTCTCTAACACACCTAACATAGCTACTCATTGTTTGTTACTGGTCCTTCATCACCATAAAGTAATGGGCCTTTTGTTTACATACCCATTCTAGTCTAACACATAACAGTCTAAACTTGTTACACAACTCGTTCTCTTACACAACCCAACATTAAGTATTTTTTTTTCAAACAAAGGCGTCTTGTTACGCCAAATAAGTGCATGCATAATTACATTTCAAACATTATCCTTTCAAACTATATTTTTTTTACACAACATGGTATACATTGTCACACAGTCCAACTTGTTACATATAGCAACAACATTCCACAATGTGTTCCTTAGAAACCATAACACATAAATCCTGTTACATAAAACCTCATTTTACTTTGTAAGATCACACCTTTACAAGATCTATTTCCGCTACATGTAAATATGGAAATGATACGTCAAATCGAACTACTTTAGGTTAGATTTTTTCATAAAGCATTTAACAAAGACGAACCGCTCATCCAAATCGAAGGATTAATCAAGGGATCACCGGATAAAATATTCAGATTGGGTGACTCTTACCTTCTGTCTCTTGATGAGAAGGCCACGACACCAGCTTCTGAGGCGACACAATGATCGGAGGTGGAGGCGGAACGGTTACGCTTGCGCAACAGCGGCGAGGAGGGGGGAGTGGGGTTGGTGGAGAGATCAACAACACACTCTCCTTCCTTGTATGGTTTGATCGGAGCGAGAAGCTGATGGTCGGTAGTGTCACAGTGAAAGTCCTAAACAACGGTGGGAGGAGGAAGACGAAGGCGGAGCTTGATTTTCATCACAGACGGAGAAGGGAATGATGGCGGGGAGAGATAGTGGAGTGAGGAGGAAGTCTCACCCAGTGGTTTCAAAAATAAGAGAACGACCCACGTGATGGGAGGACGCGGGCCGTCTCACGTCCATCAGGGCGCGAGATGTAATTGGACTTTTTTTGTCCGTACGTGGGTTGACTCTGGGTTCTGAGTTTGGAAATGGGAATGTATAGCAAAGCTCATATCACATATGGTTTTCATCTCATGTCAAAACTGACTGACAGTATATCCTCTTACCTTGGAGCACGTGCAGTTTTACCCAGCTGGTTTCCATAACGTCCAAACGGTGACCGGGTCCGAGTTCAAGGAATGCAGGACGGCCTTAGGGAGCCCGCTGCCGCTCACTTCCGGATTCGATGTAGTTACTCTTGCCAGACGGGGAAGGAAGTGGTACTTCTGCGGTGCTGCCGGACACTGCAATATGGGTCAGAAGATGGCCATCACCGTATGGCCGGCAATAAATTTTCCTCTCGTGGTCGTGGCACCAGTTCCAGCACCATCCCAGCCATCGCCGATCATGCTACCCAGTTCTACAGTGGCGCCCACACCGGCGCTGTCTCCGGCGCCAACACCAGGCCCCGACTATTGCCAGTTCAGGAAGTTGCTTGCGAAGTCTGACTGAGAGAGGATATTGAACTAGTGCACAGATTTGGTCGGTCATAACATTTTTTATTTCAATATTACGTGATCATAAAATAAGGCCTGACGACGAGATAGATTAGGGCATGTCTGGTTCAGCGTAAAACCAACCCATGCTAGGAATTACAACTCAGGAAATAAGAAGGGATGAATTGCAGTTCAACGTTTTTAGTTTGGTTAGATGGAAATCGAATTGATATTTTTCGTTTGCTTCTTTTTGGTACAATGTGGTTATAGCCTGAACTAACGACCATATACACGAAGCGACGCTATCAACTAGGATCTGGTCACCAAAATGAAGTTACCGGACATGTTTATTTAATATGGCCCTCAGACAGTCAGACACCCAAGCAAGTCCAACATAAGGCATACTCAGTGTTACCGGACGGTTGTAGTATCGCTGGAGCCGCTGTGGAAAACCAACCACGCCCTTTTCTGGCAGGGCCGTTGCAGAAATTTTAGAGGCCCCGAAGATAAAAAATGGACCTTCTATATACTCTTATTTAACAAATTTAAAAAAAATACAAATTTAGATATAATTGTCAGACATATAAAAAAATAGTAGCATCAATGCAAAGATAATTAGATTGTAACTTCTTACTTATTGTACTAACAATACATAAAATATAATGTCAAATAACACTACCTACAACAAGAGATGTTTACAAAAATAAAATTGCGGGCCCTCGTCTTTGTTGGTCCAGGTTGGTCACCCCAATGGGTCGAATTTCTGGAGCGGTTGCTTTTCCATTTTTTCTACGTCCTCCGAGCTCCGTGTGCAGTCCATTTTCCGGCTGCCGGATGCAGCTCCTCGAAACCAAACGATAGAATTACAAATCATTGTGGCGATGGAACTCATCCATTGATTTTCGCTAGAACCAAACGGGCTCTTAGCGTAGTGTTAAATCCCGCAGTCGTTTAATCGTTACCCGTTCCGTTAGTACCACATTATTGTATTCCGGATTTTATTGTAAAACGAATACATACAGCGGGCATTCATTTTTCCAGGAACAGCGCATTCCGTTTTAAGTTGGGAACCGAACAGCATGGGTTATTTCCCACCCACTCGAGTCCTCACGATTTGTCGTGCCTTATCTATCAAGGAGCAGGCTATATCTTGTGCTAGATAATGTCATGTGTGATGTCATTGTTGTAAAAATATTATTCAAAAATATTCATAAAATTTCAAACAACTGTTATATTATAGTAATATTGCATACAAATACAACGCTATATAATTTATAAAAATTGATTAATATATAAATAAGGTTTTTTAAAATAAAAATAAAAATATATAGGTATACATATGTAGATTTTTTTGGATAAATTGTTGCTAGGAAGTTAATTTAATTAACCAAATAATAGTTTATTTGATCAAATAATTAACTATTTAATCAATTAAACTGCTCTGGGGGTACACAAATTAAGATCGGGTCACAGACCGACCATAGACCCTGTTCAATATCAATAAGTGGAACACATTAGCTGTCCACTCCTAAATAATCTAACCAAAACTTACCGAATTAACCAAATTGGTCAAAAAAATAATCACACATAATTAATGATTTGGTTAACCAGTTGTTAACCCAATTATGCTCACCCCTGTCGGGAGGTACTTTTGTTCATCTTGTCCTCCTTACATGACAAAAAGCTCCAAAGAAGTAAAAGTATATTGTTAAAAAGAATTTAAAAAGGGTAATACTACTACCATTTGACTCAGTTTAGAATAATACAAGCAATCTCAAAAGGTGGACTCATAAACTATTAAGTTCCATAAAGATTTTTAAGATAAGTCTTAGCTAGATTATAGAATACTTTATAGCTTCATTACCAACAAACTCAATATGTATCTCTATTAGTCTTCACCTTCAAATGAGTATTAGTAATCCATGATGCTATTTTTTTTACATTTTGAAGTGGCACTTTACATATCATCAGTCGAAAAGTTGTCATTTTCAATAATGTAGTTTAAACAAGTATACTCACTATCAATCTTGGTTGCTAGGTCAATGACTGCTAAATTAGCCTCCAAAACAGAATCAACAGGAAGAGACTAACTCATTTTTCATCTCCATTGACCATACTCATCACCTATTACCACAACTACAACTTCCTTACCTAACTTCATAGCTTCATCCACATTCAACTTGATCCATCCAATGTGAGGTGGTTGACATTGTTGGGTTTTAGGTGAGGGAGAAGGCAGCAGAAAAAAAATTCTCTCACCACAAAACCACAACCACAGATCGCATCAACGACTATGAAGTAGGAATGATGATTTTAGCGAGTCATATCTGGTCTTGAGGCTTGCTCAGTGACAATGCCTCACAACAAGTGCGGTCTTCACCCACCTATCTTCGACGACGTCTGTGCAACTCCTGGTCTTGACCCAAACTATGGTTGACAGTCATCCTCCTAAGCATCAGAAGTCTCCCACCTCTATAGATAGTCCACACGGACCACCGTAAACTCTACTCGTCATGTCCCACAAGACACAAGAAGAAGTCATCCCCTTCTGTCGGTGTACTAGTCACCGACACACTCTCCCACAACCAGTTGCTATCCTATAGTTATCTTTCCCTCAATGTTCCTCCCTAGACAGGTAGAACTTGCTTGGGATCTCTCGGTTACCACAACCAGAGACGACAACAACTTTACAGAACAACTGATGTTCTAAGTTGTGCTATCTGAGAAGCCTCCATTACTCCTATATATATAGGAGGGGTCAGGGTCAGGGTTCTCAGCCCCGGACAATGCGGGACTAAAGTGGGAGTAAAAGGGTCTGGATTTTTCATGAATTGATTGCACTGCGACAGTCAAACCGATCATTTCACAAACAAATTGGTCGGTTGGGAGTGTGAGCCGGTCAGTTCACTTAGTGAACCGGTTGGTTTGCTTCCCAGACTTGCCTCCAATTAACTTTCCTCTTTCATTTCCAATTAATACTAAGATCAATTCTTGTCCTAATCGAATTCTTCAAGTGAAACAAAAACCTTTTCTCACAAATCAGGACAACCCATCCTTGCTTGTTTAGTCTAGTCAAACTGATCGGTTCACCAAGTGAATCGGTCATCTCACTGACTATGAGCCGATCGGTTCACCCAGAGAACCAGTCGGTCGGTGGTCCAGATTGTGCAGTTAACATTCAATGCAGTTCTCAATCAATCTGACACTCAAATCAGTTAGTTCAACACTTGAACTTGATGATTCCGAGTCAAGTCAATTGATTGAATGTTTGATTGAGTACCTAAACACCTTTAGTAATAAATCCAAACATCATTCATGGATAAACTCCTCTTCTAGATAAATCCTTTGTGTGCGACCCTATAGGTCCCATTTCACATTGGCAGTGAATGTCCATAACTAACTTATGACATCACAAGCAAAGAGCGGTGCCTAGTCACACATCAATACTACCTAAGTGAAAAGGAAAGTTGGAGACCAACTTTCAATCCTACAGTCTGTGATTTGTGTTTTAGTGAATGTATAATTCCTTTATCTCGGATATCCTGAATGAACTCAAGGCATGGAGGTGTCATCCTTTCAACGTTCATTCATGTTCCTTGATCCAAAGTAGACCGTCTAAGATATGTGTGCGATCGATATCACATATTGAATTACACATGCATGCACATGCCTTTCTCAGTCTCTCTTATCAAGTGGCCATGGACATCATACTCCCTTAGGAGGGACAAATCCCATATCTATCACTCACAGTCAAAACCCCATGCCAAAGTCGCCCAATCATCACCTTTATAACAATCCATATTTTAAGACCGTGTTTGATGATGTCAAAGTATACCCAATGACATGTGATGAGTGTAGTGATTTCAGGTATAAGAATCACAATCACCACCATCACTGTGAGAGTTGACTGTGACTACCATGTCATGGTTCCATGTGTCACTCTCACAGTGGGTCTGTCTGATACACTATTCTCTAACATGTATCTATGTGCTTAGTTTGATATCACATATCATGACTAATGAGACTTTGTCATCAACCAATACACACTCTAGTTTTGCTGTGTCATTGTTATCTATCGAACTTCCATAATGACATCTGACTAGGGACAAAAATAGAATGTACAAACTCTTAGCATTCATATGATCTCATTCTTTAGGTCCTCAACCTGAAGACATACTTCATTGAGTATTGTCATTCTTTAGACATTCATTCTGTTCTATCATTATCTCATAACTGATTGAACCAGAATAAATTGGAAGCTTGCCTTTGATATTTATCAAATCAATCTTAATGTATCACAATCCAATCATCCTATGATTGGCTCTCAGGGCATACATACCAGCAGACTCCCACTTGCACTGCGAGCCAATCACCTTAGAATCATATTCTTAGTGATCTTCAAACATGTCCCACATGTTTCTGCTCATCCAGTGCTAACACAGTGAGTTAGAAACACTTTGCTTTAGTTAGTATATTGCATGTTTCACATCTCTTTGTTGTACGAGATATTGTATGAGATGGAGTTGTCGTAATATGCGATATGATATTCCTTGCCTAATACTTAGCTCTATTGTTTGACTCAGTATTTCTACTTGTCATAAATGATTAGAATATCTATAAGTTCATAACATAAGGATACTTCATCTCTATGAACTTCTAGATCTATATAGTATCCTCTGTTGTTCATAAAACATGGATACTCGACATTCCCTTTTAGAATTAAACAACTTTTAAATTAGAATGTTTACATTTATCAACTCATATTCACTTTTATATTTTATATTTTGTGATCATTTTTTGTCATTTCAAAATCTTGCATCAGTGTAACTCTTTACACCCAACTCTTCCTTATATTACCATAGAACTAGTACTTCATAAGTACCAAACAAGTTCTTCATGGTATTCCATTGACTCTCACTGGAAGTAGACAGACATCCACTCATCACACGAGTTAATAGGATGAGCATATCATATTGTCATGTCCATACATACACGATGATGAATGCATATTTTCTTGTCGTGTCCAATACATACAAGATAATGAGATGATTACATACATGATAGATCCATATCTATCTATGTGCTCATATTCTTCATAAGAATCTAGAACACTTGGCATTGAGATACTAACTCCATGTAACGTGGATAAGTTTTCTCCCACTAAATCTGTGCATACTAAACCCTTCAGTACAGATTGCCAATGTATGCTATCAGGTCAAGAGACTTTCTAAGAACTATCTCTATATATCTCTATCCCTATCACATAGGACATATCTCTTTCTTCCTTTAAAGATGGTATTTCCACACTAATTTCCATTTTAGAACATTTCATTCCTCATCATCATGCAGAATGTGAATACACTCCCACTAAATCTTTGTAATCACAGATCCCTTCTTTATTTTGATATATTAGTCAAAAATTTTCACTATATAATCAAAGTAAAGACTCCAGTTCTGAGTTGCTTGCAATTAATCAATTACATTGATTAATCACTTGTAAATTATAGACTACATTTGCATTATTAGATTCATAAAACCCTTTAGGTTGTGTCACATACACAATCTTATCTTATTCCTGCCAGGAATGCGATTTTAATATCCATATGCCCAATTTCATAGTCTTTCAAGTTCCAATAGCAAGCATGATCCTTTCTCTAAATGTCATCCATGTCAGTCTTAACTCTTAAGACCGAATTGCACTTATGGGTTTTATCCCAATCACGTGCTACCATAAGGTCATACCTTAATTGGTTCACATGGAAGTCATTTTGGATCCTATGGCCTCAAGCCATGACTCAAAATCTGGTCCCTCAACATCATCTAGATTATTGGCTCATCACATCACCTAGATATATGAGGTGTGTCTGTTACATAAGGAATTTGAGAATCCACAACACTTATGATTCTTAGTCTCCTTTATTTAGTGTGAAGCATGTTCTTTAGAAGAATTCTAGAAGGTTAGTTATTTGATGATCATGCTCTAACTCTTTGGAGTATGATTCCTTCTTAGATTTAGACATCATGAGTTCTCTATGATACACTATCATAATTACTCACAAGGTCCTCAAACATTTGGTTTAAGTCTCCTATTCATTGATCTCATCAAAGAATTAATACTTTTACCAAGTTTGTACTTCATTTATGATATTCTTGAACTCTTCAAGATAGTCATATTGGTATTTCACTAAACACCATCTGAAGCATTAGCATTTATTCCAATAGGCATGTATATACATCAATATGTATTATACCTAATAGAATAGTCATTCTCCCACTACATCTAGTGAAGATTGACTTGTCATCATTCCCAATAAACAAGACATTCATATCTCTTAATGGTTCATTAACCAAAAGAGTCTAGCTTAACCATCAACATGGAAACTAGAGATGAATTTCTCATTCATAGATGATAATGCTAATTAATTATTTGATTCATAAATGACTTTTAGGTATCATTTTATCTTATGCATACCAAGTACCACAAGATAAATAGAGCATTGCCACAAAAGATCAGATCTTTAAATTGAAACATAAACTTTTTTTGATAGACATCCTTGTCATTACAAGATGTAGAAATAAAGTGTTTCTATTTATTGGAAAAATGAAATAGCAGTTCATAACTCTATTAAAAACCATTTGGGCTGAAATAAACTAAAAGGTACTCCTATCTATGGTAGAAACACTTGCTCCAATGATGAGTGCTCCTTCTTGGTCCTTTCATAAAGGCCATCACTTCTTTTCAGATCCTGCATATCATATATGTCAGATCCATATCTTGGTATCATATACCTCAGATAAAGAAGTGTTTCAAGTTTATTTCAAGATACCTGAGGTGGAGATTTCCATCCCCTCCTTCTTTTGTTCTTCCAGATCGAGAGGGCAATTTCTCGTCCAATGTCTTGGCTCTTGACAATGGTGACATTTGCCTCCCTTGTTCACCCCTCCTTTGGCCTTGAGAGTTGAAGATGATTTGGGCTACTGGCTAGCATCAGAACCCTTCTTTCTTTGCCCTTGCCCTTTCCTTTAGACTTACCCTTCTTTCTACTGATCAACATCACAAATTTGGATTTCTCTTTCTTAATTTGTGCCTCGACTGTCCTCAACATGCCCAACAACTCTATCAACGGCTTGTCAAAGTTGTTCATGCTGTAGTTCGTCACAAACTGACTGTAAGATTCTGGCAACAATTGCAATATCACATCAATAGCCAACTCTTGGCTCAGAGGGAGTCCCAATCTTGTTAGATTCTCCACATACCCAATCATCTGGAGTGTGTGAGGACCAACTGGATCTCCTTTTGTCATGACACACTTGAACAACGCCCTGGAGACATCATATCTCTCTTGTCGTGCTTGGTCTTGATACATGTTCTTGAGATGTTGAACCATCTCAATGACGTCTGTGTTCTCATGTTGTCTCTGCAACTCATAGTTCATTGAGCACAACATCAAGAACTTCACATCAATGGCATCTTTAGTATGCTTCATGTAAGCATCCCTTTCTTCCTTTGGTGCGGTGGGAGCAAGTTCCTCTGGCACTGGTGTATCAAGGACATAGAGCTTTCTCTCTTGAGTGAGAACAATTCTCAATGTCCTAAACCAGTAGTGGAAATTAGTTCCATTTAGCTTGCCCTTCTCAAGGACCGATCACAACAAAAAGTGATTATTGTTGACAACCATTTGTTCTACAAAAGGAAATATGCAATTTAGGTCCAAAACTCTTTTTGACTTAATTTGATTTATTTGAAAAATTGGACGATATAATTAGGCCTTTAATTAATCATCACTCCCACTATTTTGTTCAAATTGATATCCCTCACTATCAATTCGGAAGATTGTAGCATACAACCTTCTAGTGAGCCAAGATATATATATTTCATCTAATCATGAGTCAGCGTTGGCTGATCGCCCACAACTAGACTATTTAGGTAGGCCATCATGTCAATTGCATCATATGCAATTCTTGGATAGATGACATGTGCAACTCTTTTCCATGATAATCTCCATGCATTTGGATCTTAGAATCTCTAAGAATCGCCAGTTAAATCTAACCCAAAAGCCGACACGATAAACATGCAACCTACTTTGGTAGAACCTACATGTCTACCATTACACTTATACGAGATAGACTGCACACTATGCTTTGGCGTAACCTATGCTTGGTCGATCAAGCTTTTCATGTGTGCCACTAATGGAAGGCATCTAAGACCTTAATATTTATGTTTGTGGGGTTTTAATATGCTTACTTATATATGCATATATGTATCCAATCACCACATATATAATACGTATCATATACATGCTATATCCCCAATGAAAACATGAAATAACGATAAAGCGATGATTATGGCCATCCTATTGTAATTCCTTGAGCCACAAGGAATTACAATCATCTTGGTCTACATCACATGCAACCTGTTGTTGATGAAGATCTTGTTCTTAGGCTATTATGGGTTTGATCAACTCGTCACATGACTGATCGGCTCGCCTCCTGGTCGGTCGGTTGGTTGTCTCCAACTAATCGTCTGGCTCCTCCATGCGGTAGGTTCGTCAGGTCGTCTGCTCCTCATCAGGCCTTTGACTGCACCATCAGTCGATCGTCTCGGTCTACTAGTCGATCGGTTGGCACCTCCATCCGATCGTCTCGCACCTCCAGCCACTCGTTTGGGCACCTTCCAGTGTTCTACGTAACATGAAATAAACTATCCTACTTTTACATATCTCATTGGGAAACCCCGAGTTACATTCTGGGGGAGCAAAGGTAGAAGCAAATCTCGAGTTATCTCGAGTTACATCAAGAAAAGAAGAAGAAGGCTCAGTGCGCAAAACAAGATGCAAACAACCACAACCAACCAAGCACACATAGAGATTTATAGGCCATAACCACACTACTCATATACCATCAAAACTGTTTTGAGCGATGCGTATAGATTGCATATATATACCATATAGTATATGTATATATTTAGTTTGGGATTATGTGAAATTAATCAGATATTTAGACCAATCCTTTAAATATTCGCATCGTATGCAATAAATAAAATTATGATAAAACCAAAAAACTGATCACATCGATTAATCCTAAAATATAATACGTTGACGTGACTCTAATACCACTGTTGGGTTTTAGGTGAGGGAGAAGGAAGTGGAAACACAAATTTTCTCTCACCATAAAACCATAACCATGGATCGCATCAAAGACTATGAAGTAGGAAGGATGCTTTTAGCGAGTCATGCCTGGTCCTGAGGCTTGCTCAGTGATAATGTCTCACAACAAGTATGATCTTCACCCACCTGTCTTCGATGGTGTCTGTGCATCTCCTAGTCTTGACCCAGACAACGGTTGACAGTCGTCCTCCTGAGCGGCAGAAGTCTCCTACCTCTATAGATAGTTCACATGGACCACCAAGAACTCTAGTCGTCCTGTCCCACAGGACACTAGAAGGAGTTGTCCCCTTCTGTCGGTGTACTAGTCACCGACACACTCTCCCACAACCAGTTGCTATCCTGTAGTTGTCTTTCCCTCGTTGTTCCTCCCTGGACGGGTAGAACTTGCTTGGGCTCTCTCGATTACCACAACTAGAGAGGACAAAAACTGTGTAGAGCAATTGATGTTCTGAGTTGTGCTATCTGAGAAGCCCCCAATATCCTTCTATATATAGGAGGGGTCATGGTCAGGGTTCTCAGCCCTGGGCAATGCAGGACTAAAGTGGGAGTAGAAGGGTCAAAAATTTCCATGAACTGATTACACTGCGGCTGTGACACCCCATCTCGAACATAATACGATTACATGCTAACTGGAAGATTACCAAAAATCACGGGAAATTAAAACTGATTTACAACAAGCACCATAAGATGGGACATATTACATTTGAGCCAACACTTTCTTTTCATAGCATACATGCAGGGTGCTACAACATAATTCTCATGATCTCATTACATGAAATAACTGTTCCACATGCTAATTTACACCAAGATACATAAACTGAAAACTATACATCGATCGTAATACAAGGAACATCGAAAACCTTCCCCAAGACCTGAGTGTATAAGGATGACACATATGACTCTACTGCTAGACACTATCTATTCCAACAGGTACGATACCTCTGCATATCATCTCATCCACATGATCTTCATCTCGCCAGGCACGTCCACCTAAAAAGGTTATTTAACCAGTGGGGTGAGACACACAATCCCAGCGAGAAACATAACTCGCTACCAACTTTATTATAATCACAGATGACTGAGCAGGTAGATCAATGTAACCAACTGATAATAGCTAATCAATTATGCAAGAAGGAATATGAAGAACATGTATATGAAATCTTATACAAAAGACCATTTAAAAGCATATGAGAAAGCTTACATCATCCAAGGCCTCAACCAATGTTTCGTATTTTCCCTAAGAAAGATACTTTACAGCTTGATTACAAATTATTATGCCCTGATGAAGTGAGCCATCCTGCTCAAATCCAACCTTTGGCTGCGAAGCCCAAAACTGGTTCCATACAAGGTCATTGGGATATCCGGACTCCATGACCTCACCTCTTCGTGGTCAGTGCACGTTAACCAAAGTAGGACCACCGTCTCTTGCTTGAGTGGCCTCAGCCACAGGGTCAGTCCCGCAGGTTTCCCTTTCTTATCATGAGCCACGAGCCTATTCACCGTGCTCTTGAGCCATGAACGCATTCATGCTCCCTCATACTGAGCCATGGGCCTAATCA
Organism: Alisma plantago-aquatica; assembly: GCA_963693085.1. Taxonomy (NCBI): domain Eukaryota; kingdom Viridiplantae; phylum Streptophyta; class Magnoliopsida; order Alismatales; family Alismataceae; genus Alisma; species Alisma plantago-aquatica. The sequence goes on along the minus strand of OY856409.1, from coordinate 155,841,866 downwards.
CCATGCTCTTATATACATCTTGAGTCCACAACCACAGTTGCACTCTAATCCTCCTATTTTCGGCTAGGAGAAACCCGACATATTCAATAATATGCGCTCTGGGTTAACCTGCAGGAGAACCCATTTTACCATCACCTAATTACCGACGATGATGGATCTATGGCCAGGGAAAACTACATGTAAGGTTCCACTTGTCATTAATTAATACATTTTAAGCGGATTGCAAGATTCAACCAAGTTATGTAACATGTAAACTAAAACACAAGTAAACAACATAGATCTCATTATCAGGTGTTATATTGTCACTCTTATTTTCAAAGCCAACATTACATGTTACCACTTGGCCTCTTGACAATCATCAAGATCCATCTCAAGGATCAACATCACTGGGACTCAATACCCTCATCACAGAATGCCGCTGCCTCTCAAGGCTTACATCATCACCATGGGATAGAAATCCCTTCTCACAACATCGGGGGATAACACCTCAACTTGGCACTCAACCTTTATCAGGTCCACTGACCTTCCACATCATACTGGTGATACATGTTATCTCATCAACAAGGATTATCATCATTGAGTGTTATACAGAATACATATTCCTCATAGCTCTTACCTGTCTATGAATTCATTTGATACACTCGCATGGTTAGTATACATATTGAGAGAGATAACTGAATCCCCAAACATATATCTTTATCATGCTATTAGAATTGAAGGTACATGTTTGGATCAACATCCATGATTATAACTACATGAATCACAATGTTGTATCTTGTAAACAAATTACATTATTGTAATCAAACCACGAGCATTCACTATGCCCTATATCTCATAAACATAATCATGTATCTAATCATCTCACTTAGCACCAACTTTAGGTATCAAACATATCGTGATTATCATATCGTTAAGATTAAGGTTTATAGGATTGGAACAATCATCCATTATTATGAACACATGAAGCATAATGTCTTAGATGGTATATTAAACAATACACCTTACTGTTACTGTACCATGGGCATCCACCATACCCTACATCTCATGTCATCATACACGCCATCCCAAAGGATTCATCTTTAAGGATCATACAACCATGATCTACCATCAAACATTATCAAAGGTTCACCTATCATAGGTAACCACCATACTAAGGTTTACCACATGTTCCTCATATCTCATCATCATGACCACAGATATGGCCCCAAGGTAGCAAGATAAGCATATTAACATCTAAGGCTCAAGATAACACTTAGGGTTATTAGGTTAAGGCACAACCCTCATTAAAAGTGTGCCGAGTAAGGGACAACCCTCACTAAAAGCACAACGTCTCTCACCAAAGAGTGTGACGCCCAACACTATATCGGTTAAGCATGCAACTCTTCACCTATGATGGCCAGCACCCATCTAGGGCTACGACCATAACGACCAACCACTGTCACCTCGGTATCAGTCAGCACACAACCCGTGACGCCCAAACAACAAACCCTATTATCCACTTCATATCGCCCAAGCCATTAAGGCACCATGTCGGGCAGCACCACCAGCAAGTTGATAACAAGCAACACATCCTCAAGTGCAACACCTAAGACATCATATCAGGCAACAACTAAGAACCCACATGTAACGTTGTGTCATGCTACCTATATCGGGCAACCAGGTACAAGGGGATATCTATCAAGCATCTTGTCGGCCAAAGGCGTAACGCCCACAAGCACCAACTAAGGAATATCAGACAGGGATACTAGTATTACTCAAAGCTTAACTAAGAGTGGGGATCTCATCCAAAGTATCGTGTAAAGCACAATAAGGCCATACCGCCTAACTCATCATAACAGGTAACACCTCGTATTGGGCAACACTCAACTAACTCAACTTTCAAGCACCATATTAGGCGAGGGGTCTACAAGGTGCCGTCCAACCATATTGCCCAAGAACACCCCCTATCGGTCATCTAGGGTTAGGGCAACATTATCATTCAAGGCTCCATGTCGGGCAATAAGAGTTAGGATCATCCTATCAGCCAAGCAAGCATATCACCCAAACTAGGGTTAGGCATTTGTATCACCCAAGGCACCACTTTTAGGGCTAACACCCACACCCAAGGTTAGCTCATCGGTTTCACCTATTACCAAAGACATCACCACTATATCGCCCAAGATACTATCCAAGGGCTTAACCCTAAGATATTGTCGTGCAACTAGAGTAGGGAATCCATGTCGCCCAGGGCAACCCCATCGCCCAAGCTAGGTTTGGAGCTCTATATCGGCCAAGACACTAAGGTTAGGGCTTCATGTCGGTCAACCACCATATCGCCCACCATTATCATCTTGGGTAGAGGTGCATATCGGTCACAAGGTCAACAAAGGGTTCACTTAGCATATCACCCAAGGCTCAACTCTACAAGAGGGCATCAGGCAACAACCTTAAGGAGCCACCAAGTGGAGCACATATCTGCCAAGGGGCCAACCAACTAACCATATCGTCCAAACCTAACCCTAGGGTAGGAAAGAGGTATCGATCACCACATCATATCACCCCAAACATCTAGGTCATAGGCTCACATTTCAAGTCCAAAGGAGAGAAAGGGGTATTGCCACAAACCATCAACCGAAGCATAACCTATTGAGCAAGGTACTGTATCGGACATAGCATACTTGTATCGGACAAAGCCCCCATATCGGGTAAAGCCCCATATCGGGCTAGTCATCTTCAACCTCTAGCCACCCATTACCATTTAACACAAAGAGAACAAGCTAAGGACAATAATAAAACGTGACCATATCCATTAAAACATATCTCTAGTTCCATATGCATGGCTATCATGAAGAAGGGTATTGATTTAAAGACAAGAATCAATACATGTGCATATGGAGAGTGAACATAATAGAGATAGTTAAGAGTTATGTAACCTACCTTAAGAGGGTCTCCATGAAAGGCACGAAGTTCCTTGGTCCAAGCAGAAAAACATGTTCCTCTCCAAGAACATCATCCATCATGCCTTCAGCACCATCATCATCACCTCAAGAAACAAAGGAAAAAGAAGAAGAAGATACCATGGTTATGCATAGCTCAAGAAGAAGAAAGGAGGGGAGATAACCACGGCCATGTATACTCACATCAATGGACTATACATGGATGAGAGGGGAAGAGGAAGGTGAAGAAGAAAGAACAAGGAAAAGCTAGCAAAGAAGCATGACTCACCAAGGTCAGATTTTGAGCAAGGAGTCTCCATGGCCAAAGTGCTCGTCCTCCCAAACTCCATGGGAGTTTAATTAAGCTCCTAAGATTCCATTCTCATCCCATATAGGTAGGGGAAGGAAGGTGGCCTAAAGGGAGCACTTGGTCAAGGAGGAAGGGGGTTATATACACCAAGGAAGAGAGAGGTAGCATGGGAGAGGAGTCATAACCACATAAACCAAGGTGCCACTTGCTCTTGCACTTAACGTCACTTGTTGCCACCCAAGCTTCACATGCACATCCTAGTGATACACTCTAGGATGTGTACCGTGTATCTGGGCAGCTTCCATGGCCAATACACCCTTTTGGGCGACACACCTTCAAGCCCTAGCCGATATACTAAAGGACAAGGTAGCATATGTAACACGTATATGTTATAAAGGTCATATAGAGATGTTCCTCTTCAACTATCAACCAAACAAGGCACCCAAGCCTTCATACACGTACTAGGTGATGCCAAAATGAATCAAGAAAACTCTAGAGAAGGTAAATTGCATATTGGCCCCTCCACTTTGGGTAATTTGCAATTTACACCAAAACTAGCACATAAAGCACAAGCATCATCCAACCAAGCTCAAACTTGGAACATAGGTCCTCCACAAGGCGCCCCACCTCATCATTATCTTTATAATGATGTTAGAGAACTAAAAGAATGCTCTACATGTAACATATTGCAATATAACCCCTTACTTTGGGTAAATTGCACTTTGGTCCAAAACAAGCAAACATTGCTCAAACAACATCCAAACGGGACCAAACTAGAAACATGAGCTTGTCACATGATTTCAAAACATATTAAGAGATTATATTAAGGTTTTTATCACCTTTAATAAGCAAAGAAAAGAGGGTTAGCCCAAAACTTGGGTCAGGGTCCTTACAGCGACAACCGAACTGGTCGTTTCACAAAGGAACCAGTCAGTTGGGAGTGTGAGCCGGTCGGTTTACTTAGTGAACCGGTCGGTTCTCTTCCCAAAATTTCCTCTAATTGACTTTCCTCTTTTGTTTCCAATTAATACTAAGATCAATTCTTGTCCCAATCGAATTGTACAAGTGAAACAAAAAACTTTTCTCACAAATCAGGACAAACCAACCTTGCTCATTTGGTCCAGTCAAACCGATTAGTTTACCAAGTGAACTGGTCATCTCACTGACCATGAGCCGATCAGTTCACCTAGTGAACTGGTCGGTTGGTGGTCTAGATTGTGCATAACATAGTCAATGCAGTTCTCAATCAATCTGATACTCAAATCAGTTAGTTCAACACATGAACTTGATGATTCTGAGTCAAGTCAATTGATTGAATGTTTGATTGAGTACCTAAACACCTTTAGTAATCAATCCAAACATCATTCATGGATAAACTCCTATTCTAGGTAAATCTTTTGTGTGTGACCCTATTGGTCCCATTTCACGTTGGTAGTGAATGTCCATAACTAACTTATGACATCACAAGCAAAGAGCGGTGCCTAGTCGCACATCAATGCTACCCAAGAGAAAAGGAAAGTTGGAGAACAACTTTCAATACTACAGTCTATGATTGGTGTTTGAATGACTGCATAATTTCTTTGTCTATGATATCCTAAATGAATTCAAGGCATGGAGCTGTCATCCTTTCAATGTTCATTCATGTTCCTTGATCCAAAGCAGAATGTCTGAGATATGTGTGCCATCAGTATCACATATTGACTCACACGTGCATGCACATGCCTTTCTCAGTCTTTCTTATCAAGTGGCCATGGACATCATACTCCCTTAGGAGGGACAAATCCCATATCTATCACTCACAGTCAAAACCCCATGTGTCAAAGTCACCCAATCATCACCTTTATAACAATCTATATTTCAGGCCTTTGTTTGATGATGTCAAAGTGTACCCAATGACATGTGATGAGTGTATTGATTTCAGGTATAAGAATCACAATCACCACCATCACGGTGAGAGATGACTATGACTACCATGTCATGGTTCCATGTGTCACTCTCACAGTGGGTCTGTCTGATACACTGTTCTCTAATATGTATCTATGTGCTTGGTTTGATATCACATATCATGACTAATGAGACTCTGTCATCAACCAACACACAGTCTAGTCTTGTTGTGTCATTGTTGTCTATCAACCTTCCACAATGACATCTAACTAGGGATAAAACAAGAATGTGCAAACTCTTAGCATCCGTATGATCTCATTCTTCAGGTCCTCAACCTGAAGACATATGTCATTGAGTACTATCATTATTTACACATTCATTCTGTTCTATCTTTATCTCATAACTGATTGAACCAGAATAAATTGGAAGCTTTCCTTTGATATTTATCAAATAAATCTTAATGTATCCCAATTCAATCATCCTATGATTGGCTCTTAGGGCATATATACCAACAAACATTCCTTTTGTTTTCCCTCTTTGTTTTATTGATGCTAATGGTTCCATGCTAGCATAATATTAGACCACTCTCTTTTTGTGTAGATGTTATGATATTTTTTAGTCTTCTCAATGTTCTCTAGCACAAAGAGGTTTCTACCTCTCCATATGTACCTATAGATAATCATGTACTTGATCTTGCGTTCTTCACTTTTGTGAACATTGTTGTTGACACTCTTTGATAGCTTGGATTTGAAAAAAACGTCAACCTTTGTACCATTATTTTATTAATTTGTCCATATGACTTTGACACACATGTAGCCCTATGATGTATGTAGAGTTGTTTCATATTACTTTCCACAATGGTTGTGAGTATTATCAATTGTAGACTTCTATTTTCAACATTTTTGTTTAGTGAAGGCATGATGATTCACTAACCACATAAAACTCTTAACCTTCTATACCACTTTTGCCTTCTAGATTTGATTTTCTCACTTATTCTCGTTTCCTTGTGTTAACACAATAGTGAATATGTTGAGCTAGCATATAAGTCACCATTATTTGTTTTTATTCCATCTAGGTACATCATTACATTCATTATTAATAGAAATTTTCAATTTATTTATGTTATTGACAATGTCTCTAGGAAAATATTTAGGGAGGAAGAAGTCTTTTGTATACATTCAAAGCTCACCATGTTATTGACTAGTACATCATGTAAGTCATCCAAAAAAAGTTTTATCACTTTTCTCTCAGATTTTTTCCACCTTTGATCTAGATATCATTTCATACCCTGATGGTATCACCATTTGTAAGTGTAAGAGTCAAAACTATCATCATAGAATTTCCCTTTGGAGCATCTCTTATCTGGATGCTTTTTTGAGATTTTAGTTAGCAAAATTTTCATATATCATTTCATACCATTGTAGAAAGAAGTATTTCATCAACTATTCACGTACCAAATATTTTTAAGAATAAGCTCTTGTTTTAGTCTCTCATTCCATTAGACACCCAACCCACCAATATTCTTAATCCTAGTAATATGGATCATTACACCAACAAAATGTAGTATTCATTTATATAAATATTTTAATATAGTTTCACTCACCTAAAGATAATGTATTTATTATATTTACTACCAAGCCAAACGTGATGCACAAGAAGTATTAAATGATAATACTTACTTCACCTAAATAAAGTGATAATACCTACTTAAACAAGTATATTGGTCACAGATGTAACACAACAAAAAAGACTAAAACAATTTAAATCTAATATTAACTCCTAGAGATAAAAATAAAGTGTATTTGTATATTTTTAGATTGAAGAAAATAAGTAGGCATTTAGATATAGAAGTAGAAGTTTGTTTATATTGAATGAACTGATGGAATTGCTCAAGAACCTCCATTGGCCTATAATCTATTAACTGGGAAAGGGGTCTTGAGTTCATTTTGACCTGGAGGTGTCTAAGGGACTTTCCTATTCAATCTTGAAGCACTATAAAATATATTGTTGTTGTCTAGCCACCCAGTTGTAGGAACTAACTGCCAAAACTAGATTATGTTAAGAAACATTGGTTGTAAAAGTAATGATAGGTTTTTATAACATATTATTATGATTTATTGAAAGGATTATATTTTAACTTTAGAAGATAGGTTCATACATATGCTAAAGAAGACTTTCGATAATTCCATTTTTAGGAATCCATTCAACAATAAACTTGTTTTTCCATATTTGTGTTTATAATATGTAGATGAATTTGAAGATCAAAAGGCAACCATAATTTGTTATAGTGACTTACTCAGTGTTTTCATATTGGTGGGATCTTTCATTTAAATAACAATTTGTAACTTAATACCTAATTTCTTAAAGATGAAGCGCGTGCTAGGCTAACTTGCTATAACATCCCAAGTTTTGTGACCTCGAATAAAATGATCCTAAAAGAATTGATTGAGCATCCCATATCACCAAGGTCCACATCCGTTTAAGGTAGCCCATTGATAGGTACTGTATCATTAAGTGTGCTTGACTCACATTAGTACTAGGATGGGTGACCTATCAAAAAGTTGATCCCGAGTTATACATGGTTGGGGACAAATCTCATATCTAAGTCTAGTGGTAGTATGTGAGTCTATTTATCAATCTTGAAACTCTACTAGAGTCTTAGGTGGTGGATACAAGAATTAAAAATGGTACCAAATACAATCCCACTCTAGTAGATGGAGCCATTTGCACATATATATTCAACCATGTGGTCTAGGCATGTTAGAAAGGGCTACTCACTAAGGCAAGATGGAGCCACCCTTGTTTCGTTAATTTTTAATGGGAGCTATGTGCTACTTAAGACATTCTAGGGCTATACCAAAATAGGGAAAGAGATGATGATGGTGTAAGGAGTGGGACCCGAGAGGGGATCACCTGCCTACTAAAAATAATTTGAAGAATAAAACATCCATTCCAAACACATTCAAAGGTATGCTGAAATAGGTGAAATTTTTTTAAACTTCAGTAAATGGTATTCAAAATAGCCAAAGTGTAGCTTTGGAGTTAAAAAAAATGACTATATTCAATTTTCAAAAAAGATTACAAAAGTACATCATAATATCCCATAAGGGTTTATATGTATGATACAACATAAGGATCTAAGTAGAGGGAAATCTAAACCATATCAAGATTGTCTCCACGATTTTACTCCTCAAGCTATATCCACATCATCATGACATGTCTTCATTGTCATCCACCTAGCGTTGGAAGCATACCCGAACAAGAAGAGAAAATAGATGGCATCAACAAAGGATGGTATGTGCATACTAAAAATGTAATGACCACATTTGTGCTTAATTGGTAAACTAGGGCTTACCTGAATGATTACATGCTTGATTAGATTGAAGATCGTTTAGACTTGATTAATGATAGTAGATCAATTGTGATGTTTCAAACCTAAGAATAAACTCTAACTATGATTTTAGTTTGAAGAATTAGGGTTTGAGAAATGTAAACCCTAATCGGCAAAAATTAGGGTTTTGATAGTACATGAATATGGAATTTGATCAGGATAGCAACGTGGTAAATGATTTTTCATATTTTCTAAAAATTTTATATTTAATTGAATTTTCAATATGATATGGATAACTCAATCATGCATATTGGAGAAAAAAATTCAGAATATTTGAGTGTTCTTTGAATGTAGTTCTCGGTCGAACTATACTTTGACCAAAATGCTGACAGAGTGCTTTTCAATAGTGTAGGGTTTTATTTTTACTTATTTATTGGTAACCCCAAATGATCCGAAATTTTAACTAGAGATCTTAAACTCAATCATAAACAACATCTAAAATTTTTATAATTTTTGGATGCATTTAGACCTTATCAGTTAATGAATTACAATAATATTTTTATGACAGAAAACTCAGCTGAAATAAGAAAAAGTATAGTGAGGGGTCAATGTGCAATTGACCCAAGAAACTCAATTGCTCTATATGGTCAACCTAACACACAAGGAGATCTCATAATTCATGATTCAAACCAGAGAAATGAAATCCTAGAGAGAGAGAGGAAGAGTTAGGGTTTGAGAGGAGTAATTGATGGAGATGCTGACCTAGGGTTTTGCGGTCTGAGGAATGATGAAATCATGTAAGTTTAGCTTCTTTGGATATAGTTTCATGGTAAATCTTCTCTCAGATGTCAAGATTCTGTCCCTCCCCTGATTGGATTCAAAATCATATCAAATCAAGTCCTTTTCTCACTCTTTTTTCATAATCCCTCATTTCTAGGGTTTCCGAGTTGAAAGGAAGAAGAAAGTGGTGATTGCTAGGGTTTTGATATGGATTCAAGATTTTTAGATATGGGATACATTTTTAAGCTGTTTTATAGCTTAGGGTGAGTGGGTAAAAGATTATTTTAGTCAATTGTACTCAATTAGATGGTTTTAATTCATATTCTCGATTTCTCCCTAGATGACAATAAATGAAAAGAACTATTCTTGAATTCAGTTTATAGAATACTTCAATTCATGTTCCAACTATTATTTGAAAACATTTATATGATGACATGGATATAGATATCCATGTATCTTGAATACTACAAAATTAAGAAGTTTATTAATCATCTTCTGAAGATCTGAATTTTCAAGTTATTCGGGTGCTTGAACAACATTATAGCTAAAATTTGGATTTATGCTTATATGATCTTACTTATGTTCCAAGTGCATATAATTCTACATGTTTGATCTCTTTGATTTGATATATGGACAAATAGAGTTTTTTATTTTCATAATATATATCCTGTGAATAGTACGTAATCAAGGATGGAAACCCAATCTAGTATGCTTTTGCAAGTATACATATCTAATTTAGTAGTAAATGGCTGATTGAAATGATTCATGTGATATTGTGGGATTTTATCTGAATATGATTTTATATGCATATATGCTTTGTTTATGAGATTCAGATTTTCTAACTCAAATACTTGTCATGAAATGCATATGTTGTTATACTATTGCAAGTGGAGATATGGCATGCCCTAGATAAGTATGTTATCGATGCCATGTATAAATGTGAGAAATGTTGAATGAGAACAATTATACTAGTAGACATGATATATGTTTGAATACATGAGAAGTGCTATATGTGCATGAGTAAGGAGAAACCCTAAGAAAGGGGTAAACAATATGTTAAGAAACCAGTTCAGTATAATCACTGATTTCAATTCAATAGTCCTAGTAGTCATTAATATACAGAGTTAAAAGAGATAAGTATAAGAGAAAGATATAATAAAAGTTATAGTAATAATAGTAGCCCTGAACATCGTATAAGTGCCAAGTGGATATGTATTCTATTTATTTAAGTATATCAGTCTGCCTGCATGAATAATATGTTGATTTCTCAGTATATTACAGTGTTTTGAATATACTTCTCTGCCAAGTTAAGGATGAGATACATGTCATACTCATAAACTTCAGATAAATAGATGCAGTACCATAGAGATACCAGAGTCAAGTATAAGTAAGGAAAAGATACAATATAGTAAGAGATTTCCAAGAATAATAAAATACTAGACTTAGGGGCCCTGAACACTGTAGATTCCCTATGAGAGGTCTGTGCCATAGGGATGAAATGACCAAACCATGGTAGTGTCCAGTATATGGGGGTCGGAACATACTAACAAGTGGTACAGGGGACGAAGCCCTAGTGGAAGTCTCTTTAAAATACAACATGTAGTGTCCAACATCAACCAGAGGTCCTGGTGGCACTAGAGTACAGAAAAGACAATAGGTGGCTTGACTCTCTGCCTGTGTGCTCAGTTTAGAGGAGTCTAGTTTTACGGCTGACAGGTGTGCTGAGGCCAGAGTGCCATTTTCCTGTTGCAGACCAGTGTGTCAGGCTTAGCAATCCCGAGGTGTTAGCTAAGTCTTGTACGGTGAGATCATAGTTCGCTACGAGTCTTCATATGTAGAGTACACTGCATATGATCAGGGAATAAGCTAAAATATGATAATATAAGTTTTAAAGAGTTTCTTATAAGTAGGAAGGCTAAGAAAGGTTTGATTTCAGTTTCACATCAGTTGTTCTTTAAATGTAATATTGAATATAGTGAGGATTATATTTCCATACTGGTTTATTTCTAATGATGTAGGCTTCAATGTTTTTAGTAAGTTTTTGAATATCTAGTCTTTTAATTTGAAATTACTATCTTGTTTTATTTCAATTATCCAAGAATGATAAATGTTTGATTTAGTACTTTAGACTGCATTATTTTTTTACTCATTCACTGAGCGAGTAGGCTCACCCCTCTACTCAATATTTTTAGGGAAATTGTGGGGATTGAAGATATCATTGCATCAAAGTAGATCTACCGCAAGAGTTAAGTCTAAGTATAGTTAAGTTCAGTCGACCCTTGTCACTCTAGGTTCTTGTAAAGAAATATGGGAGAGTTGTAAATGATGATGTATAACATTATTCCTCTTTTAGCAATATATGCGAATCAACAAGTCTTATGTTCTTAAAAGTATGAGAAACATAATGAATGTTCATACATACATTTTTATTGTTGAAATCAGATTAGAGAAATCAATGCTCAGACTCCCTTATAAAGTTAGTTCATGTGGTTCAATGTGAGAAAACAAAGATTTTGAAAAAGAAGAAAAAGTTAAGGGTGATCTTTGCATTACGTTAAATCCTAAATTTATGCCCTAATCTCATGATTAGTGGTAATTGTGAGATCGAGGTGTAACAAAAAAGAAACTTGAGCAATATATGAATCAAAGGACATCAACGTATAAAAGGCTTCCCATGAAAGAGAAAGTATTACCCAAAGGGGCATACAAGAATATGAATCACAAAATAAGAATGAAGCAATAAAGCATATAAACAAGGCATCCATGTGTTACACCTGTGACAAAACTAGATAACATAAACATGTAGGTAGGAAATAACGCATTGATGCGATGATTTTGAGTCACATTTATAGACTTGTTTTACTCGTGTTTTATTCGTTTATTGGTCACTTTGGTGGTTAATATTGCATAATTCACCTATTTTAGTCTATGATCCCTCTCAGTGTCAAATCTATCTTATTTTATCATTTTGAGCATAAATGATTATAATTATAGGTTGTATCTCGGCTGATGTGGTTTTGTTTTGCAATTTCAGGAAAAACACATATTTGCAGCTGTTGATGCCATCGACATATGTCGATACTATCGACACAGCCACAGGCATGCAGCCGCAAGGAGCAGCGCAGAGTCGATACCATCGACTGGGAAGTCAATGGTAGCGACTTACCATCAGGTTGCCAACGACCATCCAGTCGATACTATCGACCCCAAAGTCGATACTATCGACACGTGTAGCTTCAGCGACGGAAAAGGGATAAAACCGACGCCTAAGGGTGTCGATACCATGGACTCGCGTCGATGGTATCGGGCCAGCAGCAGGCGCAACGACAGAAAAGAAAGAAGGCTTGCCGATATCACGAGGGGTCGATACCATCGACCCGCGTCGATGGTATCGACACCGTCCGATTAGAGTTTGCTTCAGATCGGCTCTAATCCAATGGTTGTGATATTTTTGTAACCTAACTCAGTGATTATACCTAATTACGATGGCCAAGAGTAGGGTATCACGTCATTAGCCACTGCACACGTCCCGAGAAGGAGTGGAGAGAAGAACGGAGCCCAGAAGCACACCCCAGCCATTCCAGAAGCTGAAGAAGATATTTTCCACCGCCGAAAGGCTGCAGATCACGCATTCTACGCCAAGGAACGATTGGATCTTCTCCGTTCATGGGTTTCATCACTTATTCACATTTTTCTCCATGTTTCCCCTTTCTTCAACCATGTCTTGCTCTGAGATGAACATGCGGGGCTAATCACCTTTCTCTTTAGGACCGGGAGTATCCCGGGGAAGCATTGTATGACGTTTTTATCATAGTAATTCATCATTTGTCTCTTAAATCTGTGGTATGATTTCATTTTCTCAATTATATTATTATGCTTGATCACCATAATGATAATCTAATGCCTTTAATTACTTTGACAGAAGAATTAACGGTTGAAAAGAGACAAAATTCACATTAATTAACAAATCCCTTGAACAAGGTGATGTACGGTTAATGGTGGAAACCCAGAGGTTGATTCTAATGCACATGGTTTAGGGTATATGTTACTACGATAGTGGAACCGACCTAGACATAGGTAGTGAATTGTACCACGACAGTGGACAGTTCTGACTACATGCCACTACCTAGATTGAGAGATGAATCTGATTAGCTATGTGAAAATTCATACAATAAAAACCCACAGTGAAACCGCAATCCTAAAGATCTCCATTTGAATTGATTAAACTAAACACTTAATCGATTTCTTTATTTTATTTTATTTTCTTTTATTTCACAACAAATCTCATAACCTTTTTATTGGTCTAGCTGATTGCGAGTAGTTAGTAGTAGTCTACTGATAATTTAGTGTCTCTGAGTTTGACTCAGGCCACACAAGGGCCTGTATTACATTGACGCGTGCACTTGCATTATATACACGGTAAAATCGTGTCAAGTTTTTGGCACCGTTTCCAGGGACACGCCAATTGTCGACACTACGAGTGCTGCAAGAGGCCACTCTAGGCCACTTTTTATTTTATTATTAACTTTGAAATTCAACGTTTTTTATTCATATTTAGAAATTGTCTAGCACGGTACTGAACCTAAATTATTATTTTGTAGGTACTAGTGCATGGTGAGGATGCGTAGCAAAGACTACACATAGCTATCACCAGAGGTTCCACTGCCGGGACTAGACGACGAGGAGAACAACATTCAAAACCGACCTGAAGATATAGATTCAGACTCTGAACCAGAAGCTATGGCTGAGGAACATACAATCTGGGAGAAGATAAAGGCGTATTCTGCATCTGCATCTAAAGGGTCGATCAAGAGGCAGGCTATCAACATCCCCAACTATAAGATCGATCCAGGCCTAATAAATTTGGTCAAATTTAACGCATTTCACGGGCTCAAAAACAAAGACCCGGTGACTCACATTAGCCAGTTCGTGGAGAACTGCGACATGATCAAGATAGACATGTTTCTACAGGAGACATTGTACTTGAAGTTGTTCCCCAACTCTCTGGCGGGAAATGCACGAGAATTACTACATAATCTTGATGATGAGTATGTGGAATCGTGGGATCATATGGTCGAGGTGTTCTTTGAGAGATTCTTTCCACCCGATAAGACCAACAATTTGGTATGGAAGATCCATAACTTCAATCAAAAGGCCGGGGAGACTTACTCTGAGACTTGGGAGCATTTTCAGATCATGCTAAGGAGGTGCCCGCATCATGGGCTTGACAAGGAGAAACAAGTTAAGATCTTCTATTTTTTTTTCTTTCCGAGCATGATAGAAGTAACTTAGATTCCGCAGGTTCAGGATTCTTCTTAAACAACACAGGCACGAGGTGTTGAGAAATTTTGAAGAACATGGCTAAGAAGCAATCTTGGGGCGACAGAGACACAACAGAACATGTTCGGGCTGTAGGAGAGTCAAAGGCCATCAAAGAGCTAAATGAGAAGATGGACCTTCTCGCCAAGAAACTACTTGCAAAAGAAGATACTGAATCTGAGGATGAAGCTCAAGTGAAATTTATGCGCCAACAGCAGGGGTACAGAAACAACGACTACTCGTGGAGGAAAGACAAGAAATTCTCCTGGAAGGACCCAAATAATTTCTTGCAGGACCCTGACGCAAAACCCCAACCGGCGCCAGAGGATAAGAGCAATGAGTTGCTCAACCAAGTTATCAAGCAAAATCAAGAACTAATGAGCACGTTTGGCCAGCAGATAAAGCAACAAGGGGAATTCATGAATCAATTCGGGCAAACCCTACAAAGCCATGGGGCTCAGATGAGGATGATAGAGACATATTTGGCACAGATGGCAGCTGAAATAGCAAATTTGAAAAAGCCAGCACAGTAAGGTTTTTCGGGAAATACAAACATTCCAGGAGGAAATCAACATGCTAAGGCAATTTTGCTACGGAGTGGCAAGAAAATTTTAAATTCCAGGGCCGATGATCAGGGCACACCCCAACTAGAAACTACAGGTGAGGCCACTAAGGAGGTTCCAATCCCAATCACCGAGATGGTAGAGGATGTGGTGGAGAATGTCACATCATAACCAGTTGCTGAGGAGAAGACACAAAAGAGGACGCCATATGTGCCGCCACATCAAAGGGCACACACTGTCCCGATCCCATATCCCAATAGCGTGAAAGCCAAGAAAGTGGACACTCAGTTTAAGAAGTTTCTAGATAGCTTTAGAAAGCTTTCTGTCAACATTCCATTGTTAGAGGCAATAGAGTAGATCCCCTCTTACGGCAAGTTTCTGAAAGACATAATCACAAAGAAGAGGAAAATCCTAGATACCGAGGTCGTGGTTCTTAAAGAACAAGTGAGTGCTTTCATCATGGGCACATTGCCACCTAAAAGGTAGGATCTGAGCTGCTTCAACATTTCATGTTACATTGGTAAAGTGAAATTCGGCGAAGCACTGTATGATTCCATGGCAAGTATAAATCCGATGCCTCTCTCTACGTTCAAGAAGCTGGGACTGAAAGAATCAAGGCCGAGCAATATGACAATTCAGTTAGCGGACAATTCCGTGGTGAAGCCATACGAAATTTGTGAGGACGTGTTGGTGAAAGTCTATCGGTTTGTATTTCCAGCAGACTTTGTAGTAATGGAAATGCAAGATGAGCAAGGTAATGAGCTACTCCTTGGACGACCCTTCCAAGCCACTGCAAATATGACACTTGAGATGGGAAGAGGTCGTTTGACCTTGGGTATCGCTGATGATCGATTTGAAATGGTCATGCCCTCAAGCACAACACAATCTAAGGCAAAGGAGCAGTGCCTCATGGTGAAGCACTTTGATCAGAATATTTCTATTTGTCTAGGGAAGCCATTTCTAGATATGGCTCATGTAATGACTAAGGCGGAAAAGGAGACACTGGATTTAGACATTATGGAGCAGACCAAAGTTGTTTCTCTTAGCAAGGCCGTGGGTTTTCTGAATGATGAAGAGGAGGACATCCCTCCTTCTACTGAAGATGAGGCCATAACAAGTTTTGTCTTCAATGCATATCTAGAACTACCTCTTGAAGCTTGCCTAGTTAATATAACACATGACTGGATGAGAAGCAAGTCACTATAAGAGTGCGTAAAGATGCTTCAGGTGCTTCCGTGCTTTTATGCTAGGTACTATGAAGATCTTGGAGAACTCCCACCACCACTTCAGTCATCCTTAATCATTCCGCCCGAGTTAGGCTTGAAGCCACTGTCACCTCACTTGAAATATGCATTTCTAGCTGAGGGTGAAAAGTTACCAGTGATTATCTCTGCATATCTGAGTATCGAGGAGGAGGACCAACTACTGATCGTGCTGAAGAACCACCGAGGTGCATTCGGGTGGTCGATTGCGGACATCAAGGGGATATCCCCTACACTATGCCAGCACAAGATCTGGCTCGAGGAGGGAGCCAAACCTGTAATTCAGCCACAACGCCGACTAAATCCAAGCATGATGGAGGTAGTCAAGAAGGAGGTGATCAAGCTCCTTTCTACAGGTATCATCTATGCTATATCCGAATCGACGTGGGTGAGTCCTACACAGGTAGTCCCTAAAAAGGGGGGAAAGACTGTTACTCATAATCTGTTGAACGAGCCGGTCACGACCTGCCTGGTAACCGGGTGGCGTGTGTGTATAGATTACCATAGATTGAATGCTGCTACGTTGAAGGATCATTTTCCGCTTCCATTCATTGATCAGATTTTAGAGCGATTAGCAGGTCAATCTCATTTTTGTTTTTTAGATGGTTATTCGGGCTGCAATCAGATTTCCATTGATCCTAAGGACCAAGAGAAGTCCACCTTCACTTGTCCTTATGGAACATTTGCGTACCTTCGTATGCCCTTTGGTTTGTGCAACGCACCAGCAACCTTTCAGCGTTGCATGCTTGCCATTTTCTCTGACATGGTTGAGCGCTGTTTGGAAGTCTTTATGGATGATTTCTCCATCTATGGTGCGTCTTTCGATGAATGTTTATACAATTTGGATAAAGTTTTACAAAGATGTGAGGACACACACTTAGTTCTCAATTGGGAGAAATGCCATATGATGGTTAGTGAAGGGATCGTGCTTGGACATAAAGTGTCTAGCAAAGGGTTGGAGGTAGATCCGGTGAAGATTGAAGTTATTTCCAAATTACCCCCACCGAATTCGGTAAAAGGGGTACGAAGTTTTCTAGGTCACGCCGGTTTTTATCGCCGCTTTATAAAAGATTTCTCAAAAATTGCTAGACCATTATATGAGCTGCTGGAGAAAGATGCGGTCTTTGATTTTAATGAAAAATGTCTTCATGCATTTAATGTGCTTAAAGAGAAATTAATTTCTGCACTGGTTGTGCAAACACCGGACTGGACAAAGCCATTTGAATTGATGTGTGATGCATCAGATTTTGCAGTAGGGGCAATTTTAGGACAACGTGTTGACAACAAACCCGCAGTGATTTTTTATGCGTCCAAAACTTTAAATGAAGCACAACTGAATTACTCGACAACTGAAAAAGATCTTCTCGCCGTTGTTTTTTCTTTTGAAAAATTCCAGCAATATCTTGTAGGATCTAAAGTCGTGGTATGGACAGACCACGCCTCCATAAAGTACTTTATGGAAAAGAAAGATACCAAACCTAGACTGATTAGGTGGATCTTACTGTTACAAGAATTTGATATTGAAATTAAAGATAAGGCGGGCATAGAAAATGTGGTTGCGGACCACTTGTCTAGTTTGGAAAGGGTAGATGAGAAGGACATTCATATACCCATTACCGAGACATTCCCTGATGAGAAACTTCTATCTGTTAAATCTAAAGATCCATGGTTCTCTTATATTGTTAATTATCTTTCCTGCAAAATTATCCCAGATGATTGGACATATCAAGAGAAAAAGAAAATTTTCCATTCTTTGCGATATTATTTCTGGGATGACCCCATTTTGTTGAAGCAATGTAGGGATGGAGTTTTGCACAGGTGCATATCGGAGGTTGAGTATGAAAGTGTACTTCATCATTGCCATACGTTACCGACTGGTGGCCATCATGAAAGTTCCAGAACCGCAGCCAAGGTACTTGAGAGCGGCCTTTACTGGCCTACATTGTTCCGGGACGCATATGATTATGTGCGGCGATGCGATTCCTGCCAACGGGCATGTAACATTTCAAAGTGACAGGAGATGCCCCTCAATGTTTTTTAAGAGGTCAAGGTGTTTGATTTGTGGGGTATTGATTTCATGGGACCCTTTGTGTCCTCAAACTCTAACTTGTACATTTTATTGGCTGTTGACTATGTATCAAAGTGGGTAGAGTCAATACCCACTAGGACTAATGATGCTGCTGTAGTGTGCAGGTTTGTCAAGGACTATATTTTCTATAGATTTGGCATACCAAGGATGATTATCAGTGATGGAGGTACCCACTTCCGAAATCAAAAGTTCGCTGCATTATTGAGAAAGTATGGGGTAAATTAGATTAGAGAAATCAATGCTCAGACTCCCTTATAAAGTTAGTTCATGTGGTTCAATGTGGGAAAACAAAGAGTTTGAAAAAGAAGAAAAAGTTAAGAGTGATCTTTGTATTACGTTAAATCCTAAATTTATGCCCTAATCTCATGATTAGTGGTAATTGTGAGATTGAGGTGTAACAAAAAAGAAACTTGAGCAATATATGAATCAAAGGACATCAACATATAAAAGGCTTCCCATGAAAGAGAAAGTATTACCCAAAGGGGCATACAAGAATATGAATCACAAAATAAGAATGAATCAATAAAGCATATAAACAAGGCATCCATGTGTTACACCTGTGACGAAACTAGATAACATAAACATGTAGGTAGGAAATAACGCATCTACCATAAATGTGGGGTGAGTAGGAAATGATACACATCTACTCTGAATGTGGAGTAAGCAGGAAATGATACACATCTTCTCTAAGTAGGAAATACACATCTGCATAAAATATTTTCATATGCAGGAATTTTAACATCTGCATTCATATGTGGGAATTTCCACATACACATAAAAACACATGTACATTATACTAGAAGTCATCACATGATGCATACCAAAAGAATAAACAAGAGTAAAAGAGAATAAGAAGGATGAAAACATCCATCCAAATATCCATCACATAAAAAGAGCATATGCTACCATGGTGGGAAAAGAAGCACATATCACCGAATAAAGTCCATCATGTCAAAGCATAAGAAAAGAATTCAAAAGAATATCCACGATCATAAGATTAGTAACAAAATAAGGTACTTCACATGAAGCATGTATTTTTAAAGAGAAAGAGATAACAGATAGGCTAATGTCCATAGGATCAAGAGTATGAAGAAAATAGGTTAATTTCTCATCAAGAGTAATAGGGGATGCATACATAAGACAAGAGAGAGAAATTACTCAATACAAATAATTGGGTCTGCAAACATAAAATTAGAGAGAGAAATTTCTCAATATGAATAATCGGGTTTGCAAACATACAATAAGAGAGAGAAATTTCTTAATATGAATAATCAGGTTTGCAAACATACCTTAACTTCAAAGTCGAAGAGTCTAAGGTCACTTCTAGATCCAAGTCTAGGTCTCCAAAGAAACTTTAGGGAAGGTGGAAAGGTACATGTAGTAAGGTTCCCTAGATAGAGATGTTGGTTTCTCCAGCAAAGCTCCTGTCTCAAGTAAGAAGCACCGTCTCCACTTTAGAGGTGAAAAACCCTAACAAAAGAACATGGAGATGGGGTGTTTAAGGGCTCTAGGTGGGGTTTCACCATGGAAGGCCATGGTTTCGACTAGGAAGAAAGTGGAAGGAAGATGAACAACATGAAAATAGGGAAGGAAAGGTGGAAACTTACTAGTTTTGGTCGAAATAACCAAGAAGGAGCTTTAGAAACTCTAAATAGAGAAAATTCGGAACCCTAGGAGTATTCTTCACCAAGGTAGCCACCCTCTTTTACCTTGGGACAACAACTTCATTTCCAAACATAGTAGTATTGATGCTCTAAGATGAAGGAAAGAGAAGGGGAGAAAAAGTTTTTGAATTTGGAAGTGGGAAGGGGTAGACATGGCTTTATAAAGAAAGGGGTCAACCATGAGGTGTCTATGTGATTTTCCATGTGTCCATGTATAAGGGTGCCCATGGTCATGCAATCCTTTATGGATAAGGAAGAAATTAAGCATGAGGTGTCAGTTACTTTCCATGTGTCCAATGCTAAGGGTGACCATGGACATGCAAACCTTTATGGATAAGGAAGAAGTCAAGCATGAGGTGTCCATGGAGCTATCCATGTGTCCTTAACCTAGGGATTTCATGGCTATGCAAGAGAACAACTCATAGAGGTTTCTTGAATATCAAATGTCATTTTATGGAGACTTCTAGGCCATCCCCACCGACCTCCAATCAAAGCAATAACCCCATTGGTTGATAGCTTCTAGAGATAAGCTCATTTATAAATAGGGTAATGACTAAAATGCCCTTGGAGAGAAACTCCTTCTTACCAAGGTCCAACTAGGCACCCCATGATTCAAAAACTCGAGAATGGTAAGGTAATATATAAGAATTATAATGCATGTGAGAATTTGCAAAGAAAACCACCCAATTGGGTGAATTGCATAAAAGTCCAGAATGTACTAAAAATTGCATAACTTGCACAAACAACATCCAAATTTGGTGAAACTTCATCCACAAGCTATCGTTAATGTGTTGAATATGAATTTTCCATTATTTACATATTTTGAAGTTAAATAATCACATTATTCATTACTTATGCATTTTACTCATTTTCTTTCTCCTAAACTTATCCTAATACTTCAAGGTTGTCCAAATTAGATGAAATTTGATATGTAGATTATGAATTTGAATTTTGTTTCCACTTTTGAGACTTATTTTTATGAGATATGTCATATGGACCATCATCTAAATTATTCATCCAATTAAGTTCCTATCTTCATATTACCACCAAAATGAGTTATGTATCATATTTTATGTATCCATTATTAACCTAAGACTAATGTGAAAACATTAGGCTACATTAGGGTGATACATTTATGTATTAGCTCATTAGGATCATACTAAACATCTTTTTAGGTCAAACCTTCAACCTTGTTTGGCTAAGACCAAAAGGTCAAAGTTCTAGCACTACTACAGAAACAACATTCAACGTCGCTTTTATGGGCGTCAGTTGTTTAGTAAAACTGACGTTGATAACATTCAATGTCGAATATTAAGTAAGACCAACGCCTATATTCGAGGACCAGCCAGACACGGGTATCACTTTGTATTCAGTGTCAGTTAGATAAAAGAAACCGACACCTAAAATAGCCTGTAAAATCCAATTTTTGAGCAAAAAAAAATTGCCCCCAAAGTGTCACATACAACGTCGGTTTTTTATCTAATAACCGACGACAGACAAAGATAAAGTTTGTGTGAAAAGTTCCAATATCGGCATCAGTTTTCCTTGGATAACCGACGCTGATAGGGGTTCCCGCCAAAAAAATTAGGGTAAAGATTATCCAATTGGACGTCGGTTGTTTCCTATCAACCGACGCTTAATACATTTAGGTGTCGGTTCGTTAGATAACTGACACCGTTTACTAACTTAATAGACCCCCGAACAACCATCTCTTCCCCTTTCTTCTATTTTATCATGAACATCTAGCCGACCGACTCCCGACGACTCCCCTGCTTCCTGCTGCGTCGTCGCCTCCACCGCCTACTACTGTTGGTGCCTCTGCTTACCACCACCGTAGCTGCCTCCTTCTCCTGTTGCCACTTTGCTCACCGCCGCCTCCAACTCCTTCTATGCTCACCGCTTCTGCTACTCATACAGACGTCATTGCTCCTCACACCGTTGCCGCTGCTCCTCACACCGCCACTGCTCTTCTCCATGCTGCTAGCTGCTCAATGGGTAGCCCTCTTCTTCTTCCTTCTCCCTCATTACCAATAGCAAGCATGGTTGTGGCTGTGTTGGCCGACCACGGCCGTGCTAGGCAGCACGTCCGTGGTCGACCAACATAGCCATGGCCGTGCTTGCTGTTGGTAAGGAGGGAGAAGGAAGAAAAGAGTATATTTTGTTCATTTATTTTTTTATCTATTGCTTTGTATTTGTTTATCTACTGATTATATTTATTTATCTAATGATTTGAGTTTATTTATTTAGATGTTTCTATTATAAATCAACCTAGGATATGAACAAATCTTTTTCTTACATATATTTGTGCTTCTAATCCTAATGCTTGACCTAATTCAGTAAATTTTGATGCATGTTGAAATAAGATTTAAACTTGTCCATTCTAGCTTCCTAATTTGATTTGATTAAACCCTAACATTGATGAAACCCTAACATCAATTGTGATGAAACCCTAACATTTACATATCTATCATTGTGTTTGTTGGCCTAGAAACCCATCCAAGATTTACTAATTAGGAGTAACTTTTGGATAGTCCCCGGTTTGGGACTGTTTTGAACACCTAATCTCACTTAGGATGTAAGTGTATAATGTGTATTGGGTTTTTGAGAAAATTTCGGTAGCATTTCCCTGTTTGTTCTCTAAGTACATATGTACTTAGAGAACAACGGGGAAATGCTGCCGAAATTTTCTTAAAAACTCAATACACATTATAGACTTACTAGTGAGATTAGGTGTTCAAGGATGGGATAGGTGGTGCACAATTATTATATATAAGAATGACATAACATGTATTTGTTAACCCTAGACCCTAATCTTGTTGTAATATATACTTGTTTACTCTTTGATCATAGAATGGATAGATCATGGATGTCCATTCACAATCACTGCACCCCAGAGTTTATTTCTGGTCTTGACCAATTTATTAGATTTGTTGAGGAACATAGGAAACAACCTGGAGATAGGTTCTACTGTCCATGTAAGCATTGCGGTAACAACTTGAAAGTAAGAACTGGTGACGAAATCAAAAGTCATGTCATGTACAACGGGATTATACAAGGCTATATAAAATGGCACTGGCATGGAGAGATTTCAAACCCAAAACCAGTGGATGTCAGTAGCAGTACTTATGTGGAAGAAGAAATTGCCTCTGATGACGTAGATGTGAATGAACCAGTTCCAGTAGACATCGTTGATGCGATGCTGGATAGTTGTGGGGTAGAGCACACTGATCCACCTCCCATGTTTAGAAACATTGTGCATGATGTTGAGATACTGTTATATACAAGTTGTACTAAGTTTACAAAGCTTAGCGCTGTGTTGAGATTGTATAAGCTGAAAGCTAATAATAGATGGAGTGACAAAAGCTACACGTCATTGTTGTCTTTGTTGAAAGAAATGCTTCCTGAAGGAAACGAGCTGCCAATCTCAACATACCAGGTAAAGAAATTGTTGTGCCCAATGGGAATGGAGGCCAAGAAGATACACACATGCCCGAATGTTTGTGTATTATTTCAAAAGGACTATGTGGATTTGAAAGATTGTCCAAAATGTGGTGCGTCATGGTATAAATTGACGACTTTAGGGGAGTCCAAAACTGGTTTTCCTGCCAAGGTGATGTGGTATCTACCTATAATATCACAGTTTCAACGCTTATTTGCCAATCTGATAGATGCAAAGAATTTGAGGTGGTATGTAGATGTTAAGCAAAATAATGATGGGATCCTACGACATGCGTCTGATTCCCCACAGTGGAAGAAGATTGATCTATTGTACCCTGAATTTGGTGAAGAAGTCAGGAATCTAAGACTTGGGATTTGTACAGATGGGATGAATCCATACGGGACATTGAGTAGCCAACATAGCACTTGGCCAGTCATGCTTGTTATATACAATCTTCCTCCCTGGCTGTGTATGAAAAATAAGTATGAAATGTTGTCGTTGTTGATATCGGGCCCTAAACAACCTGGAAATGATATCGATGTTTATCTTGAACCTATGATTAATGACTTAAAGAAACTATGGGGTGAAGGTGTGATGACCTATGATGCTTCACGATGAGAGACATTTCGTTTGCATGCTATGTTGTTTTGCACTATTAATGACTTTCCAACATATGGGAATTTGTCTGGATATAGTGTCAAAGGAGCTAAAGCGTGTCTTATATGTGAAGATAACACCGATTCAACAAGACTAAAACATGGCGGTAAGACTGTATATCTCGGTCATTGAAGGTTTCTTACAAAATTCCATCTGTATCGTAGGAATCGCAAAGCATTCAATGGATTGAATGAGGAACAGAGTGCACCTAAACCTATACCAGGGGAGGTTGTTTATGAAAAAGTAAAAGACTTTGTCAATGAATTTGGTAAGAGATCACAATGTACTATGGCCACACAGAGTGACATATGTTTATTCAAGAAGAAGTCAATATTTTGGGATCTTCCTTATTAGAGTTCTTTGATAGTCAGACATTGTATCGATGTCATGCACGTTGAGAAAAATGTTTGTGATAGTGTCATTGGTACCTTGTTGAATATACCAGGTAAGACTAAAGATGGGATAAAATCCAGACTGGACCTACGTGAAATGGGAATAAGGTCAGAATTAACATAATTACATGAAATGGGAAATCAGAGAACATACTTACCTCCCGCTTGTTACACATTGTCTAGAAAGGAGAAGAAAGCTTTTTGTGAATGTTTGGTAAATGTTAAGGTGCCACAAGGTTACTCATCCAACATCCGTAGATTGGTATCATTGAAAGATCTGAAGTTGATAGGTCTTAAATCTCATGATTATCACACTCTAATGCAACAAATATTTCCTGTGGCAATTTGATCTATATTGCCGAAGCATGTAAGGTTTGCAATCACCAGACTTTGTTTCTTTTTCAACAGTATGTGCAGCAAAGTTATTGACCCTGATACTCTTGATAATTTGCAAAGAGAAGTGGTTGTTACCCTATGTCATCTTGAGACGTATTTCCCTCCTTTGTTCTTTGATATCATGGTATATCTTATTATCCACTTGACTAGAGAAGTGAAAATGTTGGGACCAGTTTTCTTGAATTGAATGTATCCCTTTGAACGATACATGAGCATTTTTAAAAGTGATGTTCAAAACTGTTATCGGCCTGAAGGGAGTATTATTGAGGGTTATGTGGCGAGAGAGGTTATGGATTTTTGCAATGACTTTCTCAGAGGTAATGACACTCCTGGTAATGACAAGAATATTGAGGAGTAATTTGGCAAAGGAATTTTGGGATCACGGGTGAAAGTAATCAGTTGTGAGCAGTTGGAACAAGGTCACTTGTATATTTTACACAACATGGATGAAGTGAGTGTTTATATCGAGGAACATACTAATTTCATCAAGAGACAATATCCCCAAGCCAATACAATGTGGCTTGTTAGAGAGCATAACAAGACATTTATTAAGTGGTTTATATCAAGGAACATACCTATTCTTTCTTTAGAATGTTATTGTAAAAGAGAATTCAATAATCAGAAGCTAACATTTCTTTTATCCATGTATAGGTACATAAGATAGTTGATAGGAGAGTCGATGAAGTAGTTGATAAGAGAATCAAGGAAGTAGTTCATAAGACACTCCATGAAGCAATGAGCAAGTGGCAGGCATCTCTGACTGCCACTCAACAGACAGTACCTATTGCGTCCCGCTCTACTCCTATTGCAGAGGTTGGGAGTAGTAATCCTGTAGACCCACTACCTAACACATCTGCTGTAAGTATTTTTATGACATAGTAACTAGTCTTTTCAAGATGATATATTTTCAAGATGACATGTATATATGTATATAACATTCTTTACACAAATTTGTTGGGGTTGAAGCCATGCCGTCTAAAAAGTAAAGAATATGTCATTGCAGAGGCATCATCTTACCCATCCCTGTCAGGGGAAATGTTTCATGGGTCCCCATTACCAGCTGGTTGGGTTCGTGTGAGCCCGCTACGTATGTTCCCCAAGTGGATGGATCTTCAATTGCCATATGCCCACCCAGATTGTGAAACGCTTGGTGAGGCAGAAGGCGGAGTGATATTGTGGCCAAAAGCGGATGTCATCTATACTGAAATTGTATGGTAAATTTACATTACGTTAAATTATTAGTGTGTGTATATAATGTCAATTGATCTAAAATTATATATATATATATACACACACACACAACATTACGTTAAAAAGAAGACACCCACAACATCTAGGCCTCCACCTTCACCTCCTACATTACCAAGTCGAGATAAGGTGAGATCTTCTTTATACATCCATATACCTTGTGTAGGATCTGGTGATCTGGTTTCTTATATATTAATGCATACGTAATACTTGTTTTGCAGCTACTTAGACAAGATATGTGCAAATTTTTCA
The DNA here is from genome assembly GCA_963693085.1 of Alisma plantago-aquatica. NCBI lineage: Eukaryota > Viridiplantae > Streptophyta > Magnoliopsida > Alismatales > Alismataceae > Alisma > Alisma plantago-aquatica. The sequence goes on along the minus strand of OY856409.1, from coordinate 155,815,365 downwards.
TTCAAACATGTAGGATTTTTTATTCCATCTTTGATTAGTCCAGTAGCTAAAGACCCTTCGTCAGTTCAACAATACTGCTGTGATGCTTTTACAAAATTTGCTCAAAATAACAAGACGGTGATAATAGCTCCATTCAATGTGGAGTAAGTTTACTTTGCTTATAATTTGGACTTAAGAAAATTATATTTTTATTGTGGATTTTGAGTTATTAATTTTTAACTTTTTTACCTCTAGGGGTATGCATTGGAAGTTACTAGTTATTGTCCCCGAGACGTTCACTGTCTATTATCTAGATCCTAAGGGGACTAAATTGAATTCAAAATATGGACACACAATGAAAATGGCATTATTCCAATGAGAAATATTTCATTTTCATATCCGTTAACATATGTTATTACATTACTATTTAATTATGCAATGTACCGTGTTACATTAACATGTAGGGGTTTAGATGAGTTCAAAAAGGCTGGAGGAAAGGTCCCCAGGAAAAAGAACCAGCCAATAATTTGGAAGAACGTGGAAGTAAGTTCCCGACTGCAATGTATATATTATATACGTAAACAATGCTTAATTAGTTGTATTTTTTAATATTTTGTATGTTTCAATTTATAGTGTGCTACACAAGACAGCGGATGGGCATGTGCATACTATGTGATGCGATTTATGCACATGATTATCAAATATGCCGCAGTGGACATCAATACCATTCCTGAGATATTATATATAGTCTCATTAGATAATATGAAATATATCAATCTTATTTATATATTATTAATTATATATACATCATTCTCTTTGCAGGTGTTTAAAACTGACCACACTACAGGAAAGGCCTTACTAGATGTACATGATCCCTATACGACGAAAGAATTAAATGATGTAAGAGAAGAATGGGAAAAAGCCATACAAGTAGTGGGGTTTTTAAAATATAATTGTGATGTTGATAACGAATAATGACTAAAGAATGATATTTTGTAAATGAATTTCTGAATTGTAATATGTGTGAATGTTTCTACATGTCTGAATGTTTCTACATGTGTCTGAATATTTATACATGTGTGAATGTGAAAATGAATGAAACTGCTGGTTGCTATATGAATGTTTCTACATGTGTGAATGTGAAAATGAATGGAACTGCAAATTGCTACATGAATGTTTCTACATGTGTGAAAATCGAATGGAACTGCAGGTTGCTAAATGTGTAAAAATTAATGTTGTTAATTTTGTAGGTTTGTGGCCTGTTGTTGGCTGATATCAATGGATGTCGTAAAACCTGCAGTTCATAACTGAACTACAGGTTTCTCATCCAACGACCAGCCACAGCAGGCCTGCAGACTGATAAAAAAAATACATACAATAGGCATCGATTATTTGAAAAAACTGACAACAAATGCTTACAATGTCGGATAATAGCTAAAACCGACGCCTAATGAGACCAGACACCACGGTCGTGCTGGCCAGCACGGCCGTGGTAGCAGGTGATATGGCGTCGGTTATCAATAATAAACCGACACTGATGGATACTTACAATGTCGACTAATAGCTAAAACCGACACCTAATGAGGCCAGACACCACGACTGTACTGGCCAGCACGACCGTGGCAGTAGGTGATATGGCATCAGTTATCAATAAAAACCGATGTTGATGGTGTCCTAGATGGCACCCTTTTTGTAGCGTGAAGGTTTATGGCGTCGATTTCCGTAATAATAACCGACGCCTATATCCCCCTCCTGGCGCATTTTCGGTAGCGCGTGAAGGTTTCTGGCGTCGATTTGGAAACGGACGCCTAACCGTTTGCCTTTTAGTGGCACCCACATAGGTGTCACATTGAAACTGACACTAAAGGTCTTAAATAATTGACACTAAAGGTGGGTTATGTACTAGTGTAGGGTAGGGTCCAAGATCTAGTATGTTACAACACTCCACACTTTAAAAGGATTTCTTTCTCAAAATTTATTGATCCAAACATCAATAACCAATTAATCTCCACCCCTTAAAAGGTTCAACCTAACAAGTCAAACTAAAACAACATTTAGGGTTGCCCACATACCTTTTAGCTATGAAATGTTTTAGAGATTTATGGTGTTCTTGTATCCAAGTAATAAGTAAGAACCATCTAGGGTTGAGTTTTAGGTCCCTTGTATCTGTAACCTAAGAACCATACATAAACATCCAAAAGTCATAGGGTAGGTCAACTACACCTTTATATCATCATACATATCCCTAGTCACTTCTTCATATACAAAACTAGGGTTTGGATTCTATTCCAACTATTTCTAGGGGTTCACGATCCATCCTTCAGAAAATTCTTCATTGTGACTTAGTTCATGAAAAACTTCGATAAAATCCAAAAAAATTTGTACATATAGTAGTATCATTGAAAATATATTTTTCTTTGAAGAACCATGTGATATAAAACAAAGATGAACTCAAAATCAATGTGGAAACCAAGTCACAATTCATCCATAACAAGACCTCCTTACCCTACTATCTCCTTATAACCTAATTGCATCATTAAATCAAACTGTATGGTATCATGAGATACAAATCATCATCCATCTATGTGATCGAGTAAGATCATCTAACCTCATCACATTAGGGTTCACTAAACATCAACCTTTCACCATCTCATGATCTACTTAGGCAAATTCTAGGGAAACATCTCACCTAAAGGGTGACTATCAAAGTCAAGGGTTCTAATAAGGGAGAAAAAATTGAAATAGTGACATTCTAACTACTATGGGCTCTAATACCATGGTGTAAGAAGTGGGACCCGATAGGGGATCACCTCCCTACTAAAAATAATTTGAAGAATAAAACATCCATTCCGAACACACTCAAAGGTATGCTGGAATAGGTGCAAAATTTCCAAATTTCAATAAATGGTATTCAAAACAACCAAAGTGTAGCAGCAAAATTAAACAATTAACTATATTCAATTTTCACAAAAGAGTACAAACATACATCATAATATCCCATTAGGATTTACATGTATGATACAACATAAGGATCTAAGTAGAGTGAAATCTAAACCATATCAAGATTGTCTCCAAGATTTAACTCGTTAAGCTATATCCACATCATCATGACATGTCTGTATCCACATCATCATGCCATGCCTTCATTGTCCTCCACCTAGGGTTGGAAGCATACCCCAAAAAGAAGAGAAAGTGGATGACATCAACGAAGGCTGGTATGTGCATACTAAAAAGAAAATTGAGCAATATATGGCTTAAAGGACATCAAAGTATAACAGGCTTCCCATGAAAGAGAAAGTATTACCCAGAAGGGCATCAAAGAATATGAATCACAAAATATGAATGAAGTAATAAAGCATATAAACAAGTCATCCATGTGTTACACCTTTGATACAACTAGATAATATAAACATGTAGGTAGGAAATAATGCATCTACCATAAATGTGGGGATAATAGGAAATGATACACATGTACTCTGAATGTGGAGTGAGCAGGAAACGATACACATCTGCTGTGAGCAGGAAATACACATCCGCCCAAAATATTTTCATATGTAGGAATTTTAACATTTGCATTCATATGTGGGAATTTTAACATCTACATAAAAGCACATGTACATTATACTAGCAGTCACCACATGATGCATAACAAAAGAATAAACAAGAGTAAAAGAGAATAAGAAGGATGAGAACATCCATTTAAACATCCATCACATAATGTGCCATCAAGAACATCTACTACCATGGTGGGAAAAGAAGAACATATCACCAAATAAAGTCTATCATGGGTCAAAGCATAAGAAAAGAGTCCAAAAGAATATACATGATCATAAGATTAGTAACAAAATAAGGTACTTCACATGAGGCATATATTTTCAAAGAGAAAGTGATAAAGGATAGGAGTCCATAGGACCAAGAGTATGAAGAAAATAGGTTAATTGCTCATCAAGAGTAATAGGGGATGCATACATACGACAAGAGGGAGAAATTACTCAATATGAATAATCAGGTTTGCAAACATACAATAAGAGAGAGAAAATGTTCAATATGAATTATTGGGTCTGTAGACATACAATAAGAGAGAGAAATTACTCAATATGAATAATCACGTTTGTAAACATACCTTAACTTTAGAGACTAACAATCCAAGGTCACTTATAGATCCAAGTCTAGGTATCCAAAGAACCTCTAAGGAAGGTGGATAGGTCCAAATAGCAAGGTTCCCTTGATAGAGAGGCTGGTTTCTCCAACAAAGCTCCTATCTTGAGCAAGAAGCACCTTCTCCACTTTAGAGGTGAAAACCCCTAACAAAAGGACATGGATGTGGGGTGTTTAAGGGCTCTAGGTGGGGTTTCACCAGGGAAGGCCATGGTTTCAACCTAGAAGAAGGTGGAAGGAAGATGAACAACATGAAAGCATGGAAGGAAATGAAGAAGCTTACTAGTTTTGGTTAAAATCACCAAGAAGGAGCTTTAGAAACCCTAAATAGAGCAAATTCAGAACCCTAGGAGTTTTCTTCACCAAGGTAGACACCCTCTTTTACCTTGGTACAACAACTTCGTGGCCAAATATAGTAGTAATGATGCTCTGGGATGGAGGAAAGATGAGGGGAGAAAGAGTTTTTGAATTGGGAGGTGGGAAAGGGTAGACATGGTCAAGCATGAGGTGTCTATGGGACTTTCCATGTGTCCATGTATAAGGGTGGCCATGGTCATGCAATATTTTATGGATATGTAAGAAGTCAAGAATGAGGTCTCAATTAATTTCTGTGTGTCCAATTCTAAGGGTTCCTATGGACATGCAAACCTTTATGGATAAGGAAGAAGTCAAGCATGAGGTGTCCATGGAGCTTTCCATGTTTCCTTAGCCCAGGGCTTTCATGGTCATGCAAGTGGACAGTTCATAGAGGCTTCTTAAATATCAAATGTCGGTTCTTAGAGACTTATTGGCCATCCCCAACGACCTCCAATCAAAGAAATAACCCCATTGGTTGATAGCTTCTAAAGATAAGCTCATTTATAAAGAGGGTAATCCCTAAAATGCCCTTGGAGATAAACACCTTCAAACCAAGGTGCAACTAGGCGCCCCATGGTTCAAAACTAAAGAATGGTTAGGGAATATATAAGGATTATAATGCATGTGACAATTTTCAAAGAAAATCTCCCAATTGGGTAAATTGTAGAAAAGTCCAGAGTGTACTTAAAATTGCATAACTTGCACAAACAACATCCAAATTTGGTGAAACTTCATCCACAAGTTATCTTTAATGTGTTGAATATGAATTTGCCATTATTTATATCTTTTAAAGTTATATAATCACATTGTTCATTACTTATGCCTTTTACTAATTTTCTCTCTCATACACTTATCCTAATATTTCAAGGTTGTCCAAATTAGATGAAATTTGATATGTAGGCTAATTTTGATATGCAGATTATGAATTTGAAGTTTTTTCACTTTTGAGACTTATTTTTATGAGATGTTTCATATGGCCCATTAGCATCCCATTATCTAAATTATTCATCCAATTAAGTTCCTTATCTTCATATTACCACCAAAATGAGTTGTGGCATATTTTATGTATCCATCATTAACGTAAGACTAATGTGCAAACATTAGGCTACATTAGGGTGATACATTCATGTATTAAATCATTCAGATCATACTAAACATCTATTTAGGTCTAACCTTCAACCTTGTTTGGCTAAGACCAAAAGGTCAATGTTCTAGGGTAGGGTCCAAGATCTAGTATGTTATAGATGCCATATAGTTGAGCATTGATGATGATGTCAAGAGTCTAAGCGATAGAAATTGTAACATCTCAAAATTTTAGGCTTTGATCAGAATGATACTAAAAGGAATGATTAGACTACCCATATCACCAAGATGCACCTCTTTTTTTAGGTAACCCATCAGTAGATATTCTATAGTTGAATATGTTTAACACATAGTAGTACTAGGATGGATGACCTATCTGGAATTTGTTTCCTATTTTGTGTGAGTGAGGAAAAAATTTTCATCCAAGGCTTGGGGTGGTAAAAAAAGGTAAGTCATCATTCTTGAAACTCTACTAGAGTCGTGAATAGTGTGCCAGGGATTTGCACTTGCCATGTTTATACTTCTATCTTCTCTTGAAAAATAAATCTTGAATAGGTATTTTGGTAGTGACTTTGACCATTCAAATAGGTACATGTGCATCCCAATGTGAAAAAATAAGATTGGTCTAGATATCTATGTTTGGAAGGTATATAGGACATGCATGAGGCTCATTACTAAAGGAATCTCAAAAAAATGGATCAACAACTAGCAAGTACTTCTACCTAAGGGATAGTGAGAGAACTAGAAATCCATTACAAATACGTCCCTATTAAGAAAGTATAGAAATAAGATATGACTAATTCTAAATATGAAAAAAAGTATACATCACTACATTGGATGATTAATTTTGCAACAAAAAGTACAACACACATGTATTTATTAATAGGTCATTCTCAAATAGCATAAAAATAATAATGAAAAACACAAGAAAAATAATTGTAAAATAAATAAATGAGAAAATTAATAAATATTTACGTAATAAGATTGTATCTTAGGATCAAAATTTAACTAGACATCAACATGTTCTAAACGTCGACTTTGAATTCTAGTTACACATTCATTTGGGATTTTTGTGAATACAACAATTAGTCAAAGTTAGCATTGTGATAGCATGGTCCATATCTTTTTAGTAGGGTATAAGTTCATATGAATATTGAGAATTACAAAGTTATAATTTGAAGGTATAACTAACCATGTTCTTTTATTGTACTTGTAATATCCATATCTAATTTAATTTCCATGGATGTAAAAAGTATATTTGAAAGAATAACATTTATACAAAAAATATGAATAATACAATGAGATGTTGATTTCAGAATGTGATTTGGAGGAACATGCGATGAATGATTTGAGAAATTACATGATAAACATATATATTTTCACTAATGTGACTATTAGTATTAATGATGGGTGTCAAAGATATAAACGTCCAAAGGATGAAGATAATTGTATCCACTTTGAAACATATAATGCGTTGATCATGCATTCTTAGGGCATTAATTATCTAATAAGTCCCTTTGAAATAAGTATTCCAATAAACAACATATGAAAAAAATGGCATTCACTCATGAAAGTAAATAACAAGATTTGAATATTTGATTCACAATTGACGATCTTTTTCCTGCTTGGGTAGCAAGATGCATCCAATCATTATGTATAACTCCTTGTAGACCTAAAAAGTTTTTATCCATATACAAAGAGCCATATATTGAAAAACTTACTGATGCACACATCAATGAGACTTTATGAATCTTGATAAACATCTTATGTTGATTTTTACTTATTTATGAAACATCCATTGAATCTAAAAAGGGTTTATACTCATCAAGATAACACATTTAAACTAAATATTATTTTCAAGTCACATGTATATTGTAGAACATACTAGGACAATGAATGAGAATGTGGTGTATCCAAAAAGTGTAATGCATTATGCAGTTCTATGTTTTAATAAAGTTTGTTGGTTAGAACTTTTTGTAAATATAGTCTGACTATTCTGTATTTGGTAAGTCCATTTTTCAACAGGCTCCAACAAACTACTAACTACATAGTAGTATGATCTTCTCACACTATATCTTTGATCTATAGGTTTAAGAGCTACATCTTTTTGAAACCACATGTTAGTCGATCTTCATTTCTGTCATCATACTTCATATTTTGCAAATGTAGCATCATGTATATATTTATAATACAAATGTATTCATCTTAGTCTAAATTTTTTATTTTCTATCATAGTCCTATTTCTCAAAGTCGTAGAATATTTTTCATGACAAACTTCACAACAAAATGAGTTGTGAGTTTTTTCTGATACCATGATTTTTCATATTAAAAGAGAAATTGTAAAAACTATTAATGAATTGATTACCCATTACTCCATAGCTCTAAAAAACAGATGCCACAATTTGCTAGTGAAAATATTATGCAAAATTTAATGTTGTATGCTAACTTTAGGTATATTTTAGTGTTGTTTTATAATCTTATTTTCTACAGTTAGTCTTAATTTTGTGTGTATTGGTATTAAGAAAACTTAAGATAATTGATAGTGAGATGGAAGGTTGACATACAACAAGCTGTGTTGTCTTCCCCTTTTGATGATGAAACTAATACTTAAGGTAATACAAAAATAGTATAAGTTCTAAACTTAAATGATTATAACTATATATGTGGTATATCCCCCCCCCCAAGAAATTGCGGTCAAGATCCACCATTGATGGGTAGAAAAAACACCCAACAATTAGTCTGCCTGAACAAGACGATAAATGGATAGTATAATCTGAACTTGTTCCACTACGACAAGGGTTACTAACTAGGTACATACCACATTTAAATCTAAATTAACAATAATCACAAGAAAGACACATGAATAGACAATCTAAAGGAATCCATCCCCTACCAAAAACACATAATTGGTTTCCCAAATTGTCTAGTCTTTTTTTAGTATCTATAGTAGTACTTTCGCATAAACTTAGAGTGACATGTATGCAACGAATTTTTGTATTTATGTATTTTGGGTGTTTGATACAATACTTATGTGGAGGCAAGATGACAAAATTGTGTAGGCATGTGACAAAACCTTTCATTCTCAAACAATATGACAATTCAACGATTCTCCCCTTGTCTGCATAGGTAAGTAGACTAAACTTGTGGACAATGTACATGAAAATCTTGAATGTAGATTTTTCTATGAACAATTACTATATTTATCTATAATTACTTTTGGAATATTTATTTTTGTTGAAATAAGTTCAATTCAATAGAAATAGACTGCCTTTTCTTCAAGAACAAAGACTTCAAAAATATTTGAAAGAGGGCCCTCATATGAAAATTTAGTTGAGTGATATTCCTTCACTAATAGTCCCTCCAAAAAATCTCGATGAACAATGCAATGTCCCTTACAACTGACCTCGAAAAAGACATTTATCAAGTCCCCATTGGCTTTCATTAATGTACACAAAGAACCATAAATCCTAATAAATACAATTTTGAAGGTGCATTGACCCTCATAAATATATTATATTTCATTTGAAAAATCTAATAATAGATTTGCAGTCGTCCTGGACAAGTACCATTATCTCAAACAATAGCAATAATGACCATTATATAGAATCACATTTTCAAAAATGCAAAATGGGATAATACTACCCAAATATAGATTGCAAATTCTTCTTTATTTCTCAAAACAAATGACATTACCCTTTACCACTATATTGAAAAAAATACACATTTGCAACATATCATTCATTACAAGCATCATGCAAACAAATATCAGGGAACTCTTTCTAAAATTGTAGCATCCATATGAGTCCATGCGATATGCCTCTCCTTCTATATATTCATTTTCCATCCTCTTCCTCATTTATGTCTGAATCATTCTTGTGTAAAGACACAAATTGTGTGCACCAGAGGAAAATAAAATGACACATTATAATTGAAGTATATGTGACCTCTTTGAACGAATTTAAAGCTCATGAATAAGAACTAAACATGTCAACTGGGTGGGTTGGGTTTGGGCTGGATCATTGTGGGTTTGTGTCTCACGAGTGTGGGTCAATAAGATGCAACTCTAAATGGGTCAAAGAAAGACAAATCCAAATTCGACCAAGCAGTTTGGGAGTCACCCGTGAGTTCCCATATAATATGTGTTCAAAAAATAAATATGTTGTAAGTTTCTACTATAATGGTAAAAGAAGACCACACACTAGTATTTTTACATGAAATATAGCACAAAAAAGCAACGAATATACATTATCACTATCAAATAAAAAAATATGATATATTTTCACAACCATTCAAGCACATACATGTGTTTAGGTAAAATTCTCTAATATATAATTAAGATCCTTTAATGTATGATTATGATCAATAATCTATAGTTAGTAACGTGTACTAGTACTCCAAATAAAGTTCAATAGAACAATTAGATAATGCAGTCGAGTTAAATTTATTTTTTTCCAGTATCTCTCTCTCATATCAAATCTTATTGGGAAAGTTTGAGTTAGAAATGAAACTCCTTAACAATTAATGGTTAGTAGTAGATCGTCTTATTTATTCTAAGTACTAGTGTATCATTATAGTTATTTTTATATAAGTAATCTTGTTAAGCGGGTCACCCGTGGGTGCCCGCGGGCCACCCACATAACCTGTTAAATAAATGGGTGGTATGGGTTTGTGAAATTTCCATTGGGTGGAAAATTTCATCACACCAACCTGACTTAAAAGGATCGACCCATGGGTTCACGCAGATGTGATGACTTACAAACACTAAAAATGAAATTATGAATGAGAAATAGAACCACATAAATTTAAACAAGTAAAAAAACAACTCAAATAATGAGAATATCTTGTAAATTTTTGTTAGTTTCTATCCATGTATAAACACCACATATAAGAATGTAAAATTTGCAAACTATGAATGAGTACTATATCACAAATGCCAAAACTGTCGCAAAGCTATGAAACTAGATTTTACACTAGCAGTAAGTGAGAGCTAGTAGGTTAATAAAGTTATAAAATGACCCCCATGAAAAGTTAGATATTTAATGTATATCTTATGAATCATTGAAAAATACTGAAACTACGTTTGTAAAGAAGATAAATATTGTTAGACATCATACATATTTAGATTTTTCAACAAACAGATTGATTATTATGGCCATTCATGGTTTAATTGATTGGGAAGACTACTAATCAAGGCTATATCATGAGTCAAGAGTAACACTACGTAACCAACAACTTGCATGTGAAAATTTGAAAGTCTGAATACATCATCTTTGTCTTGTTCAAGATTTCTAAAATGGTTTGTGAAAAATGTTCACTTAAGAAAGTAAGAAGGAATATAATGACACACCATTCACTAAGACTTTATATTCCCTACATTACTCAGTTGCCCCATTTGGTTCATGATAAAAGTGATTGGATGCTTAATGGGAAAAGGGTATAGTGGGAAGTAAGGTAATAGTATATTATTAGATAACACCATGTTGCCACGACATCATTGCACCAAAAATAACACACCTAATGTGTCTTGTGTACAAGTCAAGTGAAGTTTACGCATGTTAGTTCTTCATATTTTTCTATCCACAAGTGAAAGTACACACTAGTACATTTCTGACCTCTAATGGCACTTTTCTTAACGTTGGTTACATTGAAAAAATGACACTATATAGAAAATAATGTCGGTTAACTTGCACAAATGTCACCTTTGATCAAGTCACGCTAATTAAGAAAAGACATGAGTACTTCTTTTTCTTTAACATCGATTTCTTTTTTACCAAACTGACATCTAAAATAACCCATGGAATACAATTTTTTAGAGAAATAATATTTTCCTCCTAAAATTTTAAGCTAAGTGTCAGTTGCGTGGGAACTGATGATAGACATCTTCGTGCAAAATAAGTTTTACCTTTAAAAGACTTCTAGCGTCAGTTGTGTCTCCACAAAATCGATATTGATTCGCAGGAAAAACTAAAAAAAATTGCACAATTGGTGTTGATTTTTTTATCAAGAAACTAACGTTCGAGGGTTGGCGCCACGTCCCCGTGAAAGTGTTCCCACCAAATTATACTCTAGTGCTGGTTCTTATAGAAGAAACTTATGACTCAGGCCCCACTGAGGCTGATTTTTTTCATTCGGATAATGGCCTCTAGCATCAGTTTCTTAAAGTAAGCCGACTTCTAATTCACCAGGTTAGGTGTCAGTTTTGGAATACAACTGACGACGAAGGCCTTTCTTAGACCGATTTTTTTATTCGGATAATGGCCTCTTGCTTAGATTTTTTGGCATTAGCCCACATTTAAGTCACTAGGTTAGGTGTCGTCTCATTGAAAGAAACTGACGTCTAAGTACTTAGTTGTCGACTTTTTAAACAACCGATGACTACATCCCATTAATACCACTGGTCAAATGTCTTCCCCCCATTCTCTATTTCATTGCCCTAACTTTACTCTACTTTGGCAATCGTCACTACAACTCCTCTGCTCAATCTTTTATACTCAGCGTCATCCCTGGTTTGCTCACTGCTGATACCACTAGAGCTCACCATCACTATTGGAGCTTGTTGTCACTGTTGGAGCTTACTGCCGTTGCTATGGGATCTTGTCACCATCGCTACTGGAGCTCACCGACACTACTGGAGATAGCCATTGTCACCATTGCATCTATCCATTATCACCACCATCGCCATCACCGCCTCTTTGATTGTCGTGACCTCTTTATTCATCATCTAAGAAGGTATGTTTCATGCATTCCTAAACTTCTTCATTGGACACACATCTTAGTGACCCTTTTAATATCCCCTTTAGACACTAGTTGAGAGAGATGGTAGTGATTTTCTTTATATAATCATTCACAAGCAGTCTACTCATATAAATTGAAAAGTATATGATAGTAATCAACACTATGTTTATTGTGGTCTAATCATCACCAATGGGAAACTAAGATTTGTCCTATTAGGTTCCTTTTCCTATGGATTAAATGACTTGTATGAAAACATAGTATTTCCATCCTCACGTTTGGGCTACCATTCTTCATTTTTCCTAATGATTGATTATCTCCCTTCATATAAGTGATGCACCCAACACTTATCAATAATGTCCAAAATTTTAGGTATCTAGGGAAAATTCAAAATTTTAGCTTATATATATATATGTCTATTTTCAAAGCCCAAAGAGTAATTGATCAAATTTGCACCCATATTGCTCCAGAAAGAATTCCTATGGTTAAAAAGGTAAATCCTTTTTGCAAGATGGAACAACGATTGATATGATTTTCAATCCTAAACATTATAAGAGGTTTCCTAATTATATATCCATAAAATTTTAATCCTTAGAGCACTCCGCTCCTTAGATCTATCATTTTTTGTTATATCCTCCACTTTCTTTGAACAATAAACCAATTTAGTTTTATAGATTTTGAAAAATGAAATTGAAATATGTACCATTAAATTTGTGTTTAATTATGTTTTTTGAATGTACTCAATTGCCTCCACAGTTGCATATCATCTTCAATCAAGCCTCCCCTGAATGCATCCTTCATATTAAATGTTTTATGACACTGTTAAATGAGATCTTGCATTCCATCCTCACGTGTCATAATTATTAAGTAGAAATTAAATGTTAAATCATAAAAATGAAAAATATGGCATCCTAGCATGTAACAAAAATTATATAAGTGCTAATGTATCCATGTAATCTTCTAAAATGACAAGATTATTTGTTGGCCTAGAAACCCCTCCAAGATTCACTCATTAGGAGTACATCTTAGATAGACCCGATTTGGGATTATTCTTGAACACTTAATCTCACTTAGGATGTAAGTATATAATGTGTATTTGGTCTTCAAGATGTTTCATCAACACTTCCCTATTTGTTCTCTGAGTACGTATGTAGGTGGATATTTTCCCATCTACATCAACATACTTGGAGAAGTATGGGGAAATGCTACCAAAATTTCTTGAAAACTGAATATACATTATACACTTACTAGTGTGATTAGGTGTTCAAGAATGGGATAGGTGGTACACACATTCATTACTGAACCCTAAACGCTAACTTCAAAATCCATAAACCCTAAACCCTAATTTTTGTAAACCCTAAACCCTAATTTGTAAATCATAAACCCTAAATCCTACTCTCTAAACCCTAAACCCTAATATATAAAACCTAAATAATAAACCCTAATTTGTAAATCCTAAACCTAGTATGTGAACCCTAAACCCTAAAATTAGTTTTCTCTTTGATCATAGAATGGATAGATCATGGTTGTCCATTCCAAATTGCTGCACCTCAGAGTTTATTACTGGTCTTGATCAGTTTATAAGATTTTTGGAGGAATATAGGAAATGACATAGAGATAGGTTCTATTGTCCTTGTAGACATTGCAGTAACAACTTGAAAGTTGACAGTGTTGATGAAGTCAAAAGTCATGTCATGTGCAATGGGATTGTACATGGCTATATAAAATGGTACTAGAATGGAGAGATTCCAACCATGAGATCAGTAGATGTCGATAGCAGTATTTGTGTTGAAGAAGAAATTGCTACCGATGATGTCGATATGAATGAACCAATTCCAATAGACATGGTTGATGTGGTGCAAGATAGTTGTGGGGTAGAATACACCGATATACCTTCCTTACTTAGAAACATTGTGCATAATCCTGAGAGACTGTTATATATAGGTTGTACTAAGTTTATGAAGTTGAGCGTTGTGCTGAGATTGTATACTCTAAAGTCTAACAATAGATGGAGCAATAAAAGCTTCACATCATTGTTGTCTTTGTTGAAAGAAACTCTTCCTGAAGGCAATGAGCTTTCAATCTCAACATATGAATTAAATAAAATGTTATTCCCATTGGGAGTGAAAGCTAAGAAGGTACATACATGTCTGAATGATTGTGTGTTATTTCAAAAGGACTATGTCGATTTGAAAGATTGTCCAAAATGTGGGGCATCAAGGTTAAAATGACAACTTTGGAAAAGTCCAAAACTGGCTCTCATGCCAAGGTGATGTGGTATATACCTATCATACCATATTCAATGCTTGTTAGCCAATACCATGGACGTGGATAATTTATGATGGCATGCAAAGGTAAAGAAAAATAATGATGGGATCCTACGACATGTGTCTAATTCCCCATAGTGGAAGAAGATTGATTTATTGTACCCTAAATTTGGTGAAAAAGTCAGGAATCTAAGACTCGAGCGTTGTACCAATGGGATGAATCCATATGACACTTTGAGTAGACAACATAGCACTTGGCATGTTATGATAATTATATACAATATTCCTCCCTGGTTGTGTATGAAAAATAAGTACATTATGTTGTAGTTGTTGATATCGGGCCCTAAACAACCTGGCAATGATATCAATGTTTATCTTGAACCTCTGAATGATGACTTAAGGAGAATCTGGGGAAAAGGTGTGATGACCTATGATGCTTTGCAAAGAGAGACATTTTGTTTGCATGCTATGTTGTTTTACACTATTAATGAGTTTCCAACATATGGGAAATTATCTGGATACATTGTAAAAGGATCGAAAGCATACCTTATATGTGAAGAGAACACTGATACAATATGACTAAAACATGACAGCAAAACTGTATATCTTGATCATTAAAGATTTCTTCTAAAAGTTCATCCTTACCAAAGGTTGCAAAAAGCATTCAATGGATCGAATGAGGAATGGAGTGATCCTAAACCTATATCAAGGAGGGTTGTTTATGAAAGAGTAAAAGACTTTGTCAATGCAGTCGGTAAGATATCACAATGTACCATTCCAACATAGAGTGACAAATCTTTATACAAGAATAGGTACATATTCTGGGATCTTCCTTATTGCAAATCTTTGGAATTTCGGCATTGTATCGATGTCATGCTTGTTGAAAAAAATGTCGATGATAGAGTCATTGGTACTCTGTTGAATATATCAGGTAAGACTAAAGATGGCATCAATTCTAGAATGGACCTACGTGAAATGAGAATAAGGAAAGAATTAACAAAAGAAACTATTAATGATTGAAAAATATATTTACCTCCTTATTATACATTGTCTAGAAAGGAGAAGAAATCATTTTGCGAGTGCATGCTTAATGTTAAGGTGGCTATGCAAATCTTCACCAAAAGCTACTACATGTGTCTTCTTCTCAGCAACCTACTCCTGGGACTATTGAGTCCTCTTCTACTCCCACACCTACTCCTGCACCTCTACATTGCCATGATCTATGAATAGGTGGGAGGAAAACCAAATCTATAGAAATACCCAACCCCGCAACTACTGAGGATGCTGCTGAAATGGTAAAATTCAAATATCAAAGTGATTAGTGTTGATGATTGTTATGTTTTACTTACCAGTTACAACTAATGATAGTTTGTGGGAGTTCCATTAGAAAAGGAAACAAGGCGAGTTCATCCCTGAGGGCACATGGGATGAATTGACAGTTGTTGTAGGTAACCTAGAGTATCATGGGCATGTTAGGGATGCTATCACTAGTATCAGTATAAGAGACTTCTTTGGGCCATCAGAGCATAAGCGCAAATATGTCCAAAAAGGGGGATTCTTACGAGAAAAGGCACAAGAGTTGATTGTAAATGGTATAGATGTAGAAATGAGAAAGTATCATTCTTCTAAATCGACTCATCAAATAGTACCGATGGTGCCCCACTCTTCATACAAGGTGAACCCCCCTACTATAGAGGTGATTGGGAATAATCACATTGACACACAAACTAGAATGCCCATTGTAAGTATTTTTATGACATAGTAGTCTTTTAGAATGATTGTACAATGTGTTTGAGTTTTCATATATATATATATATATATATATATATATGTATATATATATATATATATATATATATACATACATACATACATACACACACACAGATATATATATATATATATATATATATATATATATATATATATAACACTATGCAAATTTTTAGAGATTGAGGCCATGCCATCTTTTATTACAAGGATGTCATTGTTGTGGGCACGAATTACGTGCCGTTGCAGGTGACACGATTTATGGTTCTCCAATGCCCACCGATTCGGTTTGCATGACGCTGATGTTTGTCTACGCCTCTTGGAAGCAGACTGCACTGCCAGAAGACCCTCCAAGCACTAGACGATAGGTGAAGCAAAAGGTGGTGTGGTCATGTGGCCCAAATTGGGAGTTGTCTATATGGATGTATGCTAAATTTACATGGAATATATATATGTATACATATATATATGTATATATATGTATATGAAAATTGATATGAGATTATTTATATGCAGGACACAACGCCTAAGAAACCCCCTACAACTCGTCCTCCACCTCCACCTCCTCCTAAATTTCCTGGTTGTCTTACAAAGGACCTATTTGACTCACTAGGTCTTCATTGTAAGGGTATGGTAGTATGGATATGCGATTTTGATGAAGGGTCACATATGATGGTCCATATTAAGAAGGACACTGTAGGTAAACCTCATGATACTAGTATATTTTTGCAAGATGTTTTAGAGATGTTTACTTATGCTTGATTGAATACATTTGTGATAGAACTGTGGATACAGTGAGATATTATAGCTAAATACATCATCTTATATATTTTTTTATATTTTCTTATATATTAATGCTTACATTATATATATTTTGCAGTCACTTACACTGGGTTTGTACATAGTTGACACTGCCCCACGTGCATTTCTAGTTCCATCATTGATTAGATGTGCAGCTAAAGACCCTACATCTGTTACCAAAAAATATTTTGGTAATGAGAAAAAGAGCGTGATGTTAACTCCATACAATGTCGAGGTAAGTCTAGTTACTTTGCTTATAATTTTGACTTAATAATTAAGTTCAGTGCAGATTTTGAGTTTGATTGTGTTTGCCTTCTTTTCACTCAGGAATAACCATTAGGTGTTGTTGGTTATTGTCCCTACAATGCTAACTATAACACCCCTTCAATTATATGGATACCAACAAAAGAAAACCCCATGTTGTCCATGAGAAGGGTCACTCGACTTGGAGGAACATCACAAAATATGAAATACATAGCAACAAAATAAATCAAAGGCCATACATTAATTGGAAGTATAGATTCATACAATGTCCTTTGGAAAAGAAAACTTATAATGTAATTTGTCTCATCTAAACTAAAATCTAATACATGAAAATTAGAAGAAATATAAGGCTTAAATATTCTCTAAAACTTAATATCGGATCTTCGAAGGTGTAGATGGCACCCCATCAGCTAAGTCTTGAGAACTTCTACTTTGAAGCACTCACTTCAAATTCCTTTTCTCCTTGATCTAAGGACATCTCGTCCCATGGCCATGAAAAAATGGAGACATGCATATGTAAGCGACACTATACATTTTATAAGAACAAAAAAATAAGCACATATATTTAACTTGAGAGAAAATTTTGGCATTTATTTGACTTAGAATTCTTGATTACATGAACCTTATAATATGAAAATTGAGCAGTACATATATGAATCTCTCTATGAAACCCACTTAAGACCACATGATTGCTAGGAAAGCCCTTGATGATAGGAAAGTCCATAATTGACACGAATACCCATGATTTGACTATAAAGCCCATAATTGGCATGAATGCCCATAAATACCCATTTAGGTCCATGATTTGAGAAGCATATAAAAACTGATTCAATTTCAATTATCTTAAAACTATTTTTTTTATCGGATCTTAAAGCTAAAATTATCATGAACATGAACTTAATCTTGAACTTTAATGTTTAACATGACAAGATTCCCCCCTCTTGAAACTTGAACTTTAAATCATTTACTAATTGATCATAATCCCTAATCTTACTGAGCATGATAGCCATAAGAATATGATACATAAATAAACAAACAATTTATATATGAACATGATTAGAGCATTTGTTGAACTTGAAACTGAAAGCATAATTCATAAATCATACATAGAAGACAATTAAACCAATGTACATATGTATAGTGGCATCACCTGCTTACTTAGAGCAAAGAAAATCCTTAAGTTAGGCCTTCTTAATCATGGTCAACTCCTAATCTACCTGAAAATAACAAGTATACATAAAAAATTATCTTAAGATGGCATTAAATCCAAATCCTAGGTCATAAGGAAAACATGGTCTGTAATGATTGAATTAGGGTTTGAAAACCATAAGATTGGATCCTTTATAAAAAATGATTTCCGTTGACTATTTATATGTATTTTTGTGACATAGTATGCAATCATTGTGATGGTTTGAAGTAAAGTCTTAACTGAAAGTTTGAATATCTTTTTATATGGTCTGATTGACCTCTTTGCAGTCCATCAACTTTGAGGCCAACTACATGCAATCTAGAAAACAGCACACGTTGCTCCTTTCTTCTCCAGCAGCGCGAGATGGAAGGCGCACGCAACCCCTGTTCTACTAGCCAAGAATCGGGCACCGCCTGCGTTGTCCATCTAGGATGGCGAGCCGGTCAGCCAAACCTCAAAGCATACCCATGACGCCTTGCAGCCCACAACCCGCAAACAGGGCCCAATGCCCTTCTTTCCCACTCGGCACACGACCAGGGAGTTGCTTCTCCCCTGTTCCACGTGAATAGAATAGAGGATCTTCTCTTGCCGAAAGATCAACCACCACCTCGGAGCACGGCTGGAGGAGAATATCATGTCGTGTTCTTCATGTGTAGCCCACGTTGAAGATCTAAGGAAGGCTTGTCGAGGTGGTCCTTGCCGAGCCCTGGATAGCTGGCTGAAAACATCAACAGGTTGTTCGTGCTCCTGGAGCTACTGTAGGTAGTGGAGAACCTCCATTTGGGCGCGGATGGAGGCAGAGTTGGAGAAACATGGCGATTCCTGGTCAACTTATGGGTGCCTGAAGAACTCACGCTGATTTTCGCATGGTCCTTATATAGATGAGGGCATGGATGATACAAATAGGATCAAGGTTCTGCTATAGCGTGGTGGCAGGGACCGGAACCAGTAAACTCCTCTAGATATTTTATCCCTATAGAGTTTTGCATCGTCTAATATGGCAACGTGATGCATCAAAGTTGGCACCGTGGTGTAGGTTTCATCACAATGGAAGAGGGATGCAACGAGTTCAGGATTCCATGATGGTTTGGGAACTAGTGTTGGATCTAGGGCTCTAGAAGGGGGGGGGGGTAAATAAAGCTTCAAAACTTGCACAATAATAGTTAGACCTTCAAATTATATCAATTGAAACCAAATGCTACAAGTGAATTTGAAGTCCTATTTAAACAAGCATAGCAAGGATAAGAAGTTGAAACAAACACTTAGACAAGGTGTTTAGTATGATTCCAATCTCCAAACTAGGAGACCGTCAGTTCACTACCTAGAGAGGTCAACCTCTAGGACTTTGCAACCCATGTATACTTATATTCCATTATAATACATACAAGGAATCACCTTACATCCAAGAGCTTACCTATCCAAGAGGTAATCTTCTACTTCACAACATGTCTTATCCACTCTTGCAAGTAGCTCTATTCCTTCTCCTAGGACATCTCCTCCTTGTAACAAGTCTTCAGCCTTGAGGATTTACCCACCAAGCTCCTTGCATCTTCCGCCTTGTCCTTCTCCTTCACTTGGAGAAGATCTTCACACCTTCTTCAGCCTTGAAGAATAACAACTCCTCCACATGCCTAACTCACTCATAATTAAGAAATGCTTTGTAAATAAGAGAGAGAAGGGCCTCAAAGATTTTGGCACACTCAACTATAGCAAGTACCAAGGATATCATGAATGAACAACCTTGAAATGAACTCTAAGAGGTCCTATTTATAGATGTGGGTGTTCCTTTTAGTGTGGGATCACTTAAGAATGAAAAGTAGGCATTTTACAACTTGTAACAGATCTATTTTTGTTTCTAACAACTATGCAATAGTTGGAATCACGTTTTCTATGTTTTCCGTACGGTACATTCGGTCGAGTTTCATACTCATCCAATCCACTAACTGACAAAGACAAGTTTCAAACTATCAGTCGAGTTTGTCCTAGGATAACTCAACCGATTAGCCAAAATCAACTTTGGTCAGAAAATTGGTCGGTCGAGTTTTGTGAGTGTACAACTCGACTGATGCAACCATTTCTAAAAATCCATCACAGATCGCCTGAGATCCAAACTCGACTGATTGATGATGTTCTGTGACAAAATTTTCAAAATAATTTTAAAGTGATCAAACGATGGAATTAAGTGTCCCTGTTTTTTTATCATTTTAGTTACGAGTCATATCATCAATACAAATGATTGCAAAATTATTCTAAGGTGGTTTGGAGTGTTTTCCCAAATTGCATGTTTACAGTGCTTTTGACTTGAACTTTGACAAGCTAGGGCTTGTGTAATTTGATCCTTTTTATGTACCTAATACCTGAAATCAATCTTAAACAAACACATCACATACATATGAATGGAATGATTAAGTCATTATCAAAACATGGACAATGTATAATTCTCAAGTCAACATTATCTCCTTTTTTGACAATGACATACCATTCCTCAATCATATTGAAAAGGATATGTAAAGTTATACCTTAGCCTTGTGGATTGCAAGGGGATTCATAATTTGAACAATGTGAATTGCTCCGCCTCAATCTATGCTCACTCTTACATGCATAGTTAGTCTTTCTACACAAAGCTATATAACATGTATACTGCATGGCCCTTTATCAAGTCACATGATAAAGCATATTCTTAGATAAGAAAAGGATCACATAGGTAGTAAAAATAATGATGAGATTCAAAAACATCAAACTTCTCTCCCCCTTTTAGCATTATCAAAAAGTAAGGGGGTAGAGGAGCATAAAAATAGGTCTTCTCCAAGAACAACGAAAAACATTATCCTCAAGATAAAACATACAACCACAAACCACACATCAAACAACATGATGATAGAAATAGTACATCTTAGATAATGTGTCCAGATGTCTTAAGTACAAAATAGTCTAGAAAGATATATATGATCAACATCTAAAGACTAAGAACTAAAACATCTAAACATCTAGGTTGTCTAAGTCCAAAGGGTCATCAACGACATCATCATTAGAAGCTTTAGGATTTAGTCCTCATCTCCATCTAAAGGTGCAACAGAGGCAATAGCTTCACCTTCATCACCAGAGTCGCTAACAAAGCCATCATCATCAGATGCATCCTCATGGACATCATCCTCAGATGCCTCCTTGTCAATAGCAACAACTTCCTCATCAACCTGGTCAGGCATCTCCTCATAAGCAGAAGGACCGAAACCATGACCGGGCCACATGGCATTCTACTCGTCCCAAGTCATGCCAAGATCATGGAGCTCCTTGGCCTAAGGGAAAGTGGGAGAAGAAGTGCCAAGTATTGTAAGTAGGCCAGCTATGGGTCCAACAGGGAGAGGTAGCACTCCAGGGTAGGTGTAGGGGCAGGTCCACCAGAAGTAGAGGGTGTAGCAGCGGAAGCAGTAGGTGGAGGGAATGGGTAGAAGTGATTATATGTATGAAAAGCATAATCACCACGTAGGTAGGGCTGGTGGGTAGGATAAGGATGGGAACATGATAGGTTCATAGAAGACATGACAGAACAGAGATCCTAATGTAGATGCTCCTGAAATTATAGGTTGTATGCCTGTTGATGCACCAAGTAACCCATGAGGGATTCATTTGATACATGAAACGAGGCGCAGGCAGGCCAGGATGGTAGTGGAGGTGGAGGTTCCTAGGTGGAGGTAGAGGCTCCAAGTGTGGTGGAAGAGGATGTAGGCAAAAAGCTTTTCTTGATTGTGGTCTCACTGATACATACTCCTTTTCTAGAAGTTTTATAATGAACATCATGAAAAAGAGACTTTCCAATGACAGATTGAAAAGACTGCAAATCAGGGTTGGATAGGGTAGGTGGGTACCTTGGGTATTCTTCCTAGAATCGAAGTAGGTCATATGATGGAGAACATATCTAGACCACTCTTCGATGTTTTTCAACAGGAAAACCATAATCACGACGGTATTCTCTGTAATTTTAGTTTGATTTTTTAGGGTGAATACTGCAGTTGACTACTAGAGTGAGAATGCAGTTTTTAAGATCTAAGGTAGAGCAAGGTAGGGTGGATTTCTTCTTGTATACAAACTAAGGCTTATTCAAGAACTTATGTATGCCAGGGAGAGTAATATCTTATTACTTGTATAAGGTCTCAGGGTCTAGCAAGTTGAAATACTTAAGATAATCTTTCCTCCATGTGTCGGTTACCTCAATTCCATTGAAAAAGATATTCAAGATATCTTCTGAGATAGAAAAATTCTTACCGGAAATCATGGAAGTAAGAATCACTTGAGTATTAGGCAGGGTTACAAGAGTGTCATAATTCCAATATAGATTAGCATAGAACTCATTAATCGACTTAGTGCTTGTGATGGAATTCTGATAGCACCGACGTTCGACACTCAGGGTAGCTAGGTCATGATCATAAAGTAACTCGACTACCTCATATATGCATTTTTTCTTAGCGGGGGGAGGCTCAAACAAAGCATGGAAGGGAAAGGGGTTCTTGTAGGGAAATATGGTACAGAGCAGGCAGCATAATTTAAAATTTTATTACCCTATTCCCCATATATAGTAGATTGCGTCAATAACTATAATACATGAAGAATGATTTATGGGATATACCTGGTCCTGGAGCAAGTCCAGCGACAATCCTTGTCATTATAGATGCACAACTCTGAATCCTAGTTTCATTGGGACTTGTCTGACTGTTGCACCTCCTGGTCTACACCAAGGACTACAACCATAAATATCATCTTTTTGAACAGCTCCTCTTATCGAGGACTACTGGTTGACATTGTCCTCCAAGAAGCAAGCAATGGCTTCCCACCTCTATGGTAGTCCACACAGACTGCCTAAAACTCCTATCATACTGCAGGACCAGACAGGAAGGAGTTGTCCCTCTTCATCGCTAGTCACTAACTTGCTCTTCCATAATGACAACTCTTAGTTGTTCTCTCATGTGGCTATCCCTCCCTTTTTGGGTAGAACTTGCTTGGGCTCTCTTAGTTACTACAACCAGAGAGGACAACAATTGTTAGAGGAATTGATTCTCAGTTGTTTGTGTTGTAGTTGTACTTTGGGAATCCCCGAATACCCCTCTATATATAGGAGGGGTTAGGGTCAGGGTTATCAGTCCCCAACCAATGCAGGACTAAAGCGGGCGTGGAAAGCACAAGTCGATCTTGAATTTTTGCAACTTTTATGGAAGTTTCACAACCTGCGTCCAAAAAAACGGTCAGCTCGCCAAGTTAGAAGTTCTTCTGGCACACGAAACAGTCGTCTATGACCCAATATGGTTGTTTTATGATTTCTCAGTCAGATATGAATTGGGAAATAATTTCCTAATTAATGTCATACACTAATTTACTTCCACCCCAATTATCTGCAATTCAAATGAGTTCAGGAAATCTCCAGTACTTTTATTCATCCCAACCGGGCTGTCTCACACGAATGAGACACCCATCTCACTCACCCAGAAGACCTTCTGGTGAGTTCCAGTCGAGCCGGTCGGTTCAATAGCTTGAACCAGCCGGTTCATATGGCAGAATTAAGCCAATTCAATTATCTAATCTGCCTGACAACCCAAACAGCCACCTCAACACTTGAGATCCCTGTCTGGCTACCCAAACGGTTGTCTCACCCAATGAGATGGCCGTTTGGCAGTTCAGTTAGCCAATCTATTAATCTATTGTGTGAATTGAGACCTAAACACTTTAGTACTTAATTCAATTATCATTCAAGATCAAAACTCCTCTTCTAGGTTAATACCTATGTGTGTGACCCTATATGTCCCATATTACATTGGCAGTGACTGTCCATGACAACTTATGACATCACAAGCACAAAGTGGTGCCTAGTCGCACACCATTTCTACCCAAGTAAATAGAAAAGTTGGGGAACAACTTCAACCTACAATCTGTGTTTGGTGTTGCAGTGTTTGTATAGTTCCTTTGTCACTGATGTCTAGATTGAACTAGAGGCATGGAGCAGTCACCCTCATTATTATTCAAACTTATTTCTTGAACCAAGAGCAGATTATCTGAGATATATGTAAGCTCAATATCACATATTGACTCACATGTGCATGTCCATTCTTTTCTAAGTCTCGCTTATCAAGAGACCTAGGACATCAAACTCCAGTAAGAGGGACAAATCCCATGTCTATCACTCTCAGTCAATCCCCATTTGTCAAAGCAACCCAATCATCACCGTTATGACAACCCATGTTTCAGGACTACGTTTGATGATGTCAAAGTGTACCCAATGACATATGTTGAGTTTAGTGATTTCAGGTCTAAGAACCATAATCACCACCATCACTGTGAGAGCTAACTATGACTTCCATGGTGATGGCTTCCATGTGTAAGTCTCACAATGGGTCTGTTCGATACACCGTTCTCTAACATGTATCTGTGTGATTGATTTGATATTGCCATATCATGACCAATGAGACTTAGTCATGAACCAAGTCACACTCTGATCTTATGTGTCATTACTTTCTATCAACCTTCCACAATAACAGCCAACCAGGGACATAATGACAATGTAAATATGTACTCGTAACACTTGTGTGGTCTCATTTCTTCCAAGTCACGTACTTGAAGACATACATCATTGAGTAATATTATTCTCTATACATTTATAATGTTACATCATTATCTCACAACTGAATTAAATAGAATATATTGGAAGATTTCCTTTTATTAAAAATCAAATCATTTTTACATTATATGCCATTGTAGTCATCACATGATTGGCACTCTAGGCATACAATACCAACATACTCTCACTTTCCCTTAGATCCAATCACCCACAAATCTTATTCCGAATGACCTAACATGATCATCATGCTTCTGCTGTGAAAGTTCCTTTGTCAAGGGATCATCAACATTTCTCACAGTTGGAACTTTGCAAATCTTCACATCTCCATGTTGCATGATTTCTTGTATGAGATGGAGCCGCCTTTGTATATGCTTTGAGCGCTGATGCGATATGGGTTCCTTATCTTGTGCAATAGCTCCATTGTTGTCACAATATATCTCAATTGCATCGTTGATATTCGGAACAACCCCAAGTTCTGTGATGAACTTCTTAATCCTTACAACCTCCTTTGCTGCACTGGATGCAACAATATACTCGGCCTCTATTGTAGAATTAGCAACTGTTTCTTGCTTGAAACTCTTCCATCTCACATCTCCATTTTTGAGGCAAAACACGAATCTTGGTTGTGATTTGCAATCATCTTGATCAGTCTGGAAGCTTACATCAGTGTAACCTTTTACAACCAACTTTCCCTCTCCGCCATAGACCAAGAACTGATCCTTAGTCCTTCTCAAGTACTTGAGGATGTTCTTCACGACTATCCACTAAGCATCACCTAGATCTAATTGATATTTTCTCATCATGCTCAAGGCATACAAGATGACTGGACGGGTGCACAACATTGCATACATGATTGATCCAATTGCTGAGGCATATGGAATCTCACTCATGTGTTCCCTTTCTTCACTAGAACTGGGACATTGAGTTCTAGAGATGGGGATACCATGATGCATATTCAGGTTTCCTCTCTTTGAGTTCTCCATGATAAAATGCTTGAACATCTTATCAATGTATGTGCTCTGACTTAGTCTGAGAAGTCTCCTGGATCTATCTCTATAGATCTTTATCCCCAAGATGTAGGATGCTTCGCCCAAGTCTTTCATAGAGAATGTATTTCCAAGCCAATTCTTTACCTTTTGTAAAGTAGAGATGTCATTCCCCATTCAATAGTATGTCATCTACACACAATATGAGGAATGTCTTTATGCCCCCACTAACCTTCTTGTACACACAAGGTTCATCTTCATTTTAAGTAAAGCCAAACCCTTTGACTATCTCATCAAAATAAAGATTCTAGCTCTGAGATGCTTGCTTTAATCCATAGATTGACCTTTGTAGCTTACATACTCTATTAACAAACTTTGGATCTATAAACCCCTCAGGTTGTGTCATATACACATCCTCCACAAGATTCCCATAAAGGAATGTGATTTTAACATCCATTTGCCAAATATCATAGTCATGATAAGATGCAATAACAAGCATGATCCTGATGGATTTAACCATGGCCACTGGAGAAAAGGTTTCATCATAGTCAATGCCTTGAACTTGTTTGAAACCCTTTGCAACCAATCTGCCCTTATAGTTTTGAACTTTTCCTTCCATGTCGGTCTTCTTCTTGAAGACCCACTTGCACCCTATGGGTTTTGCCCCTTCAGGTGGATCCACCAAAGTCCATACTTTCTTGGTATACATGGATTCTGTAACATAATGAATCTTAGATGTAATCTCTATGTAAACCTTTTTCCCAAGTTTCCCTTTCATTTTTGTCCTTGATGTCGTTCATGTTTAATTAGTGGAATTTATAGTGGTTTAGTGAACATTTATTCACTAATTGTACCAATATAAGGGTTTATGCACAAATACCACAGTGAAAGCTTAATTACAATAATTAAGTGCTCTAAACCTTAATCTAACTTTTTGATGTGATTTGAAAACATAAAATGAGCCTAAGTTTCAAATTTGGTTCAATTTGGATGTTGTTTGTGCAAGTTATGCAATTTTAGGTACACAGTGGACTTTTATACAATTTACCCAATTGGGAAGTTTTCTTTGTAAATTATCACCTGAATTTTAATCCTTATATATTCCCTTACCATTCTTGATATTTTTAACCATGGAGCTCCTGGTTGAACCTTGGTTTGAAGGTGTTTCTCTCCAAGGGTATTATAGGGATTACCCTCTTTATAAATGAGCTTATCTTTAAAAGCTATCAACCAATGGGGGCGATGGCCTAGAAGCCTCCATGGGATTTTAGGACTGACCTTGTATATACAAGAAGTCTCTATGAGCTTTCCTCTTGCATGGCCATGAAGCATTAGCCTAAGGACACATGGAAAGTCCCATAGACACCTCATGCTTGCCCCCTTCTTTATAAAGCCATACCTAACCCTTTCCACCTGCCAATCCAAGAAGCAATCCTCTCCTTCTCTTTCCTACAGCTTATAGAATCATCCCTTCTATGTTTGTCCATGAAGTTTCTATCCCAAGGTAAAAGAGGGTGCCTACCTTGGTCAACAAGGCTCCTAGGGTTCCACATTTCTCTATTTAGGATTTCTTAAGCTCCTCTTTGGTGATTTTGACCAAAATTAGTAAGTATCCTCCTTTCCTTCCCTATTTTCATGCTATTAGTATTCCTACCACCTTCTTCTAGGTCAGAACCATGACCTTCCATGGTAGAACTCAACCTATAACCCTAAAACATCTCATCTCCATGATCTTTTGCTAGGGTTTGCACATCTAAAGTGGAGAAGGTGATCTTTTCTCAAGAAAGGAGCTTGGCTTGGAGCAACCAAACCTTCTAATCTCGAGATCCTTTCAGTTTGGACCTTCTCTATGTAGTCAAACTCCCATATGTCTTCAATGACACCGTAATATGACATTTTAGCTTCACGTGGACTCTTATCCTTTGCACTTGCAAAATACATAGTCGACGCTTGAAGAGTGACCCCACTATTTTGGACGACACTCTTATCATCTTGGCACTTTGTGTAATATGTGAACCCAGTAATATCAAACCCTTCATAAGACATAACATTCGGTTTTGGTTTAAAGGCGAGGCATTTGATAGTTTTTCTAATATCATTTGGTGTTTGAGATAGTTGATGTAAGACTTTATCTTCAAACCACTTAGTAAAAGTCTTGTTATGCTCTCTAGCAAGCCACATTGAACTTGCTCGAGGATGTTGTCTCTTGATGAAATTGGTATTTTCCTCGATATAAACACTCACTTCATCCATGTTGTGTAAAATATACAAGTGACCTTGTTCCAACTGTTCACGGCTGATTACTTTCACCCGTGATCCCAAAATTCCTTTGCCCTCCTCAATATTCTTGTCATTAACAGGAGTGTTATTACCACTCATAAAGTCATTGCAAAAATCCATAACCTCTCTCACCACATAACCTTCAATAATACTCCCTTCAGGCCAATAACAGTTTCGAACATCACCTTTAAAAATGCTCATGTATCATTCAAAGGGATACATCCAATGCAAGAAAACTGGTCCTAACATTTTCACTTCCCTAGTCAAGTAGACAATAAGATGTACCATGATATCAAAGAACGAAGGAGGGAAATACATCTCAAGATGACATAGGGTAACAACCACTTCTCTTTGCAAATTATCGAGAGTATCAGAGTCAATAACTTTGTTGCATAGACTGTTGAAAAAGAAACAAACACTATTATAGAAATATCATTCAGTGTCACTTTTCTGGGCGTCGGTTATTTAGGAAAATCGATGCCTATAATATTAGACGTCGGTTATTTATGCAAACCGACATCTATATTCGAAGACCATCCAGACACGGGTACCGCTTTGTATTCAGTATCGGCTGGTTATAACAGACCGACGCCTAAAATCGCCTACGAAATGCAATTTTCGACTGAAAACATTTTAGGTCACCTACAACGTCAGTTTTTTAACTATTCATCGACACCTATTTAAAATGAAAATTTGCGCAAAAAGTCCCACTTTCAGTGTCGGTTATCCTTCGATAACTGACGCTGATAATGGTTCCTGCTAAATAATTTAGGGTAAAGGTTGTCTAGTTGGGAGTCAGTGTTTTACTATCAACCGACGTTAAATCATAATAGGTGTCAGTTTTGTAGATAACCGACGCCGTTGACCAACTTAATAAACCCAATCACATGGCTCTTTCCCCTTTCTTCCTATTTCATCACGATATTGCTGTGCTTCTGCTCACCGCCGCTCTCCTGAAATCGCCCGACGACCCCACTGCTGCTCGCCGCCGCTACTGCTGGTGCTTCTCCGCTCGCCGCCGCCACTGCTGCTAGTGCGCAGCTGCTGCTGGTGCACCTCTACTCGCCACCGCCGCTGCTGCTGGTGTGTCGTGCGCTGCTCTGCTCATTCCTGGTGCCACTACTATTCACCGGCCGCCGCTTTTCTCTCTCTTCTTCCGCCGCCACTGCTGCCGCCGCTCGC
Source organism: Alisma plantago-aquatica (assembly GCA_963693085.1). NCBI lineage: Eukaryota > Viridiplantae > Streptophyta > Magnoliopsida > Alismatales > Alismataceae > Alisma > Alisma plantago-aquatica. Next base: position 155,785,713 of record OY856409.1, on the reverse strand, counting down.
CACCGCGCTTTCCACGCTAGCTCCTTGTAGCCCTACCTCTTTGCTTCCTTCTCCCTAGCTATTTACCAACAGCAAGCATGGCCATGGCTGTGTTGGCCTACCATGACCATGCTGGATAGCACAGCCGTGGTAACAGCCGTGCTGTCCAGCACGGCCGTGGTAGGCCAACACAGCCATGGCCGTGCTTGCTGTTGGTAAGGATATGAACAAATGTTTATGTAATGCTTTATGTAAATCCTAGGATATGGACAAATTTTTTGCATGCATATATTTGATCTTCTAATCCTAATGTTTGACTTAATTCAGTAAATTTTGATGCATGTTGAAATAAGATTTAAACTTGTCAATTCTAGCATCCTAATTTGATTTGATTAAACCTAACATTGATGAAACCCTAACATCAATTGTGATGAAACCCTAACATTAATTGTGATGAAACCCTAACATGTACATATCTATTATTGTGTTTGTTGGCCTAGAAACCCATCCAAGATTTACTCATTAGGAGTAAATCTTGGATAGTCCCCAGTTTAAGACTGTTCTTGAACACCTAATGTCACTTAGGATGTAAGTGTATAATGTGTATTGGGTTTCCGAGAAAATTTCAGTAGAATTTCCCCGTTTGTTCTCTAAGTACATATGTACTTAGAGAACAATGGGGAAATGCTACCGAAATTTTCTTGAAAACCCAATACACATTATACACTTACTAGTGAGATTAGGTGTTCAAGGATGGGATAGGTGGTACACATTTATTATATATAAGAATGACATCACATGTGTTTGTTGGCCTAGAAACCCGTCCAAGATTTACTCATTAGGAGTAAATCTTGGATAGTCCCCGGTTTGGGACTGTTCTTGAACACCTAATCTCACTTAGGATGTAAGTGTATAATGTGTATTGGGTTTTCGAGAAAATTTTGGTAGCATTTCCCCGTTTGTTCTCTAAGTACATATGTACTTAGAGAACAGCGGAGAAATGCTGTCGAAATTTTCTTGAAAACCAAATACACATTATACACTTACTAGTGAGATTAGGTGTTCAAGGATGGGATAGGTGGTACACATTTATTATATATAAGAATGACATCACATGTGTTTGTTGGCCTAGAAAGTGAACAATCATTGTTCTTTATATTACTTGTACATTGGTATAAATTAGAATGAACAATCACTAAATTATATACTGTTTGTATGGAGTTCGGCTTCATTGTAGATAATAGGAGTAAATCTTGGATAGGATGTAAGTGTATACCCTAATATTGTCCTAATATATACTTGTTTTCTCTTTGATCATAGAATGGATAGATCATGGATGTCCATTCGCAATCGCTGCACCCCAGAGTTTATATCTGGTCTTGATCAGTTTATTAGATTTGCCGAGGAACATAGGAAAAAACCTATAGATAGGTTCTACTGTCCATGTAGGCATTGCGGTAACAACTTGAAAGTCAACACTGGTGAGGAAATCAAAAGTCATGTCATGTGCAACGAGATTGTACAAGGCTATAAAGAATGGCACTGGCATGGAGAGATTTCAAGCTGGAAACCAGTAGATGTCGATAGCAGTGCTTGGGTGGAAGAAGAAATTGCCTCCGATGACGTAGATGTCAACGAACTAGTTCCAGTAGACATCATTGATGCGATAATGGATAGTTGTAGGGTAGAGCACACTGATCCACCTCCTATCTTTAGAAACATTGTGCATGATGCTGAGATACCGTTATACACAGGCTGTGCTAAGTTTACGAAGCTTAGCGCTGTGTTGAGATTGTATAAGTTGAAAGCTAACACTAGATGGAGCGACAAAAGCTTCACTTCATTGTTGACTTTGTTGAAAGAAATGCTTCCTGAAGGAAACGAGCTGCCAATCTCAACATGCCGGGTAAAGATAATGTTGTGCCCAATGGGAATGGAGGCGAAGAAGATACACGCATGCCCGAATGATTGTGTATTATTTCAAAAGGACTATGTAGATTTGAAATATTGTCCAAAATGTGGTGCGTCACGGTATAAATTGACGACTTCGGGGGAGTCCAAAACTAGTTATCCTGCCAAGGTGTTGTGGTATCTACCTATAATATCACAGTTTCAACGCTTGTTTGCAAATCCGAAAGATGTGAAGAATTTGAGGTGGCATGCAGATGTTAAGAAAAATAATGATGGGATCCTACGACATGCGTCTGATTCCCCACAGTGGAAGAAGATTGATCTATTGTACCCCAAATTTGGTGAAGAAGATAGGAATCTAAGACTTGGGCTTTGTACAGATGGGATGAATCCGTACGGGACATTGAGCAGCCAACATAACACTTGGCCAGTCATGCTTATTATATACAATCTTCCTCCCCGGATGTGTATGAAAAATAAGTACGTTATGCTGTCGTTGTTGATATCAGGCCCTAAACAACCCGGAAATGATATCGATGTTTATCTTGAACCTCTGATTGATGACTTAAAGAAACTTTGGGCTGAAGGTGTGATGACCTATGATGCTTCAGGAAGAGAGACATTTTATTTGCATGCTATGTTGTTTTGCACTATTAATGACTTTCCAGCATATGGGAATTTGTCTGGATATAGTGTAAAAGGAGCTAAAGTGTGTCCTATATGTGAAGAAAACACTGATTCAATAAGACTAAAACATGGCGGCAAGACTGTATATCTTGGTCATTGAAGGTTTCTTTCAAAATTCCATCCGTATCGTAGGAAGCGCAAAGCATTCAATGGATGGAATGATGAACGAAGTGCACCTAAACCTATACCAGGGGATGTTGTTTATGAAAGAGTAAAAGACATTGTCAATGAATTTGGTAAGAAATCACAATGTAGTATGGCCACACAGAGTGACAATTCTTCATTCAAGAAGAAGTCAATATTTTGGGATCTTCCTTATTGGAGTTCTTTGATAGTCATGCATTGTATCGATGTAATGCATGTTGAGAAAAATGTCTGTGATAGCATCATTGGTACTCTGTTAAATATACCAGGTAAGACTAAAGATGGGATAAAATCCAGACTGGACCTACGTGAAATGGGAATAAGGTCAAAATTAACAAAATTACGTGAAATGGGTAATAAAAGAACATACTTACCTCCCGCTTGTTACACGTTGTCTAGAAAGGAGAAGAAAGCTTTTTGTGAATGCTTGGTAAATGTTAAGGTGCCACATGGTTACTCATCCAACATCTGTAGATTGGTATCAATGAAAGATCTGAAGTTGATAGGTCTTACATCTCATGATTGTCACACTCTAATGCAACAAATATTTCCCATGGCAATTCGATCTATATTGCCAAAGTATGTAAGGTTTGCAATCACCAGACTTTGTTTCTTTTTCAACAGTCTATGCAGCAAAGTTATTGACCCTGATACTCTCGATAATTTGCAAAGAGAAGTGGTTGTTACCCTATGTCAGCTTGAGATGTATTTCCCTCCTTCATTCTTTGATATCATGGTACATCTTGTTGTCCACTTGACTAGGGAAGTGAAAATGTTGGGACCAGTTTTCTTGCATTGGATGTATCCCTTTGAACGATACATGAGCATTTTTAAAGGTGATGTTCGAAACCATTATCGGCATGAAGGGAGTATTATTGAAGGTTATGTTGTGAGAGAGGTTATGGATTTTTGCAATAACTTTCTGAGTGGTAATAACACTCCTGTTAATGACAAGAATATTGAGGAGGGCAAAGGAATTTTGGGATCACGGGTGAAAGTAATCAGCCGTGAGCAGTTGGAACAAGCCCACTTGTATATTTTACACAACATGGATGAAGTGAGTGTTTATATCGAGGAACATACCAATTTCATCAAGAGACAACATCCTCGAGCAAGTTCAATGTGACTTGCTAGAGAGAATAATAATAATTTTACTAAGTGGTTTGAAGATAAAGTCTTACATCAACTATCCCAAACACCAAATGATATTACAGAAACTATCAAATGCCTCACCTTTAAACCAAAACCGAATGTTATGTCTTATGAAAGGTTTGACATTAATGGGTTCACATATTACACAAAGCGCCAAGATGATAAGAGTGTCGTCCAAAATAGTGGGGTCACTCTTCAAGCGTCGACTATGTATTTTGCAAGCGCAAAGGATAAGAGTCCACGTGAAGCTAAAATGTCATATTACGGTGTCATTGAAGACATATGGGAGTTTGACTACATAGATTTCAGAATTCCGCTCTTTAAATGTAATTGGGTTGATAACACCAAAGGAGTTATAGTGGATGAATTGGGTTTCACTTTGGTGAACTTTGAAAAGATTGGCGAGAAGGGTGAACCATTCATATTGGCATCACAGGCGAAACAAATATTCTATATCGATGATCTTGCAAATGATAAATGGTCGGTTGTTCTTCATGGTAAAAGATAGTTCATTGAAGATCCTATAGATGAAGAAGAGTACTATGATAAGTATGATGACTCCAGTCCATTCTCAGTTGGGTTGCCAACTCCACAAAATATTGAAGCTAATGATGACTTATATGTGCGCGGAGATCACAATGAAGGATTGTTAATTGATAAAAGATCACAATTTTAGAGGCATGTATGTTTATAAAAGATCACATTATCTTCTAGTTAATACAAATGTTAAATGTTTGCCTTTTTCTAGTTAATACAAATGCTAAATGTTTGCCTTTTTCTAGTTAATACAAATGCTAAATGTTTGCCTTTTTCTAGTTAATAAAAATGCTAAATGTTTGTTTTTTTCTAGTTAATAAAAATGCTAAATGTTTGCCTTTTTAATGACATTTTCATATGGCTGACCATGATGAGCATGATGTCCATGATGAGCATGAAGTCCATGATGAGCATGTTGTCCATGACGAGCTTGGCGAGGATACCAATGTAAGTTCTAAAAACATATCCTGTATTTCTATAAAATTCATTATCTTCTAGTTATGTCATATATCCCATATTTCTATATTGCGCTAATTCAGTGGGTTTATTTTTGTCAAATTTTAGGTTGATGATGCACATGTACCCACTGAAGCACTGGAGAAACTTGATGCGTAGCACCAAACACTTAACAAGAAAAGGGGAATCACTATGTTGAAGAAGTTAATAACGCTAAGTGGTAGTGGATCCAAATTGGTTGTGGAGTTTGATAATGGAGGAAATGCAATTGGAGTGAACTGCAATAATTTTGTAAACTATCTTGGGTGTGTCACTCGAAGCCATTGTGGTGTTAAGTATGATAATTGGCATAAAGTTCCTCAGGGGAAGAAAGACTTGATATGGAAGGATTTATGCGTGAGTTATTATTATTTGCAATTCTATTTTGTAGATTACAAATTGTATTATTTGCAATTCTATTTTTGGATACTAGTTAATAAGAATTCCATTTTACAGAATCTATTTGCATTGGATGAGAAGTTGCATCGTAAAAGCGTGATGCAATGCGCTGGAAAGATGCTTAGGAACTATAGGACAAATCTCAACAGAGAATACATAAAAGATGGTGATAAGAAGAAGAAGTCATCCCTTGAACAGTGGAACTTCTTGGACAAAGAAGATTGGGACAATTTTGTTGCTTCAAGAAAATATGAAGAATTCAAGGTATTAGGCGTCACTCCCAATTTAATTAATATATGTTGTATTCACCTATTCAAGATTAACATTTAGTGCTACTAACCAAATCATTAATGTGCATACTAACTAGGCCCTCAGTGACGTGCAAAAAGCAAGGCGTGCACTGAATGTGCATGACCACACTATGGGTCCAAAGGGCTATGCAAGTGTTTGCCAAAGACTACAGGCGGAGTCTGCGGCTACTCAGGAGTATGCTGCTACTCAGGAGTCTGCCACACCCATGCCTCGCCATGATATCTGGATAGCTGGGAGGCAAAACAAGAAGGGTGAAATAAAGAAGCCTGTAACTGCTGAGGTGGCTGCGAAAATGGTAAAATACAACTCTTAGAGCAATCGTTTAAATATTGATTATTTGTGATGTTAACTTACCAATTTCTGTTGATGGTGATTAGCGGGAGTTGCACGAGCAGAGGAAACAAGGCACGTTCATCCCTCAGGGCACAAGGGATGAATTGACAGTTGCTCTGGGTAACCCAGAGCATCCTGGACGTGTTAGGGGTGCAGGCACTGGTGTGGGCATAAAAGCATTCTTTGGGCCATCCCAGCGCAAACCCAGAGCAGGACTTTCACAAGAAGAGGTAACCTATTCTTTTTTTAGAATGTTACTGCAAAAGGGAATTCAATAATAAGAAGCTAATGTTTCTTTTATCCATGTATAGGAGAATAAGAGAGTCGAGGATATAGTTGCTAAAAGGTCAATGATATAGTTGCTGAGAAGGTCAAGGAAGAAATAGTGCGGTGGCAGGCATCTCAGGCTTCCAATCAGCCTATGGCAACCCACTCTTCTCCTGATGCACAGACTGCGAGTAATCTTGGAGACCCATCGCCTAACACGTCTACTGTAAGTATTGTTTATGACATTATAGCTAGTCTTTTCAAGATGATATGTATATATGTATAACATTCTTTACGTAAATTTGTAGGTATTGAAGCCATGCCGCTTAAGAATGCAAGACTATGTTGTTGCAGAGGCGCAGGCTTACCAGTCCCTTCTTGGGGCAACGTTTCATGGGACTCTAATGCCGTAGGGCTACGTTCGTGTGAGTCCGATATGTGTATTACCCTATTGGAGGGAAGCTACATTGCCATATGCCCACCCAGATATTGATACACTTGGTGAGGCAGAAGGCGGGGTGATATTGTGGCCCAAAGCAGATGTCGTCTACACTACTGAAATTGTAAGATAAATTTACATTACTTTAGATTGTTAATGTATATATATGAGGTCAACTGATCTAAAATTATATATACAGGTTAAAAAGAAGACACCCGGAGCACCTAGGCCTCCACCTCCACTTCCTGCATTACCAAGTTGGGTTCCAACTGACCTAAAATACCTGTTAGGTCCTGCTTGTAGGGGAATGGCATGTTGGCTACGGGCACATAATATACATTGCCCTATAATTGTTTCTTTAGAAGCAGATTATGCAGGTCAATCATACGATAGCTCTTTATTTATACAAGATATTATTGAGCTGTTTATGTATGATTGGCTGAATACATCAATGATAGAGACATGGATAAGGTGAGATCTTGTGTATACATCCATATACCTTGTGTAAGATCCGGTGATTTGGTTTCTTATATATTAATGCATACGTAATACATGTTTTGCAGCTACTTAGTCGAAGATCAATGCAAACAATTTGCATTTGATCATGTGGGTTTTTTTATTCCATCATTGATTAGTATGGTAGCTAAAGACCCTGATAGTGTTCAATAATACCGTATAGATTCTTTTACAATTTTCGGTCAGCAAAAGAAGACGATAATAATAGCTCCATTCAATGTCAAGTAAGTTTACTTTATTTATAATTTGGACTTAAGAAAATTCCATTTTTATTGTGCATTTTGAGTTATTAATTTTTAACTTTTTAACCTCTAGCGGTAGACATTGAGAGTTACTAGATATTGTCCCCAGGACGTTCATTGTTTATTATCTAGATCCTGCGGGAAGTACATTGAACACTAAAATTGGACACATATTGAGAATGCCATTATTCTGGTGAGAAATATTTCATTTTTATATCCGTTAACATATGTTATTACATTACTATTTAATTATGCAATTTACTGTGTTACATTAACATGTAGGGGTTTAGATGCATTCAAAAATGCTGGAGGAAATGTCCCAAGGAGAAAGAACCAGCCAATAATTTGGGAGAACGTAAAAGTAAGTTCCCGACTCCAATGTATATATTATTTATGTGAACTGTGCTTAGTTGTATTTTTTAATATTTTGTATGTTTCAATTTATAGTGTGCTACACAAGACAACAGCTGGGCATGCGCATACTATGTGATGCGATTTATGCAGATGATTATCCGACATGCCACACTGGATATTAATACCATACATGAGGTATTATATATAGTCTCATTAGTTAGTATGAAATATATCAATCTTATTTTTATATTATTACTTATATATATACATCATTCTCTTTGCAGGTGTTTAAAACTGACCACACTATAGGTAAACGCTTAAAAATGTACATGCTCCATATACGATGGAAGCATTAAATGAAGTAAGAGAAGAATGGGCAAAAGCCATACAAGCAGTGGTGATTGTAAGATATAATTGGGATGCTAATAGCGATGCTGAATGATATTTTGTAAATGAATATTTCTGAATGTTTATACATGTCTGCATGTTTCTACATATATTTGAATGTTTCTACATGTGTGAATGTGAGAATTGAATTGATGTCTGAATGTATCTATTTGTGTGAAAAAATATTTGTTGATTTTGTAGGTTTGTGGCCTATTTGTAGGCTGATATCAATGGATGTCGTAAACCTGCAGTTCAGAAAACTGAACTGCAGGTTCTCATCCTGCTGACCAGCCACAACAGGCCTGCAAACTGATAAGAAAAAAAAATTAAAGTATAGGCGTCGGTTAGTTATAGAACACTGTCATCAAAGGCATACAATGTCGGTTATTAGATAAAAACCGACGCCTAATATGACAAACAACCCGACCGTGCAGGAAAGCATGACCGTGGTGGAAAAGGCGTCGCTTATTCTTATAAAACCGATGCCTATAGTACAAAACACGGCCGTACAGCGAAGCACGGCCGTGTCATCTGGGAGTATGGCGTCGGTTGTTCAGTTGTTAACCGACGCAGAAAGTATCCTAGGTGGTGCCTTTTTTTGTGGCGCGAACCCTATAGACGTCGGCCAACTATATATAACCGACACCTATAGATCATATAGGCACCGGTTAGAAAACTGACGCCGAAGAGTTCGACCTTTAGCGGCACCCACATAGGCGTCACTTAAAAACCATCGCCAAAGGGGGTTAAACAACTGACGCCAAAGGCGTATTCTGTAGTAGTGAAAGTCTGGTGATTCCAAACCTTACATGCTTCGACAATATAGATCGAATTGCCACGAGCAATATTTGTTTCATTAGAGTGTGACAATCATGAGATTTAAGACCTATCAACTTCAGATCTTTCATTGATACCAATCTACAGATGTTAAATGAGTAACCCTGTGGCACCTTAACATTTACCAAGCATTCACAAAAAGCTTTCTTATCCTTTCTAGACAACGTGTAACAAGCGGGAGGTAAGTATGTTCTTTTATTACCCATTTCACGTAATTCTGTTAATTCTGACCTTATTCCCATTTCACGTAGGTCCAGTCTAGATTTTATCCCATCTTTAGTCTAACCTGGTATATTTAACAGAGTACCAATGACACTATCATAGACATTTTTCTCAACATGCATTACATCGATACAATGCCTGACTGTCAAAGAACTCCAATAAGAAAGATCCCAAAATATTGACTTCTTCTTGAATGAAGAATTATCACTCCATGTGGCCATACTACATTGTGATTTCTTACCAAATTCATTGACAATGTCTTTTACTCTTTCATAAACAACATCCCCTGTATAGGTGTAGGTGCACTCCGTTCATCATTCCATCCTTTGAATGCTTTGCGCTTCCTACGATACAGATGGAATTTTGAAAGAAACCTTCGATGACCAAGATATACAGTCTTTCCACCATGTTTTAGTCTTATTGAATCAGTGTTTTCTTCACATATAGGACACGCTTTAGCTCCTTTGACACTATATCTAGACAAATTCCCATATGCTGGAAAGTCATTAATAGTGCAAAACAACATAGCGTGCAAATGAAATGTCTCTCTTCCTTAAGCATCATAGGTCATCACACCTTCAGCCCAAAGTTTCTTTAAGTCATCAATCAGAGGTTCAAGACAAACATCGATATCATTTCTGGGTTGTTTAGGGCTCGATTTCAACAACGACATCATAACGTACTTATTTTTCATACACAACCAGGGAGGAAGATTATATATAACAAGCATGACTGGCCAAGTGCTATGTTGGCTGCTCAATGTCCCGTATGGATTCATCCCATCTGTACAAAGCCCAAGTCTTAGATTCCTGACTTCTTCACCAAATTCAGGGTACAATAGATCAATCTTCTTCCACTGCGGGGAATCAGACGCATGTCGTAGGATCCCATCATTATTTTTCTTAACATCTGCATGCCACCTCAAATTCTTCGCATCTTTCAGATTTGTAAACAAGTGTTGAAACCGTGATATTATAGGTAGATACCGCATCACCTTGGTAGGATAACCAGTATTGGACTCCCCCGAAGTCATCAATTTATACCGTGACGCACCACATTTTGGACAATCTTTCAAATCCACATAATCCTTTTGAAATAGTACACAATCATTCGGGAATGCGTGTATCTTCTTGGCCTCCATTCCCATTGGGCACAACAATTTCTTTACCCGGTATGTTGAGATTGGCAGCTCGTTTCCTTCAGGAAGCATTTCTTTCAACAAAGTCAACAATGAAGTGAAGCTTTTGTCACTCCATCTATTGTTAGCTTTCAACTTATACAATCTCAACACAACACTAAGCTTCGTAAACTTAGCGCATCCTATGTATAACGGTATCTCAACATCATGCACAATGTTTCTAAAGATAGGAGGTGGATCAGTGTGCTCTACCCTACAACTATCCAGCATCACATCAACGATGTCTACTGGAATTTGTTCATTCACATCTACGTCATCGGAGGCAATTTATTCTTCCACCCAAGAACTGCTATCGACATCCACTGGTTTTGAGTTTGAAATCTCTCCATGCCAGTGCCATTGTGTATAGCCTTGTACAATCCCGTTGCACATGACATGACTTTTGATTTCGTCACCAGTGCTGACTTTCTAGTTGTTACCGCAATGCCTACATGGACAGTAGAACCTATCTCCAGGTTCTTTCCTATGTTCCTCGGAAAATCTAATAAACTGATCAAGACCAGATATAAACTCGGGGGTGCAGCGATTGCGAATGGACATCCATGATCTATCCATTCTATGATCAAAGAGAAAATAAGTATATATTAGGACAAGATTAGGGTCTACGGTTAACCCAATAAACATTATACACTTACATCCTAAGTGATATTAGGTGTTCAAGAATAGTCCCAAACCGGGGACTATCCAAGATTTACTCCTATTATCTAGACCCATCCGGTTTTCTATTTGTTTGGCTTATTTGCAATTAGGGGTAGACACTGGATTCTGATGGTAATTGTCCCAGCCACGCTAACTATATTTTGATGGTAATTGTCCCATCCGATGTTGAAGGAGACAGTGCGGGACATGAAATGAAAGTGTCTTTATTAACCATTTCTATTTGCGGTATCATTTGATAGTGTCCAATACAAAATAACGATTGGGCCTGCGGCTACAATGTGATGCGCTACATGGAAAATATTGTCAGATTAGGAGGTACAATGAAGCCGGACTCCATACAAACAATATATAATTTAGTGATTGTTCATTCTAATTTATACCAATGTACAAGTAATATAAAGAACAATGATTGTTCACTTTCTAGGCCAACAAACACATGTGATGTCATTCTTATATATAATAAATGTGTACCACCTATCCCATCCTTGAACACCTAATCTCACTAGTAAGTGTATAATGTGTATTGGGTTTTCGAGAAAATTTCGGCAGCATTTCCCCACTGTTCTCTAAGTACATATGTACTTAGAGAACAAAAGGGGAAATGCTGCCGAAATTTTCTCGAAAACCCAATACACATTATACACTTACATCCTAAGTGAGATTAGGTGTTCAAAAATAATCCCAAACCGGGGACTATCCAAGATTTACTCCTAATGAGTAAATCTTGGATAGGTTTCTAGGCCAACAAACACAATAATAGATATGTACATGTTAGGGTTTCATCACAATTGATGTTAGGGTTTCATCACAATTGATGTTAGGGTTTCATCAATGTTAGGATTTAATCAAATCAAATTAGGATGCTAGAATGGACAAGTTTAAATCTTATTTCAACATGCATCAAAATTTACTGAATTAGGTCAAGCATTAGGATTAGAAGCAAAAATATATGCAAGTAAAAGATTTGTTCGTATCCTAGAATTTACATAAAACATTACATAAAGATTTGTTCATATCCTTACCAACAGCAAATACGGCTGTGGCTGTGTTGGCCTACCACGGCCGTGCTGGGCAGCACGACCGTGGTAGGCCAACACATCCACGACCGTGTTTGCTGTTGGTAAGGAGCTAGGGAGAAGGAAGAGAAGAGGTTAGAGCTACCTGGAGCTAGCGTGGAGAAGAGCGGCGGCGGCAGTGTGAGAGCAACGAGCAGAGAAGGAGGCGGCGAGCGGCGAGAAGAACGGCACCAGGGCGAGCGGCGAGCAGAACGACACCAGGAGAAGAGCAGAGCGTCAAGCAGCAGTGGCGGCGAGCGGCGGCGGCAGCAGGAGAAAGAGGACGCGGCGGCGGCGGCGAGCAGAGGCGCACCAGCAGCAGTGGCTGCGAGCAGCAGCGGGGGTCGTCGGGCGATTTTACGCGAGCGGCGAGCAACAGAGAAAATTATCGCAATGAAACAGAAGAAAGGGGAAGACGATCGGGTGATACGGGTCTATTAAGTTTGTAAACGTCGTCGGTTATCTACAACACCGACACCTTTTACTCTTCAGCGTCGGTTGATATTAAAAAATCGACGTCCAATTAGACAATCTTTGTCCTAAATTATTTGGCGGGAACCATTGTCAGTGTCGGTTATCAAAAGATAACCGACACCGAAATTGGAACTTTTCGCGCAAATTTTTATCTTATATAGGCGTCAGTTAACCGTTAAAACACCGACGCTGTATGTGACACTTTGGGGCCAATTGTTTTCGCTCGAAAATTGGATTTCGCGGGCGATTTTAGACGTCGGTTTTGTGTTATTCAGCCGATGCTGAATACAAAGCGGTACCTGTGTCTGGATGGTCTTTGAATATAGACGTCGGATTTCGTAAATCACCGACGTTGAATGTTATAGACGTCGGTTTTCTTAAATAACCGACGCCCAGAAAAGTGGCATTGAATGTTGTTTCTGAAGTAGTGAATGGAGCGGCATGTTTATTTATTAAACCGAAGAAGGGGATAACACCGTATCCTTTATTTTTAAGATTAGATAATACACCATCTCGTTTGTTAGCAAAGAAAGAATGAAACCGAGAATAAAATAAAATAAAGATGTACAGAGATTTCAAGCGTATAAAGATGGGACTAGTTTCTCAAACCATGACGGAATCCTGGACTCCCTGGATCCCTCTTCTATTTTGATAAAACCTACACCACGGTGCCAAATCTGATGCATCGCCTTGCCGTATTGGACGATGTAAAACTTGATAGGGATAAAATATCCATAGGAGTTTACTAGTTCCTGTCCCTGCCACCACGCTATAGCTAAACCCAGATCCTATTCGTATCATCCATGCCCTCATCTATATAAGAACCATACGAAAACCACCGCGAGTTCTTCAGGCACCTGTAGAGTTGACCAGGAATCCCCATGCATCTTCAACTCCACCTCCATCTGCAGCCATTTGGAGGTTCTCCACCATCAATAATAGCTTCAGGAGCACGACCAGCCTTCTGATGTTTTTTGGCCAGCCATCCAGGGCTCCGCTAGGACCACCTCGACAACCCTTCCTTAGATCTTCAACGTAGGCCGCACATGAAGAGCACGACATGATATTCTCCTCCTGCAGCGTGCCAAGGTGGTGGTTGATCTTCCGGCAAGAGACGATCCTTTGTTCTAGTCACGTGGAACATGGGAGCACTGGCTCCCTGATCGTGTGCCGAGCGAGAAAGAAGAAGGGCATTGGGCCCTATTTGCAGGTTGTGGGCTGCAAGGCATCATGGGTGTGCTCCGAGGTCTGGCCGACTGGGTTGCCATCCTAGCCAAACCTGCCACGAGGTGCCTTATTCTTGCTTCGTGGAACTTTGGGTGGGTGCACCTTCCCTCTCGCATTGTTGGAGAAGAAAGGGGTAGTGTGTCCTGTTTGCTAGATTGCATGTGTTGGGCTGCAAGGCTGATGGGCTGTAGAGAGGCCAGTCCGACCAAATAAAAAGGTATTCAAACTTTTAGTTAAGACTTTACTTCAAACCATCACAGTAATTACATACTATGTCAAAAAAATACATATAAATATACAGCGGAAATGATTTTTGATAACAGGTTCAATCTTATGGTTTTCAAACCCTAATCCAATCATGACAAACCATGTTTTTGTAATGACCTAAGATTAGGGTTTAAGGTCATCTTAAGATAGATTTTGATGTATGGATGTTACTTTCTGGTAGTTTAGGAGTTGACCATGATTAAGAAGGCCTAACCTAAAGATTTGTTTTGCACCAGGTAACCGGGTCATGCCACTATACATATGTACATTGGTTGAAATGTCTGTTGTATATGATTTAAGAATTATGCTTTTAATTTCAAGTTCAACAAATGCTCTAATCATGTTCATATATAAATTGTGTGTTGATTTATGTATCCTATGTCTTATGGTTATCATGCTTGTTAAGAAGAATTGTGATTAATGATTTATGATTAAAGGATTTAAAGTTCAAGTTTCAAGAGGAGGAAATCCCATCATGTTAAAGATTAAAGTTCAAGATTAACTTCATGTTCATGGTAATGTTAATGTTAAGATAATTGAAATTGAATCAATTTTTATATGCTTCTCAAATCATGGACCTCAAGGGGTCGTTATGGGAATTCATGCCAATTATGGGTTTTTATAGCTAAATCATGGGCATTCGTGCCGATTATGGGATTTCCAAGCATCAAGGCTTTCCTAGCAATCATGTGCTCTTAAGTGGACGTCATAGAGATGCATACATTTACTGCTCAATTCTTCATGTTATGAGGTTCATGTAACCAAGAATGCTTAAGTCAAATACATGCCAAGATTTTCTCTCAACTAAAGTATATATGCTTATTTTTCAGTTCTTAAAAGCATGTTTTTGTTTTCGCATGGTTGTGGGATGAGATGTCCCTAGATCAAGGAAAAAAAAATTTGAAGTGAGTGCTTCAAAGTAGAAGTTCCCAAGACTTAGATGGTGGTTCCATCTACCTTCGAAGATCCAATATCAAGTTTTAGAGAAGATTTATGCCTTAGATTTCTTCTACTTTTTATGTATTTTATTTTAGTTCATAGATGAGATAGATTACATCATAAGTTTTCTTTTCCAAAAGATATTGTATGAATCTATATTTTCAATTCATGTATGGTGTTTAATTTATTCAGTTGCTATGTGTATCATGTTTTATGATGTTCCTCCAAGTCGAGTGACCCTTGTTATGGACAACATGGGGTTTGCTTCCTCCAGTATCTATGTACTTGAAGGGGTGTTACAATGTGGTATCAAAGCAAATAAGTAGATGGCCACTAGGAAAAAAAATTATTGTATACATTCTAAGATCTAGGTATGAATTAAGTTAAATATATTAGAAAAAAGTGGAGGTCTAGGTAGGAGACAAAAGTTTAAGTTAATATTAGGGTTATGTGCCTATATTTTTAGATTATTATGTTAACTCTGGAATTGTATATAGCATGCTCTATCTTTTTCCACACGTTTTTGGTAAGGGATACAAGCTTATGGGTTTTTCTAGAGAGAATGTTATGTGCATAATATGATGTTTGTTTTGCCCTTTAAATGCATGTGGTATGGAACATGTGCATTAGTGAGGTACTAAGAAAAGTACGATAAGACATGTCACCTCCGAATATATGACCGGCCGGCATGTATCCAAAGGCAACAAATAAAATAAGAGTTAGCACTATAAGTTTGAGACATATAGTCACCTAAACCTAATCAAACACATAGAAAGACCAAGCATGCAAAGAAAGAGTAGCTATTTGACATAGATAAGAAAGTAGATCATGTTGGTTATGTATGCCTAGAGAGCCAATCATGTGATGATTGTAATGGCATGTCATGTAGAAATGATTTGATTATTAATAAAAGGCAAGCTTCCAATTTATTCTATTTAAATTAGTTATGAGATAATGATGTAACATTATAAATGTCTAGAGAATTATATTACTCAATGATGTATATATTCAAGTTACTATCCTTGTGGATGATATCATACATATGTTAAGAGTAATATGCATATTCTCATTATGTCCATGATCAGTTGTCATTGTGGAAGGTTGATAGACAACAATGAAACATAAGACCAGAGTATGAGTTAGTTGATGACTAAATCTCATTAGTCATGATATGACAATATCAAACCAAGACATAGATACATGTTAGAGAATAGTGTATCAGATAGACCCACTCTGAGAGTGACACATGGAAGCCATCATCATGGAAGTTATAGTCAGCTCTCA
Source organism: Alisma plantago-aquatica (assembly GCA_963693085.1). NCBI lineage: Eukaryota > Viridiplantae > Streptophyta > Magnoliopsida > Alismatales > Alismataceae > Alisma > Alisma plantago-aquatica. The sequence continues at coordinate 155,769,396 of OY856409.1, read as the reverse complement.
CAGTGATGGTGGTGGTGGTTCTTAGACCTAAAATCACTAGACTCAACACATGTTGTTGGGTACACTTTGACATCATCAAACGCAGTCCTGAAACATGGGTTGTTATATGGATGATGATTAAGTGGCTTTGACACATGGAGATTGACTGTGAGTGATAGATATGAGATTTGTCCCTCCTATTTGAGTGTGATGTCCTAGGCCTCTTGATTAGCGAGACTAAGAAAAGCATGACCATGCATATGTGAGTCAATATGTGATATTGAGCTTACATATATCTCAAACAGTTTGCTCATGGTTCAAGAAACAAGATTGAATAATAATGAGGGTGACTAATCCATGCTTCTAGTTCAATTAAACATTAGTGACAAAGGAACTATACAAACACTACAACACCATTCACAGATTGTAGGTTGAAGTTGTTCCCCAACCTTTTCATTTACTTGGGTAGCAATGATGTGTGATTAGGCACCACTCTTTGCTTGTGATGTCATAAGTTGTTATGGACATTCACAACCAATGTAATATGGGACTTATAGGGTCACACACATAGGTCTTGACCTAGAAGAGGAGTTCTAATCTCAAATGACATTTGAATTAAGTGCTAAAGTGTTTAGGCATTTGATTCAGGCAACAAACAGGATGACAACACTACCAAACACCCATCTCAAGTGTTGAGACAACCGTATGGAAGTGCCAAACGACCGTCTCAAGAGTTGAGATGGGCGTCTAGGTGTGAGGCGTGGTTGTGAGTTGAAATTAGCAATGGAGCAAATCGACCCGGCCAAACGGGCTCAACTCGGGTCACCATACGACTGTCTAGGTGAACTGAGATAGCTGTTTCACATGGGCGAGATAGTCCCTCTCAGTCGGGGAATATTCTAGTGGTTTCCCAATCTATTTTACTTGAGCAATACTTGTTGCACAAGGAAATCAATGTCTAACATCGATGGGGATTGATTTGCCAAATGTGTACACAACTGGAAACTACAAAATGGTTGTCTCACAGTGGAGACAACCATCTCATTTGTAGAAAACCATTTGGCTCAGCCAAATGGCCGTTTTGGCTGTTGTTGGTTGTGGAATTTCTAAAAAAGTTGCAAAAATTCAAGTTCTACTGGTCCTTTCTACTCCCACACTTTAGTCCTGCATTGGTGGGGGATTGGGAACCCTAACCCCTCCTATATATAGAGGGGTACTGGGAGCTTCCCAAAGTACAACTACAACAAAGACAACTGAGAATCAGTTCCTCTAATAATAGTTGTCCTCTCTGGTTATGATAACCATGAGAGCCCGGGTAAGTCCTACCTGACAAGGGAGGGACAGCCATGAGAGAGAAAAAGTAAGAGTTGTCATTGTTGGAGAGCAAGTCCATGACTAGTACACTGATGGAGAGGGACAACTCTTTCCTATCTGGTTTAGAAGGATGACAGGAGTTCTAGATGGTCCATGTGGACTACCATAGAGGAGGGAAGCCGTTATTTGCCTCTTAGAGGATAACGTAAACCAGCAGTCCATGACAAGAGGAGTTGTTGAAGAAGATGACATTTTGTGGCTGCAGTCCGTGGTGCAGACCAGGAGGTGCAACAGTCATACGAGTCCTAGCGCAACTAGGATTCAGAGTTGCGCATCTACAACGATGAGGTTTGTCGCTGGACCTACTCCAGGACCAGGTATATCCCATAAACCATACTTCCTGCATTATAGTTATTGACGTGATCTACTATTTATGGGAAATATGGTAATAAAATTATAAATTCCATTGCCTACTCTATACCATATTTCCCTATAGATCCATGGTAGAATTAGAACAACTATAGAAGAGGTAGAAGAGGTCCTTTGTCATATTAATGAGGATGTGAAATAGATTCATTCGTAGTATACCCACATATTGGTTTTAATAATGAGATCCAGATAGTGTTTTACCACAAGAATGAGACTTTAAGATGATTAGTGTACATAGAATATGTAACGCCATAAGGTGAGTAGTATGATGAAATGTCGAGGAAAAAATTTATTTAAGGCGGGTGGAATTGTAACATTCCAATTTTTTTTAAATATAAAATAAGTTTAGGCTCTTATATGCAAATTTCCAACTATAAATTTTAAAATGTGGACTTTCATGCAAGTTACCCCAACTATTGAATTCTACATAGGAAGTTTAATATAGAAAGAAAATGAAATATGTTTCCTTTATTTTCTTTATGATTATATGAGTTAAATATACATAAAAGGAAAATTAGCAGTATTCTCTCACATTTTCCTCTCTCATATTCATGAAAAAAACTTTAAAAGAAATAAAAAAGAAAGATAACAGACTTGGATTAATATATATATATATATATATACATATATATATAAGTAATAGTTAACATGGATGATAAGTTTCCTTTTTTCTCTTACGTATATTTTAAACAAAACGAAAAGTATAAATATTCTCTTTTTCTCTATCCTACAAGAAAGTTTCCCAAAAAGACAGAAAAGATAAGGGAAATAAATATTGGGTGGATGATAATTAGTCATTTCATATTTGGACTCAAGAAAACAACTAAGAAAAGATGTGTCATTTTGTTTAAACTTTAATGCATTAAAATCAAATTAAATAACTTACATGGGAACCATGCAAAAAGGGGTACTAACCGAATGAGAGATGTGTCTAGGGGTTTCTTAACAAGAAAGTATATGTAGAACACAGATATGGGTTCAAATTATTTAAATAAACAAAATTAATCATGGACTAGAACATGCATATGGTCAGGAAACATGTTAATTTACTAAATAGAGGAAGGGGATAACATTGTATCCTTTACTTTCAAGATTAGATAATACATTGTCTCATCTGTTCGGAAAGAAGGAATGAAACATAAAATAAAATAAAATAATAATGTGTCAGAGAGTTCAAGTGTATAAAGATGGGACTAGTTGTTGACTTGAGAGTTATGAATTGTCCATATTTTGATAATGACTTAACCATTCCATTTATATGTATCTAATATGTTTGTTTAAGATTGATTTTAGGTATTAGGTAAATAAAAAAGATCAAATTACACAAGCCCAAGCTTGTCCAAGTTCAAGTCAAAAGCAATGCAAATGTGTAATTTTGGAAAACACTCCAAACCACATTAGAATAATTTTATAATCATTTGTATTTATGATATTACTTGTAACTAAGATGAGAAAAAATCAGGGACACTTAATTCCATCGTTTGAACACTTCTAAATCATTTTGGAAAATTTGTCACAACACTTCAACCGGTAGAGTTTGGATCTCGACTGATCTGTGGTGGATTTTTGGAAATGGTTGCATTGGTCAAGTTGTACACTCATAGAGCTCGACCAACCAACTTTCTGATCAAAGTTGATTTTGGTTGATCGGTTGAGTTACCTCAGGACAAACTCGAATGATAGGTTGAAAATTTTCTTTGTCAATTAGTGGATCATTCGAGCTACCTTTATTGAAACTCGACCGAATGTACTATACAAAAAATGCAGAAAAAGTGATTTCAACCATTGGAGAGTTGTAAAATGGCTATTTTTCATTCTTAGTGATCCCACACTCAAAGGAACACCCCCATATATAAATTGGACCTCTTGGAGTTCATTCCATGATTGCTCATTCATGCTATCCTTGGTTCTTGCTATAGTTGAGTGTGCTAAACTCCTTTGAGCCCCTTTCTCTCTCTCATTTACAAAGCATTTTGTGATTATGAGTGAGTTAGGCATGTTGGGGAGTTGTTCTTCTTCTTCAAGGATGAAGAAGGTGTGAAGATCTTCTCCAAGTGAAGGAGAAGGACAAGGCGTAAGATCCAAGGAGCTTGGTGGGTAAATCCTCAAGGCTGAAGACTTGTTGCAATGAGGAGATGTCCTAGGAGAAGGAATCGAGTTGCTTACAAGAGTGGGTAAGACCTGTTGTGAGGTAGAATACTAGCTCTTGGATAGGTAAGACCTTGGATGTAAGGTGGTCTTCTTGTACATCTTATAATGGAATATAAGTATACATGGGTTGCAAACTCCTAGAGGTTGACCTCTCTAGGTAGTGGATTGACAGTCTCCTAGTTTGGAGATTTCAACCACTCTAAACAACTTATTCAAGTGTTTATTTCAATCTCTCTCATTCTTGCTATGATTGTTTATATAGGACTTCAAATTCACTTTTAGCATTTGGTGTCAATTGATATAATTTGAAGGTCTAAATATTCTTGTGCAAGTTTTGAAGATCTATTCACCCCTCTCCAGAACCTTAGATCTAACAAGTGGTATCAAAGAAAGGAGCTTCTCCAACAAATCTCCTATGAGACTAGAAGATGGGTGAGAACCTACTTGGTTCCCTCAACCTAGAGAGAGGCTTCTCCTTGCACCCTCAGTCTTCGACGACACCAAATTCCTCTATTGGAAGCGGCAGATGCAATTTTACATTCAAAGAATGACCTTTAATTTGTGGAAAGTGATAATTGCACCCTACAAGGAGCCAACCACAGCTATATAAACTTGGGATGAAGCAACCCTAAAGAATGCACAGCTCAATGCCAAAGAAATTAACATCCTCTATGCAACCCTCACTCCATTCGAGTTCAACTGCATCTCCTCATGGGATACAACCTATGAGATACAGTACAAGTTATGCATCACTTATGAAGTCACAAATCAAGGGAAGGAGGAAAACATCTAAATGTTGAAAAACCTCCTAGAGAACTTGAAGATGGGAACGAAAGGAGTACTCAAGGTTGAACATCATCATCAATGACCTAGCTACTTTGGGGCATAGTTTGGATAGAGGATCAATCAACTCAAAGATCTCGAGGTCTCTTCCAAAGAGATGGGACTCAAAGGTGACCTCCATTGAATTAGTAAGAAGTCTTGGTGATCTTCCAACCGAGGAGCTTATTGGCAATCAACAAGCTCATGAGCTAAGACTTCACTAGCAAGAAGAGGAAGCTAAGAAAGAAGAAAAAGATCTAGGAAGATCAAAGATAGTGCCTTTAAAGCTCAAGTGGAGACTCTCATCATTCAACAACAATTTTCTTGCCAAACCTCTCCCTCCTCCTCTAGTGTAGATGATGGCCCTAGTGAGCATGAAGCCAACTTCTCCAAGGGAAAGCAATCTTCTTCTTCTACTCCAAGGTGCTATAAGTGTGGTAAAAAAGGACACTACAAGAGTGAACGTCTTAAGGATAGAAAGTCACACCAAAAGAGTAGCTCCAAGAAGGAGGAAGAGTACAAGAAAGATAGAAAATACAAAAGGAAGGACAAGAAGGAGAGGAGGCACAAAGACACAGCTCATGCAACTTGGGAATGATCATCCTCTAGTGGCTCAAGATCCAATGAAGATGGAGAGTGCCACCTTGCACTCATGTTCTCCACAAGTGAAGATATTGGTGAGGTAAGTGAGGTAAGTTTGCATGAGTTAGCTAAAGAAACTCTTATTGACATGCTTGTTAATACCCATTCTTCTTATTCCAAATGTAAATCTAAAAAGAGGAGGTTGGGTAAAATCATTGATGACTTGTATGCTAAACTTGATATTCTTGATAAAAATGAGAAAACTCATCTTCAGAGCATTGATTCCTTGAAAGGCCAATTTCTTGATCTTGAACTCCAATACAATGGAGTTGAAGTAGAGAATGGTGCCTATCTAAAGAATATTGATCTCTTAAGGAAGGAAACCAAAAGTGTCTTAATGAGATTGAGACACTTAAAAACTGAAAATGATGAAATTAGGATTATTAGTGATGTTTGTAGAGATGAGTGGGATGTTTATCTTAAAGAAATTTAATTGCTTAAATATGAAAATGCTAGGTTACTTGGTCAAGTTAATGTTTTATCTTCTAGACATATATTGCCTAGTAATGATATCACTTCTATTACTCTTGAAAATGATTCTTATTTGACTAATGCCCTTTGTTTAGAGTTTGACTTTGTTCATGGTAGATATGATCTTGCTAGCTTGTCTTCTACTGTTATATCTCTTACTGGTGACAATTATAGATTTAGAGCCTCTCTGTAGAAATTCCTCAAAGGGAACGACTCCCTAAATGAAATCCTTAACCATTCTACCAAACAAAGTGGTACTAGTGGTTTGGGATTTGTAGGGGATCTCCTAAGGGAAAGAGTAAAGCCAAAGGTAAGAAAAAGAGTAATGAAACTCCTCTTTTCATTGGAGAGTCTTCTGGCTCTAAGAACCCTATGATTTTCTCTCATTGCAAAAGTGACAATCATTATTCTACTTATTGTCCTTACAAGCCTAAGGGGACCAACCCAAAGATGAAATGGGTCCCTATCTAACTCCAGATCCAAAAGTTTGAGTTGGGAACTGACACTCTCCTTTCTTGTAGGAAAATAGAAAATTGATTGTTGATAGTGGTTGCACTAAGCACATGATAGGTGATATAAGCCATTTCAACAATGTCACAAAGAAGAAAGGAGGATTGATTACTTTCGGGGACAACAAGAAAGGTATGGTAAAAGGTGAAGGTGATGTAGGTGAATCCTTGTGTATCAAGAATGTTCTCTTTGTGTATTTCCTACATCATAATTTAATAAGTGTCAGTCAATTATGTGATAATGGTTACCTTGTTCTTTTTACATCTTTTGAATGCTTGCTCCTAGATTCCCTCGCTTAAAATGTCATATATAAGGGAACTAGGAATGGTAATATTTATGTAATTGTGCTTGACTTTATTAAGCCTATTGTTGGTAGATGCCTTGTAGTCAATTCGAATGATTTTTCTCTTTGGCATCATCGGCTAGGTCATGTAAATATGCATCAATTGAAGAAGTTGAGCAAAAATGATTTGGTCAAGGGACTTCCCAAATGGGATTTTGAAAAGGATGAGGAATGCCAACTTTGTGCCCAAGGGAATCGAACCAAGTCATTCTTTAAATCCAAAGGAGTCCTTAGTATCAAGAGAGATCATGAACTTCTCCATATTGATCTATTTTGACCTATGAGAACTCAATCGCTTCGTTGTTCCAAGTATTGTCTTGTTATTATCGATGATTTCTCTCGATATACTTGAACCTTCTTTCTCATTTTTATGAGTGACACTCTTGATGATTTCTCTAGATTTTGCAAACAAGTTGAAAATGAAGTTGCTGGCCGCATTATTTCCATCCAAAGTGATCACGCAAGAGAATTTGAAAATGATCATTTTGAACATTTTTGTGAAGAGTCTGGATATGCACATAAATTTTCTTCACCTCGAACACCTCAACAAAATGGGGTTGTAGAGAGGAAGAATAGGTCACTATAGGAAATGGCTAGGATCATGTTTTTAGAGTATGACACTCCAAAGAATTTTTGGGCCAAAGCCGTTAGTACCTCATGTTTTGTACAGAACCGGTTTTCCACACATCCCTCTCTAAAGAAAACCCCCTATGAGCTATTGTGTGGTAGGAAGCCTTCTATCGAGTATTTTCACATTTTCGAGTGCCCTTGTTTTTTTTGAACATTAAAGATTCTCTTGACAAGTTTGATCCAAAATTGTACAAGGCTTTCTTTATTGTCTATAGAACTACTAGCAAGGCTTATAGAGTGTATAATGTTGATCTATCTAAAGTAGAAGAATCTATAAATGTCAAATTAATTGAGACTAACCCCTCGGTTTCCAAGGATATTGTTAATGATGATATTGCAGATGAAGTAATTCCTATCTTGAAATAACTCAACATCACCCAAAAATGAAAAGAGGTGGCCACTCAAGAAGAAGAGATAGATGAAGAAAAGAAGAATCCAACTCCCCGCTTTGCATAGAATCTTCATAAAGAGCTAATCATCGGTGACCCTTTTGAAAGAGTGAAGACATGGGATGCCTACAACAAAGAACAAGCCAAAAATTCCTTCATCTCACAACTCGAGCCAAATAATGTCAAAGAAGCTCTTAGGGATGATGAGTGGATCCTAGCCATGTAGGAAGAACTGGAGCAGTTCGAGAAGAACAAAGTGTGAACTATTGTGTCAAGACTATGTGATAGAAAGATCATTGGTTCCAAGTGGGTCTATCACAACAATCTAGATGAAAGCGGCAAGGTGGTAAGAAACAAAGCAAGGTTAGTGGCTCAAGGCTACAATCAGCAGGAAGGTATAGATTTTAATGAAACATGTGAACCTGTAGCTAGAATTGATTCCATTCGTATGTTGGTTGATTTTGATAGTTATAAGAATTTCCTTCTATATCAAATGGATGTTAAATGTGTGTTTTTGAATGGTACAATTGAGGAGGAAGTATATGTTGCACAACATCTAGGATTTGAACATGACAGTTTTTCAAAAAACTCTCTATGGTCTCAAACAAGAACCTCGAGCTTGGTATGAAAAACTAAGGAACTTTTTGTTAGATCATGGGTATATCATGGGAAAAGTAGTTTCTACCTTGTTTCTGAAACACACTTCTAACAATTTTCTTATCATTCAAATCTATGTTGATGATATCATTTTTGGCGGAATTTTTCTTGATCTTTGCAAGGAGTTTGCTAATCTTATGCAGAGTGAATTTTCGATGAGCATGATTGGTGATCTTACTTTCTTCCTCAACTTTCAAATCAAGCAAACTAAAGATGGGAACTTCATCAACCAAGGCAAGAACACAAGTGAGTAACTTAAGTGCTTTGGGATGGAAAACACCAAGTCAATGGACACGCCCATGTCGAATACCACCAAAGTTGATAAAGATGAAGAAGGTGAGAAAGTGGATGAGAAGCTCTATAGAGGTATGATTTGAAGTTTACTTTACTTAAATGCCTCCACACCTGACATAATATTTAGTGTTGGCTTGTGTGCTCATTTTTAGTCAAATCCCAATAAATCACATATTATATCTATTAAGAGGATTTTAAGGTACTTAGCCAAGACCCAAAATTTTGGACTATGGTATCCCAAGTCAAGGGACTTTTCTCTTACATTTTATATTGATGTTGATTACGCAAGATGTTTTCTTGATAATAAGTCCACAAGTGGCACTTGCTTCCTCCTAGGACCATGCTTGGTGTCTTAGTATTTTAAGAAATAGAGCACAATGGCTCTATCAACTACCGAAGTTGAATACATTACAGTCGGGAGTTATTGTACCCAGGTTCTATAGATGAAGAAAATGCTCCAAGACTTTAACATTTATTTTGATGCTTCTCCTATCTTTTGTGACAATACTAGTACAATGAATTTATCTTACAATCCTATATTGCATAGTAGAGCCAAGAATATAGAGGTTCTTCATCATTTTCTTCGTGATCACATTACCAAGAAGGAGATTTATATCATGCATGTCGACACAGAAAATCAGTTGGTGGAGATTTTTACTAAACCTCTAGCTAGAGAGAAATTTAATTTTATTAGATCAAAATTGCTCATAACTGCTTTGGATGAATCTGATCTGCATTCTAGCTAGTTGCTTTTTATCCTATATTCTTTGTTCATGTCTTGATCACCCTTGCTTGCTAAAGTGCTATTTTTCATGGGTATTATTTGCAAACAATTATTTTATCGCTAAATTGTACCCAATGATGAGTGATATGTGCCTAAGTATGTCTAAAATGCAAAATGGACTAGAAAAATAAATTTAATTAGCATTAAAATGGCTAGAAACTAAGATTTCTAAGTTTGGGACAGAACCTCTATAGGTCGAGTTGCCAACTCGATTGATTGGTGGCCGAGGGATTTTATAAAAAGCCAATCGGTCAAGTTTCCATATCAAAGAACTCGACCGATGACCAAGCTGGATAGTAACTTAAGTAGGTTTTGGCCGAATATTCTCCCTCTCAATTACAGAAAAGTTGACGGATTCCTCCTCCATCTCTCTCAAGCTCTCAACCCTAGCCCGACCTTCCCTCTCCTAGTCCTAACCAGCCCTCGTTTGACCTTCCTAGCTCCTTTTTCTATCAACCCTAGGTGGTTAGACAACCTTAGGTGATGATCTTCTCCAATTTTGTCTCCCATTCTTCTCCATTTCACCCCCATGGCTTCAAATAGAAGAAAGAGAGTTTCCCTTATTGGAGTTCCTTCATCCTCATCCAACTCTCACGACATTCCCTATGACGATACCTTCTTTGTCTCCATCGAATCTCTAAATAGGTACAAGGAGATCCTTCCCAGGAACTGTTGGTTATGTATGCCCAGAGAGCCAATCATGTGATGATTACAATGGCATATCATGTAAAAATGATTTGATTATTACTAAAGTCAAGTTTTCTATTTATTTTGTTTAATTCAATTATGAGATAATGATGTAACATTATAAATGTATAAAGAATAATATTACTCAATGTCGTATGTCTTCAAGTATGTAACCTAGAAAAAATGAAATCATATGGATGTTAAGAGTACATATTTACATTCTCATTATGTCCATGATCGACTATTATTGTGGAAGGTAGATGGACAACAATGATACATAAGATCAGAGTGTGAGTTGGTTGATGACTAAGTCTCATTGGTCATGATATGGCGATATCAAACCAATCACTCAGATACATGTTAGAGAATAGTATATCAGACAGACCCACCGTGAGATTGACACATGGAAGCCATCATCATGGAAGTCAAAGTCAGCTCTTAGAGTGATGGTGGTGATTGTGGTTCTTAGACCTGAAATTACTACACTCAACACATGTCGTTAGGTACACTTTGACATCATCAAATGTAGTCCTGAAACATGGGTTGTCATAACAGTTATAATTGGGTGGCTTTGACACATTGATTCAACCCTATTTTAGGGCTTCATCTTATGTCATTTTGCATTTCAATCACATCTATACCTGTTAGATTACATTTTATTTCCCTCAATATGTATATTTGTGTAAATTGCACTTATGGACATTATTTGCATGTTTTTTAGGCATTTGGACCATGCTTGATGGAAGAGAGAGAAGGAGTGAACCTAGGGTCTCTCTATCCTTGGAAAGACCCAAAGTGAAGCTTGATGCTCCCTCAAACTACCCCTAGTGGCCAAAGATCCATTGAAGAAAAGATGTCTAAGAAAATCCAAAGAATCAAGTCAAAGTGTTGATCCAGAGACCAGCATGTCTGTGGTACCACAGAACGACCATGCTAGGTCACTTGCAAATCAATAGAGTCATCCTCAAGTAAAGCTAGAATCACCACGGCTGTGCCACATAGAATGGTCATGGTGAAATGACTCAGAACGGTCGTGCTACCTAGCCCGGCCATGCTATAGTAGAGGCAGAATGGCCGTGGAGCAGAGAACAACATGAGAATTTTGAGCCACCATGGCCGTGCTATCCTTACCCCACCACAGCCATTCCAGTTTCAGTACAAAAGTGACCATCAACATGTGATCTTCACATTTTAATTCACATGATCATTTTACCCCACCATGACCATGCTCACTCCTACCCACCATGGTCGTGTTACTCACAAAACCTAGCTACTTTAGCCACTATTTTTCCCATACTACCCCTACTTGACCTAGTGCTCCCCCACACCTATATATACCTAGGTGGATGCTCCAGCATGAGGGTAGCTACCTCCTACCACCTCTTAGCTCCCCATTTTTTGCCCTTAGCCATTCCACCTCCATTTCACTCCATTTCACCATTTCTACCATAAAAACCCTAGTTTCCTTCCATCTCCACCCATTTCTACCATCATTCCATGCCCCTACACCTTGGAGGAGAGAGGAGGATGCCCTATAACAGCTAAAGTGGAGGCTTTCTTCATCTACACCGAGCTGCATGGCTTCTTCTACCTCCTTCTCTTCTCTTTTTGTATTTTTCATTGTTATGAGTAGATAGGCCCCTTGGGTGGGCTATTTGGGGTGTAAAATGTTACTTTGATACCATGTTGGGGGGAAAATGATATGTAAACTTGTTAATTCCATTTTCTAATGATTATGTTCTATTTCTATCTCATTCTCCATGAATTACTTGTTGGTTTGTGCTTGAAATCACCTAGGAATTTAGCGAAATTGCTTATATGTGTGAATTTTGGGATATGCTCCCAGGTACAATTCTTGGATCCCAGCTAACTACCCATCTTCCTACATCATAATCAATTCTCCTAACCCTAGTTGAGATATCTAAGTAGCTAGTTTAGATAAAATTGGTGTGTTTCGCATGGAGCTTTCTCAAGGTTAGAATGTGGGTGATTGGATGTCTAAAACCTCACTTCCACCCCCCTTTACTAATCTCAACCCCTAATCATCCTAAGATCATCTAATCCAGAAACCTAGGCTTGTTTAGACTCTAATTGAATTGAACCTAATCCCTAACCCAATTGATCCTCAAAAGGGTAGTAGGGGGTGTTAGGGACTAGTTCCCCTATACACAACCTAGCATATCCATGGCTAGTTAGTAGCTTAGAATTAATTCATTAGACTCTAACTTGTTGTTTGGTTTGTTTAATCTAAATGAGATCATAATGTTCATGTGTCACTCCCCAACCTAAGTGATAAGTGCATCCCGTAAACATCCCATACCTTCCTTAATTGCTTTAAAACCCTAGTTTTCATCTTGCTTAGCTAGTGTTAGCTTAGTTAGCTCTTTTCTTGCCTAGATAGCTTCTTGTCTTATTCTTTCTTTGTTCTTGCTAATTTAGCTCTTTAATTTCTCTCTTGCTCTTATAGAATGCCTTAGCGTAAATTTCCTTTTCAAACCTAGCTTAGCCTTTTCTTGCTTAATTAGTCCTGATCTAGTCTAGGGTTAACTTAGATTTCATTCTCATCTTTAATTTATTTCTCGTTCACCTTAGTATAATGATAAAATCACATTTAAACCCTTAAACCTAGTCTCTGTAGTAGGAACCTAGCAAAACCAACCTAGATCTAGTTCCCCCTTTCCTCCCTGTGGATCGACCCTATACTTACCGCCCTCCTATACTATGACACGGCCCCGTGCACTTGCATGATAGTGTTTTGGTAGACGTAAGTGTGTTTAAGTGTAGGTCATTATAAATTTGAAAGTGAATCCACCCATGTACTCCCATCCACGGAGTTGCATCCATTCAAGTCTCAATTGAGTGGTGTGTAAAGCCATTGGCGGGGGCACACCACATATGGGGATTGAGTGCAAGTGATAGATATGGGATTCGTCCATCCTACTGGAGTTTAATGTCCTAGGCCTCTTGATAAGTGAGACTAAGAAAAGCATGGCCATGCGCATGTGAGTCAATATATGATATTGAGCTTACATATATCTCAAATAGTCTTCTCTTGCTTCAAGAAATAAGATAGAATAATAACGAGGGTGACTGTTCCATGACTCTAGTTCAATCTAGACATCAGTGGCAAACAAACTATACAAACACTGTAACACCATACATAGATTGTAGGTTGAAGTTGTTCCCCAACTTTTCTAGTTACTTAGGTAGCAATGATGTGCGACTAGGTACCACTCTTTGCTTGTGATGTCATAAGTTGTTATGGACACTCACTGCCAATGTAATATGGGACCTATAGGGTTACACACATAGGTCTTGACCTAGGAGAGGAGTTTTGATCTGCAATGATAATTGAATTAAGTACTAAAGTGTTTAGGTACTCAATTCACACAATAGAATGATGGATTGGCTGACCGAACTACCAAATAACCATCCCATTAGGTGGGATGGCTATTTGGGCAGCTAGACGGGCATCTCAAGTGTTGAGATGGTCGTTTGTGTTTTCAAGCAGATCAGAAATTGAATTAGCTTAGTTCTTCCCTATGAACCGATCCGCTTGACTCAAACTCACCAAAAGGTAGCCTGGGTGAGTGAGACGGGTGTCTTGCTTGTGTGAGACAACCCAGTTGGGATGAACAAAAGTTCTAGAGATTTCCAAAACTCATTTCAATTGCACATACTTGGGGTGTAAGTGAATTAGTGTATGACATTAATCAGGAAATAATTTGCCAATTAATATCTAACTGGGAAACCACGAAGCGACCATCTTGCATAGCGAGACAACCATCTGGTTCCCATATGACCATTTCTCTTAGCAAACAAATGTCTCACATGTGAGATGACCGTTTCATTTCACGCAGGTAGTGAAACTTCCAAAAAAGTTATAAAAATTCAAGTTTTACTTGTCCTTTCCACTCCTGGTTTAGTCCCGCATTGGTTGGAGACTGGGAACCCTGACCCTAACCCCTCCTATATATAGATGGGTAATGGGGGCTTCCCTAAGTACAACTACAACACAAAAAATTGAGAATCACTCTGACAGATGTTGTCCTCTCTGGTTGTGGTAACCACGAGAGCCTAGGCAAGTTCTACCCAACAAGGGAGTGATAGCCATGGGAGAGAACAACTGAGAGTTGTCATTGTAGGAGAACAAGTCAGTGACTAGTACAATGATGGAGAGGGACAACTCCTTTCTTTCTGGTCCAGCATGATGACAGGAGTTCTAGGTGGTCTGTGTGGACTACAATAGAGATGAGAAGTTGCTGTTTGCCACTTGGAGGACAATGTCAACCAACATTACATGATAAAAGGAGCTGTTGAAGAAGACGACATTCATTGTTGCAGTTCGTGGTGTAGACCAGGAGGTGCAGTAGTTAGACGAGTCCCAGTACAACTAGGATTTAGAGTTGCACATCTACAATGATTAGGATGGTCTCTAGACTTGCTCCAAGACTAGGTATATCCCATAAACCATCCTTCCTGCATTATAGTTATTGAAGTGATCTACTATTTATGGGGAATATGGTAATAAAATTTTAAATTTCACTGCCTGATCTATACCATATTTCCCTATAGTGGTATCAGAGCCAACGTCAATTTACTATATTATGGGATAACCCATATGATCGGATTTTGGTTTTGCCATTCTATTATTTCATAGGATGTGAATAATATCTTATCAAATCCAAACTAATATATATATATATATATATATATATGCAATTTACACATGTCACCCTGAAATGGTTTTGATGGTGGATGTGTAGCATGGTTATGACCAATAACCCCTAACTGTGCATGGTTGTGTGTGGATGGTTTATCTAGTTATCTCAGTCTGTGTACCGAGCCTCTATCTTATCTTCCCACTGTAAAGTTAATTCTCTTCTACCTTTGCTCCCCTCCAATGTAAATCGAGGTTTTCTTATAATCATGTAAAATTAGGATAGTTTACGTTTCTATTATGATGAAGATGAAGGACCATGGAGGACATGGTGGACAAGTTGGACCGATTGCCTGATCTAACCGATCTGCTAGAGGAGCCATCCGGTGGTGGAAAGAAGGACCAGACAACCGTTGAGATGACATTACAACTGGCCAGGAGGCGAGCCAATCGGTTCAGGTTGAGCTGATCAACCCAGATTGTCAAGCACATATCTTCATCAACAATAGGTTTCTGCATGTGATGTAGACCTAGATGACATAAGCCCTTATAGCTCCAAGGGATTACATTAGGACTATCCATAATCATCACTTTATTTTATTGTATGTTTACCTTGTGGGATATAGCATGTATATGATATGTATGATATATGTGGTGATTGGATAAAGTATATGTATTTATACAAACTCCCTCAACTAAAATATTCATTCATAGATGCCTTCCATTAGCAATACACATGAAAAGCTTGATCGACTAAGTGTAGATTTGCACAAAGCATGGTGCGTCGTCTATCTCATGGAAGTGTGATGGTAGATATGTAGATTTTCACAAAGCATGGTGCGTATCTATCGTATTGGCTATTAGTCAAGCTTAACTTGTGAATTGGAGAACCCAAGCCCATAGGCATGCATATGATCATGGCAAGGTGTTGTGCATATGATCTATCCAAGAGTTGCATGTGATGAAATTCGTATGATGGCCTACCTAAATAGTCAGGTTGTGGGTGATCGGAAAAAGCCGACTCATGACTTGATAAAATATGGATATTGGCCCACTAGAATACATTACACTGCAATATTTTGAATTGATATTGAGGGCTATCAAATCGAACAAAATGGTGGGAGCAATAATAATTAAAGAACTAATTAATATCATCAAAATTTTCAAATCAAATCAAAATGGCTTTTGACATGCAAATTTTTCTCTTGTAGAATCAATGATGAACAAATCTGATTTGCGATTAATCCTAAAGAAGGATAAACTTGAAGGGAGAAATTTCCATGACTAGTTTGGGACTTTGAGAAGGGTTTTCAATGAAGAGTGCAAGCTCTACGTCCTTGACAAACCAGTGCCTGAAATACCTCCTCCTGATGCACCTAGGGTACATGTGGATGTTTATTGGAAGCATGCCAATGATGCCTTAGAGATAAAGTACCTTATACTAAGTTGCATGAACTATATGAGTTGCATGAGAAATGTGAGGACAAGAGTGTTCTTGAGATGGTGACACATCTTAGGATGGTAACTGTTACATCCTTGAAATTCATAGATTTCAAGCCTAAATGAAATTAGGGAACATATAACAATGAAGAGTTTTGAGTGATCTTTGTTAAGATTACAAGCCCTAAACTCATAATAAATTTTCAATTTAAGTTAATAATGTACTTTTGAACATATGTGTTCTTGTGAGGAAAATGTAAGATGCAATAGTCACCAAAGCCTCAAATTTGGTAATTAGGAATGTGACTAAGCTCATGGAACCTTTGGAAGGCCCAAGAGATTATTCATGGACCTTAGGGACACTTAAAAGCCTAATTGGTTAATTAGGGTTTACATATGGGTTCCTGGGACATTAATTTGGATATTGTGGATATTCATGATCATAATACGTATCCAAAGCATTTACAATCGATGTATAATCAGAATATAAGATAATGAGAAGATTTCTAGGATAACCCAAGATAATATGTGTCTTACATAATTAATTACGGAATTATGCACCTTTTTCTGGGAAGCCAAATAATGAAACAATATGTAAGTTTCCTAAAGGAAATAGGAAACATGGTTTAAAAGAAAAATAAGAGAAAGTTGAGAGAAATATAGAGATGTCTTGCCTTCTCCGTATTTGTATAATTGGAGACAATTGTGAATATAAAGGTACATCTTTTAATGCTTATAGAAAGGTGGTGATGTTGTAACTTTCTTGTCCTTAACTTATTATGTGTGTGCCAAGGAAAATGAAAGATAAAGGAAAGAGAGGTTGTGCAAAGGTGTATGTTTGATGTTTAATACCTTTCCATTATTGAGTCATGACCCACATAGACTCTCAATCATAGGTATGAGGGAAAGGAAACCAATGATTTCCTCTAGGTTGTGGGACTTGTTCACTCCCTTCCTTTCTATCTCCTTGACGGACATTAGGGTCCCTCCAAGATATGCATATATAGAGACCTATGGAGCTTCAACCCCCATCTTGCATGTGGCGCATAGCCCTTCTTCCTACTCTCTCGCTTTCTCTCTTAGTGTTAACCTTAGAGTTTGTCCTCGTCTATGGATACACAAACCCCTGGGATATCTCAACTCCATGGAAAAACCAAGGCTAGACCAGGACGAGGCACACATCCCTGGCGATGGTCCTCTGTATCGCTACTAGTGTCAAACCAACGATCTGACCGGTCTTCGATAGAGCCCGTATTCCAGAAGGAACCTGTGAGGTCGGTGTATGGAGAGGAGATCTGTCGAGGACTCCAAAATACTCCACCATCCTAGTTTTGACATCCAGGTACACCTTCCTACTTCTCCTCCCCATTCTTTTGACCCTTACACCTACAAACCTAGCATGACTATTCTTCTCCCACACACGCACCTCCGGTGAGGCCAGAGATAACCGTCGTATGCGTGTTGGATGGGCGACAGTGGGGGAACTCTACCTTAGTTCCTTGGTGGTTGGGAGAAGGGACTCGAGCCCTACCGGCCCTTTCAGGCTTGCGTATAGTGCTCTTCCGCAAGGAAGGAGAAGGCGTTGTGCCTTTGGACAGTTACACCCCTGGGCATGTAGTAACCTGAGCCATCCCGGGATGGGCATAAATGTCATTTCATTTTGTTTTTAAGTCACGTGCCTCACTGGAGCAGGCCATTGGCCAACGTTGACCCACATGGCATGAACAATATGGGATAATAATCGCTAACTTGTCAGGCGACAATTGGTCAGAGTAAATATATGCTTGCTAAATTTATAGAATATTATTGGTAAATCTGATGGGGACATATAATATATGAAAATTGATCACTAGAATGAGACGAATCCAAAGAAAATATAATCAGAGTCTAACTATGCTTCCTATTATAAAAGTATATAAAATACATGTGTAATGTGTTTAATGTAAAGGAAAGCCTAGATTTGTTTTTTACTGATGCGTAATTGAGTAGATTAGGTTATGTTGAGCTAATACCTGATCTTGTGATAAATAATGAGGAAATCCTTGATAATGATGAATGATTGATGATTCTAGATCAATGATCTTATTCATGCCGATTTAGGGTTTTGCAACCAATGTGGACATCTTGTTATGATCTTAATGTGAATAATATGATCTAGGTGTTACAGATAATCTAATGTGCTTAAGTTGATGATTAGGGTTTTACATAATATGCATAACTGGGTTTGTAATTGTAGAGATCATGACATGATGGAAATAGGGTTGTGACCCTAATCCTTAGTCCAAACACGAGATAACCCTAAGCCCTAGTTCAGGAGTGCATCTAGATCTGATTAATGTAATGTGAATACATAGTGACACATATGTAGTATGTATATTTTAGATTGAATACTTTATTGCTTGGATGTTTGGATGCACTCTTAAAGTATGTTTTATTTCTACTTGGTTTCTACGGTGGCATAAGGTACATGGTTACGCTTATGAATACATGTATTGAATTTCGAGTTTACTGAGGCTTCTCAATGAGATTGAACGAATGATAAACTGATTGCTTGTTTATTTACTTCTTGCAAATTACGAAGTTCCTATGAGTATCATGAAAAGTAAAGAAAAATATTTTGAACCCTAGATTAGACTGATCTTAAGGGTAATGCACACGATCCCAGGAGGGATAGTGATTACACATGAGGTAGTAGAGTAGTATGGGTTATAATATGAAAGCAAGTTTATGTTCTTACATTCAAATAAAAGATGTTTATTTATCTGTCTACTTGTGATTATTGGTTGAACCCACATACCAGCATAGAAATATACTAACCATGTATTTGTTTGTCAGTGTTTTAGGTATCAGGTGTACTTGATTTGTGGATATGGGGTTACTGAATAAAGATATTGAAGATACTAAAGTTATTCCTGAAGGTTTAGTCATAATGGTATATTTTCACGCATGTATAAGTTAAGTCTTTCTAAAATTTATGTAACTCCTTAGAGGAGATTTTTATGCAAACATGTAACTATTTGTTCATTAATTGAAAATTTTACTATTCTATATTATTTATTGAATGTGATCCTGGAGTTTATGAGTAATGATTCGAAACTTTAAGGTCTTTTAGACACTCAAAAGTGTGGGTCATTACATTTGGTATTAGAGCACATATTCATCAAGTAGTAATAGTTTATAACTTCGAATTATCCTTAGGAATATAAGAGAAAAATGAGTAAAGCATAATGTATCTTTTAGGTTTCTCATCTCACATTTTTGTCTACTTCTTATATATTTGCATAAAAAGCCTTGAAAACAAAAATGTTAATTAGAGAAGTAAATGTGAAAAGAAATAACCTTTTGTGTAGGCTCCTTTAGAGAGCGTAACCACTAGAAAGATACAATCTAGAAGGATGCAAGTATGGGTAAGTCCTTCCATAGAGGAATGACTTGGTTTTAGATAACCCATTAGAGTATAAAAACTTTAGTAATTCAAGGGGTATGGAAACTCTAAGAGGTAGAGTATGGTTCCTAAACCTAACCCTAAAACCTTAATCTTAAGTAATGAACATGGTGTGGTGGTATGGGACACCACCCATGTGAAACTTAAAATCATTAATAAGAAAGATAAAGGGATGGGTTTAGGTGACCCAATATCCCATGCATATGTGTATGAGAAGCATAACATTTATGTAAGAGGTCTTAAGAAATATATGAACCCAATAATTTATATATATATATATATATATATATGAAGATGAAAGTGTGAAATAACTTGCTCAAACCCCTCATGTTATATCTAGAAGTTTGGTGATGGTGGCCAAGCCCCTAGAGGGGAAGGCCGATGTAGCACCAAGCCCCTAGAGGGGAAGGTGAACCGAGTTCACTGAATGGACAGAAACCATGAGGGGGTATTCTGGAAATTGAGCAAACATGGGTTGATATGTTATAATGATAAAAAGATATGCCAAATGATAAAAAAAGGATATCTATGAAACCTTTAGGGTTAGTGTGACAACCTGGTGGGTCAACCTAAGAGTGGAAAGATGACCTAGGAGGGAGGAAAAACCTTAGATCTTGGGATCATGTTGTTTCTAGAGAGCCTAGCCCCCTCCTATGAGCTAATAAGGCACCCTAGGATAGGAATTTCCCTTAAAAGGTAAGTGAATGAAAGTATTTAAGTATTGAGATAACCTTAATCCTCACCTAGAGGGGTGAAGAGTTAAAGATATAAAGATGAAAGAACTTATATTCTTTGAACCCAAGTATGCCATCTCTAAGTAACACAACTAGTCAAGCCTAGGATTGGAAAGACCAGTTAAGAACCAAGCCCAGGAGGGAAGGTGGCCTGAGTGGACAACCAAGCCCAGGAGGGAAGGTCATGAAATGGTCAGGCCCAGGAGGCAGGACCAGTAAGGCACCAAGCCCAGGAGGGAAGGTGGCCTAAGTCCACAGTGTAGATGTTTAGGACTGAGTCCCTGGAGAGGAAGATCACAGAAGGTCAAGCCCACGAGGGAAGACCGACATGGCACCAAGCCCTAGAGGCAAGGTGGCCCAAGCCCAATGTTAGGACTATATTGCATAATGTGTACTCAAAATAGAGAGATGAAGGCAATATGGGTTGAAGAATTAAATGAGAGAATAATGTGCTTAAAAGATGTGACATCTCGAAAGAAACCCTTGGGGAGGGTAGAGTCCTAATGCAATCCTAGGGTCAAGTAGGGTGTATTAGGTACATAGAACTGATGGGTTGGGAGTTGATATGCCATGAATGCACATGACCATGTGGTTGGGAGGTAACAGCTAGGTTTACTCATGGTACATGACTCAAGAGAGTAGCTACCTCCATGAGGATCGTGTAGCCTAATGGGTGAATGTGAAAGGCACTCTCTTGATGCATAAGGATGAGATCACTCCAAAGGTACCTATACCCCTAGACACCTCAAGGAATTGGCTAAGACTTATGAAACATGAGGTGTAAATATAAAAGATATAATGAAGTCATGAAAACTTGAGAGAATTTGTTCCCTAACTTAAGAGTAAGACAAGGGATGCATGACTCCATGGGATATACAAATACTATGAAATTAAGTGCAAGTAAGTTTAGAGCCACATCGAGCACAATTCAACTTAATATGTGAAATTGAAAGGTAAGGTGTGGACGTACCATCTCTACTCTTAGAATGAAATGAACTTTGTGTTTGGGCTGTAGTCAAATGCTTATTTCATTTCATTATGAGTGAGAGAGATTAGGTAGACACATGTTATGCTTAAAATTGAGATATGAGGATAAATGTCTTAAGTTGAGGTTAATGACATGAACATGAATAATAAGTTGGAAACCTAGGTGAAAAGGGAAACCACCAAGTAATAAAAAAATGACCAATGAGAATGAAATCATCAAGTAATGATAATATGTGTATACTATAGATGTGGATATACTTCAATTTAAATTCAGGAGCCAATCTTAGTAATAGAATGAAAATTGATATACTAAAGAAAAGTTGTTAAGCTATCTAAGTGGGGTGCTAACCCTAAGTTTTGAAGATAATATGAGTTATCATTCACCTAGGCTTAGTAGGCCTGAATTTTGAGGACAAAATTCCTTTTAAGGAGGGGTGAATGTTACGTCCTTGAAATTTGTAGATTTCAAGCCTAAATGAAATTAGGGAACATATAACAATGAAGAGTTTTGAGGGATTGGTTAATGATTCCAAGCCCTAAACTCATAATAAATGTTCAATTTAAGTTAATAATGCACTTTTGAACATATTTGTTCATGTGAGGAAAATGTAAGATGCAATAGTCACCAAAGCCTCAAGTTTGGTAATTAGGAATGTGACTAAGCTCATGGAACCTTTGGAAGGCCAAAGAGATGATTCATGGACCTTAGGGACACTTAAAAGCTGAATTGGTTAATTAGGGTTTACATATGGGTTCCTTGGACATGAATTTGGATATTTGGATATTCATGAATAGGTAT
This sequence comes from Alisma plantago-aquatica, assembly GCA_963693085.1. Taxonomy (NCBI): domain Eukaryota; kingdom Viridiplantae; phylum Streptophyta; class Magnoliopsida; order Alismatales; family Alismataceae; genus Alisma; species Alisma plantago-aquatica. The sequence continues at coordinate 155,747,229 of OY856409.1, read as the reverse complement.
CCAAAGCATTTACAGTCGATGGATAATCAGAATATAAGATAATTAGAAGATTTCGAGGATAACCCAAGATAATATGTGGCTTAGATAATTAATTAAAGAATTATCCACCTTTTTCTTGGAAGCCAAATAATGAAATAATATGTAAGTTTCCTAAAGGAAATAAGAAACATTGTTTAAAAGAAAAATAAGAGAAAGTTTAGAGAAATATAGAGATGCCTTGCCTTCTCCCAATTTGTATAATTGGAGACAATTGTGAATAGAAAGGGACATCTTTTCATGCTTATAGAAAGGTTGTGATGTTGAAAGTTTCTTGTCCTTAACTTATTACTTGTACGCCAAGGAAAATGAAAGATAAAGGAAAGAGAGGTTGTGCAAAGGTGTATGTTTGATGTTTAATACCTTTCCATTAGTGAGTCGTGACCCATGTGGACTCTCAATCGTAGGTATGAGGGAAAGGAAACCAAGGATTTCCTCCAGGATGCCTATGGAGCTTCAACCCCCATCTCGCATGTGGCACATAGCCCTCCTTCCTACTCTCTCTCTCTTTCTCTCTTAGTGGGAACCTTAGGGTTCATCCTCGTCTATGGATACACAGAATCCTGGGAGATCTCATCTCCATGGAAAAACAATGGTTGGACCAAAAGGAGGTGCACATCCCTGGCGATGGTCCTTTGTATCATTGCTAGCGTCGAACCAACGATTTGAACGGTCTTCGGTAGAGCCTGCATTCTAGAAGGAACATGTGAGGTCGGTGTATGGTGAGGAGATTTGTCGAAGACTCTTGGATACTCCACTATCCTTGCTGTAATGTCCAAGTACACCTTCTTGCTTCTCCTCCCCATTCTTTTGACCCTTACACCTACAAATCTAGCGCAGCTATCCTGCTCCCACTCGCGCGCCTCTAGTGAATCCAGAGCTATCCCTCATATGCGTGGTGGACGGGAGGCAGTGGGGGAACTATGCCTTAGTTCCTCAGCGGCCGGGAGAAGGGACCCGTGCCCTACCAACCCTTCCAGGCTCATGTACGAGGCTCTTTCTCTAGGAAGGAGAAGGCACTGTGCCTTTGGACAGTTACACCCCTGGGCACGTAGTAACCTGAGCCATCAGGGGATGGGCAGAAAAGTCATTTTGTTTTGTTTTTAAGTCACATGCCTCACTGGAGCGTGGACGAGATGGTCACAATCCATTGGTCAATGTTGGCCCGTGTGGCACGAACAATATGGGATAATAATCGCTTACTTGTCAGGCTACAGTTGGCATGAGTAAATATATTCTTACCAAATTTATAGAATATTATTGGTAACTCTGATGGGAACATATAATATATGAAAATTGATCAGGAGAATGAGAGGAATCCAAAGAAAATATAATCAGAGTCTAACTATGCTTCTTGTTCTAAACGTATATGAAATACATGTGTAATGTGTTTAATGCAAAGGAAAGCCTAGATTTGTTTTTAACTTATGCATAATTGATTAGATTAGGTTATGTTGAGCTAGTACCTGATCTTGTGATAATAATGAGGAAATCCTTGATAATGATGAATAATTGATGATTATAGATTAATAATCTTATTCATGTTGAGTTTTAGGGTTTTGCAACCAATGTGGACATCTTGCTATGATCGTAATGTGAATAATATGATCTAGGTGTTACAGATAATCTAATATGCTTAAGTTGATGATTAGGTTTCACCTAATATGCATAACTAGGTTTGTAATCTTAGAGATCATGACATGATGGAATTAGGGTTGTAACCCTAATCCTTAGTCCAAACATGAGATAACCCTAATCTAGATCTGATTAATGCAATGTGAATACATAGTGACACATATGTAGTATGTATATTTCATATTGAATGCTTTGTTGCTTGGATGTTTGGATGTACTCTTAAAGTATATGAGATTTATACATGGTTTCTGCAGTGGCATAAGCTACGTGGTTACGCTTATGAATACATGTATCGAGTTTTGAGTTTGCTGAGGTTTCTCGATGAGATTGAATGAATTATACATTTCTTGCTTGTTTCTTTAGTTCTTACAAATTATAAAGTTCCTATGAGTATCATGAAAAGTAAAGAACAATATTATGAACCCTAGGTTAGATTGATCTTAAGGGTAATGCACATGAGCCCAGGAGGGATAGTGATTACACCTGAGGTAGTAGACCAGTATGGGTTAGAATATTAAAGCAAGTTTATGATCTTATGTTCAAATAAAATATGTTTATTTATCTGTCTACTTGTGATTATTGGTTGAACCCATGTACCACTATAGAAATATACTGACTGCGTATGTGTTTTTCGGTGTTTTAGGTATCAGGTGTACTTGATTCATGAACATGGGGTTACAGAATAAAGATGTTGAAGATACTAAAGTTATTCCTGAAGGTTTAATCATAATGGTATATCTTTACACATGTATAAGTTAAGTCTATCTAAAATTTATGTAACTCCTTAGAGGAGCTTTTTATGCAAACATGTAACTATTTGTTCATTAATTGAAATAGTTTACTATTCTATATTATTTCTTGAATCTGATCCTGGAGTTTATGAGTAATGATTCATGACTTTAAGGTCTTTTAGACACTTAAAAGTGTGGGTCGTTACAATAACACTTGGTCTTGACAGGAAAGTAAGGAACGCTATCTTAAAGGTGCTACTTGAGTCAAATATGAGAGAGGGAACCTTGGTATAAGAACATGTGCTCAATTTGATTAGACATGTATGTCATCTTGAAGAGTTGGGATTCACCTTGAGCCAAGAGTTGTCCACTAATATGATTCTAAAGACTATGCAAGAATCATATAGCCATTATATTGCATGCTAACATGTGAGTAATTTGACTGAATAGATGTCAGAACTACTTGCCATGTTGATTCATGTGGAAGTAAAAGTGAAGAAGGACATGTCCATGATGGTGAACAGTGAGGCTAAGTCCAAGGATCAAAGAAAGACTGAGAAGAGTTCTACAGTCAAGCCTAAGTCCAATTCTTCAGCACTTAAGATAAGGAGAAAGAAAAGTACAAGAGGAACTCATCCTTTGTACTTGAAGCCTTTCAAGAAGCAGAAGATGGGGATGGTGATCTTCACTTTAGGTATATACATTATTGAGATAAATTTATCTACTTCATTATCTTAGGTATTAGATACAGTATGTGGATCTCACATATGCTCTCATATGCATGATCTAAAGGGAAGTAGGCCTTTGGGGAAAGGCGAGGTGGAACTATGAGTTGCTAATGGAGCAAGAAATGTGGCTAGCATAGTTGGAACCTATAGTATATCTCTACCCACTTGGCTTGTAATAGAGTTAAAGAATTGCTATTATGTACCTGCTATAAATAGAAACATCATATCTTTATCTTGTTTGGACAATGATGAGTTTGAATTCCATATTAAAAGTGGTTGATGTTCTATTTCAAAATATGGGATCTTTTATGGCAGTTTCCCTATGTCGTATGGTCTTTACTTGTTAGATATAAAGACAGATGTATATAATGTTAATATCAAAAGGCTAAAACTCAACGACTCAAACAAAACATACCTTTGGCATTTTCCTCGAGGGCACATAAATGAGAGTCACATATCTAGACTCCATAAGGTTGGTTATCTAGACTCTTTTGATTTTGAATCATTTGAGACATGTGAATCTTGTTTGTTGGGCAAGATAGCTAAGACCCCTCTCACCGGCAACAATGAGAGGGCTAGTGATCTATTAGGACTCATACATATTGATGTATGTAGACCTTTTAGAATAGATGCTAGAGGTGGGTTCAAGTACTTCATTACCTTTACTGATGACTTCAGTAGGTATGGTTATGTTTATTTAATGAAACATAAGTCAGAAGCTCTTGAAAAGTTTAAGGAGTTAATGAACGAAGTACAAAACAACTTGGTAAAAGTATTAAGGCACTTCGTTCTGACCGAGGTGGAGAATATTTAAACTAGGAGTTTGAGGACCTTCTTCGAGCCCATGGGATTGTATTCCAGTGGACTCCACCTAGAACACCTCAGTATAATGGTGTATCAGAAAGAAGGAATCACACATTACTGGATATGGTGTGATCTATGATGAGTTTAGCGGAGCTTCCAACTACCTCCTGGGGGTATGCTCTAGAAACTATTGTGTTTACACTAGATAGAGTACCATCTAAGTCGGTTCAAAAGACAAAATATGAGATATGGACTGTGAAGTGTCCCAAAATGTCTTTTATGAGAATTTGGGGTTGTGAAGATTATGTCAAGAAAATGTTTCCTGAAAAGCTTGGCCCTAGATTTATAAGATGTTACGTTGTTGGATATCCCAAGGAAACTATGGGATACTACTTCTATAGTCCATCTGACAACAAAGTGTTTGTTGCCAGAGATATTTCATTCGTAGAAAAGTAATTTATTTCCAAAGAAATCAGTGGGAGACAAGTAGAAGTCGAAGAGGTTCAAGACCAATAAGAAAACATTGAACCATTAGATGTACAAGAGGAACCAAAAGATTCACGATGTGTTGTGGAATCTCAAATTCCTCAAGTAACACAAGGATCTCATAGATCTAATAGGACCCGCCTTGAACTTGAGAGATTTGGATATCTTGTAACTCAGGAAGGAAGTGAATTGGTCATAGATGACGAGCGAATTACCTATAAAGATGCTATAGAGAGACCAGAGTCTGAGAAATGGCATGAGGCCATAAGATCTGAGATGAAATCTGTAAAGAGGTGAGATCACCTCCTTACTAAAATTTAAAGGAAGTACAAAACATACATATTTTTAGAAAGACAAAAGATATTGAGGGATGCATGTATAATATTCCAAGTAAATAACCATGCACAAGATACATTATAAAATGTCAATAGCAGTAGAAATAAATGTACTAAGCCTATTACATGGATTTCATTTTTCATTACATGATTGTTCCCAAAAGAAAAAGATAAGAGAAAAGGATCTAGCTATTGCAACCTAGACATCCTTTCAGATAGCTTGAGATCTACTCTTAAGATGACTTCCTTCAAACATGTCCTTCTCCTTGCTCAGCACCAATACCTGGGTGGTTGGGAAAGCACCCAGCAAAAGGGGAAAGAAAACAAGGTATGTGTCACAAAACTAGTCTAGGATAACAAGATAAGTAAAGAAAATAAGAATAGGCCAGGGTTCATCATAAGATGAAGATAACATGAGTATGAAACTATATTCAAAAGAAACTTGCCATTAACAATTATATTAAAAAGGATTTGCATGTAAGATAATTATGTCTGCCTAACTAAGTAGGGTTGAGGCACCTACCGGACCTCTAACCTATAGGTGAGGGGAGAATAAGACATTCCTAGTCACCTATAAAATTATATAGGGGAGAATAAAAACATTCCCCAAGGCAATTAAATACATGTCCTTTGTGGGTGGTTGTACATAAGTACCACAACTTTAAATTAAATAGAACATAAATCTACATTCTAGAAAAGTAGAAATGGAAAGAGTAGTCATAATATTCAATAAGCATGGAAGTGGGGTATAAGACCCAAACAAGAAGAAATTATAATCTGATTTGAGGCATGAACAACATTAGGATTCAAGAATAGAAGATTTAGGGTTCATTTAAGCCTCATTAGGGAAATATTGGGTTTGGCTGCAATTATCCCAAAATAGGGTGTAAGGGTTGCACATACATAAAGGGGGATTGCACATATCTCTCTTACTGATATCAATTACTAACTTTCACCACTTTTATTGAGTCCAAGTTCCACTTTGCCTATTTTCAATGTATTAACATGTATTAGAGTACATAGTGCACAATAATGTATACAAATCCTAATTTCAGAATTTTTTTGCAAAAGTCAGATTTAGATTTTGAAAATATCACCAATGAACTTATTAGGTTCTCCTGATGAAGAAAAATATTTTTATGTTAATTTTGGAGTTATGATGATTAAGATGTAATTTTTATAGATTTTATGCATCAAATTCAATTTACAAAAACCACCCTTCGTCAAACCATGAAATAAGATCTTGAAAATATGTTTATCAGATAGAGATTAATTTTCCAATTCCAAAACATATTTATTTTTCAAAATTGGATAAGCAGAATAGAAGATATGAATTTTTCAATACTAACCAATACGAAATTGTCACATCATCAAACTGATTGAGATAATTGAAGAGAGAGGGAGAGGGAGAAAACACCATTTGACCCAAGATCAGGTTTGAAGTTGCATAGGTAAACAAACTAGAGCTTCTAGAGAAGGTAAAATAGCAATAAACCAAAACCCTAGAAAAACATGGTAAATAGAGATGGAGATCATCGATTTTAAACATAGAAGCATGAGTTTTAAGCATGTACTAAGTAATATATGAGAAGGGGGTTAATAAAACTTGCCTCTAGGATTTTCGCTCTTTAAATGTAATTGGGTTGATAACACCAAAGGAGTTATAGTGGATGAATTGGGTTTCACTTTAGTGAACTTTGAAAAGATTGGCGAGAAGGGTGAACCATTCATATTGGCATCACAGGCAAAACAAATATTCTATATTGATGATCCTGCAAATGATAAATGGTCAGTTGTTCTTCATGGTAAAAGACAATTCATTGAAGATCCTATAGATGAAGAAGAGTACTATGATAAGTATGATGACTCCAGTCCATTCTCAGTTGGGTTGCCAACTCCACAAAATATTGAAGCTAATGATGACTTATATGTGTGCGGAGATCACAATGAAGGATTGTTAATTGATAAAAGGTCACAATTTTAGAGGCATGCATGTTTATATTTTTTATTGAAGCTAAATGTTTGTTTTTTTAATATCAATATCATTTTCAGATTTGATGTTTCATTATCTTTTAGTTAATACAAATGCTAAATGTTTGCCTTTTTAATGACATTTTCATATGGCTGACCATGATGATCATGATGTCCATGATGAGCATGAAGTCCATGATGAGCATGATGTCCATGATGAGCATGGCGAGGATACCAATGTAAGTTCTTAAAACATATCCTATATTTCTATAAAATTCATTATCTTCTAGTTATGTCATATATCCCATATTTCTATATTGGGCTAATTCAGTGTGTTTATTTTTGTCAAATTTTAGGTTGATGATGCACATGTACCCACTGAAGCACTGGAGGAACTTGATGCGCATCACCAAAGACTTAACAAGAAAAGGGGCATCACTCTATTGAAGAAGTTAATAGCGCTAAGTGGCAGTGGATCCATATTGGTTGTGGAGTTTGATAATGGAGGAAATGTAATTGGAGTGAACCGCAATAATTTTGTAAACTATCTTGGGGTTGTCACTCGAAGCCATTGTGGTGTTAAGTATGATAATTGGCATAAAGTTCCTCAGGCGAAGAAAGACATGATATGGAAGGATTTATGTGTGAGTTGTTATTATTTGCAATTCTATTTTGTAGATTACAAATTCTATTATTTGCAATTCTATTTTTGGATACTAGTTAATAGCAATTCTATTTTACAGAATTTGTTTGCATTGGATGAGAAGTTGCATCGTAAAAGTGTGATGCAACACACTAGAAAGATGCTAAGGAACTATAGGATAAATCTCAACAGAGAATACATAAAAGATGGTGATAAGAAGAAGAAGTCAACCCTTGAACAATGGAACTTCTTGGACAAAGAAGATTGGGACACGTTTGTTGCTTCAAGAAAATATGAAGAATTCAAGGTATTAGGCGTCACTCCCAATTTAATTAATATACATTGTATTCACCTATTCAAGATTAAAATTTAGTGCTACTAGCCAAATCATTAATGTGCATACTAACTAGGCCCTTAGTGAGGCACAAAAAGCAAGGAGTGTACTGAATGTGCATGACCACACTATGGGTCCAAAGGGCTATGCAAGTGTTTGACAAAGACTACAGGCAGAGTCTGATGCTAGTCAGGAGTCCTCTACTACATGTGCCACACCCATGCCTCACCATGATGTCTGGATAGGTGGAAGGCAAAATAAGAAGGGTGAAATAAAGAAGCCCGTAACTGCTGAGGCGGCTGCGAAAATGGTAAAATACAACTCTTAGAGCAATCATTTGAATATTGATTATTTATGGTGTTAACTTACCAATTTCTATTGATGGTGATTAGCGGGAGCTGCACGAGTAGAAGAAACAAGGCATGTTCATCCCTCAGGGCACAAGGGATGAATTGACAGTTGCTCTGGGTAACCCAGAGCATCCTGGACATGTTAGGGGTGCAGGCGCTGGTGTGGGCATCAAAGCATTCTTTGGGCCATCCCTGCGCAAACCCAGAGTGGGACTTTCACAAGAAGAGGTAACCTATTCTTTTTTTAGAATGTTACTGCAAAAGGGAATTCAATAATAAGAAGCTAATGTTTCTTTTATCCATGTATAGGCGAATAAAAGAGTCGAGGATATAGTTTCTAAGAAGGTCAAGGAAGAATTGATGCGGTGGCAGGCATCTCAGGCTTCCAATCAGCCTATGGCGACCCACTCTTCTCCTGATGCACAGACTGAGAGTAATCCTGTAGACCCACCACCTAACACGTCTGTTGTAAGTATTGTTTATGACATTGTAGCTAGTCTTTTCAAGATGATATGTTTTCAAGATGATTTGTATATGTGTATAACATTCTTTATGTAAATTTGTAGGCGTTGAAACCATGCCGCTTAAGAATGCAAGACTGTGTTGTTGTAGAGGTGCAGGATTACTCGTCCCTTCCTGGGGCAACGTTTCACAAGACTCCAATGCCACAGGACTACGTTCGTGTGAATCCGATACGTGTATTACCCAATTGGAGGGAAGCTACATTGCCATATGCTCACCCGGATATTGATACACTTACTGAGGCAGAAGGCGGGGTGATATTGTGGCCCAAAGAAAATGTCGTCTACACTACTGAAATTGTAAGATAAATTTACATTACTTAAGATTGTTAATGTGTATATATGAGGTCAATTGATCTGAAATTATATATATATATATGTTAAAAAGAAGACACCTGGAGCATCTAGGCCTCCACCTCCACTTCCTGCATTACCAAGTTGGGTTCCAACTAACCTAAAATACCCATTAGGTCCTGCTTATAGGGGAATGGCATGTTCGCTATGGGCACATAATATGCATTGCCCTATAATTATTTCTTTAGAAGTGAATTAGGCAGGTCAATCATACGAAATCTCTTTATTTATACAAGATATTATTGAGTTGTTTATATATGATTGGATGAATACATCAATGATAGAGACATGGATAAGGTGAGATCTTGTTTATACATCCATATACCTTGTGTAAGATTCGGTGATCTGGTTTCTTATATATTAATGCATACGTAATACATGTTTTGCAACTACTAAGTCAAAAATTAATGTAAACAATTTGCATTTGACCGTGTGGGATTTTTTATTCCATCATTGATAAGTATGGTAGCTAAAGACCCCGATAGTTTTCAACAATACTGTATAGATGGTTTTACAATTTTCGGTCAGAAAAAGAAGACGATAATAATAGCTCCATTCAATGTCAAGTAAGTTTACTTTACTTATAATTTGGACTTTACAAGTAAGTTTACTTTACTTATTAATCTTTAACTTTTTTACCTCTAGCGGTAGGCATTGGGAGTTACTAGTTATTCTCCCCAGGACATTCACTATTTATTATCTAGATCCTGCGGGGAGTACATTGAATACTAAAATTGGACACGTAATGAGAATGCCATTATTCTGGTGAGAAATATTTCATTTTTATATCCGTTAACATTTGTTATTACATTACTATTTAATTATGCAATTTACTATGTTACATTAACATGTAGGGGTTTAGATGCATTAAAAAATGCTGGAGGAAAGGTCCCCAGGAAAAAGAACCAGGCAATAATTTGGGAGAACGTGAAAGTAAGTTCTCAACTCCAATGTATATATTATTTATGTGAACTGTGCTTAGTTGTATTTTTTAATATTTTGTATGTTTCAATTTATAGTGCGCTACACAAGACAACGGTTGGGCATGCGCATACTATGCGATGCGATTTATGCAGATGATTATCCAATATGACGCATTGGACATCGATACCATACATGAGGTATTATATATAGTCTCATTAGTTAGTATGAAATATATCAATCTTATTTTTATATTATTACTTATATATATACATCATTCTCTTTGCAGGTGTTTAAAACTGACCACACTATAGGTAAACGCCTAAAAGATGTACATGCTCCATATACGATAGAAGTATTAAATGAAGTAAGAGAAGAATGGGCAAGAGCCATACAAGCAGTGGCGACTGTAAGATATAATTGGGATGCTGATAGCGATGTTGAATGATATTTTGTAATTGAATATTTCTAAATATTTATACATGTATGAATGTTTATATATGTATTTGAATGTTTCTACATGTGTGAATGTGAGAATTGAATTGATGTATGAATGTATCTACTTGTGTGAAAAGTATATTTGTTGATTTTACAGGTTTGTGACTTGTTTGTTGGCTGATATCAATGAATGTCGTAAACCTACAGTTTAGAAAACTGAACTGTAGGTTCTCATCCTGCTGACCAGCCACAACAGACCTGCAAACTGATAAGAAAAAAAAATTCAAATATAGGCGTCGGTTATTTATAGAAAATTGTCATCAAAGGCTTACAACATCAGTTATTGGATAAAATCCGCCGCCTAATGTGACAAACAACCCGACCATGCAGGAAAGCACGACTGTGGCGGAAAAAGCGTCGATTATTAGTATAACACCAACACCTATAGTACTAAATATGGCCGTGGCGTCTGGGAATATGGCGTCGGTGTTTTAGTTGCAAACCGACGCAGATAGTGTCCTACATGGCGCCCTTTTTGTGGCGCGAAGCCTTTTGGTGTCAGCGTACTTTAAATCACTGACGCCTATCGGTGCCCTGCTGGCGCATTTTCGGTGACGCGAAGCCTTTTGGCATCGGTTATAAAACCAATGCCGAAGAATTTGACCTTTAGCGGCGCCCACATAGGCGTCGCTAAAAGGGCATAAACAACCAACACCAAAGGCCTATTCTGTAGCAGTGATATGCATCTTCTAGTTCATGATCAATTTTATTTGTTTAAATAATTTGAACCCATATTTTTCATCTAAGCATACTTTCTTCTTAAGCAACCCTTAGATACATCTCTCATATGCTTAGCAACCCTTTTTCCATCATTCCTATTTAGGTTATTTAACTTGATTTTAATGCATTAAAAGTTTAAACAAAATGACACATTTTTGCTTAATTGTTTTCTTGAATCCAAATATAAAATGACTAATTATTATCCACCCAATATTCATGTCCCCTATCTTTTTTATCTTTTTGAGAAACTTTCTTGGAGGAAAGAGAAAAATAGAATATTTATAATTTCCTTTATGTTTGAAAAGTTTAGTAAGAAAAAAAAGGATAACTTATCATCCATGTTAACTATTCCTTATTTATATTTTTGAATCCAAATCTTTTCTCTTCCTCTTTTATTTCTAATAAACATTTTTCAATAATATGCGAGAAGAAAAAGTGAGAGAATAACACTACTTTCCTTGAACTCATTTAATCATAAAGTAAATAAAGGAAACATATATATTTTCTTTCTATGTCAAACTTCCTATGAATTCAATAGTTGTGGTAACTTGCATGAAAGTCCAAGTTTTAAATTTTATAGTTGGAAACTTGCACTTAAGACCCTAAATTTATTTTATTCTTAAAGAAAATTGGCATGTGACACTAACTGTGTATTATCTAGATACTAAGGGTGACGAAGTAGACAGTGGGGGACACACATTGAAAATGACATTATTCACGTGAGTAAATTTTTATATTTATATCTGTTAACATTAATTATTACATGATTATTTACTGATACAATTCAATGTGTTACATTAACATATAGGCCTATAAAAGTTTTCGAAAAGGTTGGAGGAAAGGTGGACCAGAAAGAGAAAGTGATAAGTTGGGAGAATGTTGATGTAGTTTTCAGACTCCAATGCATATTTATGCCAACTATGCTTACTTTTATTTATTAACAATTTGTATGTTGAAATTTATAGTGTCTTGCAAAAGAAAATGGTTGGGCATGCGGATACTACGTGATGTGGTATATGGACATGCTTGTCAGATATGGGGCATCAGACATATACATAAAAAAATATAATATATATATATATAGTTCTATTCATCATAAGTAAATATAGTCTCATTTAATAATATGAAAATATCAAACTTTTTATTATATATGTCATTCTCTTTGTAGGTGTTGCAACCAAAAAAACTCTTTACAATAGCACAACTAGATGAAATACGAGAATCATGGACACAAGCTTACGTTACGGATGTAAACTTTGAATTTGATAGGGATAAAGATTGAGTTTTCTAAATTTTGATGTCATTGTTGATATGTATACATGTGGTTCTTATGACTTCTTCTAATTCTAAATTTGATGCAAGTAAGTTATTGATGCATATGTAAATGATGATCTATATACATGTGTGTGGATGTAAAGATGAATGAATACATCAAGAATTTTATTTTTACATGTCATGAGAATGGAATTAGTGAATATGTGAATGAATTTTTAAGATGAATAAATAGAGTTATGTTTGCACATGTGATGAGAATAGAATTAGAGAATGAATCTTGTATGTGGGTGGATTGTGTGCTATTGCAAGTTTTGTAGGTTTATTGCTGATGAATGCATATTCATCAGGAATTTCAATTACCATCTTGGGTCAAAAGTCAACTCAATACATCCAATTTCAATTACTAAATATCAAAATGTGCACAATTTCTTAATTGGTCCAATTATCATGATTTTAACTGAAATTATGTTGATTTGATGCAGGTCTTGATGAGGTTGAACAATCAGTTGGGACCCACCTTCCACTCAACATTGGCTCTGACCAATCGGTTTGACCAAACGGTCTCACCATTCGGTCTCACCATTTAGTTTCAAGACCGTATGGGTGACCTCTACCCCAAGACTGTTTGGACCTTACTCTTTTCCATAATCGTTTGGTGTCACTACATTCAAGACCGTATGGGTGACCTCTACCCCAAGAATGTTTGGACCTTACTCTTTTCCATAATCGTTTGGTGTCACTACATTCAAGACCGTTTAACGTCGGGAAGTCAAAATCGTCTGGGCAACTCAAAGGAAATGGCACAAGCTTTCCCTCTTCTTCGTCCTTGGTTCCCACCTGCAAACCCTAGCTCGCTGCAGCAACATAACCCTCCACCACCATCATCAGTTGTATCCTAACTCGACCTGCAACAACTCCGACGATGTTGCTGTCCTCATACCAGCAGCCTTGGCACTTCCGTCGTCCTCCCTTGCCACTATCGTTTCCCAGTGACCGGACTCAAGACCGAACAAGAAGGGATGACCGCTCGATGATCGGAGGTCACAGAGACCATTTGGGCACTCAGGGATACCACACTGTTTGGACAAACCAAACTATTTGGACTCATCCACGCAAGACCGATAGAGCAAGATCTCCAAGATCGTTCGGATAGGTATCGATCCCAAGACCATTTGCTCCAGGCCATTCTTCAAGACCATTTGCATCACCAAACCATTTGGACAACAAAACCATTTGAACAACTGATGGAGCTTCCACTCACGTGGAATTGCGCGTACCACTAAAATCTTAAAGATAGTAAATCTTTAGGTTTAGCCTTGCTTATACTAGATTGAGAACTCCACCCACGTATGCTAGGATACGTGGAAGTCTTATCGTAGTACAATTAAGGGTCGATTCCATAGGACAACGGTCTTGTTGAGAGAAACAAGATGAAAAACGTTAGAATCTCACTTAACCTCTTAGCAGTTAGTTTCTAGATCGAAAAGTTTGGTTTGGTTGTTTTAAATTAAGTACAAGTAAAGTAGAGCTAGAAAGTAAACTTAAGGATTTTAACATTTATAAAGGGCCACTAGGATGTGATCGGCTTTCGCCATCACTACACATTGATCAAAACATGAAACATAAAACATAACCTACAAAAAGAGTCTAAACAGCTAGTATCTTTGTAGATTTAGTTTCCTTTCGGAGAACTAACTATGAGAAGTGTGGGAATGTTGCAATGCCAGCCATCCCTAAATGAATGGTCACCTACTTCACATCATTCCCTTCACAAAGTGTGTTCCTTGACTTATAAAGATTGTACTTTCATACATCAACTGATTCCATTTCATAGTATGAAAGTACAATGACGAAAGTGAGTTTACTCCACTTCTTGAGAAACACTCCTAGATACTGAAACAGATGCATGGTGGATACATGCATCAAGAACCAACATTCAATCGAGATTCGAATCTGATAGTACAAACATAGATAATTCATACTAAAAGATAAAAGATAACACGAGTTGGTGATCAAGCAACAAGCATTCATTAAACGATTGATGTTGAACTGAAAAGAAAGTATATCTCTATTGCAAACTATGGATTACATTGCATGAAATGAAAACATGGGTAGCGGGGCTACTCCCTACACCCTAGTGAATGAGACTACTCGCTCATAGCTAGGACAAAGAAGGAGGTGAGAAGAGAGAGAGAGAATGAGATACCCACAAAGGAGAGAGGAAAGTCAACCCCTTGGAAGGAGAGACAATGACGATCTTCACACTTCATAGGTTGCTTAATGATGAGGTCTCCTCTTCCCACCTTCTTTGGCGAAGAGCGAGGAAGCAACTTCAGGATGGAGTGTGGATCTCAGACCGGCAGCCTTTGGGCAGAGGATGGAGGTTGGAATAGCTCTAGAGTAGTAGAGGCAGCCTCTGGATGTCTGAAACTTGATGCCTTTGGGAGGAACCCTCGGGCCTTATTTATAGGCTTTAAGTGAAGCCCAAATGGTTTGGGAAATTTTACTTTGAAACCGTTTGGATCCTGAAATTGTTTGGGCTCTGAAACCGTTTGGGCTCTGAAACTGTTTGGACTCTGAAACTGTTTGGACCCTGAGATCGTTTGGGCTCATGCGGTCTTGAGACCGGTTGGCTTCATGCGGTATTGAGACCATGTGACTCCATGCGGTCTTGAGACCGGTTGGCTTCATGCGGTCTTGAGACCGTGTGACTCCATGCGGTCTTGAGACCGGTTGGCTTCATACGGTCTTGAGACCGTATGACTCCATGCAGTCTTGAGACCGGTTGGCTTCATGCGGACTTGAGACCATGTGACTCCATGCGGTCGCGAGACCAGTTGGCTTCATGCGGTCTTGAGACTGGTTGGCTTCATGCGGTCTTGAGACCGTGTGACTCCATGCGGTCTTGAGACTATGTGAGGCTTTTGTGATTTTTTAATGTCTTTTTCTATAAGTAAAAAGGGAGGAAAGTTAATGTAACAGTATATTTGCAATAACACCCCCTAACTTAGAGTCTAGCTTGTCCTCAAGTTAGATAGAGCTGATGCATGTAATGGCGAGGCGATTTTATTTAATTAAGATTTCCATACTCTTGCTCTAATTCTAAACCAAAGGTCTCCTAAAGTTGTATAGGGGCCTTTGCTTGCCTTAACTATTTTAGGTATTGAGAGTTTCTTGGATCTCAGGTTTCTTCCATCTCTTGTAGCCTGCATTGGGACCACTTTTTGTTCTGTGCATGCCATTGATTCTAATCAGTTTTATACTTCTCTAAAAATCCTACCGGAAGCTAGAGTGGGTATGAGGGTTGGCTAAAGGCTTGATGTGTAACTCCCCTTTCAAGTGGGGGAGGGGTTGTCAATGCTTTTAGGATCTCACTACCGGGCATGATACATCTGCCTTTGTGAGGGCAGCTGAATGTACCGGCCGGGAGAGTCCTTTGTCAACCTTTCATATATTTGGATACCTTAGGATTTCACTACCGGGCACGACACATCTGCCTTTGTGAGGGCAGCTGAATGTACCGGCCGGGCGAAACCTTTATTGGTTCTTCATATAGATCCTTATTCATGGCACAACTCTCATATTTTTATTCAACACTCTGGCTTTTATTCGTAAACTCACATGGTTAGGATTTGGATTTTTAGGAATTTTGATTTGGGCGGCCAAGCCTCTTTTATTTGAAGAGAAGAAAGTTGTTCTTAGAGTTGCTCGACATGCACTTATTTGGTTTCTACTAGTGGTCCACTTGCAAGGCTTCATGATTTGGATGTCACCTGATGTCCCTCCCCTCCTTGAGAGTATTCAGCTTATTTCGGCCCTGATGTTGACCTGTGGAAAGTCAGATGTAGAATTGAAGCAAAAGCATGAAAATCGAGTGTGAAGATAATTTATTAGTTTGCCATTACATGTCTATGTGCTATTCTTGTTGTTACTCCTTAGAACTAACTGGATTCTAAAGTTAGTTGGGTATGACTTTGTTCCTAGAGGGATATTATTCTTTATGAACAAGATTTATTATTTAAAACAAAAACTAAGTGTGCAAAAGAAAAATTTTGTGCAGGATTGAAAGAGAAGATAGAGAGGGAAAGATTTAAAAATGATACCTCGCCCTTGTCCAGTGTACTCCCCCCCAACTTATCACTCACTCTATCCTCAGAGTGTCAAAGTGATAGGTTGAGAAGTACAAGGACAAGGGCATCAGGCGGCGGTTAGTCCTGCATTAGCTCCATGTGTGTGAAGAAGATTAGCGGCAAACTTTCCTCGTAACGTGTGGTAATCCACATCTATCATGTCCTCTACTAGTTGTCCAAGGGCCATAATGGTGTACATCCAGTAGAGGATGTGTAAGCCACAGTTGTTCGACTCGCGGAGCTACTGTGGGCATTTGTGGCTGAAGGCGGGGCGATGAAAGTGTTCTTTACCGTATGCCCGTGTGTGCTTGCTGAGAAGGGAATGTAGATGGTCAACACACTCCTTCGCCACTTCTTCTATAGGCGTTCTTGGTGTTTTAGTGTATTGTTGCTTATCTGGATTGTACTGACTGTCAAAACTGTTGTATATGATTGTTGGTCCGTCGTGAAGATTTGTTGCCAACAACATCCAGTGTTCTGAATGAAGGAAAGGAAGCATGATAAACTTCGAGGTCGTATATTGTAGGAAGGAAATGAGTGCCTCAGTTGTTCCGAAGTTCTTTAGCTTTACGAGATCGTCCTTCATATACGCGGATGTCATATAGGTTGTAGGGTGATTCTATCCGAGAAGAAATTGATAGGCGGCCATCAAACTTACAGATAGAGATCCTTTTGTTTGTACAGTTTTGCATAGCGCGTCTGCCATGACCAGAATGTCACCGAACATGAAAATGAGATCATCTTTCTCGACGTAAAGCCTTGACATGATGAGGCGAAGTTCATTGTCAGAGAGGATTTTGCAAGCGCTGAGGTCAAAATTGGGGAATGTTGGTGAAATGGCAAACAGGGGGACCATTTATGAAGATGATCTGTTAATGGTCACCCCGGTTAGCAACTCAGTAACCCCTTCATCATCCGCCATATCGAAAGAGTAAGGGTCCCATATCTTCTTCTCGGGGACCTTGGCGGGCTGTTGTTTCTCCAACTCCTCTATTGTTTGCCTGAATGGCTGTTTTGGAGGATGTTGGATGGCCGAAAAGAGATAGCGAGGAACGTCGTTAGGTGACATAGTTGGGTCCTTGAAGAACCTTCTATCATAGATTATCTCTATGGCGTAGAGACCTCGCAGAGAATGAAAATCCTCTGTGGCCAGTTCAGTGAAAGGGATTTGTTGGTTGAGCGCTTGAATGTGACGTATAGCGTAGAAAGCACAATCCCTAGATCCTTCTTGTGTTTGGGCATGGGGTTGATGATTTGGAACCAGGGTTAGTTCCAACCATTGTGGAGGGATGGGCATGCATCCCAGATTAATTTAAGTAGCCAGAAAGGGATGCATCTGGCCTCCCCGACTTCGATACCAACAAAATTAATTATTCCATCCTTTATTTCACTGGCGCAGAAAATGTACACCTTGGCGTCTCGAGCGGCGGTGTCGACTATCATAAGTAGCTAGTGACCAGAAACTTGAAAGGGCACGGTTATATAGCGTGCCTTTCTGGCGATTCCCCTCTGCAACCGTTCGATTTATTTCCTTTGTAATTTTTTGTATATAAGACTCATAGCTAGAGCAGGTGATGTGTTAAGAACTGGTTTCTGTCGCTTAGAGCTTTTGTAAGTTTCGATAGAATTGGAAAAGAGGACACGGAAGACTGTCATCTTCACCGCTGATTGTGGTCGAAGGATGGAGCGGAAGTCTTCATGTGTCAACTTGTGCTGAGTCTTCGCATTTTGGTAAATAATATTGCCCCTGTCTTTGGCATCATCTACTATAGTGTTTAGGATGAAGATGTCTTGAGCATCTAGAGTAGAGATGGTCGTCATATCTAGATCGTGCATCTTATGCGGTAGAGGTGGCGGCGGGGGAAGCTCCCGTGGAAGGGGGAAGAAGTCATCTCCAAATCATCAATGTAGTGTTGCAGATGTTCTTCTTTATCAGAATCAGAAGCAGAGTCAAGGTCTTCATTTGTATCTAAACTGACTCTTTCAGATTCTTCTTGTTCCGGGGGAAAGGGCACTGATTGGTCTGGTGTAGAAAGGTGTTGAGCTGATGTTGCTTGTTGTTGACTTGTGTTGGTTCCGAGTAAACATTGTTGGAACTCAGCAAAAGCTACTTCTTTAGCAGATTCCCCCAGAGATCCCATTGTTGAATAGTCAAGAAACTAATCCCCGTAAGACATATTAACGTTGTCATTGTGAGTCGGGGATTTGGGATCTTTATCACCGTCGTGGTGATCTTTCTGTTGTTGTGATGCAGCTCCTCGGCTGGGGCCCTCCCCAGCATTATCTGGGTCGTCAAATTGGTCGTCTGAGGAGGTGCTATTATTGAAGTTAGCCGAGGAGTCAGAATCCTCATCATTATTGTCGTCTTCATCATCTTCTTCGTCTGCCTCTTTATCTGTTATCTTCTTTGGTGGAGGCTTCCTACACTTCCGATGGAGTGCTTGTAGCTCGTCGAAAGCCACTTGCGTATGCTCATGTGTTTCAAGCAAAGCGTCGTGGGCCTCTTTAAGATCTGAATATCGAGCTTCGGCGGAGAGGAGTCGTGCAGAGAGATCTGTTACTTGAGTTCTCAGTTGGTTGATTTCATTGTTGGATGACTCCTCTTGTCGGTTATTTAGCTGTGTGAGGGTGGTACAGATGTCATCCAAGCACATGCTTAAAGCAGTTTGTTGCTGCTTAAGCTCGCGTAGAGTTTCTAGCAGGGGTTGATTCTGCACAGAAATCCTGTCGACCTGCTTGACCAGATCGTCTTGCTGGCCTTTCACTTCAAGCACCAACTTTGCCAGTTCTTGCAGGAAGTCGTCGAGGTGGTCGACTTTCATGGCCGCTGCTTTCTGCTGTTGGTGGATGCTGGAAATGATGCCTGGAAAGGCAAGGTTTTGTGCATCGATCTTGGCGACCTGTGTAGATAGACCTTGTACACAATAAAAAAATAGATTGTAAAATGTTAGAAGGGTCGGTGAGGAGGTTTCAAATAGCGTCAAATTGACGTCTGAATTCCTCACCGATGTTTGTGAAGTGTACCCCAGATGTGGAAGGGTGGTGTGACTGGGGTCGGGGTGGAAAGGTGGTAGTGCCTTGTGAAAGAGACATTGTTGATGGTCCCGCGAACTGCGTGGTGACCATAGATGGAGTCACCAGCAGTGTCGGGTGGTGGTGGATGAAAGAAGTGGTGATTGTCTGGGTGAGAATGGTGGGGGTGAAAATGTTGAGGAGAAAAGGGTGGAGATGGGAGCAGAGTAGGTGAAGCCGGGTGTTGGAGCGGAGAATGGGGTACCCGGGGAGAAAAAGGGTGAAGTGGAGGAGGATGTGGGTGGAGGCATTGGTGTTGGGATTGTTGTATAGAAAGGTGGGAGGATGGTAGATGGTGGGGTAGTAATGGGTGGTAATATGGTGGGGGTGGTGGTGGTGGTCAGCTCATCATGTAGGCTCATGATGAATGAGCCTAATGATGAGGTATTTTTTAGCTCCTCCGGTTGAGGGAGTTCTGTCTCTGGTTGGAGTTTTGATGTTGGCGTCCCCAACAGCTGTGGTGGTTGCAAACGTGTCTTAGATGGTCGTTTTATTGGTATTTTTATTACCCTGGCTACCGGGGCGGTAATACTGAGCTCTGTCTGGCCCGCTTTAGTCTTCTTCTCTTGTACTTTGACCGAAGCCAGGAGTTTGGTAAGCTCTTCGTCAGTGAAGAGGAGCTTTTCTTTGTCATAATCCGCTAGCTCCGGAAGCGGAAGCAGACTTTTGGAAGATCGTACTGTAGGGAAGAAGATATAGTGTAATTTGACATCCTTTTCCTTGATAATGTAGGAATTCTTCAAGGTTTGCTTGTTGGTAAGGATGTCGCCCTTGATCTGTGTGCACCGGGGGAGTAATTTGTCCATTTTGAGATATTTGATAATGGAAGTTATGTGCCCGCCCATGCCGATTTCTTTTCCTATGGCGTAGGCTGAAAAGTTATGTATCATGTGCCGTCCAATGTTGACCGGCATTCCATTCAGAATGGACAAAAGAAGAAAAAGTTCAGCAGTGATAACATTTCCCCCCTCTGTTCTGGGGAACAACACATTGGTCAGAATTTTGTGAAGCGTGTGCACGAACCCAGAATGAATATTGGAGGCTTTGCAGGTCTTTGCCTCATAAGCTGGGATCCCTATTAGGGTTTTCCAAAAGCTGTGTCTATTGAATTGGGAGTTCTCTGTGCCAACAACTTTGGCCTGTTGAGATGTTCCGGGTTGTCTATGAAAATTTCGTTCAGAAGATTTTCTGTTATAACGACGTTGTTTCCAAAAAGTTTGGTGACCAGCCTACGGTCACCTCCGTCCCTTGTTCTGTGCATAATGTCCATCACTTATTTGGTGAGATGTGTAAAGAATTCTGTAGTGGGTTTGACATATGCAATTTTGGGGACAAAGCATAGTCTGGAGAGATTAGCGTTGTCTAGCATGGTGAGGATTCTGTCGTAGATCCCCATCTTGAGCAGTACGCTTGAGCAGATGTACTTTGTTGGTTTCAGTATTTTGTCGGTGGAGGGGAGGGTGTGGATGTAAAGGTTTTTTGGTGGTGGTGCGGTGGTGGTGAGTATTGAGAAGACAGGGGTAGTGGTGGTTGCAGGAGTGGTAGTGGGGGTGGTGGTAGCGGTTGATGGGATATGGCCAACTAGGGTTTGTTCCCTAGCAGTGGTGGGACAAACTTATTTTCTTGCTCACTTTTTTGGGGGTTGTTTGGTCGCAGCTTCTTGGACCTTTCATTTCCCCTTGGACTTTTCAGTTGGGGATTCTTCCTCGGAATGTGGCTCGTATTCAGAGCCTTCATCACTGGAAGAAATTTCTTCCACTTCTTCTTCAGGCTCCTCATCTAGACATTTGTTGATGCGGTCAATTTCACACATAACTGCTATGATGTTGACCTTTGGTGGGGCCTTTCCAATCTCGGTGTAGTTATCTATGATCTTTTGGAGTCTGCCTCGGTCCTCTATCAGTTCCTCGGTTGTCCAGAAGGGGTTGTTAGTAGTTCCGGCCATATCTGAAATTTTACAGAAAATCATGTGTTAGAATGTTTTGGATTTGCAATGATAACAAATTTATTAAAATTGTGGTGTGCATGTGTTAATGTTTTTGTTTGGGTTTTAGGTTTTAGTGGAATTCAAATAGATCAAATGGTTTTAAGACCGTTTGGCTCCAAACGGTTTCGGGACCATTTGGATCCAACAGTTTTGGGACCATTTGGCTCCAAATGGTTTCAAGACCGTTTGGCTCCAAACAGTTTCGGGACCGTTTGGCTCCAAATGGTTTTATGACCGTTTGGCTCCAAACAGTTTCAAGACCGTTTGGCTTCAAACGGTTTCAAGACCGTTTGGAAGGTGGAACGTCGGGGGCGCAGTGGACGGTGGAGAAGTGAAATTGGTGGCGATAGAGACGACGACGTAGGTAGAGATGATGGCGGTGATGGGGAAGGGGGCCATGTTGGTGATGTAAATGGTGGCGATGGTAAAAAATGGAGGTGGTGCAAAGACAGAAGCGCTGATGATGTGGTGTGCTGGTCTACCTTGCAGCTGCGGGTGAAGATGACGACGGTGATGCAAAGAGCGGTGGTAACTGAGGTGCGGTCGTCGTGAAGACACACGGAAACATGAATGACGGTGGCAGAGAGAACCTGCATCCCGGGCTACGCGAGAACAAGAGAAGGAAAGATGAAATAGTGCGTGTGAGGGTTTTAGAAAGCTCGAGTGTCAAAAGAAAGAAGAAGGAGAGGGGGTAGGGTTATATTTATAGGATTCGGGGGTTCACCTTACAAATTCCTGAGGTCAAACGGTTTCGAGATCGTTTGGCTCCAAACGGTTCAAGGCCGTTTGGCTCCAAACGATTTCAAGACCGTTTGGCTCCAAACGGTTTCAAGATCGTTTGGCTCCAAATGATCTTGAAGACCGTTTGGCTCCAAACGGTTTCAAGACCGTTTGGCTCCAAACGGTTTCAAGATCGTCTGGCTCCAAACGGTTTCAGGACCGTTTGGGAAGGCTTAGGTTTTGGATTTTTATATTTTTATGTTTTTTTTGGTTGTTTATGTGAATTTTTTTATTTTCAGATGAAAGATGACAATCCTAAATTAAACAAAGAAGATAAAAGATAGACGGTGATAGACAGATCTTGGGTTGCCTCCCAAGAAGTGCCTAGTTTTTACGTCATTGGCTCGACAAGGTTTTGATTTTGTTATGGTGATGTTGTGGGGTCTCTGATCTCAATAGTCTATCTCAGAATTTTGTCTGCTGCAGTATAGTATTTTTTCAATCTATGGCCATTGACTATCCTTTCTCCTCTATTGTCATCAAAAATTATGATGGCTCCAGTCGGGTATATGTGTTTGATGGTGAAAGGCCCAGGCCACTTTGTGCGGAGTTTTCCGGGGAACATTTTGAGCCTGGAGTTGAAAAGGACTTTATCTCCAATGGTGATGTCTTTTCTTTTTAGATGACCATCGTGCCACATCTTGGTTTGTTCTTTATAAATCCTGGCACTTTGGTAAGCGGTCATTCTGAGTTCCTCTAGTTCTTGTAGCTGGAGTTGTCTGTTTTCTCCGGCACTTTTAAAATCAAAATTCAATTGTTTAATGGCCCACCAAGCCTATTGTTCCAGTTCAACTGGAAGATGACATCATTTCCCGTATACCAAACGGAACGAGGTTGTTCCAATTGGTGTTTTATAAGCTGTTCGGTAAAGCCAAAAGGGCGTCAGGAAGCTTGGTGGACCAGTCAGTACGGTGTCTATTGACAGTTTTTTCTAAGATTGCCTTCAGTTGTCTATTTGAAACTTCAACCTGACCACTAGTTTGTGGATGGTAAGGCGTGGCGACTTTATGGTTGACTATGTATTTCTTTAAGAGGGCTTCGAAGCTTCACTCCAGAAAATGGGTTCCACCATCGGATATGACAGTTCAGGGGACTCCAAATCGGGCAAAAATGATATCTTTAAACATCTTAATGACTGGTTTGGAATCACTGGAAACTGTGGGTATAGCTTCTACCCATTTCGAGACATAGTCCACAGTGACCAGTATGTAAGAGAATCCATATGAAGAGGGGAAAGGACCCATAAAGTCTATCCCCCAAACATTGAAAATCTCGATCTCCTGCCACATAATGAGAGGGATTTTGTTTCTTTTTGAGTTGACACTTGTTGCATGATTTTACAAAATCATGGGAATATTTTGCTATTGTTGGCCAAAAGAAACCCGATTGTAGGACTTTCATGGCGGTCTTTTTCGAACTCATATGTCCTCCAGTGGGGCCGGAATGACAATGTTCTAGGACAGGAGTAATCTCTTCTTCAGGTAGGCAGCGGCGGAAAAGTCCATCTGCACATAGTCAAAAGAGATAAGGTTCGTTCCAATAGTATTGCTTGACATCGTGGAGGAATTTCTTTTTGTCATGGTAAGAGGAGGAAGGGTGAATGATTCCCGTAGCCAGATAATTTACTATGTCAGCATATCAGGGGAATCCTGTAGTAATTTTCATTAGCTGTTCATTGGGGAGGGAGTCTCGGATAGGTGCTTTATCATCATCCTCAACTTCAATATGGCTGAGATAATCGGTGACGACATTTTCCACTCCGCTTTTGTCTTTGATTTCCAAATCAAATTCCTGAAGCATCAACACCCAGTGGATAGGTCTGGGTTTTGCGTCTTGCTTTTGAATTAGATATCGTATGGCGGAGTGGTCAGTGTAGACGATGACCTTAGCTTCAATCAGGTAGGAGCGGAATTTCTCGAACGCATAGATGACAACTAAGAACTCCTTTTCTATAGTGGTGTAGTTCTTCTGTGCTTCATCGAGCATTTTAGATGTGTAGTATATTACATAAGGTTTCTTGTCATTTCTCTGCCCTAACACAGCCTCTATGGCATAATCGCTGGCGTCACACATGATTTCAAAAGGTTGTGACCAATCCAGGGATCTTAGTATGGGTACAGAGATAAAAGCATTTTTCAGAGTTATGAAACTTTGTAAGCATTCTTGGTTAAAATTAAACTCGATGTCTTTGGTCAGAAGTTGGGTCATGGGTTTTGCTATTTTTGAGAAATCTTTAATAAATCTTCTGTAAAAACCCAGCATGAGCCAAGAATGCTCGTACCCCTTTTACATCTTTTGGCGGTGATAATTTAGAGATAACATCAATTTTTTCCTTATCCACCTCAATCCCTATGTCACTCACTCTATGTCCGAGGACGACACCTTCAATTACCATAAAATGGTATTTTTCCCAATTTAGGATGAGGTTCATTTCCTCGCATCTTTGTAAGAATTGTCCAAGGTTGAGTAGATAGTTATCAAAGGAATCTCTGTAAACTGAAAAATCATCCATGAATACCTCCATTATAGATTCCGTTAACCCCACAAAAATAGCAGACATGTACCTTTGGAAGGTAGCAGGTGCGTTGCACAACCCGAATGGCATTCTTCTGAAAGCATAGGTCCCGAAGGGACAAGTAAAGGTTGTTTTTTCTTGATCTTCTGGGTGTATAGGAATTTGATAGAACCCAGAATAACCATCGAGATAATAGAAGAACTTTTGATGGGCTAGGCGTTCGAGGACTTCGTCAAGAAAAGGCATAGGGTAGTGATCTTTATGTGTTGATTTGTTTAATTTCCTGTAGTCGATGCACATCCTCCACCCTATCACAGTCCTTGTAGGTACTAGCTCATTTTTTTCATTTAGCACGATAGTGGTTCCTCCCTTTTTGGGGACCACTTGGACAAGGTTGACCCATTGGGAGTATGAAATTGGGTAGATAATACCAGCTTTCAGCAGTTTGAGGACCTCAAGGCAAACAATTTCTTTAAGATTGGGGTTCAGCTTTCTCTGGTGCTCTCTTGAAGGTTTAAATTCTTCCACCATGGGTAGTCTATACATGCATAAGGTTGGGTTTATACTTGTTAGGTCAGTTATTTTGTACCCAATGGCTTTCTTATGTTTCTTTAACTCAACGAGAAGCCTTTCTTCCTGGTCTTTCATCAGAGTGGAACTGATGATAACTGGACATAATTTTTCTTTGTCCAAGAAGACGTGTTTAAGTCCCGTTGGTAGAGTCTTCATCTCGGGAGCCTTGGGTGCTTATGTTGCTTCTAAAATAGTGACATATTTGAGCTCCTCAAAGGTGGCTGTTGGCGCTTCTTCAGCTTTTTCTAAGTGTTGCAAGCATTGTTGAACCAATTCATTGGCTGAGAATTCGACTTCTGGATTCGTTAGAACATTCTCTAACTCATCAGATGGCTCAGATATTTCCAATTGGGACATTTGATGTATTGCATCTAAGAGAAAAACCTCCTCTTGAATGCTGGGACCTTTCATGTTGTTGAGGACCTGGAATTGAATTGCTTCTTTTCCCAGTCTTAGAATGATAATGCCAGCTTCAACATCAATGAGCGCCTTGGATGTGGCAAGGAAAGGTCTGCCAAATATTATGGGGTATCTTAGAACCTCCTTGATATCCATAATGACAAAATTGCATGGGACATAGGCATCTTTGCCTATCCTGACTGGAATGTCCTCAATAATTCCTAGGGGTGCAGTGATAGTGGAATCAGCTAACTGAATTGTCATCATTGTGGGTAGCAAGTCAGTGAAACCCAATATTTTACACATGGAGTAGAGAATAATTGATATGCTAGCTCCTAAGTCAGCTAATCCCTTTTTGCTCGAATCATTTCCAATACAGCACTAAATACCGAAGGAACCAGGGTCCTTTTTCTTTGGCATCTTATTAAGAATGATATTGGAGGTGGTCTGAGCTAGTTTGAAAGTCTCTTGCTCTTCAGTGATGTACTTCCTTGATAGCAAAGTTTTCAGGTATTTAGCCCAAGCTGGTACTTCGGAGAGGGCATCGAGGAGCGGGATGTCGATATAGAGTTTCTTCATCGCCTCCTTGAATTTTTGGAATCTAGTGTCCATCTTAGTCTCTTTCAATCTTCCTAGATATGGTATCCCAGGTTTATATTGCGGGACCACTGACTCCTTGGGGGCTTGTTCCTTTTCTTTGCCTTTTTCAGTCTCTACAGAATTCTCAGTTGCTAGATTTGAGCTTGTATTTGGAACAAAGATAGGTGTATCATCATCATTATGAGTGATCCTTGTAGCTTCATGAAAGACACGGCCCAATCTTGTAGTGACGACATTCAATTGCTATGGTCTATTTTGATCATGACTAGGGTTTGACTCTGCTTGACCAGCAAAAGTGCATGCTGGTGGCTTCAGTTGGGTAGCAATTTGTGCTAGGTGAGCCTCCACAGCCTTCTGCTGAGCTTGTTGATTGGCAAGCATGGTTTGTTGTGACTATAACATCTGCCTGATCATAGTCATCTCGTCTTTTGGTTGGGAGGGGGCATTTTTATGAGTGAGTTTTTATTGTCCTTGATGTGGTTGTTGCGGAGGTGGTGCTAACTGAGGTTGCTACAACTGAGGGTGCAATTGTGGGTGCAGAGGAGGATGGGTATATTGATAGTAGGCAGAGGGATTTCTAGGGTAGTTGGATCTTGGGAATTTATTTCTGAGGTTCCCTTGATTTTGATTAAAGTTGTTTTGGAATCCAGGTGGCAACCTATTGGAGAATCCACCTTGTGTTTGATGTTGCAGGTTAGTAGTCCCCGCAGGATTCCCATACTAAAAACTGGGGTTGTTTCTTGGTTGATTTGGATTATAGTAAACTTGTCCCGGTATGGAATGAATGGAATTAACTTGTTCGGGCATCTGGTCTTCAGGGTGTTCGATGATTGGTTTATACTGTTGTTGTGGTGGTTGCATATCCATCATCACATTGTAAAGCAGACCACATGATAGTGTAGGGTGATTGGATGCGGGACAGGCTTCACAAGTCCCTGTAGCATCTTTAACCTGTTGGACTTGGGGGTTTTTCTTCTTATCATATTCTCCAAATGAAGTTTCAAGTGCCTGCTATTTGTGAGCTATAGTCTTTAAAGCTTCAACAATAGCCTTCATTTCCATTGATTCCTCAGCTTTATAAACTTTGAGGACTCCCTTACCGGATGATCGTCCCCAATTGGATTGGTTATCAACTCCAAGTGTAATGATTTTCCAAGCATCCTCGTAGTTCTTTCTCATAAAATTTCCTCCAGATGAGGAGTCCAGAAATTGCTTGATGACATCACTCACCCCCCTATAGAATGTTTCTATTAATTGATTTTGGGAGATCCCGTGATGAGGGCACTTCCTTAGAAGCTCTTTGAATCTTTCCCATGCTTCTACAAGTGATTCTCCAGGAAGTTGGGTGAAGTGGTTGATCTGCTCCCTAATTTCATAGGTTAATGAAGGAGGGAAAAACTTTTCCAAGAATGTTTCTTCCAAGGGAGCCCAGGTGGTGGTGATTGGTTCCCTATCAAGCGAATTGTACCAACTCAGAGCCCTTCCGGACAGAGTGAAATGGAAAAGATGTAGCATTATTGCGTCAAAGGCAACTCCAACTTGTAGGACAAGTCGACAAAATGCCTTGAATCTCTTCAAGTGATCCATGCAGTCATCTCCAGATCCACCAGAGAATGTGATTCCTTGCATGATTTGAATCCATTGTGTCCAGATTTCGAAGTTGGGTATGTTAATGATCGATAGATGAACTGGATGATTGTCTTCATAGTTCTTAGGTATGGCATAGTCCCTCAATTGCTTGTTTCTTAGTTCTAGCTGGGCAGCTTGGTTAGCTGCTTCGTTTTTAGCTCAGATGCGGGCCTGTTCTTCAGCTCAGATCTCTTCTTGAATCTGAGCACGGGTGTCGGCAATGAGTTGTGCTCTCTGAGCGGCTATGGCAGCATTGACCCTTTCCATTACTAACGCAGCTTGGCATTGATCTTCAACCATTTTCCTGGCTCTTTGGTGATTAAGTCTGATGCGGCGGTGGAAGCTTCTCTCTACCTCAGAGTTGTACTCTGGATCAGGGGAGAATCTGAGATTATGCGATGGTTGCATACACGTCTTCTACCTGAGTAGAGAAAGAAACACACCTTTTAGATGATGCATGAGGTATGATGAATTCAAGAAGATATGGACTAATGGTTAAAGGAAAGTGTAAAACCCTAACCAACTAGCAAGATAGTAAATGAAATTAAAATGTTTCGTTGTCCCCGATAATGGCGCCAATTTTTGATGGAGCTTCCACTCACGGGGAATTGCGCGCACCACTAAAAATCCTAAAGATAGTAAATCTTTAGGTTTAGCCTTGCTTATACTAGATTGAGAACTCCACCCACGTATGCTAGGATACGTGGAAGTGTTATCGTAGTACAGTTAAGGGTCGAATCCACAGGACAACGGTCTTGTTGAGAGCAACAAGATGAAAAATGTTAGAATCTCACTTAACCTCTTAGCAGTTGGTTTCCAGATCAAAAAGTTTGGTTTGGTTGTTTTAAACTAAATAAAAGTAAAGTAGATCTAGAAAGTAAACTTAAGGATTTTAACAATGATAAAGGGCCACTAGGATGTGATCAGCTTTCGCCACCACTACACATGGATCAAAACATGCAACATAAAACATAACCTTCAAAAAGAGTCTAAACAGCTAGTATCTTTGTAGATTTAGTTTCCTTTCGGAGAACTAACTACGGGAAGTGTGGGAATGTTGCAATGCCAGCCATCCCCAAATAAATGGTCACCTACTTTACATCATTCCCTTCGCAAAGTGTGTTCCTCGACTTATCAAGATTGTACTTTCATACGTCAACTGATTCCATTTCATAGTATGAAAGTACAATGATGGAAGTGAGTTTACTCCACTTCTTGAGAAACACTCCTAGATACCAAAACAGATGCATGGTGGATACATGCATCAAGAACCAACATTCAATCGAGATTCGAATCTGATAGTACTAATGTAGACAATTCATACTAAAAGATAAAAGATAACACGAGTTGGTGATCAAGCAACAAGCATTCATTAAACGATTGATGTTGAACTAAAAAGAAAGTATATCTCTATTGCAAGCTATGGATTACATTGCATGAAATGAAAACATGGGTAGCGGGGCTACTCCCCGCACCCTAGTGAATGAGACTACTCGCTCATAGCTAGGACAAAGAAGGAGGCGAGAAGAGAGAGAGAGAACACCATCCCCATAAAGGAGAGAGAGGAAAGTCAACCCCTTGGAAGGAGAAAGAATGACGATCTTCACACTTCACAGGTTGCTCGATGATGAGGTCTCCTCTTCCCACCTTCTTTGGCAAAGAGAGAGGAAGCAACTTCAGGATGGAGTGTGGATCTCAGACCGGTAGCCTTTGGGCGGAGGATGGAGGTTGGAATAGCTCTGGAGTAGTAGAGGCAGCCTCTGGACGTCTAAAACTTGCTGCCTTTGGGAGGAACCCTCATGCCTTATTTATAGGCTTTAAGTGAAGCCCAAACGGTTTGGGCAATTTTACTTTGAAACCGTTTGGATCCTGAAACTGTTTGGGCTATGAAACCATTTGGGCTCTGAAACCGTTTGGACTCTGAAACCGTTTGGACCCTGAGACCGTTTGGGCTCATACGGTCTTGAGACCGGTTGGCTTCATGCGGTCTTGAGACCGTGTGACTCCATGCAATCTTGAGACTGGTTGGCTTCTTGCGGTCTTGAGACCGTGTGACTCTATGCGGTCTTGAGACCGGTTGGCTTCATGCGGTTTTGAGACCATGCGACTCTATGCGGTCTCGGGACCGGTTGGCTTCATGCAGTCTTGAGACCGGTTGGCTTCATGCGGTCTTGAGACCGTGTGACTCAATGCGGTCTTGAGACCGTGTGACTCCATGCGGTCTTGAGACTATGTGAGGCTTTTGTGATTTTTTTTGTGTCTTTTTCTGTAAGTAAAAAGGGAGGAAAGTTAATCTAACAGTATATTTGCAATAAGAGAGGAAAGTTAAAGATTCTATCTAATTTATCTGAGAAAGAGTGTAGAAAACTAAGGAAAATTACTAAGATAACATCACAAAATTGGAGGTTATCACCAACGAAAAATGTTTAATGGCCATCGGTTCTCAAGACCATTTGGAACCATTCGGTCTCAAGACCGTGTGGAACCATTCAGTCTCAAGACCGTGTGGAACCATTCAGTCTCAAGACCGTGTGGAACCATTCGGTCCTAAGACCGTTTGGAACCATTTGGTCCCAAAACCGTTTGGAACCATTCAGTCCCAAGACCATGTGCCATCAAGACCGTATGATCACTGAAGACCGTTGAAGCCAGTAAGAGGAGACCGGTTGGCGACTAACGGTTTCAAGACCAATTGGCGCCATACGGTCTCAAGACCGATAGGCCAGTCATTCCCAAGACCGTTTGCTCCAAACCGTTGGAACAGGTTCATGCAGAAAATGTGAAGACCCCATCAAGCTATAAATAGAACTGTAAGGGTGCTCAATTGGCATCGGTTCTGGGATGCCAATAGGCTGCCTAAGCACATGTCCGATCTAGATCAGCTCCATCCATGCCGGTTTTACTCCACCCACTGCCCGTGTTGCAATCAAGGAGACCGAGAAGAGAAGGAAGACAGAGTGAGAGAGACTGTCTAGTCTGTCTTGGCATCTCCCGTTTCACGTCCAGATCTACTCCGACACGACGTAGAAGATCGCATCATCTTCATCGAGCTGCGACTACCTTCTGCACCGTTCTCATGGCGGATTTCTCTCTCTTTCTTATTCTTCTTGTTTCTCACATCATGAGCGAGTAGTCCACTTCCGTTGGGGTGCGGGGACTAGCCCCGCTGCCCATGCAATCATGTTCTTTTGTTAAACTTTCCATGGCAATGTATATAACTTTTTATTTCGTTGTTAATCGTTATGTTCGTAGTTAGATTAATTTCTTGCTTTCATCTTAGTTCTTCTTGTGTTGTGAAAACTTCTATATGTAGGATTGAATGTCATTTAATAGGTTGACTCCCAAACTAGAAATAGAATGGGATTCCTTGAGGCCGTAAGTGTATGATCTATGAGGGGATGGGACATCTAGCCTTCAGTGACGCTTCTGTGCACCTAACGCCTGTATAGGGGGTTCACAACCTTAGTTGAATTTTGTATCTTCTTGTTAATCGTTAATGTTTTCTCGTATATTAATCACCTGCTTGCTTATCAATTAATGTAGTTGACTCCCAAACTAGAAATAGAATGGGATTTCGTCAAGGTCGTGAGTGTATGATCCCTGAGGAGATGAGTCATCTAGCCTTCGGTCATGCTTATGTGTGCCTAACGCCTGTATAGGGGGCCTACAACCTTCATTGGATTTTTGTATCTTCAAAGCCATAAGTAAGTGATCCAGATGGTGACGAGACATCTGATGCCTAAGGTGATGCTTACCCGAACCTAGCCCGTATGGGGGGTTTTGCAGTAGCTCTATCTGGATTGTTATATCTTTCCTGGATTTTTTGCGATTGAATGTGTTTGCATGTGTAGCGATGGTGAAACCCGGTACCATCCCAGCGATTCCATATCATTGATCCAAATCCTACTTTAATTCTACTCTTTTACTTTCTTGCATTTCGTTTAATTAACCTCAACCAAATCAATCATTTTAAATATTAGTCTTACTAAGAGCTAGATTCAACTGGCAAGGATTCTTAAAAATGTTGTCCTTTGGGTTTGATCCTTAACTATACTGCGATAAGACCCGTCCGCTTGCGGGTGGTATTATTGCACATTGGTTTTGGTAAAAGCTCGAGAATTTCAACCTCGAGTGAGTTTGTTAGTGAGATAAAATCCCACATCAATTGCCCTATTGTTAAGCTTAACTCATAGGATGTTGTTAACCTGAAGTTGAATACTACAGTGTTGAACTACATGTTCTGCATCCTACTGACCAGTTGAATAGTAGGTCTGCAGACCTACAATTTAGAAAAAATACTTAATCGTTAGTTGTTCCAAAAAACCGACTAGTAAGGACTTCGTCGTCAATTTTGAGCGTAAAACCAACATTATAGGACTCAACCAATACGGTCATGCTTGACAACACGACCGTTCTGGGAAGCATGGATACAGTCGCCAGTTCTATGAATAGACTGTCACTATATATCTTAGTCTTCGAGTTTAGGTTTAACCGACGACTATGATGAATACTAGGTGTTGGTTCCTTTTAGAAACCGACCACATAGAAATTTTTTCCATTTATAAATGTGACCTGGTATGGAGACACGATGTCATTATTTGCTCAACAACCAACGACTAAGACTCTTACATGTGAAACCGAGGCTGTATCTTCATCATTGGTTTGTGTGTCCCCTTAGAACGATGTTTTAGACCTGTGACTCTAGTATTTTCCTCTTAGGTGCCGGTTTGAAATCCACATAATAGGTTTGTTTTAACCGACACTGGAGGTAGTTTGTGTACTAATGACAATCAATAATTAGATAATTACAATAATATGATAGATCTAATACACTTCAATAAGCACTAGCATATGTTAGATATTAAATAATTGTTAGCTTGAACATAATGCCACTTATATCATCTAGCTTTCAGCAAGGGACATCAATGTTGAATTTGATATCCCATATGCATGGAGATGGACATTATTATTTAATTACTGGAGTTGCATAAAATAAGTATAAAACAATAAATAAATATGTGCAATACATGAACAAATGTAAGTGTTATGGAAAAAGTGACAAGAAAACTAAAAGAATATGTCTTGGTTCTTATAAATATCTACATTCACTAATAGTAACCATGAAATCCTACAAGTCTATCAATAACTTGACAAACATCCAATGAAATAACAAAATAATAACGGTAGTTGACTAACAAAAAATCCCATTATGTACAATTTCTATGCATAACAATCTAACATAACATTCTTGTGAAGATTTTATTAATATAAGTGAAAGCTATACAAGTGCCAAAAAGATTACGGGGATAAACAAGAAATAATTTAAAGAATTTATATGGCTAAAGGCTAATAGATATGGTGCATTTCCATTAACTAGTATTAAACCCACTAGACATTGTGTATGAAAGATAACTTCTTCATTATGCTTCATAGATCTTAACGTCTATCTACCCATCCCAAAGTCTTCCAAACTATGCTCACTACGAATTAGTGGTATATTTCATTATGCTACACATGATTATACTAGATTTTTGTAAAGAGAAAGTATTTGAACATTAATCTCATCATTTCATAGATGAGATCAAACTAACCATTAATATCCTTATCCCTGCAAAACAATAGTACATACTACCATGTAAGGATGAATTTACACTAAGAATAGTATATACTACCATCTAAGTTCCTACACTTTTGAATGTCTAAGTTGCATTGTATTAGTAGTTAGTTCTGTACTCCTAATCTTTGTTAGGAAATGTACATAACAAAATCCCAAGATATATAATGATAGACTTTCCTATTCAAAATCATTTATTATCGTTTACTAACAATTCACCACATATACATACTCAGGTTGAGGGTATTCCTCATAGAAAGCTGTGTTAGCCAACGAAGGAGAAGATGGATCTATACATCATTGTTCTTATCAAATTCTGATATGAGTTTTTGTGGTGGTTTGTATGTGTTCTTGATCTTTATGTGGTCTTTTAGTTTATTTTTCTCCTTATGTAGATGATGTATGGCTCCTCCATAATGAAATTTCTCTGTTTAACTTCAAAAAGACAATTCACATGTAAATTGCAGTTGCTCTACATATGCATCGATTTTTCTTTCAAGTTATATCTCTACTCCATCAATATTAAAATACACTTTTGTTTGGGTATACAAGGAAATGAGTATCAATGTTACTCATACAATATCCATTAGTTATGGTTATGCAACATATATAGAATGCATATTAGCATTGAAAAGTATATAGCTAGGGAGCCACATGATAAATTGCAAGCCCAATGAAATGCAAACAACCAAAAAGAAAAGTTTCCATGCACCTTCTTAATGTCCTTCAACAATCAACATTGCAATTTTAGAAACTTGTTCTCATACAAGTTAGTTGTAATTTACAAAAATTCCATAGATTGTATGTATTCAAACCCAAATTAATATGATAACTGTTAGCAATGTGAAACTTTGACCATATTGAGTTCATAATTATTTTTGTAGGCTGTTGAAATAATACTAATCCAACGTCCATGAGTCATATCATTCAAATAGGAGATCTTTTATCATATATCCTGACACCATTTAGAATAATCATATGATTTGAATCAATTTTGTTTCATACTTACCAACATAACAGGTTACCGTAAACACGGTGAAAGCCTTCCTCATCAAGCATTCACATCTCCAATTATTTAATGTATATCACTTATTAGTTGATCAATTTAATATTGAATAAAAATTAGATTTTTACGTCGTGACATGCAACATCGACAAATGTAATGAATTAACGATTACAGGCCATATCTAGATAAAAAATAGAAGAATAAACAATGCAGGAGAAAATAAACTGAGTTAGGAATCTGACCAGATCGTTCGTTGAAAAATGAACAAGTTTTACTTAAAGAAATCAGCGCCGCACAGTCCTCCAGGACAGGTGCCGTTCTTCCAGTCGACCCGGTCACGAACCTGAAGAGAAACGTCACGTTCGCGTAGACGATGATTGATGTAGACAAACAGATGCACCACCACCAGTGCAACCCAACAACTGCATGAACCACTGCCTGACAAGTTACGTCTTGAAGGAAGAAGGTGAACGAATTTGTCGCTTCCGGGAGAAAGATCTCCAAGCGACAAGCAGGAGCGACAACGACAGACTCAGGGATCAGGGCTAGCAAAACACTCGCACGAACGGTTGATGGTTGTGTTCAAAAAGATGTATTTAACCCTAATGACCGGAGGTCTATTTATAGCCTTACACGCCCCACTAATCATTTCCTGTAAGGACGCGACCACTTGGTTGTTTTTGTACATATTGTGAAAAATTCCGCAAAAGAGACATTTTCTAGTTAGGATTAATAAATCCGAATAGGAAAGTAATAATTTATTAAATTAGTAATTAATTATGTAGTTGTATCCTAGTGCAAAAAGAAGACGGAAGACAAAAGACAGGTGCCGTTCTTCCAGTCGACCCGGTCACGAACCTGAAGAGAAACGTCACGTTCGCGTAGACGATGATTGATGTAGACGAACAGATGCACCACCACCAGTGCAACCCAACAACTGCATGAACCACTGCCTGCCAAGTTACGTCTTGAAGGAAGAAGGTGAACGAATTTGTCGCTTTCGGGAGAAAGATCTCCAAGCGACAAGCAGGAGCGACAACGACAGACTCAGGGATCAGGGCTAGCAAAACACTCGCACGAACGGTTGATGGTTGTGTTCAAAAAGATGTATTTAACCCTAATGACCGGAGGTCTATTTATAGCCTTACACGGCCCACTAATCATTTCCTGTAAGGACGCGACCACTTGGTTGTTTTTGTACATATTGTGAAAAATTCCGCAAAAGAGACATTTTCTAGTTAGGATTAATAAATCCGAATAGGAAAGTAATAATTTATTAAATTAGTAATTAATTATGTAGTTGTATCCTAGTGCAAAAAGAAGACGGAAGACAAAAGACATTCTCCACAATCCATAATCCTAGGTGTGTTGTGGTCACCCCACCTACCAAGGAGGTGAGCATGCCCTCCTCCTAGGAACCCTTAGACACTAGTGCCCCCATGTGATCCTATATATAAGGACCATAAAAGTTCTTGGAGTGAGCAATATGGGATAAAAATTCTTTTCTATTTTCACTAGAGACAAAATAACTTTTCTCACATATACTAGCTGCACTACATTGGGCTTAACTCATGCTATATACATGACTGCTACAACCATATATCTAACATTTAATCACATTTAGATGTGAATACTATACTGAGAGTAAAATCATACGAATGAACAATTCAAATAAGAAACAATGATCAGGATGCAAAAAAACACACAAAATGCGGTCATATTTAGGCAGCTGTCACGGTAGTGTGTGGGATTAAAATATATAAGGTAGCAAAGTTGTACTTGTAGTTTGCGCGTGTGTGTGCGAGATAAGAAACTACAGTAAAACTTTACCAAAGGCCAATTTTTGATAACACAAAAAAATTTGTATCTATATCTGTATGGAAAAAAATTGTAGATCAAATACCAGCCCAAAGTCTTTTGGCTAGTTTAGCGTAGAAGACAATATAGGAAATCAACGAGCACGGATTAGTTATTTTTTCTAAACATGACTTTTTTAGTTGAATCAAGATTATTTATTAACCATTAATGATTATGGCTGGTAATCTTACTTGTGCATGATTCATAGATAACTCCAACAAATTTTTCCATTTTTCTTCAACTCATTCATGATTCTTTCTAAAATATATTTAATTTTGTCCTTGATATTCTGATAATGGTGGGTGGCCTCCCCATCACAAATAGGAATGGGGGCAACATGTCAAGACAGAGTTATATTTGGATCCATTTTCAAGTCAATATTTAAAACCCGACAAAGGATGTGTTTGACCAAATAATGATAAGTAGCAAATAATGTCACAGGTTATGACAAGTTAATCCTATAAAAATGTGTTTGTGCTGATTGTGAAGACTTCTATCTGGGAAATACTAACCTCCTCTCAAGTGCTGCATACATGAGATATTACTTAAGCATATAGTCTGGCCATAGTAGCCCGGGTGGTAAGAGCTCGGTAAGTCCCAATAAAGGACCTGGGTTCGAACCTCACCGAAGGCACTTTGTGAACAACAATCCACGCTGATTAGGCGCAGGAGGGGGTGACTGGACCGCACCCTATCATGTCTTGAGATTTTTAATGTCGACTTCCCCCGAGGTGGGTTCTCTCAGTCATCAAAAAAAATATTACTTAAGCTTATGGAGTCGAGACTTCCAGACACTACTTTTACTGAAGACGACACATAGGAAGGTCTACCAATACGTCAAGCTAGATAACTGGAGGTCGACTTAGAGCTCCAGAGGTGGTTACCTAGTGGATGAAAACTCTTGCTGAATATAAACTCCACTAGTCCATTGGAGCTCCACATGTGATCGATCCCTCGACAAGATAAAGTTGTTGCCAATGGAGTAACATCCACAGTGCAGATAAGGGAAAAGGGGTGAAAAGAAGATTCTTAGAAAGGGGTTTGACCAATGCTCCTTTTTTTCAATTTTACCCTTTATTTGTTGGATTGTATATTGGACACATCTTTGGGAGATAGTATGGTGGGAATTTTTTTAGAAAGATAATTGGCTAGTAATTTATATTTGTGAAGGAGTCATGATCATATGAATTTCCTTAACTCCATAATTTTTAGTTGAGGGACAAAGAAATGATTATAAATGCGTGATCCTTATTCATCATTGTTATTTTCCATGAATTTTCTTCATTTATAGTTGTGCTTCAATAAGATCAATATTTTTTTTGTGTTTATTTCTGCACTATGACAATAATATTTGTGGTATGGAAACATGTAGGTCATGATGACTAACACAATATAGAAGACATTTAGATCGAGACTATAGATGTGGTCATTGATAGAATGTTAATGTTGATGACACATTCATGTATATCTATATTATTGGTGATATGTGTTCTTTTGATTGTTTATATCTTACTACACAGATTATCATATATGATTTTATTGCATGATGATGCCTATTATAGAGATTGAATTATATATAATCTGAATATCATAGAATTCTTTTTGTACATAACATTAATAAGTAAAAATACATCACAAGGTAGGACTGATGGAAATACGTACAAAGATCACAATGTCAAAGTACCAAAAGTAATGTTAAGAAAGAATATAAATTGAACATGCAAGTGATAACATGGATTTTTATGGTCAAGTGACAATAATTAATAGGTCAATGTTTTAGTTTGTTGATTTGTTACTGGGCTCCTATTGAGTCACATTTCTATATTTTTGTATAGATGTTTACTTAGTGTTCTTAGTGGAAAATCGGTTTACCCCAAATTTTTTGATGTAAAATAAAAATCAAATGGAAGAATAATATTTAATTTGTGAAATTAGAGAAACATTGAGTGCACTAACTCACTTTCCTTAGTACATGTTTTATTTGCATGGTACAAAATCCATTATGATCAAAATTATGTATGTTACTTGTTTTATAATAATATACTATGGATTATGTTAATTATCTTCTAATTGACTTGTAAAATATAAATTATAAGAAGATAAAACAAATGATTTTGTAAATTGGGTTGTTGAGATAATTTCAGAAGATAAAAGAACAAATGTAAAAAAGAGGGGAAGTCATATATATATATGTATATATATATATGTATGTATGTATGTATATATATATATATATATATATATATATATATATATACATATATATCGTCATAACTTGATGGCACAAAATATAATTAGACAACACGTACTGGCTTTGTTCGTTTATGACGAGAGCTATATTTTTTGCTGGAAAAGTAAAAAAAGGGAGTATGACATGGGATGGTAGGATGGAATTGTGGTATTTTTATTATGTTTTTCACTGATCATGTAACATATTTAATTTGGTCCTCATATAGAAAGAGAGTTGAACATAAATTAATTTTTGAGTTGATCACGTACCAATTTTGAAGCATACCCATACCCAATGTAACGAGTCTAAAACTATTGTAATAATGCCTTTTTTGAAGATAAATAAAGACATGTGAAAAAGTGATAGTTCCATATCGTGTTACAAAACACCATCCTTAGTTACAATTTTCTCCTTCACATTATGTATTTTCTATTCTCATTACAGTTTATATGGTGTTTAAATTCTACACGATGTTATTGCATACAAATTGTTTACATATCACAGTGGTATTTTAATCATATTTGCATAAATATATATGCCCACAAAAAGAATATGCTACAAAACCAAACAATTTATAATAGAAAGAAATATTCTATGATGAGAATGGATAATCCTTAATGGAAAGGAAAGGTTGTTTCTAAAATGACAAACCTCGGTACATAATAAATTATAATAAGAGAACAAATAATTTATAGTGGAATGGAGAAAATTATAACCAAAGATGATATTTTTTAGAATAGCTTGGTTGTATCACACACTAGTTTCCAAAAGAATGAACCTCTGTGCAAAATAAATTATAATTAGAAGGAATATTTTGTAATGAAAAAATAAAATTTGTAACTAGGAGGAGAATATTGTAACTAACATTGACCTTTTGCAGTACAACCTAGATGTATCACATTCTAGTCTCTAAGAGAATGCATCTCAAGACAAAATAAATGGTAATAAGAATGAACATTTTATAATGATAATAAAGAGTCTGTAATAAGAAGTATAAAATTGTAACCAACAACGACATTTTGTTTTACAACATGGATGTATAGGTATTTTACAAAATGTATATCCTCATTATAATTTTTTATGCTTATTACAGTATGTCCAACCACATTACATATTTCTACTACATACACAAGTTTCATACACGGAATCATATTTTCAATCCAAATTATATGCAGTGAACATATGATTCATGAATGAAAGACACTTCATTATATGAAAAAGGTATAATAGTAACAATGAGGCCATGCCATGTGAAATATGTTCTATCTTTTATTCAGAGTGTGATCAACCTCTTCTAACATATTACAATTTCTATATGCATACAACAAAGTGTCATTTTCCTTGACAATTTTTTTCTATATATTACAGTATGCCCAACCACATTATAGTTTTTTTCTATGTACAAAAAAATTCATAAAGTCACCCATATTTTTAGTCAAAATTGTTTATAGTGGATATATGCTCAGTCTAATGTGATCCACTTTTCTTTTGTGTAAGAGGTGTTATAGAGGCAAGAGGTAATCATATATATAAATACATCCACTTATTTTACTTATGAATACAATTGAAGTTTATGTTTTATTTTCCTTCTAAGCATGAGCATTTAGAATCTTTTGACATATTACAAATTATTTTTGTATATTACAACATCTCCATGGTCATTACCATTTGTTCATTTACATTACAATATGTCCAATTACATTACAATATGTCCAAATTGTTCTAATCACTACAAAAAAATTGGCTTTTGTTGAAGAACATTTGTGAGGAACCAAAAATCGTGAATAATGATGTCCATTTGTGAGGGCTCATCCTTCAAATATGGTACCAAATCCCTCAACCGTGTTCTTGACATCGTTAGGCATTTTATGTGAACATTGGTCCCTCACAAATACATTTCTTACGAATCACCCCCTCAAAAACTCCATGCT
Source organism: Alisma plantago-aquatica (assembly GCA_963693085.1). NCBI lineage: Eukaryota > Viridiplantae > Streptophyta > Magnoliopsida > Alismatales > Alismataceae > Alisma > Alisma plantago-aquatica. Next base: position 155,706,564 of record OY856409.1, on the reverse strand, counting down.
AAATGTTCCCTCCATCTCATAATCCTTCCCTCCATTCTAAAACACTGATTCGTCTATCAAAATTCATGAAAAAAATCACCCAGTCCCGGCGGGCGCTCCTTTCCCCCTCATTTCCTCCGCACTCCTCCACTGAACCCTCCCCCTCCTGATTCTCTCATCGATTCCTCCGCACTCCTCCACTGAACCCTCCCCCTCCCGATTCTCTCATCGGTTCCTCCGCATTGGGTCATCCTTAACGGAAATCACCCTGCTCGGTTGCTGCCGTTCATCCTTCGCATTGGGCTCATCCTTCATAACTCCTTGCCGCCGTTGACGGTTGCTTCCCTCCGCCATTGACGATTGCTACCCTCCGCATTGGTCGTTGCTGCTACGCAGTCACCGTGCTTGATTGCCGCCAATCGCCCTGCTCGGCCATTGGTCGTTTCTGCTGCACAGCTTGCTTCTTTGGCCACTGGAATCCTCTCTAGGTTTGTATCTTTTTCTCTTTTTCTCATTTGGGAGAGAACTAGCCCCCACTTCGACCCCTGATAGCCAAGATTGGTTCTTCCTCCAATGGGCTTCCAGTTCATACCTCATGTGTCCGCCTCATCTCCCCCCAATGTGATCTGCATAGGATTAGCTGGGTTTACTTAGTAAAAATACTAACCATCTAGTATTCATATGAGTTATCTCCCCCTCCCCTAAGGTTAACATTCACACGTATAAGAAACATATCACAATGTTGAAAAACTTTGACTATCCTCAGTTGCATGGAGATGGTCATACAACAGTAATAGAGAGTAGTTAGGGGTGTGTTCAATATTTGGAAGCGAGGAAATAGCTCCTTGGGAGTAGCTACCATAACTAAATGGAAGGGAATCAAAGTTGTGATGTACATAAATTCCTAGGCTATGCATCTATAGTATAGCATCCTCATAATGATTTTCTATCATACAACTTTGTGTTTTGTCAATAAGAAAAGAATAATTTACTGATGTGATTGAGTAGATATAGTATTTGATTGAATATTGTCTTTCTCGAATATGTACAATATCTATTAATTGTACAAACTCGAATTTATGTATAATACCTACCATGTAATCCAAGTCATACTTGATCAAATATTACTCATATATAATTATTGAGGCTCAAGCTTGGTTCAAAGCAATACACATGTGTGCATGTATGTTTAATTTTGCTACTCTGTTCTATTCTATATGAACAAGTGTTCTCATGACACACATATATATGGGTCATAGCCAAAGTAGTTGATAATGAATGTATTAATAATATTCCTAGTTTCTTTGAAGACAGTATGAAGGAAATAAGCAATACCTCCTTTAAATCTATTATATGTATCCTTTACTATATCTGATGGTATAGAAATAAGGTGATTTTTGAGGAATGGTTAGTCAATGTGAGTGTGCTATAGTCTATTATCCATAATGAGATAAAAGTGCTTCTTTACTAAACGAGCCCTGTGTTCTTTTTTCTAGAATTTCTATGCTTGTGCTTATTTTCTAAAGATGAAGAAGGGTTCCATCTGATGTTACTGGTTTATTGATGTAGTGGTGATCAAGATGGTTGTATGTGTTCTACAATGTTGGAGTTTCCATACTAAATTAAAAGTGCTTCTTTTCTAAGGGGGTTCTGTCTCCCTTTTTTGGAGTTTCCTACTTGTCCTTATGTTCAGAAGATGAAGTAGAGCTTCTATCTGGTGTTTTTTAGTCTATTGATCCAGTGATGATCAAGATGGTTGCTTGTAAACTGTTGTGCTGAAATGACCTTTCTTTTGAAGAGCAGTTCTAGAGGTGACCAAAGCATCATTCTGATTAAAAACCCTTACATTTAAACCCATTCCTATAAACACATTTCTTATTGGGTGAAAATTGTAGATTGCTTTGGTGGCTGCATTAACTTGCTTCTCAAGTGAGGCAAAGCTTGGGGAGTTACATTCTTCTCTTCTAACTCAGCATTGTTGGCTTTTCTTTTCCCATAGTCAATTTTCTTAGGAAAGATCTTGTCAAACATGTATGATGGAATCACCAAAATGGGATTATATTTTTATCTTCCTCCATGCCAACATGGTTTAGATAGTTAACTCTCATGGAAATAATATTGTCATGGGGGTTCACTTGATTTTTCATGTATTTTCATTCTCATGTGGACACTCTATAGAGTATCAACAAGAGTTCTAGGATTCTTTTGTGGATACTTCACACATTTCATCTAAGTCTCATCCATCTTTTGAAGGGGAAGTGGTTAACCTTGTTACCCCTCCCAACTCTGTTGAGAAAAATAACTTAGAACCTTCCTTTGAGTTTCTAAAATGTAATAAGAAGAATACATCCATAGGTAGAGGGAGAAAGGGGTCAACTGAGGATAACAATGCTACTTTATCCAATAAGTTTGATAACTTAGCAATTGTTTATCCAATAAATTTGGGTAGTTATAGTGGATTTCTCATCACACTAGTCATGGTATTGGGAGAGTTTTTGTTTTGTGGAATGGTATCTAATGCTTTGTTGAAAAGCTTTTTTAATATGATAAATTAATACATACTAGAATCACTACTGGGGATAAAAGATTTCTTCTTACTGCTATTTATAGTCACTTGTATGAGTGTTGTTCTGTTTTCTCACTGCGTTGTTTTTGAATGTTTTGTTTTTGGTACTAAGTATAATATAGCCTGGTGTTTTTGCATTTTGCAGAGGCACACTAAGTCATTGTCAACATTTCGGAAGTCTAGGCAAAAGCCTCAAGAAAGAATGGGTATTCCTAGTAATGTGGGTTCCTCCTTGTTCCCTTAATTGTTAAAACAACATTTGTATTTATGTCTTTTTTCCTTTACCCCCTCCATCTAAAATAATACCCTTTCTGTAACATGTGGTTGTGATGCAGGCCCTAAAAGCCAATAACTATAGTAATGATCCTCTGCTAAGTGCAGCTCTGTACTTGGAGATTAATTAAAGACCGACTGCCCAGGGCTCCCATGGGATACATCCATTCCTGATATAATAGTTGGCACTTTGGAGATCTTTGGCATGGATGGAGGATGCTCAGCTGTGGTGAACTTCTCTGTAGGCTTATTTAGGATCTCATTCGCTGTGGAAACATGAAGGGCGTTGTAAGTAAAATCTTTTAATGTATTTCGTTTAAATTAGTTAAACGAAATACATAAAAAAAATTTACTGACAACGCACTTAATGTTTTCACAGTGAATGAGATCCTGAATAAGCCTGCAGAGAAGTTCACCACAACTGAGCATCTTCCATCCATGCCAAAGATCTCATAAGAGCCAACTATTATATTAGGAATGGATGTGTCCCATGGGAGCCTTGTGCAGTCGGCCTTTAATTAATGTCCAGGTACAGAGCTGCAATTAGCAGAGGATCATTACCATAGTTATTGGCTTTTAGGGCCTGCATCACAACCACATGTTAAAGAAAGGGTATTTTAGATGGAGGGGGTAAAGGAAAAAAGACAAATATACAAATGTTGTTTTAACAATAAAGGGAACAAGGAGGAACCCACATTACTAAGACAAATATACAAATGTTGTTTTAACAAAAGTTGTTTTCACAGACTCCTTTTGTTGAATGCATGTCTGAAGCTTTCCATGGGCATGACAGACATTCTATTGATGCTAAGTGTGCACAAATATGGTATGCTACTAACTTATAATGATACATATCATACAAGTGAACCAGAAGTTACCATCATTATTTCTTCCCATACTTTAGTGCTTCTATGCCCATCATTTGATTTTTAAAGATACCAAACTTATTTACATATCATTTCAGTTTCCATTGGAGACTAGAACTTTGTAATTCTACTATGTCTGCCAATCAAAATTTCTGGTCCTCTTCCTTTTCACTTCCTACTTCTATCTGTGATGAAGTGGAAATAACTATTATAAATTTCTTGTGGGGATAGTGTGAAGGCAAGAATGATATCCATCTTATTAAGTGGGATGATGTAACCAAGGTAAAGGATGAAGGTGGTATGTCTATAAAAAAAGTCAAAGACATTTGTAAGGTTACTATGATCTTAAATATCTGGATAGTAGCTTCAAAGAAAGGTAGTCTATGGATCAAATTGATCCATGAGAAATACCTTCTTAAGGATTCTATCTAAAATATTGATATCTATGGTCAACTTTCTTGGTATTTAATTCAGATGATCATACATCTGAATTTAAAATCCTATTATGAAAGATTGCTAGAAACAACATCTCAGTGATGAACAACCTAAAAAAAGAGGGTTTTTCTATACTTCTATATGTTTGCTGTGTAGAAGTTCTAATGAATTTATCATTCATTTATTCTTTAATTGTCATGTAGCTAATTTCATCGGGGTAAGGCTGTTGAGTGTAAACTCACTGATAGGATTCCCCTATCATGAAGATTGGACTCATGATATAAAATATTTAAGGTATACTGTCTTGTCTAAGATCAGGTTGTTGTTGCCTAAGGGAGATGCTGGGTCTACTTTCTGAATCCTTTTGGTGATCTTGTGATATGAAGTGATGTCTTGATGATCTATTTTCTTGAAGATTTTGTGATTGGATTGTCTCTTGGCCCTGTTATATAGTCTCTCTATTTGGATGGATGGGTACCTATGCTACTGCAGTTCTTGAAGGATTTTTCTTGTTCTTTTGAAGCTCAACTCTGGGGATGCATATGAAGAATGTTTAGTGATCAACAAAAGTTTCTTCTGCCTCTTTTTTTGCTTCTTGTATATTAATAGACTTCATGTATGTCTTCTCCCTTCCCTCCCCTTTTCTCTTTTTCCTTTTCATGTTGTATATTCGACCCCCTTTTGCTGCAATTGTTGCAAAAAAATCAGTCCTTTTATACTACTGTTTCTTTGATTTTTTTTCTATTTCCTCTTGTGTCTCCTATTCTAGCTTCTTTTCTTTTCTTTTTTTTGCAATTTCTCCTTCATTTCCTATTCATGCTATTGCATCTAAATTTTTTTTACTTCTATGTCCCCTCCTATTGCTATTTCCTTGTTACTCATATCAGAAATTCAGATTCTTACTCAAACCTAGACTACTAGTACCACTTCTATTTGCAAGTTTTCTTCTACTTTTTCTTACTTATTCTTGCTCCTACATGACTACATCTCAAACAGCTGTTGCTGTTTGCATGTATTTGTTAAAGCTTCCTGATCTCTTCTTATATTTTCCTAACAGCTGTTTCCTAACATCTCAAACAACTTTGCTTAACTTATTATATATTTTCCTTCATGTAGATGGATTTTCTAATAGATCGGAGTTGGATGTATATTGGGAATAGATTGCGAAGTGATGTATTCTAGGCAGGGTTATGAAAGTTCATTGAGTTTGCTCTTATCCATCAGAGACCAACTAGACAGGGGAAATTAATATGTCCTTGCAAGGTATGTTTGAACAGATACCTTAAAATAGAGGAGGAGGTATTCTCACATGTACTACAAAAAGGATTTGTGCATAGCTATGATGTTTGGACGTTTCATGGGGAGGTGATTGGTAGGAGCAATCCTGTTGTGGCACCAAACATGCCTAGCACCGACAATATGCATCATATGCTGGAGGATTTGTTTGGTATGGGTGACACAACAAATGACCACTCTACTAAAGCTACAGAGGAACCTGCAAATGTAGATGCACAAAGATTTTACAAGCTACTAAAAGACGCGGATCAACCACTCTATAGAGGTTGCACAAGTCATTCTAAGCTATCGTATTTGGTTGCCTTTCTATTTCTGAAGGAGGAATCTGGATGGTCCAACGATTCTTTCACAAAGTTGTTACAGTTGATTATTTCAGGATTTCTAGAAGAAAATTGTCTATTCCCGGAGACTTACTATGAAGCAAATGCGATCGTGAAGGATTTACGAATTGATCATTCTACTATAGACGTATGTACAAATAATTGCATTCTTTTTCGCAAAGATGCAGCTTCAAAAGAAAATTGTGATACTTGTGGTGCTTCAAGATGGAATGAAAAGCAATATAAAACAAAGGGAAAGAAGGTAGCTGCTAAGTTCATGTATCACTTCCCTTTGATACCTCAGTTAGAGAGGCTCTATATGTCTTCTATTACTAAAGATATGATTTGACCATCAGAAGTAAAAGGCAAGGATGGTCATATTCATCATCCTTCAGACACACCAGAATGGTTGTCTATTGATGCCAGGTATCCAGACTTTGCTGCTGAACCACGCAATATTAGATTGGCATTAGCAACAGATGGATTTAATGCATTTGGCAATATGAGTGCATCACATAGCATCTGGCATGTATTGGTGACACCTCTCAATCTTCCGCCTTGGCTTCTTATGAAAGAACAATTTATTATGATGTCCCTATTAATCCCAGGTCCACATATGGTTGGCAATGACCTTGATGTATACTTGGAGCCATTAATTGAGGAGTTGCAACTACTTTGGGAGCTTGGAGTCAAAGTTTATGATGCATATAGTAAAAGGAATTTCACTATGCGGGCAATGATTTTATGGACCATTAATGATTTCCCAGCATATGGTGACTTATCTGGTTGGAGCACTAAAGGTAAGAAAGATTTGGGATGTCCTTGTTGTAATGTGGAGACTGTATCAAAATGGTTACAATATGGGAAAAAGCAATGCTATGGTTTCCATCGACGTTTTCAATGTGTCTTGGACGAGGAGTGATACCGAGGGATCTTTTGTTGATAGAACTAAAAAAAAGAATGATGGGGCTAATGTTTAGTTCATTAATATGTCTATTTTCATCACATGTAACTACTGATGTGTCTTGGATGAGGAGTGACACCGAGGGATATTTTGTTTGCAAGTCTAGAAAAATATACTTGGGGAATATGTTCTATTGCATTTTTTTGGCAAACTGTTACTATATGGCATGTTCTTTGCAATTTATTTAGTCTTGTTTCATATACCAGCAAGTAGGACATCATTATTCTTTTTTGGGATATGAAACCAAGGTACTCTACAAGTTATATGTTTTTCAAATGCTGAATATTCATATGTTGGTGTCTCATATTCTCCGCAATTTATTTGCTTTTCAAATGTAGCTACTACTTTTGTTACTGACATTTCTGCACTAATAATCTATTTTTTTTTCTTGTCAGTTGAAGGATGGCAGGAAGAAGAATCACTAGATCTAGTTGTAACAACACACAGGAGTTGCAACCTATTGTTGTCCCTCCATCCACAATTGTAGAAAATTGTGAGGATGAACCTACTCTACTGTCCAACAATATTGAAAATGATGTAACAGCTGAAGAAAATGTTGAGGATGAACAGGAGAATAGGAAGTATGGACGTGGGTCTGCAAGTGAGCAAAGCCTACTTCCTAAGCAATGGCAGCTACGTCACAAGGTCCAATGGGATTATGAAGGAAATGCTATAGGGGAGAGTGGTGCCAAATTGAATCGTTATTGTCATATGCTAGCAAGGAAACCACACATATGGCATCTAGACTTGAAGTGGAACGAACAACCAGAACAAGCTTTTGTAGATAGAAAATCAATTATTGAGGTAATCTTTTTCATAAAAAGACCAACAAATTGTATGATTGTTATATCTAAAGTAATATTTTCTATGTTTTTGTAGAAATACTTCGATATAGGCAGTCACCCTAATGCATGGAATCACATTGATGAACACATTAGCAAAGGGATATCAGTGTGGAGGGCACGTGTAAAGAAAGATTACTATGAAAAGTACAAGATTGAACCAGAATTGATGATGAAGAAAGTTGAGAAAAATGCTTCCATAGATATGGACCAGTTTAAAAATCTTGTTAAAGAATGGGGAACCGAGAAGTCTAAGGTGCAATGGTTTCATATAACTTGCATGTATACCTATCTACTTTTTCTAATTATATGTTTCTTATGGTTTAGAAAATTTCTGAGATCAACAAGGCAAACAGAGCAAAAAAAGTGATGGATCATACCACAGGATCAAAGCCATGGAGTTGTTATTGGGCAGAAATGGTATTAATAATGGACACTTGTCTTTCTTAGTAGGAGTTAAACATATAACATGGATAATTATTATGTTATCTATCATGTGTAGGTCAGTGAAGATCAACCCGTTGTGCCTCTTAACAAATTTTTGGAAAAAGTTTACGACAAAAGCCCACAAGTGGTTAGAAAATGGATATTTGCTTTCCTATGATGTCTACAAAGCTACAGATGCTTAGATATCTCAATTTAAGCTTTCCTTTTATGATGCTTTCTAATTACAGCTTGAAATCTCTGATATCGTGGAAAACCAAGTAGCAAACCAAGAAGAAATAGATCCCAGAAGTGTTGATAATCTAACACGTGTTGCTTATTTGCAAGTTTTAAATCCTTACAAAAAGGCTAGGATCCGAGGTGTTGGAATTGGGCACAAAGAGATAGGACATAGGGGAAAAGCTGCCCATATAAGATATGGAATGCTTCTTGAGGAAAGAAATGCAAAGGATGTATGTTGGATTATAACTAAACTTGAACTATTAGTTACAACTAGTCTATTAGATCGATGTTTGTAATTTGTTTTCTATTTCAGGATAAACTTAAGGAACTTGAAGAAACAGTAAATGGATTGAAGAACTCCGTCTCCCAATTAATGACTTGGTATAATCAATCATAGGTAAATCAGATTCACTTGTCTATGTCAATGTAATATATAATTTTTTTTTGACATTGTTGATGTATTTGTTATAGGATGACGGTATTAATGTTGATTGTGCAGCTGAATACCCCAATCAAAATACTACATGTGTCTTACACATGCAAAGTGGCACAAATAGGTCAGATGTGGGTTCTTTTCACATACAAGACAATACAAGTAATGGTGCAGATGTAGGCATGTTTCCCAGGGAAAATAATTCAAGCGGGGATGGCTTAGGACGACTTTCTAGACAAATTAATTCAAGCAATTCAAGGGAGACTGGAGTAGGCATGCTTTCCATACAAGGAAATTCAAGGGAGAATGGAGTAGGCAGGCTTTCCATACAAGGTAATTCAAGGGAGAATGGAGTAGGCAGGCTTTCCATACAAGGCAATGGACATCCACTAAGATTTCAGCCACAGGTACCTCATAACAGCTATAGATTATTTTCAATATTCATACACATAAGAATATTAACATGTACACTTTATTAAAGGCTGCAGTTGAAAGTTGGTGCCCTTCTTCTGGTAATAATCGACAAAGTCATCCTCAAATGCAGAACACACCAAGCACATCTTCATCAGTGTCTTTCACACCAAGAACTCAGCGTTTAAATCAGGTATTCAATACGTGCTTGATTAAACTTCTAGTGATCTGAATGACATGATTTTAAAAAAACTGAAGGCTTTACATTTTTCATGTATTTAAGATATATTCAGTATTGTATATATTTTTCCTACCTGTGACATATTTGAATTTGTCACAAGACATCCAGAGTTTCATATTATAGTTTGTATTTTTTAAGTTTTTAGTTGTTTTGTGTGAATGGACTTTATAGAGTTCAAATTTTATGTTTATGTTTTTATAGAGTTATGTTGTACAATTCATGTTTACAACCAGTGTTGGTTATGTCGTTTCCAATTAGTAGGGTATTAATACTTGAATTTGTCACTGACTTAAATCTGCATTAGTAGGGTATTAACATAACCAGTGTTGGTTATGTTGTTTTCTATCTCGCATGAGTTCAAGCATCAATTTGTGTAGCAACTGGATTGAAGCAAAGTGCTTTCTTCAGCTCGTTTGATTCAGATGAAAATGGGAGAATATTACTACTTTCAAATGACATACTAGTAGCTAGGATGACTTCAGTTTGGAATTTCATGAATATCCTTACTACTAAATCTTAAGCCATTCTATCATCTTGATCTTTCTTTGGCTTGCAAAAAGTAGCTCAAAAAAAGATATTCTGATGGATTTTTAAAATGATTTCTAAAATGTATGCATGTTGATAATGCTATCTACAAGCTACATGTTTCATTACTATTAAAATGATTTAGGTATATTCTGGCAGGTTAGCCAATTTTCAGTGTAATAGATCATTGTGATCTTCTTGATCAATATGTTGGCTTGCTAAACGAGTTCAAGAATGACATATTCTGAGGGATATTTAGATGAGCTCTAAATCTTAGGCGTGTTGATTATGTTATCTACAAGCTGCATCATTCTTTACAATTAGAATGGTATAGGGACATTCATCTCCAGACCTTTTAGTTGCATACTGTCTTTCTATTGGATGGCATGTTTTTCACTAGAAACGACCAGCAGTAATTTATTAATTCAATTTTATCCGGCACCAGGTTTATTCAATGATCATGAAAGGTTTTATTTTTTCTTACGATAGCTGGTTCTGTTCTGTTTTTATGCTGTCTTGAAGCTGTTGTTGACCTCTTTCCTAGTTGTTTGTTACTGGTTCAGATCTGGGCTGGAATGGCAGGGATCTATAGTTGGTTCTTGTTTCTTTTGTTCCTTTGGTTTCTGGCTGCCTGGCGTTGGTGGTTGTGCTCTCTTTGCTTTGTGTTGTGTAGTCTTGAGTGCTGCTGGTTGTTGATGGTTGGGGCAGGGTAGGTGCTGCCATTGTGATTCTTTCGAAGTGTTTATGATCTGCAGTATATGTTGGTCGGCTTGTTCTGCTGTTTTGTGCCTGAGTTGTTGGCTCTACTGTGTTGGTCGAGTCCTTTGATGGTGGCTGATGTGTTGGTTGATCCTATGTGCTCCCCTCTTACTTTTATAGATATGGTCAAGTCTGGTTGTGTGGCCTGGTAGCCTACTGAGGCAGTTGTTCACTTACATTTATCTCTACTTCGCACTCACTCTGATTCCTTTTGGTATTTATATTGATAGGGTAGAATTACTTTTAATGATGGATTTCGACAGACAATGCACCTTGGAGTAGACCAAAACTGAAATATAAGGGTAAGTTGTTTGTTGTACTATGATTTATGTATAAACTTTAAATTCTATTAATATAATGATTTGTCATTTTTAGGAGAAGAATATTCAAGTACCTAACCGTATGAGGCATGGCATTGATGAAGAGCAACACACCATTTGAAGGAATATGGAGACATTATAGATCTTAAGAGTTTCTAGCATGATATGTTCATTGTCATCAATCTCAAAATTTTTAACCATATGTACTCTTTATTTATATCAACGTTGAGCACGCAATGTATGGATAATATTTTGCTTCAATAACAAAATTTGGTTTGAGGTGATTTAACATTTTTATGTGTCATTTTGGTGTTGAATCTTCTTATGATGTCATGTGAATTAGTATAAAAAAATTTCTTGAGGTTATGTATACAAAGTTTTCATTTAAAATTTGATATTCACTATAGTAACAATTAATTATCATTTAATAAATCATTCAATAATCAATAACAAAATCATTTACAGTAGTCCCTCATAAATATATTGATGAAGGTCCAGATTGACCATCAAAATTGCATTGATGACGACCACATAGCCCCTCAAAAATAATATTAATGAAGGCATTATCCTTCAAAAATATATTCTCCAGGACCATCAAGTCCCTCAAAAATGTATTTATGAGAACTAAATAGTCCCTCAAAAATGTATTTATGAAGGCTAAATAGTCCCTCAAAAATGTATTTATGAAGGCTAAATAGTCCCTCAATATAACATTCTTGAGGGTCAGTTGGTCCGTGACAATTGTATTCGTGAGGGCCACTGGTATTTGTCACGTGAGTTCTCTTCACAGACCATTTGTGAGGGCCAGACCCACAACTGCCCCTATTTCTGAGGGCCTGTAGAGAGGGGTTTATGACAGGACTCTCCCGTGAATAATGGCCCAATTTTTAGTAGTGAATTTGTTTAATCACAACCACAATATCTTTGATGTAGTTTGAACTATGTACATAATAACTACGTAAAACATCTCCTAATTATGAGTCAATAATGAATATATTTTAGGGTGAACATTATTTAAGGCTCTCATCCTCATTCATTTTTATTATCTATGTTACATTGATGCCTAAATATCTACAACTATCTTTCTGACTACCCCATGTACTCATAATTAATTGTCATCTAATTCCAATAACGACACTGCACCCATACACTCGTAGTTGAATTCCAAATAAAAAAAGATGTCACCATTATATATATATATATATATATATATGTATATCATATATATATATATATATATATATATATATATATCATATATATACATATATATTTATATATATAGAGAGAGAGAGTCATGCCAACATACACTTGAATGTATATATTGCATCGTACAACTCAATGGTGTTTGCCTATCTAGACCATATTTTTGTAAAATATAATCTATTGATCTTCAATATTACAATATTAATAGGCCTCATTCAAAATTTGGGCTCCTTTGGATAAGTGCAAGTCATTCATCCAATGACTACAAAATCGCCGTACAAAACTAACTTGAAATGCACCATTTTTCCTCCTTTAGATGCATGGCCTATAAGTGTCCAAATGAGCTAAAATTTATTATGTTGTATATTCTTAAGATATTTAAGGAGATTAATGGTTCATTTTTTATAATAAATATTTTATGATGGAAAACAATTGACATGTATACTGGATCCAGTACACTCGAGTGTATTCCAGCTTCACACACACACACTCTCTCTCTCCCTCTCTCTCTCTCTCTATATATATATAGATACAAACATATATATATATATATATGTGTGTGTGTGTGTGTGTGTGTGTGTGTGTGTGTGTGTGTGCTGACAAGGAGTGGCTCAAGTGGTCAAGTACGGTGTCTCCTAACAAAGGGACCCGGGTTCGAATCCTAGTTGCCGCCTTGATTTACAACCCTCCCGGGCATTGGGCCTCCGCCACGGGCGTGGGAGAGGGGGGGAGAAATTTTTCTCTCTTAATCCCATATATATATGTGTGTATTTATATATATATATATATATATATATATATATATATATACATCCATATGCATATATGTACACACTAGTACATTTATGATGTCTAATGTCACTTTTTCTAGCATCAATTCCTAAGTAAGACCATCACCATTGGTCCAATTCTGCCAAGATAGAAAAGACACGGGTACTGCTTTTACTATAATGTCAGTTTTGTTTATGTGAAACTGGCATCTTAGATAACCTGTGACATACAAGTTTTTAGAGAAAAATATTTACCTCCAATATTTTTACATTTAGCGTCAGTTCACCTAAGAACCGACGATATAGAGTTTGCCCATGTCCCCACAGAAAATATTTTCCCCCCAAATTGCTTCTTAGTCATCGGTTACTATAAAGAACTGAAGATACAGTCCCCTTATTGAGGCTCACTTTTTTTTGTTTGTAGAAGGGTCACTATCATTGATTTTAGATATGAAACCGATTTCTAAGTTCTTTCACACCTTGTCCTTACAAAAATATTCCCCTTAAATTTCTTTTGTGTCATCGATTTCTTTGCCAAACCAACGACTAAGTACCTTGCTGAGGTTGACTTTTTTATTTAGGGATGGGTCTCTATCATTGGTCTCTTCAACACAACTGACTTTGGAGTGCTTAGTTTTCAGTTTTAACATCAGGAACTGACAACTAAGTATCCTAACAAAGGACAACCTTTTTACGGGATTATGGTTTCTGTCGTCGGCTTTAGCCATTAGAAACTGATGAGTAAGTCTGCAATGCAGTCGTGCTGGTCAGCACGACCGTGTTTGTCAACACTAGGTTATGTGTAGGTTTGATTTGATTAACCGATGACTAAGTACTTAATCATCAGTTTTTTTTCACAACCGATGAATAAGTTCACTTTATAATACCCGCAAAATATTTCTTTCCCTCAATATTCTATTTCATCATAGAAAATTTTATCTTTTGCCTAGCTATGGAAATTTTCTCTTCCGCATCCAACACTACTCTTCCGCCCAACATCACAGACGAGCTACTATTGCTGCCCTACTCATTGTCAGTGATTGTAGCCCCACTTCTAGCCTGCTCTAGGCATTGTTCTTCCAACATTCACCGCTCCGGCCTACTCCAGCCTCTGTTGTGCCAGCTTCACCTCCAACCACAGTCGCAGCCCACCTCCAGCCTACTCTAGTTGCAACCACCTCTACCTCTGGCCGCCACTGCCATAGCCTGCTCCACCATTGCGGTGAGTGGTTAAGTAGAAGTAGGTTTTTTAAACCGTTAATGACCCACTTTGCTAATTAATTTCTTAATGAATTGCTTAGATCTTATTCTGTTACTTGCCTACTATTACAAATTGAATAGTTAAAGGTTATTCATTCTTGTTAGGGATTTTATTCTTTCTTGGATTTTATTCTAGCCTAGAAACTAGTTTGAGATTTACTAGTTATCTTAATTAATTAATAATGCTTTATTTCTCTCATTTTAGTGATTGATTTAACTTCGTTCAATAATTGCTCTTCAAGATTGTGTAGTTGATTAATATCGATTATGTAGGGCTAATGGTGCATGAATGAACTAACCCAAATGAAGAATGAATTGTATTAAATGATGAAACTATGATCATAGGTATAGGATTGACAACATACATGTTTTTGTTGGCCTACAAACCCATCCGAGTTTACTCATTAGGAATAAATCTTAGATAGTCCCCAAATTGAGACTGCTATTGAATACTTAATCTCACTTAGGATATAAGTGTATAATGTATATTTGGTTTTGAAGATGTTTCTTTAGCACTTCATCATTTTTTCTCTAAGTGCATATGTTGGTGGACATTTCCCCATCTACATCAGTGTGCTTAGAGAACTATGGGGAAATGCTACTAAATTTTCTTAAAAATTGAATACACATTATATAGTTAATAGTGAGATGAGGTGTTCAAGAATGGGATAGGTGGTACACACATTCATTAGTGAACCCTAAACCCTAATTTGTAAACCATGCATAAACCCCAATATGTAAACCATAAACTCTAATCTATAAACCCCTGTCCCTAAATCCAAAATAATAAATCCTAATCTATTTGTAAATCCAAAACCTAGTCTGTAAACCTTAAACCCGAATACTTGTTTTTTGTTTGTTCATAGAATGTATAGATCATGGATTTCCATTCCAAATCGCTGCACCCTAGAGTTTATTACTGGTCTTGATCAGTTTATAAGATTTGCGGAGGAACATAGGAAATAACCTGGAGATAGGTTTTATTATCCATGTAGGCATTATGGTAACAACTTGAAAGTCAACACTGGTGATGAAATCAAAACTCATGTCATGTTCAATGGGATTTTACAATGAATGGTACTGCATGGAGAGTTTCCAACCATGAGATCAATAGATGTTGATAGCAGTACTTGTGTTTAAGAAGAAAGTGTCATCGATGATGTAGATTTGAATGAACTGATTTCGATACACATGGTTGATGTGATGCTAGATTGTTGTGGAGTAGAGAACAATGACCATCCCTCCTTATTTAGGAATATTGTGCATGATGTTGAGAGACTGTTATACATAGGTTGTACTAATTTTATAAAGTTGACCACTGTGTTGATATTGTATATTCTGAAGGATAACAATAAATGGAGAGACAAAAGCTTCACATCATTGTTGTCTTTGTTGAAAAAAATTCTTCCTGAAGGCAATAAACTTACAATATCAACATATGAATTAAATAAAATGTTATTCCCAATGGGAATGAAGGCTAAGAACATACACACATGCCCAAATTACCGTGTGTTATTTCAAAAGGACTTTTTTTATTTGAAAGATTGTCCAAAATGTGGGGCATCAAGGTATAAAATGACAACCTTAAGGAAGTCTAAAACTGGTTCCCCTATCAAGGTGATGTGGTATCTACCTATAATACCATAGTTTCAACGCTTGTTTTCCAATCCAATGGATGTGGAGAATTTAAGGTGGCTTACAGAGATTAAGAAAAATAATGATGGGATCCTATGGCATGTGTTTGATTCCCCACAATGGAAGAACATTGATTTATTGATCCCTTAATTTGGTGAAGAAGTCATGAATCTAAGACTTGGTTTTTATACCGATGGGATGAATTCATACACTACATTGAGCAGCCAACATAACACTTGGCATGTTATGATTGTTATATACAATCTTCCTCTCTCGTTGTGTATGAAAAATAACTACATTATCCTGAAATTGTTGATATTGGGCCTTAAACAACCTGGAAATGATATCAATGTATGTCTTGAACCTCTTATTGATGACTTAAAGAAACTTTGGGGAAAAAGTGTGATGATCTATGATGCTTCACGTAAATAGAAATTTTGTTTGCAGGCTATTTTGTTTTGCACTATTAATGACTCTCCAACATATAGGAATTTGTCTAGATATAGTGTAAAAGGATCCAAAGCATGCCCTATATGTGAAGAGAACATTGATTTAATACGACTAAAACATGGTGGAAAGACTGTATATCTTGGTCATCAAAGGTTTCTTTCAAAAATTCATCCTTATCAAAGTTTGTGAAAAGTATTTAATGGATCGAATGAGGAACGGAGTAACCCTAAACCTATATTAGCTGAGGTTGTTTATGAAAGAGGAAAATACTTTGTAAATGAATTCACTGAGTGATCACAATGTACCATTCTCACATAGAGTGAAAAATCTTTAATCAAGAAGTGGTAAATATTCTTTTATCTTCCTCATTGGATTTCTTTGGCAGTTAGGCATTGTATCTATGTCGTGCATGTTAAGAAAAGTGTTTGTGTTAATACACCAGGTAAGACTAATGATGTCATAAAATCTAGAATGGACCTACGTGAAATAGGAACAAGGAAAAAATTAACAGAAGTAGTTAGGAGTGATTAAAAAACATATTTACCTCCTTATTACATGTTTTCTACAAAGAAGAAGATAACTTTTTGTGAGTTCTTGCTTCATGCTAAGGTACCATAGGGATACTCTTCCAATATTCGTAGACTGGTGTCAATGATGGATGTGAATTTGATAGGTATTGAATCTCATGATTGTCACACTCTAATGCAACAAATATTTCATGTGGCACTTCAATATATATTTTTGAAGCATGTAAGGTTTGCAATCACCAAACTTTATTTCTTCTTTAACACTCTATGAAACAAAATTATTGATCCTGAGAATCTCTATAAGTTGCAAAGAGAAGTGGTTGTTAACCTAAACCATCTTGAGATGTATTTTCCTCCTTCATTGTTTGATATCATGGTACATCTTTTTGTCCATTTGACTAGATAAGGGAAAATGTTGGGAACAATTTTCTTGCATTGGATGTATCCTTTTGAACAGTACATGAGTATTTTTAAAGGTGATGTTCCAAACTGTTATCGGCATCAAGGGATTATTATTGAGAGTTATGTGGTGGGGGAGGTTATGGACTTTTTCAATGTCTTTTTGAGTTGTAATGAAGCTCCTATAAATGACAAGAATATTGAGGACTATTCTAAAAAAGGGACATTAGGAGCATAAGTGAAAGTAATCATTCATGAGCTGTGGGAATGAGCTCGCTGGTATATTTTACACAACATCGATGAAGTGAGTGTTTATATCACCAAACATACCAATTTCATCAAGATAAAATATCCTCGGGCCAATTCAATGTGCCTTTCTAATGAGCATAATAAGACACTTATTAGGTGGTTTAAAGATAAAGTCATATGTCAACTATCTCAAACACCAAATAATTTTGCTAAAAATATCAGATGCATCACCTTTAAACCAAAAATGAATGTTATATCTTATGAAGGGTTTGACATAAATGGGTTTTCATATTACACAAGGCATCAAGATGATAAGAGTGTTGTCCAAAACAGTGGGGTCACCCTTCAAGCATCTTCATTATTTTTTTCTAGTGTGAAGGATAAGAGTCCATGTGAAGCATAAATGTTATACTATAGTGTCATTGAAGGCATATATGAGTTTGACTATGTAGATTTCAGAATTTCGGTCTTTAAGTATAATTGGGTTGATAACATCAAAGGAGTTGTAGACGATGAATTGGTTTTCACATTAGTGAATTTTATAAAAAATTGGTGAGAAGGGTGAACCATTCATAATGGCACCACAAGAGAAGCAAGAATTTGTATCGATGATTTGCAAATTAACATGGTCGGTTGTTCTTCATGGTAAAAGGTAGTTCAATGAAGATCTTATAGATGAAGAAGAGTACTATGACAAGTATGATGAGTCCAGTCCATTCTCAGTTGTCTTGCCAACACCAATATTGAAGTTGACGCTAACTTATACGTGCATGGAGATCACACTAAGGGAATGTTAATTGATAAAAGATCTCAATATTAGAGGCATGCTTTTATTTTTTCTAAATATTAGATGTGCATTTTACAATCTTATATTTCATTGATTGACTATTTTCATATGACATTTTTTCCATATGGCATCCGACCATGAGTATGATGAACGTGAGGATGAGAAGCATCATGAGGTGCACCTTGACATTGGTGTATGTTGTATTGTTCTATTATAGAGATGTGCATTTTATAATATATCTATCTTGTTGTATTGTTTTATCACATTTATAAGCTATATCTTCTCATGACCTATATGTATTTTTTTCAATCTTAAGTCGAGGATGTACACCCTGAGGATCTTGTTCATCTTGATGAGCAACATCATCAACTTGTAGAAGTAAGGGGCATCACCATGATGAACAAGTTAGTACAACAAAGGGGTAACGAACTGAAGTTGGTCATTGAGTTTGATGATGTAGGAAATCCTTTCGGAAAGAGCCACAACTCTTTTTTGGCATATCTTGGGGTTCTTACTTGTAGCCATTGTAGTGTAGCATTAGAATCTTGACATAAAATTCATAAAAGAAAGAAAGACTTCATATGGAAAGAACTGTGTGAGATATTATCATTTGCAATTCTATTTTTAAAGATATTTATAATTCTATTGTTAAGAATGTTCCAATAAGTATATGAACTTTTGCAGAGTATATTTGACCTGGATAAAAAAACTACATCGTAAAAAGGCATTGTGGGAGGGTACTAAGGAATTATAGGAAAAATCTGACAAGACTATACATACGATACACAAAGAAGAGGAAGAAGTCTGCCACTAAGCAATGGATCTATATTGACCCAAAGACATGAGAGGTGTTTGTTTATATGAACAAAATTATGAATTCAAGGTATTAAGCCTCACTCCCCATTTTGAATACATTCTTATGAATTCATTTTTTACCTTGAACTTGATTGCTATGTTTTACTTACTAATTACTATTGATGATTATTACTAACTAGACCGTAAGTGATGCTCAAAGAGAATGACATGCAAAGCATGTGCACAACCACATGATGGGTCCAGGTGGCTATGCAAAACTTCATCAAATTCTACTACATACGTCTTCTTCTCCGCAACCTATTCCTGAGACTATTGAGTCCTCTACTACTCCTGGAACTCTATCTTGCCATGATGTGTGGATAGCTGAGAGGCAAAACAAATATAGAGATATACCCAACCCCACAACTGTTGAGGTGGTTGCAAAAATGGTAAAAATTCAACTATCTGAGCAATTAGTATTGATAATTGTTATGTTTTCCTTACCCATTACTATTGATGATGATTATCAAGAGCTCCACGAGCAAAGGAAACAAGGAAAGTTCATCCCTGAGGGCACAAGAGATGAATTAATAGTTTCTCTAGCTAACCCAGGGCATCATGGGCGTGTTAAGATTGCAGACGCTGGGGTTGGTATAAGAGTGCTCTTTGGGTCATCAGAGAATAAGCGTAAATCTATCCATAAAGGGAGTCTCAAAGAGGAGGTACAAGAGTTAATTACAAAGGAAATTTAAGAAGCAATGAGCCAATATCATGCTTCTCATTCATCTCCTCAGACAGTACATGTGTCATCTCTCTCTTCATACAAGCTCGACCCCCCTACAACAGAGGCAGTTGGTAGTAATCATGTAGAACCTCCACCTAGAACGTCCGTTGTAAGTATTTTATTACATATTAGTCTTTCAGAATGATTTGTATAATATATATAACACTTTATGCAATTTTTTTAGGGGTTGAGGCCATGAAGTCTTAAATTATAAGAATATATCGTTGAACTAGGCGAGACTTACCCACACCTTGAAGGTGACATGATTCATGGTGTACCGTTGCCCGTCGATGTGGTTCGTGTGATGCCAAGGCTTGTCTATGCCCCTTAGAAGCAGACTCCACTTTCATATGACCACCTTGAGCATGAGACGATAGGTGATGTAGAAGGAGGCATGGTCACATGGACCAAAGGTGGAGTTTTCTATACTGATGTATGGTAAATTTACAATGTGTTTATATCTTTATAAACATGACACCATTGATATAAGATTATATATGTGCGGGACATAACACCTAAGAAACCGCTTACAACTCATCCTCCACCTCCTCCTCAATTACCTGTTTGGGTTACAAATGACATATTTGACTCGCTAGGTCCTCAGTGTAGGGGTATGGCTGTATGGATAGGTGAACATGAAGAAGGGTATCTTATGATGGTCCATATTAAGGAGGACGTTGTAGGTCAACCTCATGATACTAGTATATTTCTACAAGATGTTTGGGAGTTGTTTCATTATCCTTGGTTGAATACACCTGTGATAAAACTTTGGACATAGTGAGATCTTATATAGCTATATTCCTCATCATGTATATGTTGATCTATTTTCTTATATATTAATGCATACATGATATACATTATGTAACCACATACATAAGGTCTGTACAGAGTTATCACTGCCCCATGCGACACTTCTAGTTCCATCCTTGATTATCTGTGTGATTAAAGACCATGCATCTGTTACCCAATACTGTTCTACCACATTTAAATATTTTAGAAAAGCAAAAAAGAGTGTGATGTTAGTGTTGGATAAAATGTACATTAGCTTATCCTCTATTTTGATGATGAAAAACATGTCATTCTTGTGGATCTAACTTTCTACTTGAGTATTTCAGGATTGCTACTTGAGAATTTCAAGGTTTAAGAAGATGAGGAGATCATAATAAGTAGATAGTTGAAGATCAGTGCGCTTAAATGTTTAATATTTTCATGATTGTACTCAATGTAAAAAACTTGTACAAGTATATAATGTACAAGTACTTATATATCATGTAAATAAAGTGTTAGATATTTCCTATCCATGTAGAACCTTTAATTAGGATCCCCCTCAGAGTCTAGAGTCATTAGAAAAACTGTGATAGGATTTCCAAATATTTTCAAACTTGACTCCAATAAGTCTTTCTGTGGAGAAATTACTTGACCAAAAATATCTAGGTCGAAGACAATGTCAACTGAGAGCCACCTCGGTCGAGGATTCAGACAATCAGTCAAAATCGTACACATTTGTGCTTTAAGTCATTTTTGGTAAAAATATTGTCGACCGAACACACCTTCAGACTAAATCATATGATCATTAGATCAAGTGCTTGGGAGTTTAGGCTAATCGTTGGAAGTAGTTGTGCTTTCAACTCAGATTGATCAAAGAAAATCTCAACTGAGACATAGTCGGTCAAATAACTTATCGACCGAACTAGGTTCTGGATTGTTCTTTCTAAACCCAACCATTTTAGCCATTGCAACCTGACTACTTTCTACCTAACGGCTAGTGAAGCACTAAGAACACTCTAGACACTTCCTATAACGTCCCTAAATTGCATGTAAACCATTCGTATAAATAGGAGAGGCTTTAGGACACCTATGACACACTTGCATACTGCAGAAAACACAAGCTACACTTTTGCAAGCATTATAGAGAGCAAACTAGCTAAGTTTCACTTGATATCTTCTTCCTTGGGCTCTAAGTTCATTTCCTATAGCTATAGCCTCTTACCCACCGTCCAAGAAAACGTCCATACTAGGTGGTTAGGAGATCTAACACTTGATATAGGATCAAAGCACAATACTTCATTGGTGTACTTTCCTTCTTCCAATCTCCTTTCATAGGTTAATGCTATTTGGCTCCTTGGCTACTCCAAGTGGTAGACATTTCCTGAGGGATCTTGCTCAGATCTACTTCTAGAAGAGAAGGTTGCTCAAAGTTGCTTGGAGATACTTCAAGGCAAAGAAGGCTTCTCCAAGGTTGCTTGAGGTTACTTCAAGAAAGATGCTTCAAAGGAGGTTAAGGTTACTTCTCGTTGAAGGCAACCTGAAGGTGGTGGAGCTACTTCAAGGTGGTGAAGGTTGCTCTAAGGGCTTGAAGTTACTTCAAGAAGTCTGCTTCAAGGACGTTGAGCTACTTCAAGGAGGTGGAAGGTAATTTTATTTTGTTGTAACATCATTGAGAGGTAAATAAAATAAATCACTATCAAA
The DNA here is from genome assembly GCA_963693085.1 of Alisma plantago-aquatica. Taxonomy (NCBI): domain Eukaryota; kingdom Viridiplantae; phylum Streptophyta; class Magnoliopsida; order Alismatales; family Alismataceae; genus Alisma; species Alisma plantago-aquatica. Next base: position 155,684,337 of record OY856409.1, on the reverse strand, counting down.
ATCACAATTGAAAACAATTGGGTAGTAGACTGACAACCTTTGATTCAAAGGTTGGAACCACTCTAAATCTAGGTGTCTTTCTTGTTTCCTCCTCATTCTTTGGCTTAAGTTTTTAATTGAACTTTAAAATACCAAAAAGCTCTATTTACCACCCCCTCTAGATCTTTCAATTGGTATGTGAGCATGTATTCAAGGATCCATAACCGGTCTTGAATGGGGGACAGTGTTTAACACAACCTCAACCTCAAAGGAACTCATGTGACCCGACCACCACCCTTCGATTGAAGCAACTACATTTAGTGGAAAAGAAGGATGTAATTCTACTTCCAAGGGATCAACCTGGAGTTTTGGATAATTGTGTCCTTGCCTTATGATCTACCTATTACGAAGTATGCGACATGGAATCATGAAATAGTAAAGCAAGTTCAATTGAATACATAATTAGTAAGTATTTTATATTGTTCAATTTCCGTTGGTGAGTTTAATAAGATATCTTCATGTGAAACTACTTATGAAATTTGGCATAAGCTTTCAGTTACACATGAACGTACAACTCAAGTTAAGAATACCAAGACTAACATGCTTAGACAAAAGTTTGAACAATTCTGCATGAAACCTAATGAATCTATTAGTGAAATGTATGCAAGGTTTTCTTCTATTGTTAATATCTTGAGTGCCTTGAGTAAGTATACAAGTGAGAAAGATCAAGTTTCAAAGATTCTTAGATCTTTGCCTCCAAAGTACAAGCCAAAGGTGACAGCCATTGAAGAAGCCAATGACCTTACCACATAGAAGATGGAGCAACTCATCGACAATCTAGAGACTCATCAAGTTACTTTTGAAGAATAAGAAATGTTGGAGTTGGAACTTTTGAAATGAAGAAGGAAGGACATAGCATTAAAAGCGTCAACCAAATCATAAGTCATCACTCAAGAAAGTGATGAGACAAGTGGAGAGGACAATGAAGAAGATGCACTCATTGTAAATGGTAAGAAATATAAAAGATATAAATCTAACGAAAACTCTACTACTTATTCCTCTTCTTATCCTAGGTGCTTTGAGTGTGGCAAGAAGGGTCATGTGAATAATGAGTGCCCCAAGATCAATAAAGGTAAGAAATCCTCTTCTAAGAAAAAGGACAAGGGAGACAAAGCATATGAAGCTGCTTGGGATGATTCAAGTGATGACAGCAAAAGTGGAGAAGAAGAAGTGGAATGCCTCATAGCTAAGGAAGATGAAGAGAAAGACCCAAATGAGGTAGAAAATTTTCAACTATCTAAAATGGATTTAGTTAATAGCCTTGAAGAAATTCATGCTAAATATGTTGATTGCAAAAGAAAATTGAAAAAGTTCTCCAAAATTAGTAATGAGTTGCATACTAAACTAGATGATATCATTTCTAAAAATGAAAATTTTATTTCTTAAAATAATACCTTAAAAGCTTCTCTTGAATATTGTAATGCAAAATTGCTTGATTTTGAAAAAAATATTAATATTCTTTCTCAAGAAAAGGTTGAATTTCTTGCTAAGATAAATAACTATCAAACTCAACTTGTTCTATTCAATCATTCGGATTATGATGCCATTATTAGATAAAGAGATACTTTGCTTTCAAGTCTATCTCAAGTAAACTTTAACATCACAGAGAAACTTGCTAAAATTGATGAATTACAAAAGTGTGTTAATAGTTTGAAACATGATAATATCCTTGATAGAGTCATAAAAAGCACTTTTGGATAGGTAGGAAGAAGGGGTTTAGGTTATGTACCTAAAGAGAAATCATGAAAAAAGCCTAAAAATAGAAAAGCATAAGCCCCTAGAACTAAGACTATTCATGTGCCCAAGAACAATATAGTACATGATCAAAATATCAAGAAAAGAAATCAAATTGAATTTATTTCTTGTCATTACTGCCAACGTCTTGGACATTATTCATTTTCATGTAACTACAAGAAAAAACAATGACAAATATTTGGTTTGGGTTCGAGAACCCCAATCTAGAAATTTCAAGACAACTCGTTGAGATTTGACCTCAACTTCATTGTGAAATACATATATGCCATATCTCAACTAAGTTAAGATTTAACTTCTATATCTTTATATGTTTTGACTGCTTACTTGTGTTATATAGACTAAAACAATTGAAAATGGTTTTTTTTTAAATAGGTAAATATATTACCAAAGGAGTCTATACAAACGACATGACCTACAAAACACAAAACATGTACATGGGATGTTTATCTACAAAAAACCCAGTATACTTTAGCTTGTTCATACAAACCTAAAGCTAAGCCTTTTCTACTTTTCAATATTTGTGTCAAAGCATTGGAAATCTTAGAAATAATGATATCCTCGTTACAAGCCACCCTCCCATGATTCCTATTGTTCCTTTCTTCCCAAACAAAAAATCAAACACTTGATATGCAAACCACCCCAACAACTACCTTGGCTTTTCCTTTGACCATGGTCAACAGCTTCTTGACCGTGTCAAGTATATTGTCCTAAAAAATCTGCCCGCATTCATTCTTCAAGAAAATAGTAGCCCAGATCCTTCTAAAGAACATGTATGAGCCAAACAGGTGTTTGTGGCTTTCATCTTCTCTTTTACATAAAGGGCATTTGACCTCCACATACAACCCCCACTCAAAGAGCCTACCCATGGTGGGAAGATTGGATAGGATGGCTTTATAAGTTGTGGTACTCCACTTGGGTATATAGCTAGAGTTCCAGAGCAGGTGTGACCAGGGACCAACATCCCCAATACTGGTGTTGATCCATGGTGTCATCTTAGGATCCAAAAGACAAATAACATCATTCATATCAACACTGTATAAGACATGAACATCCTCCCAGATTTGCACATATTTCTCCAGATCCTAGACGAGTGGCCATCAAACCCCTATTGTATCCATCCATACCTCTTCATCATCCAATGAGACTAGATATTGTCCTTATCTATCAAGAACTTGTCCAGTCTCTGACCTTGGCTCTGCTTCACCAAATTAGCCGGAGATACAATGTTCAGCCCACCTTTTTCATACGACTTAGCAATGGTATCCCAAGCCACACTGTGACCATTGCACCCCAAACAAAATTGGCGATGATTCTCCTCATGTTGTCAGCAGTCGGGTTGGGTAAGTCACACACTTCACTCCAGAAAAAGACCATGGCTTGGAGCACAGTCCTAGTTACCAGTAGTCATCCTTCCATAAAGAGGTTTATATCATACCACCCATCAATCTTGGTTCTAATATGATCTAGGCATTGAGAGAAATCAATAGAGGACACTTTGTCACCCACAATCGGAGACCCAAGATACATGGTGGGAAGCCTACTAATTTTTATACCCATGGTAGATCTGATACTACCTCTCCTAGCGTCACATGATTTAGAGAGGTAGATTCTTGACTTGATAGTACTAATATAGAGTCCCGTTAATTTTCCAAACCTCATCAACAGTCTTTTGAACATCCTTCAACCTGTTAGCATGCCTAGTGGAGAATAGCATCACATCATTAGTGAATATAAGATGTGTGTTGACTTTGACACTCTTTATCTTGTACGGTTTGACTCTGCCTTTGGCTTCAGCCTCATTGATCATTCTAGTAAGTCCCTCCATCACAATGGTAAATAATAGAGGGGATTAGGGATCCCCTTACCTTAATCTATTTGTAGCTTTGAACAACCCCACAGGACCACCATTCATAAGAGTAGAGAAGGAAGTGGTAGTGACACATTGATTGATTATTTGCATCCAATGCTCATTGAAGCCAATAGTTGTAATAATCGCCCATAGTGAATTCCACTTGACGTGATCATAAGCCTTGGTGAGGTCAACCTTCAGACAGGCTTTGGCTTTGTTGTTTCTTGTCCTAAAACCAATCAGGAACTCGATAGCCAGTAGATTGCTATCAGAGATTCTTTGACCCTTTATGAAGGAACTTTGTTCTTTGGAAATGATGGTGGGAAAAACCATCTTCAGACGACCTACAAGAACCTTAGAGATAATTTTATATAGAACACTACAACATGTAATAGGCCTATAATTGGCTATGCTCTCAATCTCATTCTTCTTGGGAATGAGTTTAATGAAAGTGTGGTTAACAGCTCTGACCATTCTGTGGCCATCTAACATCCATCTAATAGCTTTGATGACATCATATTTCACCACACTCCACATGACTTGGAATAACTTGTCGTTCATCCCACCAGGCATGGCTCCTTGCTAGGATTAATAGTGAACGTCACTTTCTTGACTTCATTTTCATTAGCCTGATCATAGAGCATAGCATTGGCAGTGTCATTCACCCTTATGTCAGGTAATAACTCATCATTGTTGGCTCTACTATCATCCTTCTGATTGTACATGTTGGTGAAGTAGTTGATAGCATTTAAGGAAACCACCTCTCTGCTATTCAAGACATGCCCTTTGTCATCTATCGGCTCATGTATAGATTCTTTTACCTCCTTCTTCTTTACTTCCCTATGATAGATCCTAGTATTTCTATCTCCATCTCTAAGCCAATCCATCATGCTTCTCTGCCAAAAGTAAACCTCTTCAGCCTTTTAAAGTTTCTATAATCTATCCTCAACTCTCTGCTCCTCTTTAATAAGGTCTTCATTTAGTGGATCACTCCTGATCTTCTCTATAACCTGATCATATTCATGGTCAGCTTCGATTAAAAGATTCTTTAGATTAACCTTTTCCCTACTCCATTTCTTTAGCGCTTTCTTTGTCAATTGAATTTTCTTTAAGGCTCCGTACAAGTCATTTCCTTCAACACTAGTATTCCAACTAGTCTCGACAATATCTTTGAATCCATGCCATTCACACCACTAGTTCATAAACCTAAATGGTCTTTTAATGTTTGGTTTATCCACCAAATCGATCTTCATCCAAGAATGATTGCTCAGAGGGTTAGACCCTACTTTGATGAATGTATTAGGCCACGTGTTGAGCCATTTTTCATTGACTAACCCTTTATCAATAGAGCTAGCAATCCTACCTTTAGCAGTCTGCTTACTAGACCAAGTGGCCTTACCTCCCACTTTGTTCAATTCAATCAGCCCAACATCCTCCACCGTGTTATTGAAAGCTACCAATATCCTTTCAGGTACCCTTTTCCCTCCAAACTTCTTATCCGCTCTTCTAACATTATTAAAATCCCCCACAACAAGCCATGGGATTTCATTTTGTGCCATCTCCACAATGTTCTTCCACAAACCCCTTCTGTCTGACTCCAACCTTTCACCATAAATCCCCGATAAGATGAATGATGCACCCCCTTGATTGCAGCACGAGACAGTTATCACCTGGTAAGATGCATTGATGACATCAACCTCCCAGGAATCCTCTAACCACCCAATGGCAATATGACCACATTCTCTTTGATCAAGATTGGAGATGGCCTTCCCTCCAGTGGGAAACAAAGTGTCAACTCTTTCCCTAACGACAGTTATGATTCTTGTTTCCAAATAGACAACCAGTGGAGCATCAATCTCTATGATTATTTTCCTCAGTTTCTTTTGGCTACATGCTAAAGATGCTCCTTGCACATTCCATGTGAGGGTTGACATTTAATTATCTTTGGATGATCCACCCCCTTCCTCAGGGTGGGCACTTTTCTTCCCTTTCTTTGCTACACTTCTTGTTTGCCTTGGGCTCCAGTTGGGTCCATTCTCAATTCCTCCAGGATCATCCCTCGTCATTTGTTTGAGGACTGGGAAAGTGTTGTCATCCTTCACTTCTTCATTGTGCCCATCTGTATCTTTGGTGCTTGGCCTGTCCATTTCCAGAATTTTGCCTTCTTTGACCACTATGATTTTCTGTGTGGCTATTTTAATAACTATTGTTGTTGCAGTTACAATAGCTATCTCCGCAGTCGTACTCACATGCATGTCTACAATGACTTTTTCTTTTCCTTTTCTCATCATGGGGGGTCTCCATTTCCCCTTCCTTCCCATCTTGTATCAAGGTTATTTAGGAACAATGGGCGGGGCAAAATAGACAGCCTTGCTTCTTTCCCCTGTGCATTCACTAGTATCATGCTTAAAATATTTGCAAGTATCACATCTGTCTGGCAATGCTTCATATTTCATCCCCGTTGGGAAGTTTGACCATAATCTCAGGCGGAGGCTCCTTCTCAACAAATAATGTCCACATAGAATCTCACACATCCTTGAACCGACCCATTGGATCTATGATCAATAGCTCTAGGTTCCCCCACAACATTGGAAATGATCGTGATAGCCCATGAGGTCCAATGCTTGCCCACGTCTGGGAGGGAGACCCAGACCAGTGTGGTAGTGAAGGCATCTCATTGAGTATCAGCTTGTGGAGTTCACTTACAGACTAGCACGAGTTGATCATCAAAGAACCATGGCCCCTTCAACATTGGACCATTGTGATCTGTGTCATTAGAGAAACAAGTAAGAAAGAGACCTCCATCCAGTGTGAACACCTCAATCTCCCGCTTAGGTCGCCATTTCCTGATCATCCACCCTTTTAGTTGTTGCGGGTGGCATTTCTTTCCTAAAATATGGACAATAGCTGAGAAATGGTGGTAGTCCTCCATTTCATCCATGATCGGGTCATTGAATATTGTCTAGAGGCACTTGTCCCCTTCCTTGAGGAACGATACTTTGGGATCAACCACCACCGCTCCTCTCAGCTTGGGGGGAGGTCAAACTACTGACTTCACCCAATCACAACCGACACTGACATCAGCGTTTGGGGAGAACCAGTCATCAGCAACTTTAGATCCACTGGCTCTGGCATTGTGGGTGAAGGCGGGAGGGGGAGTAGCACCCCCAGTCGCCATAGCAAACCTGACCTAGTTCGTAAGTGGTGTTTGGTAATTAGGAATCATGTTCTTAATTTTTAAGTTTCTCAATGAAAATGGTATGATTTGTTTACATTAAAAATATTGATTTGTTTACATTGAAAATGTTGCATTTACTGAAAAATCTACATAACTTCATTGTGGTCGACAAAGAGCTTGACTGAGAGGCCTTCTAGTCAAAGAAAAGTTCGATCAAAATTAGTTCTGTCAGAACTATTTTCACTAATAAATCTACAGAACTTCATCTCGGATGACAAAGATTTTTACGGAGGGGTCTTCCAAATGAAGAAAATTTCAATTGAAAGGAATTCTATTAGAACTATTTATTGAAAACAAAATCTTTCACTTACAATTAACTTTAGTGACTTAAATTTGTAATGACCTCTTCTTATTAAACTGTTCTAAATACTTGAAATAATAAAATATTTAAAGTAATGTTCCTAACCAAAAGGACCACCACATGGGTACCAACATCTTCATATTTTGTAGGATTGGATGGTTGATAGTGGTTGTTCCAAACATATGACTTGAAATGAGGAGGCTTTTCATATAGTTGAAGAAAAGAAGAGTGGAATCGTCACATTTAGAGATAATACCAAAGGTAAAATTGTTGTGATAGGTAATGTCGGTACAAACTTTCAAATAAAAAATGTGCTACTTGTGGATGGATTGCATCACAACTTGATTAAATTTTGCTAGTCTTAGTAGTATTATTAGTAATGGGAGTTGGAAAATACATGAAAGTAGATGTTCAAACATTATTCTTCATGATTTTACTTCAAATGGTGTTACTATTTCTGTGCGTGATTCAATCATAATAAATAGTAAAGTTAATATAAAGCTATAGGACATGTGGGATGTTGTATGAAGTAAAGGGGAGGAAGATGATTTCTTTGTTTTGTTTTGGAAGATAAGAGATTCAAAGAAGTTTATTACTCATGTTTGGAAGGAAGTATTAAACAAACTTCTAACTTCTAATTATTCAAGACAGAGAGGTCTACAACTTTCTTCAATGTGTTTTCTCTGTTGTAAGGATTATGAGGATTTATTCCACCTTCCCTTCTCTTTCTAGGTTGTTAGAGAGATATGGTTTTTTTCTCTCAATGAAGGTTTTATTAGTATGATTCCTAATGATTGGGAGGACATTAGTAATCTTAACTACAATGTAGCGAGTGTATGTGTTTTTGTTGTTATGTATCACTACTAGATGGAGAGAAATCAAAGAGTGCATGAGGATGCTAGTTGGTTGAATTCTATCCTTTGGAAAAATACCAAAACTGATGTTCAAATTTTGTGCAGTCTGAGTTCTTTTGATGTTTAGCAAGTCTGATTTCTTCTATTCTTCTCTCCTTCATTCCTGATGATTCTCCTTTCTTGTCCTCATTATTCTTTTGTGTAGATATTCTCCTATGATACTTCTCTTAATTTCTTTATCCCCCCTTGTGTTGGATGTTTTTTTCCTTTTTTTACCATCTTTCTTTCTTTATTTTCTGCTTTTTACTTTCAAAGTTTTCAAAAAAAATCCACAGTGTTTTTGGTGACAAAAAAGCGATGTTAACAGCTTCCCATTCAATTCAAAATTTCATGGAAACAAAAATGAGCAATCACATTAATTTCCAACATAACACTTCTATAGGTGAGATCAAGATGTGAGTCATAGAAGTTGGTAAATGGGTAATACTTTTAATGTATCATAATATCTAAACATCTTATATGAAGTGTTATACACCATTTGAGTAGGTCGATCTCAAATCTATCCATGGTCCAACTTTGTATCATGGCCAAAATATATTATAATTAGTATTATAATAGAGTTTGTGAGTTAAATGTGTGATCAATAATAAATATTACATTGGGAAAATCACAATTTTCATTGCACACCATATGGTATTTAGAACCATATTCTTTATATGAGATGTGTACAATCCTGGGCTAGCCATTTTGTCAAAGGATCCAAAACTATATGTTGTTTTCCAATACGATCAATCATTATCTTCTTGTTGTCTCTTACCCATTAGCAACATATACCTTTACCTCTAGGAATCAACATGTTGTGGTGCTTTTATCAATATTAGAAAACCTAATTGAAATTTTGTTGCCATAGTTATTTTTATTTAATTGTGAAATCAATCAACCTTAAGATCATGTACCATATTCTTAAGTCATATTGCTTTCAATCAACTTTACTAACAATCTATAAGCTCATCCACCATGGTAGATGAGGCTATAGCCTTTTTGTGAAACTCCTCCATGATCCAACATCACCCATTAGTAGGAAGATATTACCCTATAGTAGATTTCAAACTATCTAGAAATAAAAAATTTGCATGTGAATATCATGTAATATTTTGGTGGTTTGTACTTCTATGTGTAGCCATGTAGTTCTTTATTCCATCTAAGTCATGTGTGACCATCTTTATAACTCTTTTCAACACCCTGGTTAATTTGGTAATGACCAAACACTCTAGTAGAAAATGCGATATTAGATTGCTTATAAATCTAGAGGTATTGTACACTCCCAAGTGCATATGTGCATGGTATTCTTCTCATTTCATTCCTTTAAATTTCATTTATGGGGAACTACTTGGAGTTAATTTTATGTCTTTTAACTATAAGTGCATGGTTAGGTAAAAAAAATATTTCCATACTTCACTAAAACTTGAGATATATAAGCCCTTTGGGATATTTCAACTATGTTTTTATCTTGGTCTAGATGAATATTGAGATCTGGTAAATCTACAGCTCTACCCACATCTTTCATCTCAAAGTTGTAAGAATGAAATTATTTTATTTCATGTTCTATGTTGATGGTATTACCCCTAACTAGAATGTTGTCTACAAAAAAGAAATCAATATTATGAACTTATATCCACTAATATTTAGGTATATCCACTGATTGACAATGTTAAGCCTAAATCAAAAGGATGATATCATGGTGTTAAGTTTTGTATATAATTGTTCGGATGCTTTTCTAAGTCCATGAATCAGATTATTTATTATCAAACATATGACTCTTACTTTAATCAATGAAACTTTCAGGTTGTACCATTTTAACTTCTTCAGATAATCCCCATTCAAAATTGTAGTTTCACATCAATTTAATGTATCACAAGACCAAATTAAATCATTAAGTTCATGATTACTCTAAAGGAGTCCTTTAAGGACACTAGATAAAAGATGTATTTTTAATCAATATCCTCCTTCTGTGTAAAACCATTTGAAACTACACTAGTCGTGTACCACTTAATTTAACCATTTGAGTATTTTTTGTTTTATATACCCATTTGCAAACAATATATTTAATACTCTTTGGCATAAATACAACATCCTAAAATCTACTTCTATATGTAGGGGACTAATTCTTATTTCATAGCATCCAATCATTTAGAAGAATTCTACATTCCATTTCTTGCGATAATGATAAGGGGCCAAAATCTTTGAAGTTTACATTTGGCTCTTTAAGGTATACAACATAGTTAATGAAGATGAATAGCCTCATTGGTCTTGTGGACCTTGTTGTTTAGGATCAGTTTCTACATCTTGTTAAAGCTTCTCATGTTCTTCTTCATTATAAACATGATGAATTCTACCATGACCTAGAGCATGATCTACCTCTAGTAAATCATCCACTTGAACATTAGTCATGAGAATAATGATCAGACAACCTACATAAGAATGATTAGATGCAGGCATAGGGATGTTATCCTGCAATTCACCAAAGGAAATATTTGGAAGTAGGTCATTTTCATTGCAGATGATTCTCTAAGAATCTATCCTTACCCGTCTCATCTATCTTTTATGGGTGAGATGCACAATATAATCTATATCCATTTGAACTTTATAGATAACCGACAAAGAAAACACTAGTAGTTATTGGGGCAGATGCCCTACAATGTTGATTGTAATGCTTGCATCTGCACAATATCCCCATATGTGCATGTAGTTCAAGGATGGCTTTCTTCTTGTACATTATTTGCATGGATTTTTCTTGACAGAGTTATAAAGAACCTTATTTAATACATGCACTACCCACATTAAATCCTTAGTCCAAATTATGGAGGAAAGGGAAGGATTACAAATCATTGCATGAGCCATTTCCTTAAATGTAAGATTACTCCTTTCATATACACCATTTTGTCATGGTGCGTCTAACATTGTATAATGAGGTAAAATACCTTCTTCTTGAAGAAAAATGTCCAAATGACCCTTTCTTTTGTCCCATTTAAATGATCCCTCTATCGTATTCTCCTCATCTATCTAACACGACTATCTTAATAACTCTACTACTTGTTTATCTACTTCAACCTTAAAATATTTAAATGTTAATATAACCTCAATTTTCTCATTCAAAAAGTCAAGAAACATATATCGTGAATTGTCATATATTAAGGTAATAGAATATTTTCCCATGTAAACCATGTGGGAAAACTCCACAAATATCCAACTGAATTACTAGTCATTTTCCACTACTCCTTTGAAAACCATTTCTTGAAGTGTTGGTCTACAAAGACTTTATGCTTTCAACACATGTTTCATAATCACTAAATCTAAACCCAAAAATGCTTACTTTACTACTCTTAGTATCCTTACTTGAAGATATTTCCCAATCTTTGATGTCAAATGAGTGAACTTTTTTCATATATTAATGTGTGTAAATTACCAATTAACTCATGTTGAACTGTAAGAGATCGTTCAAAATAAGAATTTAGTTTAAATTGTAAAAGATCACATGTTAGAACACAAGTACAAAATATTTCTATGTGTTTGCATAATGGTAGATGTATACATTTTGGAATGAAAGTATAGCTTACTTTTCTAATTCAAAAATGAAATCAAGTTTCTACTATAATTTGATACATAAGATATGTTTTCTAATTTTAATATGTTTTAGTTGTCAAGGATTAGTCTGCATGTGCCAACTATTGGGTTTTTAGGAGAAGAAAATATCAGGGAAACAAAAAAAATAATCCCTATAACTCCCTTCAGTAAAATTTCATTAATGAATCAATACCAGATTTGGGTTACAAGCATATACCTTATTGTGCAAGTAGTTTCAATAATATGACTTGATTGCTTCGTGTTGATCTTGATAATCCTATCTATGTCGATTTGATATCTCATTGAATTAGCAATTTCAATTCATTTTTTATTCTTCTGGAATTTTGAGTGTCACCTCAAGATGCACATAGAAACCTATGTTCTATGGCACAATACGGGATTCCATGTTTGATAGTTTGTGGAAGAATGTCCCCTTCTAGTGATGCCCTTTGCCAAACATGGTGAGATTAATCAAAACAAAGAGCAAAATTATCACTAATAGCAATATTTCCACAAAACATGGTAAATTAAAACCATTTGCAAAGCGATATCTCAAGAGGAAGTATTTCATGAACAAGCCTTTAGCTTAGGCCATTTGCATTTGATATGTGCTAAAAGATGTTACATATCATGTTCAAAGGTTATCATGCCATAACTGGTACATATTACAACCTTTATATATGTACATGACATTTCTATACACTCATGGCATAAAGCCAAAATCTATGTGTTGATATACAAAATAATAAAATCTCCCCAAAGACTTGAGACTATAGGGATGATACATAGGACTCTACTACAAAACTTTAGCAACATATTCAACCTCTAATAGTTATTGCTCTCCTTTCTGCTCAGCATCTACACCACAACCTCGACCTCCTTGTCTACGACCACCTAAAACATTGTGGAATCCACAGGGTGATACCAACATCCCATAGAGAGATATAACTCTTCACCGCCAACTATTATAAGTACATTAATATAATAGAGTAGTTAAATAGAGAAGGTATTTCTGTTTGAGCAGTTTAAGCAGTTACAACTAAGCACACAACTAAAAAAAATGCTTTTTACAACAGTTCCTTTTCTCAATTTACAATAGGTGTTGACCGTTGTATAAGATTGCGTGGTCTTATGGGGGGTGATTTACATAACATGTGATCGCATGTTGTAATAGATGTATTTTATACAACAGTTGAAACATGTTGTCTTTTAAGGAACGGCCTATTGTAATATGGGTATTTTACACAACATGTGGTGCACATGTTGTAATATATATTATACATCAGTTGAACGACATTGTCTTCCACTAAACACACCCGTTGTAATAGGGGTATTTTTTACAACATGCGGTTCGTCTGTTGTAATATATATTATACAATAGTCGAAGCATGGTGTCTTTTACTAAACATACCTGTTGTAATAGGTAGGTATATTACAACATGTAGTGCACTAATTGTAATATACATGTTTAGACAACAATTGGAGTATGTTGTCTTTCCATACATTAAACCATTGTAATAGGATTGTTTAGACAACATGGTGTGTGTCTGTTGTAATATACACAATTTATACAACAGGTTATGCATGTTGTAGTTCACTAGAAACACCTATTGTAATAGGTGTATTTTATTCCTGACAAACCTATTGTAATAGGTGTGGATAACATAACATGTGTTGTTTGTTGTAGAATCATACATTTTACAACATATCATTAACGGTTGTCTTTGATTAGAGTTTGACAGGTCATATATCGAACCAATTGTATTGATCAAATTAACCATATTATTAATAAATTATAATAAATATGCAATTATACTTTTTCATTTCATAAACAAACACATAGTTGAACAAAATTTCCATCAAACCTTGATAGAAACTCGTACTAAATTTAATTAATATTAAATCATCCATACAAAGATTCCATAATACAAAGTACTGAGTATCCACTCTAGAATCGAACTAAAAACTAACTAAAAAAGTTTCACACATTGGTCTATGCTAAAGAACAAATGTCTCCCCCACATGTCACATAATCTTATGTGTGCTCAAGAACACATGTCGCCCACTCATTTCGTACCTCATCGATTTCTTCTTGGTTGAAGCAACAACCAATATACTTCGAATAATAGTGCAATCATATGACAAATATATCAACATATTTTGATTTTTTCAATTTATTTAGAAATTTGAACAAACTAAAAGAATATAATGTTAAGTAGCTTACACATTCAGGGATATTTCTATTTCTCGCATCAAAGATGTCTTTCATATACTTCAACACATAATACCCGCAATCTGTATTGCTCGGATGCTTTGGACACTGTAAAAAATAAATATTAATTTGTTATCCAAATAATTGTGAGAACTTATTAGCAAACAAGAGAATGCAAAGATATAAATAGCCAGAAAACTTAAAAAAAGGTATGTGTAAACAGAATCAAAAATGATATAAGAGTGAAAAAGGCATGGTTTATTGCTGAAGAAGGCGTGGTTTATATGCCATACTGGATGATGCAAAAGTTGCTCTTGCAAGAGGGGGATTGTAACGACCCCGCCTTCCGGTAACCCCCAATTAAGGGAGACCGAGAAGTCGGTGTCGTTATACAATTTCCAGATCAAGGTTCAGCAATTAATTGATAACAATTATTTAATTCTACTAGACTAAACTGAAAAGCTATAATAAATAAAATTGTGCATACCTTTGAAAATTTTGGAATTATAAAACTTATATCCAGAACTCGGACTAACTAACTAATCCTCCTTAGACTTTAATTAGTATATTTCACAATATGACGATTTACTGTTTGTCCTTTTTGTTTTGTACCTAAAACACCGACAAACAAAATGTCGGTCAGCCAAAGCTGGTATGTGGGGGGATTCACTAATCATGCAATTATCTATAACAATGTATTGCATTCAATTATCATTTAACAAATAATTTTACGTTTTAAGTATAACCACGCGATCCATGTGTACCCTATCCCCTGTGTTGTCCCTGCAGTGGACGTGGATACTACCTCCCTTATGGTAGATTCCCATTATACCCCTCATGACTTCACCTAATAGGTGAATCAATTTCTAGGGCTGAGTCACATGGCACTACCCGTAGGTATCCCACTCCTTAACTCATGGTATGCTAAGAGTCTCATGGCACTACACGTGTAGCCCAGTTTCTAACTCATGATACCCTAGACCTTGCTCAAGGTTATCCTTAGCCTTTGCATAGCCACAGGGGTAGGCTCAGATCTAGCTAGTTATACATGTATACTCATAGTGATAGTCATAGTCACTCTATAGTTGCATGAATTAAAACATCCAACAATTATTTCAAGCCATGACAGAAACGTCAATAAAATCCTCGGAAAACTAATCGGGATAATCATAAGTGGTAACCACATACATGTATTGTAGTTTCAAGCACATAATTAATTTGGTAGAGAGAAATCTAATAAATCAAGAAAATTGCATAGAAACCCTGAAATAAAAGTACAAGTTTACTTTTATTAATATTTATCCAATTTCATCATATCCCCTTAGGGCTTTTATTCCAATTTTAGGGTTTCTTGGAAACTAGGGTTTTGCCTTCATTCTTAGTTATCATGAACCCTAATTCCTCAAAACACTTAAAACCTTTAAATTCTCTCCTTTTAATATTCCTAACAGTCTTAGGATCATTATTTAGTAATTTATCAAAATAACAAGGTTTTCTTCTTCTCTTACCCTAAATTAGGGTTCCCATATACATTACTTTTCATTTATGGACATAAACCCTAATTTAACCAATTTTGTATTCAAAACATATAGAAACTCCATCATAAGCATCAATAGGTTATTACCTTTCTAATTAACCAATTATCTTACAAAGATACATCTTTTGTACACCATTAGGGTTTCTAATTACTTTTCAATACATACTTCTACCAAATTAAGGTACGTTTGTAAAACGAAGTAGAAACAGGTTCTCAAATTATTTTTATCAGATTCCTTGCATTTTTCTACCCAACTTTCATATATAAAGTTTCTTCATATGAGGTTCCTAGCTATTACTACAGTTTTAGCAAGGAAAAGCTATTTTCTGGATTATTTGATCAGAGAGGAGATTTACCAGATTTCTTGGGCCGTTCGATCAGTGCGCCGATGGATCGCACCTTGATCTGACACTCCATGTCAATTGTACCCACTAGAGGCATGCGATTTCCCTGTCGGTCGTCGATTCCCTATCTAACGCTCCAGGTCAGCGAGCGTCTTTACTTATCTGGTCGCCTCCTAGCACCGTTAGATCCTCTCGTGGATCACAGTGATCCTTGATCGAACGACGGTTGTATGTTGTCCTCCTCCCTTCCTTGTTGCACGATCCATGACAGAGAGAGGCAGAGCTCTTACCGGAGAGAGTTCGATTGAGAGAAAGAGGGAGCGTTGGGATCTAAGAGGTGGTCGTTCGAGAGCGTTAAGGTGTGAGGTATTGGAAGAGGGTCTTTATATAGGACTAGGGGAGGCTATTCTAGGGTTTCTAAACCTACTGCCGCCATAGCTTTTGTCCCAATTGGGCATTTGTCCTAGAAGCTTCCAATGACCACTAAACCAGGGTTGTGGTGGTTCAGGATCCCCTCCTGATCTCAATGGAAGTGTTTCCAAGATTGCACATCCATCAGATAATGAGAAAAAAGATGGAGAAAATCCTCCTATAAACCGCGCTACAGTCCTCATCCCATTGGGACTTTGACGATGAGCCAGATCGGTTGGATTAAGATCCAACGGCCACAATCATTCGCGCTCAAACAAAAAGGGAAAGATTTCGCAAATTGCAAGGGAAATCCTATTTTGAGGATAATCTTTGAAAAATCGATAACTCTCAACTCTTAACTCCTTTTTGCCTCAAATTTTAAAGGAAACTCTTTTATGTTTTTATGTTTCATCCTACAGAAATTGGGATCATTATCTCAATTAAACGATTCATTTTCTTTAGTTGCAAGAAAACACCCTTTTATTCATATTTTCCATATATTCTTTACTTCCTTTGCCATTATCTAATTATCCTAAGTTCCTTGAACCCCAAGGAACCTTTATAACTCGAAATCTTATTTTGGGAAAATATCTTTTAGCCTTTTAATCATCCTTTATTCATTTTCTTATATATTCCATTATTCCCTTGAATTCCTTTTTCATTTCTTTTTCTTTTTCTTTCAGTTGGGCTTAATGGCCAATAAGGCCCATCAAGAAAACATGCAAGACTATTATTCACGAAATTCATTCAAATCAAATCATGAAATCAAACATTGATCTTATTTATCTTTTAAAGGAGATTCACAAATCTCATTACATGTTTTGGAAAATGAGGTCATAACATCCTCCCCTCCTTATAGGAATTCTTCCCTCAAAATTCAACAATCAAGAAAACAAATCAGGATATGCTTTTTCCATGTCCGTCTTTAGCTCCCATGTGGCCTCATCCTCTCCATGATGCTTCCAAAGAACCTTTACCATCTGAATATTCTAATTTCTGAGCTCTTTTACCTTGGTATCTAGAATCCGCAAAGGCAACTTAGGATAAGACAACTTCCCTTAAAGCTCAATAGGTTCAATGCTCAGCACATGGCTTGGATCTTGCACATATTGCTTCATATTGGACACATGAAACACATCATGCATCATACTGTAGTGAGGGGGTAACGCCAAATGATATGCGGCCTCACCAATCCATTCTAACACTTCAAACGGACCCACGTATCGAGGACTCAACTTTCCTCTATTCTTAGCTATAGCTCAGAGCGGTCGGATTTTTAGAAAAACATGTTCTCCCACAGTGAAATGCACATCAGTCCGCTTCGCATCAGCATACGACTTTTTCGGTCCTGGGCTCTTTTTAGCCTTTGCCTAATCAAAGTGACTTTATCAGCATACACTTGGAGTTCATCTGACCTCAATAAGGTCCTTTCACCAACATCATCCCAGTGAAGTGGTGACCAACACGGTCTCCCATATAGATCTTCATATGGAGGCATCGCGATACTGGCTTGGTAACTATTGTTGTAGGAAAAATCAGCTAAAGGTAAGTATTGCTCCCATGATCCACCCCAATCGAGCACACAAGCTCTCAATAGATCTTCTAAGGTCTGGATTGTCCTTTCCGACTGACCTTCTGTCTTAGGGTGATACGCAGTGCTAAACTTCAAATTTGTACCAAGTTCCTCTTGAACTTGCTTCCACAGCTTGGAAGTGAACTTTGGGTCCCTATCTGAGATGATGGAACTGGGTACGCCATGCAAGCTTACTATCTCTTTGATATACAACTTAGCTAAGTCTGACACTTTGGAAGTGGTTTTCAGGGCAAGGAAGTGTGCTGACTTGGTAAGGCGATCTACCACATCCCATATCGCATCATGACCTTTCTTGGTCTGGGGTAGACCCACCATGAAATCCATGGTGATCTGCTCCCATTTCCACTCTGGAATCTCTATAGAGTGTAAAAGTCCGCCGGGTCATTGGTGCTCAGCCTTCACCATTTGGCACGTAAGACAATTGGCCACATAAGCTGCAATGTCTCTCTTCATCCCTGGCCACCAGAAAAACCTCTGCATGTCCTTAAACATCTTAGTAGTCCATGGGTGCACCGTGTATTTAGAACCATGAGCCTCTTGTAGGATATGTTCCTTCAACGGTGAATCTTCAGGAACCCATATGGATTCTCAAAACGGATTCCTCCGTCTATTCCCAAAGAAAGATGGGTCTGAGGCTTCTGCATCAAGCCTTTCATCTTGTCAATTCCTCCACTGGCCAACTGTGCTGCGACAATCTCACTCAACAATTCAGATTGTATCTGGATGTTGGCCAATCGAACCTGATCATCTAACGGTTGAGGTGACCATTCCACCATCTCTTCTAAGCTCTTCCACTGTCTGGAAAACACAACTGCACACCTTAGTTGTTTCCAACTCAAAGAATCGGCTACGACATTCTCCTTCCCTGGATGATAGGCAATGGTGAAGTCATAATCCTTCATGTACTCCATCCATTTTCGTTGTCGTAGGTTCAAGTCATTTTGTGTTAGAAGATACTTCATGCTCTTATGGTCGGTGAAGATCTCAAAAGTGGCACCATACAAGTAATGTCACCAAATCTTCAAGGCATGGATGATAGTAGCTAACTCTAGGTCATTTGTTGGGTAATTCACCTCGTTGGGCTTGAGCTGTCGGGAGGCATATGCAACCACATGCCGATTTTGTTCCAATACACAACCAAGTCCCATCTTTGATGCATCAGTGAAAATATTGAAACCATCATTGCCTGATGGTAGAGTCAAAACTGGTACAGTGGTCAGCTTCTCTTTTAGCTCCTGGAAACGAGCTTCACAAACATCAGACCACACAAACTTCACATCTTTCTGAATCTGCATGGTTAGAGGCAAGGCGGTCTTTGAGAAATCCACGATGAAGCGCCGATAATATCCTGCTAACCCCAAGAAGCTTCGAATTTCAGAGGGGTTCTTTGGTGCTGGCCAATCTCGAACCGCCGACACTTTAGCTGGATCTACAGAGATCGTTCCTCCAGAGATGATGTGTCCAAGGAACATGACTCGGTCTATCCAAAACTCGCATTTAGAGAACTTCCCATAGAACGCCTGCTTTCTTAAGATATCAAGGACTTTACGAAGGTGGTCTCAGTGTTGATCTAAATCATCCAAATAAACCAGTATGTCATCTATGAACACTATGACAAACGAGTCAAGGAAGGGTTGAAATACACTATTCATAAGGTTCATGAACACACTGGGTGCATTGAACAACCCAAAAGGCATAACCACAAACTCATAGTGGCCATACCGGGTCCTGAAAGCTATTTTCAGGATGTCCTCACCCTTGACTCTCAACTGGTGGTAACCCAATCTCAAGTCGATCTTGGAAAAGATTTGAGCCGACTTCAACTGGTCAAACAAGTCATCTATCTGGGGTAACGGGTATTTGTTCTTAATGGTAGCCTGGTTGATCATCCGGTAGTCTATGCACATTCGGAGCGAACCATCCTTTTTCTTTACAAAAAGAACCGGCGCTCCCCATAGTGATGTTCTAGGGCGGATAAAACCCTTATCCAACAATTCCTGCAATTGCTTCTTTAACTCAAGCAACTCAACAGGGGCCATTCTATAAGGTGCTCGGGAAATAGTGTTTGTACTAGGAGCTAGATCTATCGAAAAATCTACCTCTCTTTCGAGAGGAATCCCAGGTAGATCATCTGGGAAAACATCTTCATAGCCCCTAACTACCTCTATTTCTTCTAAGGGTTGCACCTTGGGTTCTGGCTCGGTGACTACTGCTAGGAAAGCTCGACACCCTTTACTCATCATCTGCTCTGCTTTCACGGTTGACACATACAGGATGGTAGTGGCATCCTTCCTACCCCTAATGATAAAAGGTGGTTGACTTGGTCTCTTGATGATCACTTTCTTCTCTCTACAGTCGATATTGGCCCTATACATATAAAGCCAATCCATGCCAATGATTATGTCCAAATCATTCATGTCAAGAAGGATAAAGTATGTAGGAAAATCATGATCTTGATATTTCACAGATACCACCGGGGTTTTCAAAAGGGAAGTAAAGATTCGACCACTCAGGGTTGTAACATCTAAGACATACCCTAAATCCTTGATATCCAAACATAGCACAGTTACAAGATTTCTCAAAATGAAAGTATTAGTAGATCCAGAGTCAAACAAAGCTTTCACATTATGTCCCATAACTTCAAGCATGCCTACATTATTGTTCACCGTGCATTAGACCATTACATGATTAACTTTAAAACATAAAAGAAAACTCTAAGGGTTATTACCCTCGATCAACCGATTGGCATTAACTTGAGCCTCCTCATTGTTAATGGCAAACACCCAAGCTTGTCTTCTCTCTCCAGTAGGTGGGGCTACATCTATAGGTGGGGCTGCTACTGGTAGAGCTACTACTGGTGGAGTTGCAACTTGTCCTTGTCCCCTGGGCTCTGGCATAGGACAGACGGATTGTAGATGTCCTTCTTGGTGGCATTGAAAGCAAGTCTTCTTCTTGTAGCGGCATTCACCGGCTTGCCCCTTTCCGCAGGTGTGGCAAAGAGGTCGGTTGTTCTCTTGACGGGGTTTCCCTTTTCCTTCATGTTTTCCTTTAGCTTGATGACGTCCTTGACCCTTCTTGTGGTTGTTTCTCAGGCCTTGGGCTCCTTCATGAAACCCAAGTACCCCTTGGGTGGAAACTGGGCAGGCATCACTATCCTCTCAATGTCTAAAGCAGTGTTGTAGGCTTCGGCGAAAGTTTTAGGCTTACTTGCCATCACATGGGGCCTGATGGCGGGGTGAAGACGCTCTATGAAGTGATCCACCTTTCTTTCTTCATCCATCTTGTACCCAAAGCACTCCAGGATTCGGAACTTGTGCCTGAAGTCTACCACAGAAGAGTTTCCTTGGGTCATGTTATTGAACTCCCTTTCCTTTTCCTTCTTAGCTGAGACTAGGATGAATCTGGCTGTGAAGATTGTCTTGAAATCAGCCCATGCCATGGGTTCCTCTGTTAAATCCCGGCCGGTGATGTGGGTCTCCCACCATATCTTCACTGCTCCTTCCAGGAGGTGAGCAGCAAAGAGGACCTTCTTGCTCGGCTGTACCTCAAGCATGCGGAATCCATTCTCGACTACAAGCAGCCAAGCTTCTACTTTGTCGACTACCTCTGTCTTGTCCTCTCCCCAGAACTTCTCGATATTCAACTTGATGAAGTCCAGGATGGTGGCCCCCAGTCTAGGATGAACCGAAAGTGGCTCACCATTCTCAGCTCTGGTTAGGTCTCGGAGGGCCAAGGCATTAATGGCCTCTGTCAACTTCCTCTGCTGCTCCATCCACAAAGCTTCAGGGGTGTGCATCATCATGGTCGGTTCTGGACCTCCAGCTTGGTCTTCATCCATCTGGTCTACTTCCTCGTACACATGTTTCTCTTCATACCCTTGGTCTTGTTCTTGATCAAGGTTGTCGAAGGGTGTTGGGTCAGGGTTAGGGACCTCATGAGTGGTCTCTTTAGGCCTCTTTCTCTTCTTAGAGGATTCACCATCATGGTTCTTCTTCCTCTTCTCTGAAGACCCCTTTCTATTACGGGGAGGCCAAGCACTCCTAGCTGGGTTCCCAGTACCCTCGGGGATAGCAACTGTCTTTGTACGAGCCATCTACATAAGCATAACAAACAGACCTTTAGTTTATCATTAAACTAATTATACTTATGTCAGTGACATCTCATTATGTACCTTTTATTAATTTGATGGAGGATTACTTAATCCTTAACATTACTTGCCCCTACCACATGAGGGTGAGGAAGAGAGAGAAAAGCCTAACTCTTAAAATCCTTAATAGAATTTGTGATGAGAAGGGATGAATAAGATGAGGAAGTCCTAAATGTATCTTATTTCGATTCAAATCCTAGGACATTGGCCAGACAGTCACACATTTCGGGAGTCCTCGTATTCCGACTAGCGGTGCGGAGGAAAATTTTGCCAGCCCCCAGAAGTGATCCTTTTCTAGACACCTCCATCTTTTGGAAAATCCTCTAATAACTCCCTTGGGTTCTACAGAGTTTGTAAAATTTAATAATTATTAACAATTAAGTGGAGAACCTTGTCTCTGATACCAAATGTAACGACCCCGCCTTCCGGTAACCCCCAATTAAGGGAGACCGAGAGGTCGGTGCCGTTATACAATTTCCGGATCAAGGTTCAGCAATTAATTGATAACAATTATTTAATTCTACTAGACTAAACTGAAAAGTTGTAATAAATAAAATTTTGTATACCTTTGAAAATTTTGGAATTTTAAAACTTCTATCCATAACTCAGACTAATAACTAATCTTCCTTGGACTTTAATTAGTATATTTCACAATATCACGATTTACTGATTGTCCTTTTTGTTTTGTACCTAAAATGCCAACAAAAAAAATGTCAGTCAGCCAAAGCTGGTATGTGGGGGGATTAACTAATCATGCAATTATCTATAATAATGTATTGCATTCAATTATCATTTAACAAATAATTTTATGTTTGAAGTATAACCACGCGATCCATGTGTACCCTATCCCCTACGTTGTCCCTGCAGTGGACCTGGATACTACCTCCCTTATGGTAGATTCCCATTATACCCCTCATGACTTCACCTAATAGGTGAATCAATTTATAGGGCTGAGTCACATGGCACTACCCGTAGGTAGCCCACTCCTTAACTCATGGTATGCTAAGAGTCTCATGGCACTACACATGTGTAGCCCAGTTTCTAACTCATGATACCCTAGACCTTGCTCTAGGTTATCCTTAGCCTTTCCATAGCCACAGGGGTAGGCTCGGATCTAGCTAGTTATACATGTATACTCATAGTGATAGTCATAGTCACTCTATAGTTGCATGAATTAAAACATCCAACAGTTATTTCAAGCCATGAGGGAAACGTCGATAAAATCCTCGGAAAACTAATCGGGATAATCATAAGCGTAACCACATACATGTATTGCAGTTTCAGGCACAAAAATAATTTGGTAGAGAGAGAAATCCAATCAATCAAGCAAATTGCACAGAAACCCTGAAATAAAAGTACAAGTTTACTTTTATTAATATTTATCCATTTCATCATATCCCCTTAGGGCTTCTATTCCAATTTTAGGGTTTCTTGGAAATTAGGGTTTTGCCTTCATTCTTAGTTATCATGAACCCTAATTCCTCAAAAACACTTAAAACCTTTAAATTCTCTCCTTTTAATATTCCTAACAGTCTTAGGATCATTATTTAGTAATTTATCAAAATAACAAGGTTTTCTTCTTCTCTTACCCTAAATTAGGGTTCCCATATACATTACTTTTCATTAATGGACATAAACCCTAATTTAACCAATTTTGTATTCAAAATGGATAGAAACTCCATCATAAGCATCAACAGGTTATTACCTTTCTAATTAAACCATTATCTTACAAAGATACATCTTTTATACACCATTAGGGTTTCTAATTACGTTTCAATACATACTTCTACCAAATTAAGGTACTTTCATAAAACGAAGTAGAAACAGGTTCTCAAATTATTTTTATCAGATTCCTTGCATTTTTGTACCCAACTTTCATATATAAAGTTTCTTCATATGAGGTTCCTAGCTATTACTACGATTTTAGCAAGGAAAAGCTATTTTCTGGATTATTTGATCAGAGAGGAGATTTACCAGATTTCTTGGGTCGTTCGATCGGTGTGCCGATGGATCACGCCTTGATCTGACGCTCTGCATCAGTTTTCCCCACTAGCACAACATGCTTCCCCTGTCGGTCGTCGATTCCCTATCTAACGCTCCGGGTTAGCGAGCGTCTTTACTTATTCGGTCGCCTCCTAGCACCGTTAGATCCTCTCGTGGATCACGGTGATCCTTGATCGAATGACAGCTATATGTCATCCTCCTCCCTTCCTTGCTGCACGATCCACAATAGAGCGAGGCGGAGCTCTTGCTGGAGAGAGTTCGATTGAGAGAGAGAGGGGGAGCGTTGGGATCTAAGAGGTGGCCGTTCGAGAGCGTTAGGGTGTGAGGTATTGGAAGAGGGTCTTTATATAGGACTAGGGGAGGCTATTCTAGGGTTTCTAAACCTGCTGTCATCATAGCTTTTGGCCCAATTGGGCATTTGTCCTAGAAGCTTCCAATGACCACTAAACCAGGGTTGCGGTGGTTTGGGATCCCCTCCTGATCTCAATGGAAGTGTTTCCAAGATTGCACATCCATCAGATAACGAGAAAAAAGATGGAGAAAATCCTCATGTAAACTGCGCTACAGTCCTCATACCATTGGGATTTTGACGATGAGTCGGATCGGTTGGAATAAGATCCAACGGCCACAATCATTCGCGCTCAAACAAAAAGGGAAAGATTTCCCAAATTGCAAGGGAAATCCTATTTTGAGGATAATCTTTGAAAAATCAATAACTCTCAACTCTTAACTCCTTTTTGCCTCAAATTTTAAATAAAACTATTTTATGTTTTTATGTTTCATCCTGCAAAAATTGGGATCATTATCTCAATTAAATGGTTCCTTTTCTTTAGTTGCAAGAAAATACCCTTTTATTCATATTTTCCATATATTCTTTATTTCCTTTACCATTATCTAATTATCCTGAGTTCCTTGAACCCCAAGGAACCTTTATAACTCGAAATCTTATTTTGGGAAAATATCTTTTAGCCTTTTAATCATCCTTTATTCATTTTCTTATATATTCCATTATTCCCTTGAATTCCTTTTTTATTTCTTTTTCTTTTTCTTTCAGTTGGGCTTAATGGCCAATAAGGCCCATCAAGAAAACATGCAAGACTATTATTCACGAAATTCATTCAAATCAAATCATGAAATCAAACATTGATCTTATTTATCTTTTAAAGGAGATTCACAAATCTCATTACATGTTTTGGAAAATGAGGTTATAATAGGGATTTTGTAAGAGTGAAGAATGCCACCCTTCCAAAAGGAACCTTTGTTAAACTGCAACCTCACAACATTTAAATTCAATTCAAGTAGACCACTATCAAGCAAACAATCATTAAACTCCTACATACATTCTAGAAGAAGGCTCTTTACAAACTTATTAAATGTCCTTACAATTGGGATCTACCTATAGGGTCTACTTGTAAACCCAAAGTGTAATATCTTGTTTCAAAGGATAATGCACTACTACAGAAAATGCTTTTTACAACAGGTGTTAACCGTTGTATTAGATCGCGTGGTCTTATGGGGGGGTGCTTTACACAACACGTGATTGCATGTTGTAATAGATGTATTTTAGACAACAGTTGAAACATGTTGTCTTTTAAGGAATGGTCTGTTGTAATATGGGTATTTTACACAACATGTGGTGCACCTGTTGTAATATATATTATACAACAGTTGAATGACATTGTCTTTCACTAAACACACCCGTTGTAATAGGGGTATTTTTTACAACATGTGGTTCACCCGTTGTAATATATATTATACAACAGTCGAAGCATGTTGTCTTTCACTAAACATACCCGTTGTAATAGGTAGGTCTATTACAACATGCAGTGCACCTATTGTAATATACATGTTTATACAACAATTGGAGTATGTTGTCTTTCCATACATTTAACCATTGTAATAGGATTGTTTTGACAACATGGTGTGTGCCTGTTGTAATATACACAATTTATACAATAGGTTATGCATGTTGTAGTTCACTAGAAACACATGTTGTAATAGGTGTGGATAACACAACATGTGTTGTTTGTTGTAGAATTATACATTTTACAACATATCATTCATTGTTCTCTTTGATTAGAGTTTGACAGGTCATATATTGAACCAATTATATTGATCAAATTAACCTTATTATTAATAAATTATAATAAATATGCAATTATACTTTTTCATTTCACAAACAAACACATAGTTGAACCAAATTTCCATCAAATCTTGAAAGAAACTCGTAGTAAATTTAATTAATATCAAATCATCCATACAACGATTCAATAATACAAAGTATTGAGTATCCACTCTAGAATCAAACTGAAAACTAACTAAAAAAGTTTCACACATTGGTCTATGCTAAAGAACAGATGTCTCCCCCACATGTCACATAATTTTATGTGTGCTCAAGAACACATGTCGCCCACTCATTTCGGACCTCATCGATTTCTTCTTGGTTGAAGCAACGACCAATATACTTCGAATAATACTGCAATCATATGACAAATATATCAACATATTGTGATTTTTTCAATTTATTTAGAAATTTGAAAAAACTAAAAGAATATAATGTTAAGTAGCTTACACATTCAGGAATATTTCTATTTCTCACATCAAATATATCTTTCATATACTTCAACACATAATACCCACAATCTGTATTGTTCGGCTGCTTTGGACACTGTACAAAATAAATATTAATTTGTTATCCAAATAATTGTGAGAACTTGTTAGCAAATAAGAGGATGGAAAGGTATAAATAGCTAGGAAACTTAATAAAAGGTATGTGTAAACAGAATAAAAAATGTTATAAGAGTGAAAAAGGCATGGTTTATTGCTGAAGAAGGCGTGGTTTATATGCCATACTGGATGATGCAAAACTTGATCTTGTAAGAGGGGGGTTTTGTAAGAGTGAAGAATGCCACCCTTCCAAAAGGAACCTTTGTTAAACTGCATCCTCACACGAAAGATTTTTTAGATATATCAAATCCCAAATCTATTTTGGAAACAACTCTCAGTAACTACTCATGTTTGACAACTGGCGACAGTATCATGGTAGCTTATAATAATAAAAAATACTACATAGACATTATAGAAACCAAGCACATTATATAACCTGAGCGTCTTACTACTCCCGCTCCTGTTAGTAAGGCATCTAAAGTTGAAGAAGCTCCAGAAAACACAGAACCCAAATTTAACCCTTTCACTGATACTGCAAGACGGTTAGATGGAAAACCTATGACCTGTTGCTAACGAAGGGACAATGATGATAACGACACAGTGCAAAGGAGTTCCCATCCCAACTACACCTGCTCGCGTGCTCCCTCCACTATTGTCATCCTCTCCCACCACAGCGTTACAACCTTCCGATACGATACACTACTCGATGTTCCTAGCAGCAGAGACTGAAGTGAAGTACCCCGGGTCAATATTTCTCATTGTGCCACCCACTCCCCCGACGAGATAAATATTCAGGGTCAGATTCGTGATGACAAAAGTAAGGTAACTGAAGAGACTAGCAAAAAAATCTAGGGATATTTCTACCAACTGTAAATATCGTGAGTTTTATTATTTATGCAGATGAAACTGCCACTGTCATGGAAGAGGTACGGGAAGATCCAACAAGGGAAGAAGAAGAACAAAAAGAAGAAAAGGCAACAACAGACCGTCTTGGTGAAGGAGCATAACGTCGGGAAGAAGACTAAGAGGAAAATTAAGACAAAAAATGATGGTTAAGGTGAGCAACGACAAAGGAGTTTTGGACCCAAGACAGTGGGTCAAGGTCAGCAACAACAAGGTGATGTTGGACTCAGGATAGTGGATTACTCTGTAGTAGATTACTCTACTGTCCAGTTCTTTTTCCTTCCACTACATATACTTGAAGTAAGATTAAGGCTGCGTTTGGTGCACAGTTATGGTGAATTTAGTTGATATGGATATATTAACCGGTGGTATGTTAATCTTGTGGGAGATAACCGTTCTTTGGAACAATGATAAATAAATTAAATGGTAAGCTATCCACTATTTGTTACACAAGTAAGTAGTCTTTTTCCGTCTAGACAAAGTCCATTTTTCCCTATTATTACATATATCTAAAAGTTTGTTAAAGGGACTGAGCTGGAAATGAATAGCTATGGCACACTAATCTCTTCACTGCCGCAAGAAATCGAGACGACACGTTATCCAGTAAATTTTTTATTAAGTTATCTCTGCGACAAGATATGTATCTTCTAAACGGAATAAAAAACATAAGTTAACTTACCACCCATAATTTAATTACCGTACCGGTGGCACTATACCAGCAAAACAAACATTGCCTAAGATAGCATAAAAGTGTAATGAATGACTGTCAAATCAACAGAGGTTTCTTGATATTAGTATCACATATTTAAACAATTGTCTAAACAGAAACATTCTTTCATCATACGCATGTTAAAGATTGACTTGTTTCGAAGGGCCTTAGTATGATAAAGTAGACCCAAGACTCCACCGCCTACCTATGATGCCTTACCATGATATTAATATCCACGTTCCAGATTCATAGTTTCCTGGTTAATATATTTTTTCTATTTTTTTTGTTTCAGCCCTTTCATATTTAACTTTGATTTTATTTAATTTAATCATATGATATCCTACATTACATTACAGCTAAAGGCTCTATGTGTATCCTAGGAAAAACGGCCACCCAAATCAGTTTGATAGACTTAGCTTTGTATTTAGCCCGACCAAGAGTATCCCTTTAACTAGATGAAGTCCACAGTATTGGCAAAGTGATCAAATGGAAGGCACAAAATGTTCATCGAAAGGTGGCTACCACTTATTGTATGACATAAAATATCAGTATCTTTTCGTATAAGTGCCTAATAGATAATTCTCATGAAGCCTGAATTGTTTGTTTCCTCAAACTTCACGCAACCACAAAAGGTATAGGTCAGAGGTATAGGTCAGTTCCCCATGGTATATGCACTGCTACCACATGAATTTCACGAAAGACAACTTAGATTAGTATAAGGATACAAGTAAGAACGCACAATAGATTTTCTGGTTTCTTACACTTATAAATAACTCAAGTCCCTTCAAGGTACATTGTGTGATATTCTTCAAGTCCAAACATTATATTCCAAATGTGGATCAGAACTTCCATGCTAACAGTCCACACAATACAATCTGGTTTTGCACTTATGTGGATGCATTACCACTTAGAAAGAAAATTACAGAAAGCCAAAGCAGATCTACCCCAAAGTATTGATTCTCAATGTATTATGCTGATTTCATTTGTAGTGCACGATTTAACTTGTCTTTCAAAATCCTTTAATCATGTTATTTAATTTTAGAAGGATGTTCCGTCCTCCAAACGCCTCATTAGTGAGAAACATAGCCACTACGAACATCACTCCCCACCATGCTTCTGAGTTCTTAACCTGAGCTCTCCCCTCTTCTTTTCCCTTCTTGATTCTAGTATCCCCTTTCTTCTGGGTTTCTGCCGCTCCTAGGCTGCCACCTGAGCAGCAAAAATGCCCAGAAGCGAGGAGAGCGGGAAGAGGAAGGTCAGAAGAGAACAAGGACAGAAAATTCCAGAGTAAAAAGCTGAACGTGAGGAAGGTCAGAAGATTAGAGTTGGTTGTTTTTTGTAGAAGTTGACACCAGTGATAGATCTGATATGTAAATCACAATATGGACCCTATCGTGTATTGTCACGAACCTTGTTGAGGATTCAAGGAGATCAATGTACTTAGTTGGATGCCTAGGCGGCTAGGCGCTCATACTTGTTCTATATATTCCATATATTGTATCATATGTTTAAAATACTAATAGGTACTTCATGGATTCTTTTCATGCCCATTACCCCTAAAAGAACAAGTAGGAACGTCACACAAACCTTACAATGCACAAAGAGCCTTTACACATCAAATAACAGAGAAAAATAATAAGTGGAAAATAGATTTCCATGATGGTCACCACCCCCCTCCAAGTTTGTGCTCAGACACCCATCTTAACAACCATGTTCCAAAACCAAAATAGTATTCAAGAGGCAGTCAAGAAAAAATGACAAAGAAAACAATCATGATTGCCTATGCATACACCTTCATAGGAGATTGGCGACTTCATACAAATGATTGACACATTGAAAATATGCCTCATCCGAATGACTAAGAACATGTGCATCCACTAAAACTTCTGCACAAAGATCTTTTTCTAGTTCTTACAGGTTTACTTATGCTAATATAAATTTGTTTCACAGTTTTATCTACTTTACGTCTGTTTTATGATTTTAGCACAAAAGAAGTTACTAATCAAGTAATCATACACCTATCATTATCTAGATCCACTCAAACAATTGTAATGCATCAAATTTTTTTCTTATTCATTATATTCATTATTCATTCCACATCAGGAAATTTTGTCTAATTCCACATGGTGAAAATTATTGTTGCCCATTATGTCTTCCTTACTGCACTAATTTCACACATCAGGAAATTCTGATGATCCACCTTTGTATCTATAAAAAGGTTCTTACATCCATTTGGTAGATAATTTGTTGTTTCAAATATTCCACACCAAAGCTACATTAGGCTATCTATCTTGTCTCATCAGTGCCAAACACTTCCCTTTAGTAGAGTCTAATCCCTTTAGTAGAGTCTATTCCACACCAAATCATCAGATTGTACTAAAATTATGAAATAAAGTTCCAACTCTTCCCTTTAGTAGAGTCTAATCGGAATTTGAGGACTCTTAATTAGTTGCTCCAATAATTACTAAACATATTTGTAATGCTCAAATTGGTATTTTGGAAACTTAAAATAGTAAACAATGACATAAAGTTGTGCATTGTTTATGTCTTGAATACTTTTATATAAGCATCAGTAAGACATTATTATCTTAATAGGGGGAAAAGAGAGAGTGTGTGTATGTTTGTTTGTATTGTACACTTTTATGGGCACAAGTCTACACATATCTTAGGGTTATATACATACCTTTATGGTTCATCTTCAAAAGTAAGCCCTAAGCCATACATAAATATATCCAAGTTAAATTTTGTTAATTTATAACTTATAGTAGTTCATGTATAAACAGAAAACAGTTATAAAGTATGACTGAGTCTCCACACAGCAATTGAAGATTTTTTATTTTTTGGTCAATCAAGCATGTAACAATATCCAAGTCTTCAACAAAGTAATGGTGATCGTTCGAATTAGCAGGTCTAAATTAGTCTAACCATTCAAAGATTTAATATTCAGTACATTTCGCCCTTATGAGCCTTACATTATATTGAGTATTAACAGTTCTAAATATAGATAGTATGATCTTATATACTCTGATTATTAAAAAGTCTAATAATGACTGAATGTGATAAATTAAAAGGACAAACCAAGGCAATATTCTCCTTTTCTAGTATATCTAAGTTCAAGAGGAGTGGAAACTCTCCTCGCGTCCGTGACCTAGCGCTCTGGCGACTAGGGTTCCGGCGTGTGGGAGCCTTCCTAACCCGGCAGGGTTGCCTTCTCTTGCAGGTCCAAGGACAGGGCGATTTTTCTGGTACTCTCCCCAGGATGGCGGAGGATTTAGCAGAGAGATACGCGCGGCTACAACTCACAGCAGAGGAAGAGGAACCGATCGAGATCAGGGAAGAACAAACGGAGGAGGAAACCGAACATCTGGGACTGGCGCTGGTGGCGCGCATCCTCTCCGACAGATCACCAAACTTCTGGGCGATGAAACGTACGCTAACACAGGCGTGGGGACTCTCACAGAAGGTCGTGTTCAAACAGTTGGAGGGAGACATATTCATCATCCAATTCTTCGATTGGAGAGACAAACAGAAGGTGGTCGATGGAGCATCATGGAATTTCGAGAATAAACTTCTGATCTTCAAAGAAATCGAGAGGGAAGAACAACCGGGGTCGATTGTGATCAAGCAGACGCCTTTTTGGGTTCGTATATACGGGCTTCCATTGGGTTTCCGGTCACCCCAGGCGATCAGAAAGATAGCAGGCAGGCTAAGCGACGTGATCGACCTGGACGTTGACGAGCTTGGCTGGGAAACGTCGGTGAGAGTCCGCGTGAACCTGGACATCACAAGGCCACTGAAGAGAGTTCTACGGATCACGGGCAACCACAACAAGTTCCTAAACCTAGACGTGAAGTATGAGAGGTTGCAGCACTTCTGCCACACCTGTGGGCGGCTAGGACATGCTGAGAGGGATTGCGACGAAAGAACGGAGGGGGACGAAGGGGAAAGGCAATGGGGGTCGTGGCTGAAGGCCTCGCCGAGGAAGCCGAGGACATCACTACACGAAGAACTACACGGCAATATAAGGGCTACGAAGAGGATCATCTTCAAACATAAACCGATGCAGGAGGGTTCGTCGAGATCGTGGTCGTCCAACGACAGTAGGGCTGCGACCAAACAGGAGGGCACCACGGCAGCAGTTGCGGCAACATCCCAGAACAATCAAAAGGCTGCGAGCGCAGATAGGGAACATTCATGGCAGCAGCGAGAGATTAGTGGTGAGTCCGTAAGGAACATATCCGACCTTTTTCCTGAACGGGAGGAGGTCCAGAAGAGCAGCGGACGGAACTGTAAGGGTATGGCCGACGAGGAGGTAACTATAAGAAAGAAGGACAGCAGAAGTAGAACCTACGGAAGGAGTGAACTTCTGGAGGTAAGGGACGGAGGCCAATCCCGCTTGGTAGTGGAGGTGGACCCAGCTATCACAAACACAGGAAAGATCAACGAGACAGTTGCAGATGAAGAGGCAGTAACGGAGGCACCAGATACGGTAGGCACAGAAAGGAGAACAATAGACGACTATACCCAGAGCCAGGCTCGGACGAGGGCGCAAAAAAAGCTAGAAAACAGAAAGAAGACAGGAAGAAAAGGGAAGTGTGAGACAAAGAAAATTCGGGAGCCACCGTGGGTGTACAAGATGAGCAGGGCACAGTGCCTCGGGATTCCAGAGCATGAAGTGGTCTGGGACACGATGTCAGGGAAGAGAGGAAGACATTCTGAATACTGTGATATGGAGCTCGACATGATCAGTCCTACGGAAGATGCAGCCAAGAAAGCAAGGAGCGGTGAAGGCACAGTGCACAAAGATGGGACAGTAGATGTTCAAGTAGCGGAGACTGGCAGAGTCCAGCTCCGTGAACAGCAATGAAAATCATGAGATGGAACTGTCAGGGGTTGGGCAACCCTAACACGGTTAACACCCTCCGTTCTTGGTGTTGGAGGGAGAGCCCAAACCTTGTCTTCTTAATGGAGACACTCGTCACTGGGGTGGATCTGGAAGAAGTGAAAAGAAAATGTGGCTTCACGCAAGGGATATGAATTGATAGAGTGGGCAGGTCTGGAGGAGTTGGTCTTTGGTGGAAGGATGTTGATCTTACCGTCATATCTTATTCGCAGCATCACTGCAGTTGTGAAGTTGGAGATGGGACTGATACCGGGAAATGGAGGGCTGTGGGTATTTATGGATGGGCGGACCAGCAACAAAAGCACAACACTTGGAGTTTGATACGAGAGCTAAAAAATGCATCTGATTTACCTACGATGTTCTTTGGAGACTTCAATGAAATTGTCTCTAACACAGAAAAGATGGGAGGTCCACCGAAGCCCTTACGCTACATGCAGGATTTCCGGGATGTGATAGATGACTGCGATCTGACAGATCTGGGATACAGTGGCAATATATTCACATGGCAGAGGGGAAAAACACCTGAAACCCTTGTTCGTGAAAGGCTGGACAGGGCACTAGCGGGCCCCGCTTGGGCAGCGAGATTTCCACAGGCAAGAGTCATCCATTTACCTTTTGTTGAATCGGATCACTCCCCGGTTATCATTCACACGGAGTATAGGCGAAGGCGTCAAAGAAGACAACAAGATAATTTTTTCTTTGA
Organism: Alisma plantago-aquatica; assembly: GCA_963693085.1. Classification (NCBI taxonomy): domain Eukaryota; kingdom Viridiplantae; phylum Streptophyta; class Magnoliopsida; order Alismatales; family Alismataceae; genus Alisma; species Alisma plantago-aquatica. Next base: position 155,650,543 of record OY856409.1, on the reverse strand, counting down.
ACCCATGTGGGTAGAGGATGAGGCATGTGAACAAATCATTAAAGAAGCATGGGAAGGAGGAGCTGCGATGGAGATACAAGGGAAGATGGAAAGATGTGGCCTTAAACTAAAATCCTGGGCAAACGAAAAATTTGGGAAAATGAAAAGAAGGATCAAGGAGCTAGAAGCACAGCTTGGAGAGGCACAACTTCTACCGCCGGACAGAACCAACCTCGACAGATGCGCAAGTATGGCAGCTGAACTTCAGGAGTGGCATAGACGTGATGAAAAATACTGGCATGCTAGAGCAAGGGTGAATGAAATGAAGGCTGGGGACCGGAATACGGCGTACTTTCACCACAAAGCTTCTCACAGGAAGAAGAGAAACAAGATTGAGGGCATCAACGATAATGAGGGTCATTGGAGAACGAAGGAAGAAGAGATCGAGAAAGTCATCACTACCTTTTTCCAGGGGCTGTTCCAAACGTCAAATCCATCGGGCTGGGAGGAGGCAGTGGCAGGTCTTGAGAGGAAAATCGGAGAGGGGGAAAATGAAGAGCTGGAAAGAGAAATCAGCAATGAGGAAATCCAAGCAGCATTGAAAGGAATGCATCCGAATAAAGCACCAGGGCCAGATGGTATGAAAGCCATGTTTTTCCAAAAATATTGGCATATTGTGGGAGATGATGTGGCAAACTATATCAAGGGGTGGTGGAAATCTGATTATAATATAGATGAGGTAAACTCTACATTGGTAGTCCTCATACCAAAAGTGAAATCGCCAAAAGAGATCGGGGAGTATAGGCCGATAAGTCTGTGTAATGTTATCTACAAAATTGCAGCCAAAGTCCTTGCCAACCGTTTACGTCCTCTAATGGATAAAATCATATCGGAACAGCAGAGTGCCTTCATCCCGGGTAGGCTTATCACCGACAATGTGCTGGTGGCATATGAGTTATTTCACACTATGAAAGGAGAAAAGAGGAAAAAGAAGGGACACATAGCGCTGAAGCTCGACATGTCTAAAGCCTATGACCGTGTAGAATGGGGGTTTGTGGATTACGTGCAGGAGAGGTTGGGATTCGGTGAGCTTTGGAGGAAAAAAATCATGAGTTGTATGTCGTCCGTATCTCACTCCTTTGCTATCAATGGGGATCGTACCAGGAAGACTCAACCTTCCAGAGGACTGCGACAGGGTGACCCTCTTTCTCCCTACCTTTTCATTTTATGTGCTAAAGCTTTTTCTTCTTTACTAACTTGGCAACACAACAGAAAAAAATCCATGGTGTGCGAGCCAGTAGGCACGGGCCGCATATTTCTCACCTTTTCTTTGCAGATGACTCCATTCTTTTTACGAGGGCAACCAAAGAAGAATGCCTGATATTAGCTGACATTATCAGCCAATACGAACGGGCATCCGGCCAGAAAATCAACCTATCAAAAACTGAGGTGGCCTTCAGCAAGGGAGTATCCAGGGAGAGGAAAGACGAGATTTGCCAAGTACTTAAAGTCCAAGAGGTGGAGAGGCATGGCAAGTACCTAGGATTACCAGCAGCGGTGGGGAGATCCAAGAAGCAAGCCTTCTCGTATATTCAGGAGCGGGTATGGAGCAAACTTCAAGGCTGGAAGGAAAAAATGTTATCTAAAGCGGGAAAGGAGGTCCTCATTAAGGCTGTGGCGCAAGCAATTCCAACGTACCTGATGAGTATTTTCCAGCTGCCAACTTATCTTCTAGACGCCATCAACACTTCCATCGCCAGATTTTGGTGGGGAGCCAAAGACAGTGAAAGGAAAATAGCATGGGTCAGTTGGGAAAAACTTTGCAGTCCGAAGAACCAAGGAGGCATGGGTTTCCGGAACATAGGCGCCTTCAACCAAGTCCTTCTTGCCAAACAAATCTGGAGGCTGGTTCACAGGAGTGATACGTTGGTGTACAAAGTTCTCAAGGCTAAATACTTCCCATCCAGCAGTGTTCTAAAAGCAAGACGGGGACACAATCCAAGTTTCACGTGGAGAAGTATATGGAATTCCAAGAGCATAGTACTTGATGGCATGCAGTGGAGAGTGGGCGACGGCAAAGACATCAACATATGGTCCGACAACTGGATTCCCAATCTAGATGGCAGCATCGAATCTAGGTTGGGAATATCTTCACCGACAGTACAGCTGGTGCACCAACTCATACATCAAGATACCATGCAGTGGAACCGGGGGCTGATCTACGAGGTGTTTGCACAACACGTGGCTGATATGGTGTGTGCGACCCCTCTAGGAATCTCGACGAGACCGGACGGTATTTTCTGGAGACCAAGCAGAAGTGGGGATTATTCTGTGAAATCTGCCTACTGGATGGCTACACAACAACCAAGCAACAATGAACAACCGATCAACCATGCAGAAAAAGAAGTGTGGCGCGCGATATGGAAAACGGGAATAGCTCCCAAAGCAGCACATTTTCTTTGGCGGTGCGCTGTTGGCTCGTTGGCCACCGTAGGAAGGTTGTTTGATAGGTATTGCCATCAAGATGGGATTTGTCATATTTGCGGGAAGGGAAAAGAAGACATCAGTCACATGCTCTTCAAGTGTGACCAAGCTTGGGAACTTTGGAAGGAATACCCGATGGAAACGCAATGGCGCGTGAGACAACTGGGTAACAAGCCGGTGCGGGCAGCTCTCTTGGCAGCAGTGTGGCCCTTACGTGGGAAAGCGGACGACGATATGATTGCAGCCTTTTGGGCAATTTGGAGCAGGAGAAATGATGTTACGTTTGGGAACAACGTCCGCAGCCCGATGGTCATCAAGAATTCTCTCCATCCATTAGTCAGATACCAGCCGGAGAAGGCCAACAGACCGCCGGGATGCCCGAGTGCAGCAGCTGCTGCGGGCTGGTCCAGACCGCCGGTGGGCTACGTGAAGATCAATTGTGACGCCGCTGTGAACGTACAAGGCAGGGACGGGCTCGGGATGGTGTGGAGGGAAGCGGATGGCGAAGCTACAAGGATCGTCGGGAAGAAGCAGCCGTCATTGAAGGACCCGCAGTGTGCTGAAGCACTAGCCATTAGAGAAGGACTCATCCTATCCAAGGACATGCAACTCACCCATGTGATCGTGGAATCTGACGCTGAAACAGTGATCAAGTTTATCGAGGCCGGGACTAGAAGAGCGGATCTCCTGGGAACCATCCTTGAAGACATATCTCATCTTTGCTTATCGTTTACTAGCGTTTCCTTTTTGTTTTGTCGCAGATTGGCAAATGGGGTTGCTCACCAAGTAGCCCGATTAGCCTCTAGTAGTAGCTTTTCTTTCAGTAACTTTAGCTCTTTCCCTACTATTGTAAAGAACTCCATTGGAGCTGATTTCCATAACTAATATAGAAGAGCGCTTACCCTCAAAAAAAAAAGGACAAACCAAGGCACATCATCTATCTAACCTTACAAAGAGCACATAGTTTTTTATCCATCCAATTTGCTAGAGCAGTTCAACTGAAACAAGATTCCATTTTTACTCTAATCTTTTATTGAGTTCCAACTGAAGTAGAGGCATAAGACTAGCTACCTTGAGCTACGGTTCTTGAGACCCTGACCTCAATAGCAATCTGTGACAAAGTGGATTTAGCATTAATACAAGTAATTCCAATTTTTGCCCTCTTTATGTTCACTTTGGAACCCAATATATTTTTCTTGGACTATTAATCATTATTGAGACTCAAATCCAAGATATGGTGACCAATGTAGTTTTTATACACATTATAACAATTCAAATTGGATTCATTAATCATTTTGTCCAAAGAATCAAATTGGTCAATCAAACTTTGTCTTTTGATTCTCAAACATTTTCTAGATATTCTCCACTTTATTTTGAATCTTTGGTCCAAATTTGAGGTCATTTGGACATTCCTACGATTTTCTATGAATTTTGGAAGTTCTGTGTGAAAAATCCCTTTTTAATTGCCTTTTCTGACCTCTTCCCGGTCAACAATCCATGATCTAAGGCAAGGGATGAACATCGGCCCTTGGATCAGCTAGCCACGGATCGTGGCCCTGATCCAGTGGTTAGGAGGTCATCCCCTACCTCCCGCAATCAGCGGAGTGGGGGAACGGAACGACCAAAGTGCAATTGGCTCGTTTGGACTCTATTTTGAAAATCAAATCAAACATGAATACTCACACTACCAATCCGAACTTACCTGGCCCTTTTTCCCCCTCAAATTGTCTCTTTTTGAGAAACAGATTGAAGCTATCCCTTGGTCGTTGCCATGGTTTTGCAGCTACTGAAAACCTTAGATCTACCCCTCCTCTACGCTATAAAATGGGCCTCCTAAGATCGTCACCACTCCACATTGCTAGGATGATCGCTCCTGCTCTATTTCTTGGCCTCAAATGACCCGAATACCTTTCCGAACTCCTGCTCCTTCAAGCAGTGCCGCCACCAAGCCCGGTTGGGCATCCTTCCTCCTCACCCCTTCTCCTCTTTTTGGGACCCCATCAGGTTCGTGGGGCCAAGACGAGCTCCACCGGCCTTCTCGCACTCCCTCCTACCCTCTCATGCTCTCGGACCTCCTCCACTCCAGCGAGCCCTGCCGCCCTGACTTCGCGGCTTGCGTGAGGCCTGTGCGGATGGGGGGACAGTCCCTGTGAACCGCCAGTCAAAGCAACTTTGACCCGGTCCAAAGGTCCAATGAAATCAGTGATCAGACCCGTTTGAACCCAGAATTGGAGCCTTGAACCGGATCCTAAACCAATAAAGCCACCCATCATGTGTGGCTCCATCTCGGCCATCCCTGGTGCATCTGATGGCCACCCTTTTTCCATATTAAGGTATTTTGCCTCCTCTTTGCTCAAAATTGCAACAAATGTTCAGATCTTGTTTTAATTGTAGAAACTGCATCCTAACTCCAAATAATTCGAACAAGTAGTCAATCTTGATCAGAAAAACCCAGTGAATCGATTAAAAATACTTTGGAAACCTGATTCGAAGTATTTCTCAATGATATATCTTAATCTTGATCTATTGCTTATATAATTGATCTAAATGACTCTATTGATGGTTAATATTGACTAAACCACTGGAAACCCTAATTCTTGACTCTAATGTTCATATTGAGAATCTAAAATCATACTTGACCCATTAATGATCTAGATCTATATTTTTTGACTTGATTCAATCTTGAATATGATGATTGCATCTTAACAATATGATTGATCTAAATCTTGTGGCATATCTTAATCTTTTGACCTAAAAGTTGATCTCTGATTTACTCTTAATACTAATTAGAACTTGATCTAATCTTGAACCCCCAATGATGTTAGAACTTGATAAATGATCTAAAGACTTGATTTTTGGACTTGCATATTGACCAGGATAATTAGGGTTAACACATGTACCTAGAAAACCTAGGTAGGCCATTCACACTCGAATATATTGTACACTTGAAGAAATGTTGGACATATTGAAATATGGTTTGATTATAAGTGAATGACCCAACCCTATAGTTGAAAGAGGAAAAGTGTAACCCTAATCTCGAATATTGAAACCTGATATTCTAAACATCATGATCTTGACCCTTGATCCAATCTTGATGATTTAGGATCTGACTCGAAGGGTTGACCTATTGATCGGATATTGATTATACTTGAAATCTCAGTGAAAGTTACACTATTATAGGACTCCTCCTTGATTGTATTGTAGATACTTTTATGTATCTCTTGACTGTATACTTGGCTATTTATTTGGATGAGCTATTGTTCCCTATGATTAGTCTTTTGTTTTTCTATACTATATTTTGAAATACATGAAAACATAAATTGCGTGCCCATTATGACTGCCCGTATATTGATAATGATGATGATATTAATAAAGTTGATAATGTTGATATTGAGTACAACAACCCCCTCATTGGAGGTGGGACTTGTACATTGGCCTCCTATGTTCCTATGGTGAGAAGGAGCCCAGTGACATACCCCATCGCGTCGGGGTGATAAAGTCACACAAAAATATATAAGCATGCTTCTCGAATTACAGTGTAATGGGAACTCGTAATAAAAATTGAATCATTGAATAACAACCTTTTTGTCGAATGATATTGAATGTTTGGAAATCGTTTGTTATACTTTTAAATATAAGTCCTGCCAAGTATACTTATTTTCTTATAAACTGTTTTGCTTGATTTTGATAGCGTACCGTGCAATTGCATGATTGTGTCTCGATTTTCTTGATTTTAGGCATTACAAATGGAATATTGAATAAGATCACTTCCGCACTCATATACTCTGATGACAAAGACAAATTGGTTATATCTTCATATTGGGTTAGTTGTTCTTTAAATATCCAGTTTTTGAGATATTTATTTCTTATTGTATATGCTAGTGTGATGAATCCAATTGGGCCACTCAGGGACGGGCGCTTCAATTCCTTTACCACTGTCTAGACAGTGAGATTGGGATTGGGGTAAGAACAGTTCCGTGATAGTTGGTATCAGAGCTTTAACACTGCTATATACTTTAAGTAAATAATTTCTCAAGTCTCTTACATCCAAGAAACCCTAAAGTCCATAATGGTGAAAATTGAGGTGTCTAGGCTCGGGGTTCTGGAATAATTTCTCCTATCCGTCTTCATGGTGGTTGAGATCCCCCGCTCTACCTGGCCTTAATTGATCCAAAACTGGACCTAAAGGTTCTCTTGTGAAACCCTAGAGAGTCTTATAGCATCTCATCTCTTCTTTAAGGACTATCCTAAGCCACCCATGTAGATGAAGATTAGGTAGTCTTCTCATCTCCTCATGTGGTCCTTTCTTGTGACTTTTTGCCACATGATGTCTCGATTATGGGTAACTTAATCATGGGAAAATGAATATCGCTAAAATCTTGAAAGTTGATACCATGATCTGACCTGAATTTGAAAACTCAATTTTGATCAGTTAATTTTGAAACCAAATACTCATTTATGATCCCTAATATCATAAACACTCAAATTAGCTACAACTTGATTATATGCTTCTTATGTTGAGGTAAATTTTGATTTGGTGAAATAAGAATGACTTGTACCTTATACCTCATTGTTTCTCTATTTGATTAATGTCCATGTTGCCCTATTATTGATTAAACCTCAAACATAGTTAAGAAAACTCGTATCATATTTTATACACACCTTGACTATGCTATTAAGTGACTAAGTCTAGGACTCACAAAACCATGATGTAAGATTATGATGCAAAAGTAGTTTTCCTATTGGCTATTGATGCCTTTTGCAATCTTGATTTTGATATGACTAAATTTTACATTATTATGCTCTAATTCCTCGATTTCCAAATTATATGGCTACCTTGATCATGAAAGGAAGGAATGCAAAATTTGACATTATTGCCCTATTATCTTGAATTTTGATCTTATGACCTTGATATATATGATTTAATCATGGATACTCTCCCTATTTGAATAAGTTCAATCGATAATGAATAATGTAGGTAATGTCCTAGATTAGGGTAGTAGTTGACTCATGACTCCCCTAACCTAGATCACATCCCTATTTTGACTACCTCTAAGTTTTCATCCTATTGATTATTTAGAGTTTGGAAAGGTATTTACCTTCCACCCTATTTGGACTGGTTGACCTAAGACTAATAGGTTAAACCCATGGTTGATACTCGATTTTGAATATTGATTTGATAATGACCTTAAAATATGGCAATATTGACTATAGATTGAGGTTGACTTCCTAGATAAACCTAGGTCTAGATCATTCATCAACCTTGGAAACCATGATAATGAAATTTTGACATGTTGATCAAATATTGCCTGAATATTGTTTCTAGAAATTGAATATAGATGAGTGATCTACCCTAAGGTCTAAATAGGAATATAAACCCTAGCTTTGGAATATCTGTACATATGAACAAATTTTGGATCTATGACTTTTGATGTTTGAAATCTCAACCCTTGATATTGATTAATAGAATTGTGACTCACGATGATCAAATCTCAATAATGATACAAATCATATGACCACACTATTTGGACATTGAGATATATGACTAATGACTTTCAAATCCCAAATCTTGAAATTTTGAAATGATGGCTATGTTGACACTCTCAATTTATGGATTAGGGTTTAGATCTCTTTAGGACTAGGGTGGGACCTCCCATTGATTTTGGAGCTTGAAATCATGATATTGAAATTATGATGTTGTCTCGAAATGTTGAAATATAAAATCTCAAATCATGGATGTATAACCCCACCTAGGTCAATGTAGAAGCTAGGACCCTAAGATATTGGGATTGAAAGTCACCTTGTACACTTGATTCAAGGACTCTATTTGTTTGCCCTAAAATATGATCTCTCCAAATTTGTGATCAATAGGATTATCTCCATATTTGTGACTCATATGATAACTTTGAATGATTATGTTTTGACCTTGATACTCAATTGCCCGATGTTGAAATGATGTTGGTAACAAGTTATTTATGATATGAAATAAGGAATTCCAATTATGATTTTTGAACTAGTTGAATTTTGAGGACATAATTTTGATTATATAATTGAGGATATTTAAGTAATTAAGGATATGATATGGATTCGAATAATTCTAATTTTGAGGATATTTTTGAATTTTGGGGACAAAATTCCTTTTTAAGGTGGGAAGGATGTGACAAAGTGGATTTAGCATTAATACAAGTAATTCCAACTTTTGCCCTCTTTATGTTCACTTTGTAACCCAATATATTTTTCTTGGACTCTTAATCATTATTGAGACTCAAATCCAAGATATGGTGACCAATGTAGTTTTTATACACATTATAACACTTCAGATTGGATTCATTAATCACTTTGTCCAAAGAATCAAATTGGTCAATCAAACTTTGTCTTTTGATTCTCAAACATTTTCTAGATAGTCTCCACTTTATTTTGAATCTTTGGTCCAAATTTGAGATCATTTGGACATTCCTATGATTTTCTATGAATTTTGGAAGTTCTGTGTGAAAAATCCCTTTTTAATTGCCTTTTCTGACCTCTTCCCGGTCAACAATCCATGATCTAAGGCAAGGGATGGACATCGGCCCTTGGATCAGCTAGCCATGGATCGTGGCCCTGATCCAGTGGTTAGGAGGTCATCCCCTACCTCCCGCAATCAGTAGAGTGGGGGGAACGGAACGACCAAAGTGCAATTGGCTCGTTTGGACTCTGTTTTGAAAATCAAATCAAACGTGAATACTCACCCCGCCAATCTGAACTTACCTGGCCCTTTTTCCCCCTCAAATTGGCTCTTTTCGAGAAACATATTGAATCTATCCCTTGGTCGCCGCCATGGTTTTGCAGCTACTAAAAACCCTAGATCTACCCCTCCTCAACGCTATAAAATGGGCCTCCTAAGATCGTCACCACTCCACATTGCTAGGATGATCGCTCATGCTCTGTTTCTTGGCCTCAAACGCCCTGAATACCTTTCCGAACTCCTGCTGCTTCAAGCAGTGCCGCCGCCAAGCCTGGTTGGGCGTCCTTCCTCCTCGCCCCTTCTCCTCTTTTTTGGGACCCCATCAGGTTCGCAGGGCCAAGACGAGCTCCATCGGCCTTCTCGCACTCCCTCCTACCCTCTCATGCTCCCGGACCTCCTCCACTCCGGCGAGCCCTGCCACCCTGACTTCATTGCTCGCGCGAGGCCTATGCAGATGTGGGGACAGTCCCTGTGAACCGCCATTCAAAGCAACTTTGACCCGGTCCAAAGGTCCAATGAAATCAGTGATCAGACCCGTTTGAACCCAGAATTTGAGCATTGAACCGGATCGTAAACCAAGCAAGCCACCCCTCATGGGTGGCTCCATCTCGGCCATCCCTGGTGCATCCGATGGCCATCCTTTTTCCATATTAAGGTATTTTGCCTCCTCTCTGCTCAAAATTGCAACAAATGTTCAGATCTTGTTTTAATTGTAGAAAATGCATCCTAACTCCAAATAATTCGAACAAGTAGTCAATCTTGATCGGAAAAACCCACTGAATCGATTAAAAATAATTTGGAAACTTGATTCGAAGCATTTCTCACTGATATATCATAATCTTGATCTATTGCTTATATAATTGATCTAAATGACTCTGTTGATGGTTAATATTGACTAAACCACTGGAAACCCTAATTCTTGACTCTAATGTTCATATTGAGAATCTAAAATCATACTTGACCCATTAATGATCTAGATCTATATTTGTTGACTTGATTCAATCTTGAATATGATGATGACATCTTAACAATATGATTGATCTAAATCTTGTGGCATATCTTAATCTTTTGACCTAAAAGTTGATCTCTGATTTACTCTTAATACTAATTAGAACTTGATCTAATCTTGAACCCCCAATGATGTTAGAACTTGATAATGATCTAAAGACTTGATTTTTGGACTTGCATATTGAGCAGGATAATTAGGGTTAACACATGTACCTAGAAAACCTAGGTAGGCCATTCACACTCGAATATATTGTACACTTGAAGAAATGTTAGACATATTGAAATATGGTTTGATTATAAGTGAATGACCCAACCCTATGGTTGAAAGAGGAAAAGTGCAACCCTAATCTTGAATATTGAAACCTGATATTCTAAACATCATGATCTTTATCCTTGATCCCATCTTGATGATTTAGGATCTGACTCGAAGGGTTGACCTATTGATCGGATATTGATTATACTCGAAATCTCAGTGAAAGGTATGCTATTATAGGACTCCTCCTTGATTATATTGTAGATACTTTTATGTATCTCTTGATTGTATACTTGGCTATTTATTTGGATGAGCTACTGTTCCCTATGATTAGTCTTTTGTTTTTCTATACTATATTTTGAAAGACATGAAAACATAAATTGCATGCCCATTATGACTGCTCGTATATTGATAATGACGATGATATTGATAATGTTGATAATGTTGATATTGAGTACAACAACCCCCTCATTGGAGGTGGGACTTGTACATTGGCCTCCTATGTTCCTATGGTGAGAAGGAGCCCAGTGACATACCCCATCGTGTCGGGGTGATAAAGTCACCACAAAAATATATAAGCATGCTTCTCGAATTACAGCGTAATGGGAACTCGTAATAAAAATTGAATCGTTGAATAACAACCTTTTTGTAAAATGATATTGAATGTTTGGAAATCGTCTGTTATACTTTGAAATATAAGTCCTGCCAAGTATACTTATTTTCTTATAAACTGTTTTGCTTGATTTTGATAGCGTACCGTGCAATTGCATGAGTGTGTCTCGATTTTCTTGATTTTAGGCATTACAAATGGAATACTAAATAAGATCGCTTTCGCACTCATATACTCAGATGAGAAAAACAAATTGGTTATATCTTCATATTAGGTTAGTTGTTCTTTAAATATCCAGTTTTTTAGTTATTTATTTCTTATTGTATATTCCAGTGTGATGAATCCTATTGGGCCACTCAGGTACGGGCGCTTCAATCCCTTTACCACTGTCTAGACAGTGAGATTGGGATTGGGGTAAGAACAGTTCCGTGACACAATCACTCATGGATTCCCTAACAGAAAAGAAGCCATGAAAAGGATCTCAATTTGATGCAAGAATAATCTCTGCCAGCCAGGGGGTCCAACAAACCACACTGACCTCAAATAGGTGCCTACTACTTGAACACATTATGTTAACAATTCTTCTTAAGAAATGGCTTGAGTTCTGGATATGGTCTAAAATATCTATCCTGTTGTGGATATGGTTTCCTTAGTAATTCAAATTTCAAACAATATGTTTTCTTACTTTGCTTTTGCTGATGTGTTCTGCTCAGGTTATATAGTCTCTTCTTGATCTACGGTCCAGTAGTAGTTATGACCCTCCTAAACCCTTATAGTGGTGTAAGTTTTGAGATTTTGGTATAGGTTGTATTCAATTTTTAAAAATCTGGTCTATTTTCCGAACCACTTATTGAAACGTCACTTGTAACAGAGGGTAGTCATAGTTGTCCATATTGTTCTACAATTATGATGATACTAATTAAAAAATTAGAGGGTATCTACAATCTGTTCTTATCATTAATAATCTTCATATGCTCGAAGAGAGATTTTTGCTTGTGTGGTTCCTGATATTTAGATCAAAATGAAATTTTGTATCTAACATACTACAAATAATTTGATGACAAGAGGGCTATGATATTTGTAATGATCTTTTGGCTTAACAAAATGATATATTAGTACCCTTTCCAGAAATCTAAAAGGTTTGGCTCCAACTGTTTCATAGTATACTGGACTCCTTTAATAACTCTAATGTGTCTTACTATCTTGATGTATTTTTTTAGGTCTGGAGTTGACGGTTACTATCTTGCAGTTTAGATACTGACAGCTGCTAGCAGCTAGCAGCCACGGTTGCTAGCAGCTAGCAGCCACAGTTGTCACCTATAATGGTATCATCAGTGGATGTGAACAACCTGCTCTGTGGGCTAAGTACTGACCCTGCAAGTTACTCTATACAACCACATCGAGGCAAACAAAAGCCACCATTTCTAACAGATTCAAAGGCACTCTGTTTTTTTATAGGACCGACAGCTTAATTATTTATCATGTGCTTTGGGACAGGTCAACTGTTAAATTATATGTTTACATCCATATTAAGACAAGGTGTCTTAGTTGAATTAAAATCAAAGTTGAGATAGAAGAAAGGGCATTCTTTACTAAGGCATCTGAAACTCAGTTCAGCTGGTGAGGGATGACTTGTATTCCTACACCTTGAATGTGTGAGCAATCATCCTTAAATTGTCTCCATGAGGCTTTGAATCTTGGAGCAGGTGGCTAAGCTCCTATCAGTAGATGTATTGCTTTTTGGTCATCTGAGAGAATAATCACATGATGGAGTCCATTTATTCGATAGAAAGGTACATCCTAAATGATCCCATAGAGCTTGGCTTCAAGTGCATATCTCAGAAGGGCAGTGCAACCTGCTCTCATGAGGCTATCTCTTGATCTTGAGATGGTGTGAAATAACACTCTGGCCAACCTGTTGTTGGATTTGAATGAGGCATCCATGAAGATGAATAGATCAACTTCCAGTCTCTAGACATCTTGGCTATATTTCTTGGCATTGACATTGCTGTTATTTTGGTTCATCACAGTGTCGATGGTGTGAGTACACTACTTTATGAAGGCAATTCTAGATGTAGTGTGTGGTGGCTTACTAGCGTGTACAAGGGAAGAGATTAACAGAATTTGGAGAAGGGAAGAAAGAAAAGGGAGAGTGCAATCACAGAACAGGGAGAAGGGGCAGTATTAGAAAATGATGCTAATTGAACATCAATAGGTGAAACAGTATGAGAAAAGGTCTAGTAAGTTATATTTGACATAAACTATAATATGGAGTATGGCCACAATATAAGTATGAACCGAAGAGTGATGCAATACCAAAACAATTGTGATACCAGAAAAAAACATAAAGAAGTGACAGGACACTTGATAATTTCCTGGTCGTCTTATGAAGTGAAGGAAGAAACACCTAAGAATATCAAATACAACAATTAACAATTGCCCTTGGATGCCCTTGATGATATTGACCCGAAGAAGATATAATCGATATATGTAAAAATAAGAGCATTTGTAAAAATAACACCATATCAAATCAAGTAGAAGAATCTGAAGAAACTAGAACAACACTTCTATTGGTGAATCAGAAAGCAATATTTTTCTGGATCAAAATGGTAAATTACCTTGATAATTTCCCATTTCAAATTCTTCCTATATTGCACATCTCTCTTTTGATAAACTTTATGAGTCCTATTCAAATTCATATCAAGAATTCTATGCATTAGTAACTATATATGGAACTTTCAATACATGTATTATGTAATTGAAATTGTTTTATGAAGTACTTACAACTCCATGAGTTTTTCCACGTTCCCACGTAATTTTCCTCGTAACGGATCAAGATAGTCGCACTTACCCCACATAGGGTCGAAGACGCAAAGTATCCAATGTCCCCTACGTATACATGAGTATTACATTTTAAGATTAATGTATTTTTAAGCAACATTTAAAGTAAACAAATAACAGACAATCGACAAAATGTATGCGTACCCCACATTATAAGGTATAAAGAACAATTCTAATCTTTGTTTCTTCCCTCTAATGATCTGATCTGCTATGTACTGCGCCCGAGTCCCCACTTTATCATTGTATAACGAATCTATAAAATGTGGACATATAAATCCAAATATATTAAATATATTTTCGGATGTCACTTTGTTGAACAAATGCCTACAAAAAACACATATTTAGTCTTTGTACTTTTATAGAAACACATAATTAGTCTTTGTACTTGTATAGAAACTTGTATAGAAACACATATTACTCGTATAGAAACTTACTTTATGTACACTGATATGTGCGAGGCTTCTAGTTGGTCTTTATCATGGCATATTTTAACCAATTTTGGTGTGATAATCAGCGCATGTGTGTAACCTACTACATCTTCAGACATCTGAAGAGAGGTGTTACGATTCTCATCATCTTCCACACACACCATCAATAGTTTCAGCTTTGTTGGAGGCTTTTTGCATGTTGGCTTGATGGGACTTGAGACTTCATCACAATGTTTTCTACTTTTTTAGTTTCCTGTTTGTGTGCTTATTGATTCCCTCACTTTTCTTTGAGATAATGAGTCTTGGGATTCCTTGCATATGATTATAAAAATAAAAAATATAGTTTATTAATATACATGATTCATTTCAATAAATTAATAAAAACACTGTCAAGTTATCGCATATACCTTTATATTTATTTTGATCAATTCTGCAGGCCAAGGAAGGTAGGTGCCTATGCCTTGACAAACTTGATAAACTTCAACCATATCTAAAGGTATTGGCACACTTTCTTCAGGCATCAACGGGGTATCAATTATCACTTTTTTGTGTTTTGGATCCAATGCCACATTGTGAAGGATAATTGGCTCATTTGTATGAGATATATACATATTTCCATCAGCTACTGAACGTAATGGATTATCCAACATCAAAATACACTTGTGATAGCCCTACAAAAATCAAATATAGATATTGTCAACATGAGAAATGACTATCTCTAACATTTACTACATAACAGACTTGTTGATTACCTCAGGTAGATGTGAGAATTGTGCAAGTGGACAATTAGATTTGGAAGTAGGGTATTGGTTTGTATCCCCAACATTGTCGAGATCCTTGCCCGTATTCTTCCCTTCAAGATACTTGATCTTCATGGCCAAAGCTTTAATGGTCTGTTGCATGTATTGTAACATCATATGGGATGGTTGATCATCTGTTCGAGCCACACTTTGACAATATTTTGTAATTGTTATTCCTGGTATGGTTTCTCTCGCATGTCCTGGGTGATCTTTTTTTCCCAATGACATTGTTAACACATCATTACATCCCTTCTCACTAATGAGTCCCTCAGAAACTTCCTGAGATAGAGCATCCATGCGAAATATAAAACATACATATGTAAAAATAATAAAAACTATATATTGTGATGAAAAATCAACGAGATAAAAAATTAAACTTACAATCTTGTACACCACTTCCTTGACCTTGTCACTAGTAACAGCACCAGTTTTGTCCATTCTAGCTCTTTTCCATAATTCTGCTCTAGAAATCTTTGAAATAATTGGATCTAAACTATTCTCACTGATCTGTTTATAATATGATAAAACCACAATACTTTTATACCTCTATATGAAATTTCACAAATCGCTTTAAAATGAATCAAATCTTACAATTTCTTGCTCTAGGCCAACATATCCCTTACGAGAAATTCTAGGCCGATACTCATTCTTTGACGATAATTCTCTTCCAGCCTTACTTCTTCTCTGGTTATTTTTACAAACAATAAATATGAAAATATATTTAAATGGCTTACAAGCAAAACAACAAAAGTACACTAGTTTATATTATCACCTTAAATTCTTCGGTCAATCGACTCATGACAAAATCCTCCCATTGATCTGCAGATATAAAATCATATTCTTTGGGTGGGTGTTTGCATATGTTTCCATCTTCGTCCCTCATGAATTTTCTTGATAATCAAGATTTGAATTCCCTCCATATATCATTGGCTCTTTGTAATACCCACTGCTTTCTGACAGATCCAATCGAAAAAACACCCTACAAATAACAAAATCACATACACATAAAATATAATATAATATTTTCATACAAAAAATATTAACGTCTACATACTCACCTCAATATCTTCCCAAATAAGGTCCTTGAGACCTTCTCCCACATCACTCCAAGTATCTATGTTGATTGGAACTCGCTCTCGGGGTGCGACTCCAATATAGCTGCTGAAAATGTTTCGGGTTTTCCCAATTGGTTGTCCTTCTAAATTCCATTCCAATTGAATTTTTTGTCCTTTACGTCTCTTTCTCGAAACTTTAGGCATTGTGGTACGGCCCCTACTAATCATTGTGGTCATTGAGTCATCTTCATTGGAAGACATCTACAACAAAATTTGGTACAAAAAAATATTAGCAAACTGCATATAAAACAACATAATAAAATCTTACAAAATTTAAGACATATTTACATTCATTACAGAAAGATATTAGTGCACATCAAGAAAATGCTAATACTTACTCTTACTTATGCGTACGTTATTTTTTATTTTTATGCACACTGACATCATCAACAAATGTCCTGTCATTATGATCTTCTCGAGCACATATCTCTTCTTCTTCAACAACAAGATCATCATTTACAGACATAGATGGAATGATTGAAGACAAAGAAGTTTCTTCTTCTAAAATGATGTCATCGTCATCATCATCTCCTTCATGGGGCCTTCTTCTATGAGATAAGACTACAAACCAGCCCTTGTTAGCTGTGTCTATCACATTGAAAACTTGTTTTGCCTGTAATGCCATTATAAATGGATCGTGTTTACATCCCTCCCTATCTAGGTTCACTAAGATCAATCCATCTTCTGTGCGTACACCCTTATCATTTTCAGCCCACTTGCAATGAAAAATAGTAATCTGAAATGTGTTGTAGTCCAACTCATATATATCTTAGATCACACCATAATAGGACATGTCACACCAGACTGGATTTTTGTCTTTAGCACTAGCAATGTGCAAAGCTTCGGATACCAAAGACACCCCACTGTTTTGCATCGTGCTTTTGTCATCTTGACATTTTGTATAGAAAGTGTATCCATTTATAAAATAACTAGCAAATGACAACACAATTGATTTAGGCCCCACAGATAACCATTTCAAGGTCTTTGAAATAGAATTTGGTGAATGATCAATTTGTTCACTAATACGATTCTTTAACCATTCGGCGAAACAACAGATGTGTAAGTTTATTATATCCTTCTCATTCTTAGATCAATAACGAGTTTGTAAATAATCAATGTGTTCTTTAACATATGGTTCAACCTCGGTTGTATTACGAAGGACATACACATGCGTTGTGTGTAATTCATCAGCTGAAAGTCGTACAAACTTGCATCCTGTATTGCCTTGTCCATCAATTTTTCTGACATGCCGTGATTTAGGAAGACCAATGGCTTCAACATTGGATAAATGTTGGACACAAAATTCAATAGCCTCTTTTACTATGTAGCTTTCCACCATACAACCCTCAGGTCGATATCTATTCTTCACATACCCCTTTAATAGCTTCATATATCGCTCGAACGGATACATCCAACATAAAAATATCAGACCACATTGTTTGACCTCTCTAACCAAGTGCATAGTCAAATGAACCATTACATCAAAGAATGAAGGAGGGAAGTACATCTCAAGCTGACACAAAGTGATGATGATATGATTTTGCAATGAGTCCAACGTCTCAGGGTCAATGACTTTTGAGCATAAAGCATTGAAGAACATACAAAGTTTAGTGATTGTAGTTCTAACCCTCTTAGGCAAAATGGAACGGATAGCCAACGGAAAAAACTGTTGCATTAAGATGTGGCAATCATGTGATTTCAAGCCCAACAGTTTCAAATCTTTCATATCCACAAATCTACTCATGTTTGAAGAATATCCCTCTGGAACCTTAACTCCTTTTAGGAACCCGCAAAATATAGCTTTCTCAGACTTTGAAAGTGTGTAACATGCTGGGGGCAAGTAGGTCCGACTTCCCCTCATTTGTGGAGCCAATCTATCTCGAATACCCATGTCAACCATGTCCAATCTTGCCTTGAGGCCATCTTTTATCTTCCATGGGATATTAAGTAATGTTCCAATCAGACTATCACATATGTTTTTCTCTATGTGCATCACATCTAAACAATGCCTCACATATAAAGACTTCCAATAAGGAAGATCAAAGAATATAGACCTCTTCTTGTAGAGACCTTTGAGAATTGGAGATTTATTCTTTTTTCCAAATTTTACTTTCAACTGTTTCACCTTAGTGCAGATTTCTTGACCGGTTAATGGTTGTGGAGCTCTTCGTAGTTCTATTTTTCCATTAAAAGCTTTCTTCACTCTACGATAATGATGATCCTTGGGCAAGAACATGTGATGGCCGAGATAAACAATTTTCTTCCCATGTTTCAGTTGGCAGAAAGAGGTCTCGTCTTCACAGATAGGGCAACCAAGATGTCCTTTGATATTGTACCCAGATAGATTTCCATATGCCGGGTAATCATTTATCGTACAAAATAGCATCACCCTCATATTAAAATTCTCTTTGCGGTATACATCATACAAATCAACACCCTTGTCCCACAAAATCTTTAAATCTTCAACAAGTGGAGCCAAGTAAATGTCAATATCGTTTCCAGGCTGCTTTGGTCCTGAAATTAGCAAAGTCAAAAGCATATACTTGTGTTTCATGCATACATCTGGATCAAGATTATATATAACCAAAATTACAGGCCATGTACTATGACTTCTGGAATTATGGGGATTCATTCCATCTACAGAAAGTGCCAGTCTTAAGTTTCTAGGATTACCACCAAATTCTGGAAATATATTATCGATTGTCATACATTGCGAAGAATCTGCAGGGTGTCTAAGAAAACCATCTCTTTTTCTATCCTCAGCATGCCAAACCAACTTCTTCACATCATCAGCATTATTGAACAAGCGCCTAAATCTCGATATTATTGGTAAATACCACAACACCTTACTAGGGCTTCCATCCTTCTTGTATCATGGTTCTCCACAGACTGGACAACTGTCCTTCAAAGAAAGATCATTTCGATACAAAATGCAATCATTGGAGCATGCATGCATCTTTTCATAATCAAGGCCCATGGATGAAAGCACTTTCTTTGCCTCATAAGTGCGACGAGGAAGCGCATTATCCTCGGGAAGCATATCTTTCAAGAGATGTAGTAAGGTCGTAAAACTTTTATCAGACCAACCATTGCTCGTCTTCAGGTGATATAACTTTAAAACAACAGATAATTTGGTGAACTTGACACAACCATTGTATAATGGTGTTCCAGAGTCAGTCATTAACCTTTCAAACATTTTAGGACAGTCTCGTATCTTTTCTTCTACATTGTAAGCCATGTCCTGCAATGTGTCTCCTTCGCCTCCCTCAAATTGTTCACTCTGATCTACAATATGAAAATCTTCCCTCTCGCCATGATGTATCCATCACGTGTAAGCCGTATCAATGTCGTCTCGAAATAAGTGATGACACAATGCGTCTTTGTTAATCCGCTTATCGAAATCACACTTTGTGCAAGGACAAAGAAGTCTAGTATCATTTCATGCATGTTCAATTGCACACCTTACAAATTCATCCACTCCTTTTTCATACTCCTCAGATAAGCGATTTGAAGACATCCACTTTCGATCCATTGTTGTACAACGATAAAAGGGGTGAGTACAAATATGTGGATAGTTCTTGTAGGGAAGGCATAGTTGCAAGCAAGATGCATGGACTGATATTCAGATCTGTGTTATGGCGCATGGGGAAAATTTTTAGGAAGGCATAGTTGATATTCTGGTTCTTAACCTTGTGCTATTGCAAGTTTCTAATCATCCCCTTAAGTTTTTAGTCTTCCCTTCAAATTATTACTTTCCTACCAAATTTTCAAGTTCTATATGAGTTTCCAAGTTTCCCACCAATTTTTTTGTGTTTTGGATCCAATGCCACATTGTGAAGAATAATTGGCTCAAAACCAATTTGAATCAACCAATGACATGTTGTCCCCTAGCAATTGGATGCCACCAAGATTGCATGGTGTCCATGATTTACTACAAAAAGAATAGCTAACAAGACACAATGGGAAAAGCTGAATTAAATGGGCACGTCTTAACAAAGGACAGTTAATGCAAACATGGATAGAAAAGCATGATCTTTTTGTATGTACATCATTAATGGGAATACATCAATAATAAGATCCACTTATAGTATGATATTCACATGGAATTCTTCATGCCAGGACAACCATAGTGAATAGGTAACATGAATTAGTAAAAAAATAAAATAAGAAGGTTTTTGCGTACCTGAATAAATTCATAACATATTTAGCTAGATTCATACTAATGACAAATGACCTTAACTAGAACCCAACTAGAATGTATGTTCGAAAAAAAGATGACAAAAATTGATAGGTATACACCAATAATGAGTTAATGTTAAGGAAAGGCATACCACCAAGGAAGCACAAACACTTCTAGATAGCCCATGTGTCCGTGTCAGACACGTTTTGGACACAGACACTTCCTGGACACGACCCAAAACGTTTTGGACACAG
The DNA here is from genome assembly GCA_963693085.1 of Alisma plantago-aquatica. NCBI lineage: Eukaryota > Viridiplantae > Streptophyta > Magnoliopsida > Alismatales > Alismataceae > Alisma > Alisma plantago-aquatica. The sequence goes on along the minus strand of OY856409.1, from coordinate 155,629,867 downwards.
CTGGGACGTGTCCAGTTCATTTTGGTCTTTTTCTCCACCCCGGACATGGCTGGACACTGCCCAGACACTTCCTGGACACGTCATTACAGCAGCTGCTGCTGTAATAGCCTATTTTACAATGCAAATGTTGAATATACAGCTACTGTTATGTCCTATTACTGAGAAAATGTAACATAGAGCTCGTATCTGATCACAATTACAAGCAAATCTGTTGGAAAAAAACAATATGTAATGTCTAAGTTGAATCAGATATTATGAATCAAATTATGGTCTAATAAGTTGGTTAAATGACTAATATGAACTCATATATATAAAAAATCTGAGATATACTATATTTATAGAAATACATGTTTATTTTTCTTCTTCACATTGTCTCTACTACACACACAAAGGCACACCTCTATATGCATATAAGATTATATATACATAGATATGTTGATCTGGATAAACTTGAAAACATATTCCAGTTAATACATCATACACCCACATATATGTATATATTAAAAAAATATTTTCCCTCATCCAATGTCATGTTTGTATCCTACATTTTTGAAGTACAACATATATTTAGGGGGTGTTTCCATCTATCTATAAGAAGTACAACATATATTTATTTTTTCATACTATCATTTGTGTTGAGGACATGGATTAGCAGTGGGATGGTGTGCGGATGGTATGATGGCAGGTAGGAGAGAAGAATTAGAGAGGGTACTTTTTCTAGCTAAAGCATGAATCTTAGTTTTACAGTGATTGTGTTCCATATTGTGGTGGTAAGGGAGTGGCAGGATAACTAGATGTTAGAAAGGAAATATTGATACTTAACATTCTCAAATGTGATGATATAATAGCACAATCTCATTTGAGACTGTAGGATAGAAGAGAGGATTTTGTAGCCTTGAATAGTATTGAAAGATCCTCATGACCCATTTGAGGTTATAGTAGTTGAAGGTGATGCCTTGAAAAAGAGGAGGGTTTTGTCGATGAAGTGCATAGAGAGGAAGTGGTCATAATTAGGTAAGTGAAGCCCTTCTATTAAGATGTTTGTCCTAGCTAGCTAGAGAATTTCATTTAGGCATTGTGTGAAAAAAATCGAGAGTTTGGGAGTCAAGGGATGTATGGGATCCCTCGTTGTAGGTCATGTGAGATATAAAGGATCATAGGGGGAGCAGTGGCGGAGCCAGGAAACCTGGGTGGGCATCGTACAATGTGACTATGAAAATAGTACAGCCGGTTGGGCAACAAGATTGATTATATCCTACATTTTCTTGTTGAACTAATGAAATCTATACAGAGAAAGGGAGGAAGGGTAGTGCATTTCCCCTCCCTTGCCTCCATGTATCTCCATCACTGAGGGGGAGCCATTGATGAGGAGTGAGGACAAATAAATTTTCTATTGAGATATAATCCTTGATCTGTTATTTAGGAAGCCTTTACCCCTGAGGCAACTCAGGAACACAAATTTGAAATCGGTAAATGCTTTTTTCAAGTCCAACTTGGGGATGAGGGCTGGGATGCTTTTGGAGTGGCATGTGAATAATTTCATGGTCAGTGATGCTAGTTTGTATACCACAATCTTTGTTGAAGGATAGAAATGAGATGGTTAAGGTCGGTGCTAGATTGATGTTTAGGGCATCTGCTATGATTTTGTAGGAGCAACTCAGAAGGCTTATTTAATAACATAGTCTTTACCGAGAGAAGCTCTAGACTTTTGGAATAAAGGAATGTGAGTGTTGTTGTATCTTTTGATGCCGATTGGCTTTTGTTTGTCTCGAGCTCTGTGTAATGCAGCAAGACATGCAGTACAAGGAGCTCTCATCAAGAATGATAAAAGGGACATCCACAGAGCACCAGGATTGGGGGATTTTTCAAGATGGATACTTTTGATAGCTTCATACTTTGTTGTTCTTGGATGTCATTGACTAGGATTTGGTCTCAAGAGTTTTGTGGCAAAAAATATTGTCAAAATCAAAAGGGAAAATGGAGGTGGAATATGAGTAATCCTTTTGATATACCCTATTTTGAAAGTGGGTAACTATGTGGTGGCAGAGGGTGAATTTAGTCTTTGATATATCTACCTGTTATGTGAAGGGAGAGAAATTCTTTTTGATCTCCTAGTTGGTTACATGCTCTATGGAAAAATGGCTTCTCATCAAGGAAGCATGGACATGTTTGTACACACAGACACGAACATGGGATATGGCAGTTTTCTAAAATATAGGGCACAAACACGACACTAATGAAGGCTATTTTTGTGTCTAATATTTACATGAGTGTATAATACATGTATGTTTAATTGTATATGATTATGAATGCAAATATGTTTTTTATGTGTAGTACAAACAATATGAAGTAGACAAATAAACACGCACGGCGTTGATGAGAGCTATTTTTTTCTAATATATACATATGTGAGTGTATAATACATGTATGTATAATTATTTATGAATATGAATGCAAATATATGTGTTTGTGTGTAGTAGAAACGATATGAAGTAGACAAACAAACCTGCTGCATTTTTTAGGTAACTACATTAGATTTTCAGAATAAATAACAGAGTTCCCACACTGATTTAGTTAGTTTATTAGACCAAAATGTGATTCATGATATAAAACTTATCTTGGATTTTGCATTGGACTCTTTTTAAGAGATTTTATTTGTAATTTTGATTAGATCGTGTTGTGTTATATGTTCTCAATCACAAGAACACTTAGAAGTAGTTGTATTTCTGGAATTTACACTCTGAAATAGGTTACTACTGGAACAGTTGCTGCACAAAGTGTCCGAGCTGTAAAAAATGACTTAAATGGATAGGACACGACATAGTCGTGTCCAAAACATTTTGTGTCGTGTCCGGGAAGTGTCCGTGTTCGTGTCCGAAATGTGTCCGAGACAGACACGGCAACTATATATAAGTGTTCGTGCTTCATAGCATACCACTATAGGGCTTAGATTTTAATTACTTTTTTAGAATTTGATAGACTAGGTCTAATAACCATTGACCTAATAAGAAGTGTATTGATCTGTAACATGCTAGTGCAACTGGATGTCAGGCCCTAGTAGGGTTAATTGACTAAGTTTCCATTGACATCCACTTGTTTATCAAATAGATTAATCCTAGGTCCACAATAATCAATGAACGCATATCAATCTAGGCATTTCATGGTCAAGGAATTAGTACCATATGACACTGCATGGTCAAGGAATTCATACCATATACAAGATAAATCAACATCTGATGTTAATCTATTTTATACCATGTGTTATAATATGAATAACATGTCATTTCATGTGTAATACTTATTTTGTAAAAAATCATTCTAGGGCTGTCAATGGGGAGGGTATGGGGAGGGTAAGGTCTTACCCTTACCCTTACCCTTACCCTCTTTGGGTAGCGGGTAAGGGTAAGGGTAATTATCCTTCTCAACAATCTCCTTACCCTCCCCTTACCCTTACCCTCTTCTCCACAGGGTAAATGGGGAGGGTAAAGGATAAGCGGGTAATTTTGACAAAAAAGAGTTTTATACACATTGTGTGTTGATTTTTAATAATTTTATAACTAATTTATTGATAACAACATATAAAACATTTTATCCAATTCAAAATCATATGTTTCTCCGTGTAAAGTTAAGTCAATTCACCCAATAACAATTTTTTATGCATAAATCATTTTTTCCTTTGCATAAGTATGCATAACAAATAAGTGTTTCACCAACACCTCATTTTCCGCAAGATATATATGTTTTCCCTCAACAAGAAAGTATTACAAGCACAACACCAAGTCATTTTCTAATGATAGAATAAAGTATTAGGGTTAAACATTTACATACAAACCCCTTTAGAATATATTTTTGTGTAACCTTTATATCATGTGCGGGTAAAAGGGTAAAAGGGTATGGATAATGTCTATTCCTTACCCTCCCCTTATAGTATAGTGGAGAAACGGGGAATGGATAAATGGGTAAAAGGTAATAAAAATCTCTACCCTTACCCTTACCCTCCAGGGTATGGGTAAGGATAAACGGATAATACCCTCCCCATTGACAACCCTAAATCATTTTTAAAGTATGTCGACAATAGTCTTGTTTTAAAGTATATTTTGTTATTAACTCATTATTTTTTATTTCCTTAAAAAATTCATTACTATTTGAGAGTTATAAGCAAAGTACATTTATTTCTCCTCCTTTTTTATTTTTTATAATCACATTATCTTTTTTTTAGATTGTATATTCGTTTTTTTTATTTATCAAACTTGATCTTGTTGTAAAATATTTTTATGAGGAGTGCATCAATGTTTATTTTCTTAAAAAATCATAAACTAATTGTTCCTAGTTTCCCTGTCAGACTGGAAGTGGGAGACAACATGTGAGTCATCAGATCGCGATCTAATGATCCCCAGGCCATGCACATACTAAAGGGGTCGGGTTTTTATTTCCTTTTTTGATAATTGTGACATTTAAATGTATTGGTCAATTAAATCTTCCACTTTAGGAAAACTATATTAATTCATATCTTCCTCTACTTTAATCCTTTTGAAGGAAGGTCTTAAACACTTATATCTAGGTGTGAGCAAGATTTGAGAAAAAAAATGCAAAATTTAATGATACCTTTATTTGTCTCCAAGTCAACCTTTTATTTGATTTATTTAAAGCAACAAGTAAACTCTTTTCTCTTCCAAACTTGTCTAGATTCCCTATTTTGATATTTTTCTCATTAAGCACAATATGGAACTGAAACCAATTTATTAGTTGCCTTCTACATCACTTTTCTAGAAAACTCCACATAATCCATATGTAAAATACAAATTATCCATTACCTTTAGTAATTCATTTATTATTATATTTTCTCTCTTTCTTTTCCACATATCTATTATTCGATTATTGAAAATAGTAAAACCACAAAAACCATTGCAAAGAAGAAACTGCATTTTAAATTCATACTTAAAAACAAGTCATAACAAGTTTCTAATATATCCTTATCAATCAAATATTTGTATTTCAAATATGTAAATACATGTAAAAAACCATGTTATAACACCCTCCCTCTATTTGTTTCATGTTTTCTTATTCTTTTTTAATTCTCTTTCCTAATTTGTAAACCCATTCTAAAAAATCTATGGTATCAAAAAAAGTTAAGCATCCTTTGCTTCGACAAAAAAATATGTGAAAATATATCATCTATGTCTTCTAACGTAATAGTAAAAGGAACAAAGTTCATGTGTTTGTATTATCCAACTTGATCACCTCATTTTCCAATCATGTAATTTAAGTAGGGATTTTGGGATTCAGGATTTGAAAGCTTGGTATCATACCTTAGGTGGAGTTTCTAGGGGACATTAAGTTAGATAGTCAGAATCGTTAGTTGGAAAATACAAGGTGATGTGGGTATATCTCTAGATTCCCTAGCCTAGTATCTTAATATTTGGATTGATAAGTGTCAAGTTATTTTTTCAAATCTTTCATGCATACCCTATCTAGGTATATAAAGGAACGATGAGCTCGAGAGAAACCCTAGAATATTTAGGGTTAGAATACAAGGATATAACTAAAATAACAAGACCATAAAGATACAATATGATATATCTGTTATTTTATACTTTCGAATTTCATTTAAAAAATAAAAACAATGATCTTTCATATAAAATTCTTAAATGCCAATTTTTTTGAAGCATCTAGTTCAATTAAGATTTTTGTACGAAATCATCAACATATATTCTTAATATTTTTTTCATCAGTTAGACCTATAACTATTCTTAAATGTGTTTTGTCCAAAAAAGTTATTCTTTTTACATGCTTGAGATCAATAGCATTTGGTTAATCCAAGTAGCTCTTGACCTTACTACATGTTTGGCCTATTCCAACTGATAGGATGTGTAAGAGTGGGACAAAAGAGGGGGATCCGCCCTTCATCAAATAAAAGGAAAACATTCCATAATGCCAAACAACACAATAAACTTTCATAATGGATGATACTCTAGTTTGTGTAATTTAGTATGTTCAAACTAGAAAAATAGAAAAAGAAGAAAATAATTCTAACTATACATTTTATAAGATTACAAAGTTTCACCTGTATGGGGTGATTACATGAGGTGCAAGCTATATAACTAATCATGCATGTTGAGGCAAATCCAACCACTTCAATTCTATTTCTCAAGGAACATTATTTACACATTTACATGTCTTGAAAGCAAACCCCATAAAAGAAGAAATGGTGAAAGATATCAGCTAAAGTCGGTATGTGCATATAATAGGGAATAAGGCAATAATACAAAAAGGATAATGATAAACTTATCAAGGTTCCCAATCAAAGAGAGATAAGAAATTATCCAAGTGGATGTAAAAATAATAATGATTCCAACAAGGTAATTAATATAAAAAATATGATCAATAAGATGTATTATTGCCTTTAAACAATTCCAAAAACAAAAAAATAAGCAATTGAATATTGATTATAATAAAGAATATTGTGATATATAAAAGAAGGTCTAGAACCTATATATTCCAAACCAATGGAGGGATGACTAAAACATCAGTGCCAAATAAATATACTTAATAAGAGGATTGAAACCTCGTTGCTTTGAAGGAGGGATACAACTATAGTGCTTGGTAGGAGGAGAAAAACCTTATTCCCAAAGTATATCACATGTGGAAGGGGGTAAAACCCTAGTTCCTTGAAAGAGGCTAAAACCCAATGACTAAAAATATAGTGTATCTTCTAAATATATATGAAGATTCAAAAATCACGTATGCATAATAGAATAAGAAAGATCGTAAGTTCATTCAAAATAGTGTTCGTGTAAAGAAGTGAAACCACTTCTCTACTAGAAAGAAAAGACCACATCCCTTGAACCAAACACCACGTAAAATTTTTCGCCAAAGGGATGGAGACCAATTCATTCACATGTATGTATCATTACACAATGAGTAGCAGCGGAAAAGAAATATTATCTAACAATTTACAAATCTTGATACAACATTTCCACATATATGTATCTAAAGGAAAACTAAACATAAAAGTCAAAGACCAAGTTGAGGGTCATCTAACCACCTCTTCAAGCCTCCCAAAGATCAGCTACAAGGTTGATGTTGAAGTTCACTCTCCTCGATCTAACCTGGGGTTGGAAGCATACCCCACAAAAGAGAAACAATAGGAAACAATCAGCAAAAAGTTGGTATGTGTATACTAAAAGAAACTTTGAGCAATTTAAGAAATAAGGACTACAAATGTAGAATGCTTCCCATATAAGAGATAAGGACTACCCACATGGGCATAAAAGAATAAGATCATAACAAAAGAGATAAAAGAGGATACTTGCCATAAACAAAACAAATAAGATTGTGTAACAAAAGCACATATATAGTCAGTAGGGCACACACCCCATAACCAATCATCAACCTGCATGCATGTGAGATAAATATAGTCCTAGAAAAATATAAACACAAAGGCGGCCAAGGCTTCACATCCTTGAAAACCTGATAGAGAATGAATCACCGTCAAACTCCCAATATATATAAAAGTTGAGCCAAGGCTTTACATCCTTGAAACTCGTGTATGGGGCACCACCACCACCATCCCATAAACAAAAAGGGCACACACCCAAAACCAAAGTAATTTACATTATTCTAGTGCTACTGATTCACATTGCATGTAAATATAGAGGCAAGTAATAGTTTAGTCAGAAGATGAAACAAAGGTTGCCATCACACAATGGACAACACAAACATATAACACCCACTTCAAAGTGGCACATATTATTATAAGAGACCAACATGCACCAAGACACAAGATATGATATCAAGAAATTATCCAAGTTCATAACAATCAAGATAGTTCACACGAACCATGATAATAAGAGATAAGACATATTGTGTAGGCCAAAATCAAGAGAATGATAAAGTAGGTGAATTGCTCAATATGGATGAATAGGGGATACAACATACATAAGAGAGAAGAATTGCTCAAAATAAATAATCTGAGATACAAACATATATCAAACCTTCAAACCCTAGAACTCGCTTTCAGATCCCTAACAAGATCAGAGTCCACTTTCCCCTAATATGATCATCATATTTATGTATTAGATATATGTATATTCATTAAAGGCTTAAAACCTCAAAACCAACGACTTTTCCAAAAATGATCGAATTAGACTCTAAAAACCTCACTACTGTCTTAGTTACGTTCTTTTGATCAAAATAACATATATATTTGTGTATTTTCGAGTTACTGGCTTTTTTGAGTATTTTCCATATTTATTAGTTAATTAAATCAACTTGAAAAATACATATTCGAAAAACTCAAAATCAGACCGCATAAGTATTTTTTTAGATAGATCTTGTTCTCCCGATTCCAAAACATATTTTGGTTTTAAATTTGGATAAGTGAGTAAAAAGATATGATTTTTCTAAAATTAGCCAATCGGGAAGTGTCATGTAGGCAAAAGCGTTTGCAACAGAAGAAGAAGAAGAAGAAGAGAGCGACCAGGGGAAAAACCATAAAAATCCACCCGACCCTTCTTCCACCTCCAGCAGCCCGCACACCTACTGCTACTTGGGGAAGATTTTGGGTATTTTTGCAATTCAAGACCAAACTCAAAATCGAAAGATGTGTATGAAAGCTAAAGCAAAGAAGAACTCAACCGTACCTTTAATTTAGATGAAGATTGTGTGTACATGGAGCAGCAAGGGCCGCAAGGTCAGGGACTTCAGCGGCTCGGTGGGAGTCAAAACGGAGATGAAAGTCGAAATTGAGAAGATAGGCGAGTTGCACAAGTGTCGGGGCACGTAAGGGTAGAGGTATATATAGATGAGGTTAGGGTATAAGCCAAATCCGACGTGGCCATGAGATGCATACAGAAGGGAAGTTAGGCGTTTGCAAAATACTCGACCATAGTTAACGATTTATGAATCAAAAGATGCGGAATCATCACATGATCATGTCGGAAGAAAAATCGAGAGAAATGATTAGTCGTGGTTCGAGATATCTGTGAAGCAATAATAGCGGTTCGCGCGCATACTATTCACGTGAACAGTACGCAAGGTAGGAGATAAAATATCCATCGTTAAGATTTGATCAGTCGGCTCACAATGTGCATACATAAATCACTTACCAAAATGAATTAGGATTAAAGTTATCATTTAATCATTTAACATTTTCTCTTTTCCTATTTGAGGGTGCAAACAAACTCTAAAATTAGCCAAACTTTACCCCTTGACTGATTTTGACGTGTAGAATCAGAATCTGAAATTATTTTTACCTTTTGGGGACTTTTATTGTGTCAAATAAATTAATTACTATTTTCTCTTTCCTCCTTCATTAATGACAAAAGATTATCCAAAAATTATAAAACTTGACCCACAAGTCATATAAAGTATGTTGGACAAGAATTTAGTATTATTTCCATTTGTTGAGGTTGTTTGTTATTTTAAATAATGAGTTTAAAGTTTGTACATTTTCTCTCTCCTTAATTTATCTTCTCATCAAATATTTTCCAAATTGAGTCAAAATTCATCCAAAGATATATTTTAAGATGTAGAACACTAATTTTGCATTATTATATTTTTTTGAAGACTTTTATTATTTTATTTAATTCATTTACATTTTACCACTTATTTATCCTTTTAATTTATTAGAGGCATCTTGAAACTTTCTAAAAATGTAAAACTTGGCCTATACGCAATAATAAATGTTTGGAACACGATTTTGGCATTAATTAATTTTTTTCAACATATATTTAATAATTTTGGTCTTTAAGTCATTTTCTCTCTCCTAAATAAAATAAAATATTAAACATCGATGAAATTAAATACAAATTCACGCATAGACGCATTTTGATATATAGATTACGAATTTTGAGTTAGTTTTCCAATTTGAGGATATTAGATATTTTATTTCACCTTATTGGCTTATCTCCTATTTTCTTTTAATAAAGACTTTAATATTTGCATTTATCTTCCAAATTAGGTGATATTTGGCCCTTAAGTTTCTTTTAGATCAAAAAAACGAATTTTCATATCAAATTATCTCATGGTTTCCTATTTGTGATTTTTGAAACAACATATTCCTCATTATCCTCTTTTAATCCATTATATTCCATATTATCTCCAATTATTGTCCTTATTATCTCTTTTATGTGTATTTTGAGATTTTTTTCCTTTTTCATATACTAAAAAGCACTAGAAAGTTCTAGGACGAAATATTTTATTGTTTTTATTACTTAGTGTATAATTTGCACTTCAAGCCCATTATTAAAAACCCAACTGCAGCATTTGTGCATATAACCCTATATTAAAAATATATGTGAAGTATATATCTGATTAAGTTCTTTAATTTCTTATGATCATCCAAATGAGTCATTATTAAGCACAAAGTTATTATGTATTCCCGTATATACTTGAGGTGTCACATTTTATGTTCCATTATTGTCTTAATTACATGTATTAGCTTGTCCTTGTTTGGCTAAGACAAAAGGGTAAAACTATTAGGGTAGGATTCTATTTCTGGTATGTTACAGCACATCACCCCTTAAAGGGATTTCGTCCTCGAAATCAAAACATCTATAAGAAAACTTATCCACCACCCCTTAAAAGGGTTCATCTCAACAAGTCAAGTTAAACATCATCAAGGTATTAAGACTACCCACATATCTTTTAGTTATGAAAGTTTTTTAGTTTTATATTTCTCATTTATCTAGCTAGAAGTCATACCATCTAGGGCTGAGTTTTAGGTCCTCATGTCTCTAACCTATCAACCCTACATGATCACTCAAAAGTCATAAGGTTTCTTGCACAAGGCAAGGATACTAGGTATAAGAAACCTAAGACAAAGGTTAACATCCTAAGGGAGACAAGTTTGAAATAGTTAGATAACTGACTGCTAGTGGCTCTAAAACCATGATGTAAAGAAGTGAAATCACTTCTCTACTAGAAAGAAAAGACCACATCCCTTGAACCAAACACCACGTAAAATTTTTCGCCAAAGGGATGGAGACCAATTCATTCACATGTATGTATCATTACACAATGAGTAGCAGTGGAAAAGAAATATTATATAACAATTTACAAAGATTGATACAACACTTCCACATATATGTATCTAAAGGAAAACTAAATATAAAAAGCCAAAGATCAAGTTGAGGGTCATATAACCACCTCTTCAAGCCTCCCAAAGATCAGCTATAAGGTTGATGTTGAAGTTCACTCTCCTCGATCTAACCTGGGGTTGGAAGCATACCCCACAAAAGAGAAACAATAGGAAACAATCAACAAAAAGTTGGTATGTGTATACTAAAAGAAACTTTGAGCAATTTAAGAAATAAGGACTAAAAATGTAGAATGCTTCTCATATAAGAGATAAGGACTGCCCACATGGGCATAAAAGAATAAAATCATAACAAAAGAGATAAAAGAGGATACTTGCCATAAACAAAACAAATAAGATTGTGCAACAAAAGTACATAGATAGTTAGTAGGGCACACACCCCATAACCAATCATCAACATGCATGCATGTGAGATAAACATAGTCTTAGAAAAATATAAACACAAAGGCGGCCAAGGCTTCACATCCTTGAAAACCTGATAGAGAATGACTCACCGTCAAACTCCCAATATATATGTATAAGTTGAGCCAAGGCTTCACATCCTTGAAACTCACAGGTATGGGGCATCACCACCACCATCCCATAAACAAAAAGGGCACACACCCAAAACCAAAGTAATTTACATTATTCTAGTGCTACTGATTCACATTGCATGTAAATATAGAGGCAAGTAATAGTTTAGTCAGAAGATGAAACAAAGGTTGCCATCACACAATGGACAACACAAACATATAACACCCACTTCAAAGTGGCACATATTATTATAAGAGACCAACATGCACCAAGACACAAGATATGATATCAAGAAATTATCCAAGTTCATAACAATCAAGATAGTTCACACGAACCATGATAATAAGAGATAAGACATATTGTGTAGGCCAAAATCAAGAGAATGATAAAGTAGGTGAATTGCTCAATATGGATGAATAGGGGATACAACATACATAAGAGAGAAGAATTGCTCAAAATGAATAATCTGAGATACAAACATACATCAAACCTTCAAACCCTAGAACTCGCTTTCAGATCCCTAACAAGATCAGAGTCCACTTTCCCCTAATATGATCATCATATTTATGTATTAGATATATGTATATTCATTAAAGGCTTAAAACCTCAAAACCAATGACTTTTCCACAAATGATCGAATTAGACTCTAAAAACCTCACTACTGTCTTAGTTACGTTCTTTTGATCAAAATAACATATATATTTGTGTATTTTCGAGTTACTGGCTTTTTTGAGTATTTTCCATATTTATTAGTTAATTAAATCAACTTGAAAAATACATATTCGAAAAACTCAAAATCAGACCGCATAAGTATTTTTTTAGATAGATCTTGTTCTCCCGATTCCAAAACATATTTTGGTTTTAAATTTGGATAAGTGAGTAAAAAGATATGATTTTTCTAAAATTAGCCAATCGGGAAGTGTCATGTAGGCAAAAGCGTTTGCAACAGAAGAAGAAGAAGAAGAGAGCGACCAGGGGAAAAACCATAAAAATCCACCCGACCCTTCTTCCACCTCCAGCAGCCCGCACACCTACTGCTACTTGGGGAAGATTTTGGGTATTTTTGCAATTCAAGACCAAACTCAAAATCGAAAGATGTGTATGAAAGCTAAAGCAAAGAAGAACTCAACTGTACCTTTAATTTAGATGAAGATTGTGTGTACATGGAGCAGCAAGGGCCGCAAGGTCAGGGACTTCAGCGGCTCGGTGGGAGTCAAAACGGAGATGAAAGTCGAAATTGAGAAGATAGGCGAGTTGCACAAGTGTCGGGGCACGTAAGGGTAGAGGTATATATAGATTAGGTTAGGGTATAAGCCAAATCCGACGTGGCCATGAGATGCATACAGAAGGGAAGTTAGGCGTTTGCAAAATACTCGACCATAGTTAACGATTTATGAATCAAAAGATGCGGAATCATCACATGATCATGTCGGAAGAAAAATCGAGAGAAATGATTAGTCGTGGTTCGAGATATCTGCGAAGCAATAATAGCGGTTCGCGCGCATACTATTCACGTGAACAGTACTCCTACGCAAGGTAGGAGATAAAATCTCCATCGTTAAGATTTGATCAGACGGCTCACAATGTGCATACATAAATCACTTGCCAAAATGAATTAGGATTAAAGTTATCATTTAATCATTTAACGTTTTCTCTTTTCCTATTTGAGGGTGAAAATGAACTCCAAAATTAACCAAATTTTACACCTTGACTGATTTTGATGTGTAGAATCGGAATCCGAAATTATTTTTGCCTTTTGGGGAATTTTATTGTGTCAAATAAATTAATTACTATTTTCTCTTTCCTCCTTCATTAATGACATTAAGATTATCCAAAAATTACAAAACTTGACCCACAAGTCATAAAAGTATGTTGGACACGAATTTGGTATTATTTCTATTTGTTGAGGTTGTTTGTTATTTTAAATAATGAGTTTAAAGTTTTGTACACTTTCTCTCTCATTAATTTATCTTCTCATCAAATATTTTCCAAATTGAGTCAAAATTCATACAAAGATATATTTTAACATGTAGAACACGAATTTTGCATTATTATATTTTTTTGAAGACTTTTATTATTTTATTTAATTCATTTACATTTTACCACTTATTTATCCTTTCAATTTATTAGAGGCATCTATAAACTTTCTAAAAATGTAAAACTTTGCCTATAAGAAATAATAAATGTGTGGAACACGAATTTGGCATTAATTAATTTTTTTCAACATATATTTAATATTTTTGGTCTTTAAGTCATTTTCTCTCTCCTGAATAAAATAAAATATTAAACATCCATGAAATTAAATACAAATTCACACATTGACTCATTTTGATATATATATTACGAATTTGGAATTAGTTTTCCAATTTGAGGATACTAGATATTTTATTTCACCTTATTGGCTTATCTCCTATTTTCTTTTAATAAAGACTTTAATATATGCATTTATCTTCCAAATTAGGTGATACTTGGCCCTTAAGTTTCTTTTAGATCAAGAAAACGAATTAGCATATCAAATTATCTCATGGTTTCCTATTTGTGATTTTTGAAACAACATATTCCTCATTATCCTCTTGTAATCCATTATATCCCATATTATCTCCAATTATTGTCCTTATTATCTCTTTTATGTGTATTTTGAGATTTTTCTCCTTTTTCATATACTAAAAAGCACTAGAAAGTTGTAGAACGAAATATTTTATTATTTTTATTACTTAGTGTACAATTTGCACTTCAAGCCCATTATTAAAAACCCAACTGAAGCATTTGTGCATATAACCCTATATTAAAAATATATGCAAAATATTTATCCGATTAAGTTCTTTAATTTCTTATTATTATCCAAATGAGTCATTATTAAGCACAAAGTTATTATGTATTCCCTTATATACTTGAGGTGTCACATTTTATGTTCCAATTTTGTCTTAATTACATGTATTAGCTTATCCTTGTTTGGCTAAGACAAAAGGGTAAAACTATTAGGGTAGGATTCTATTTCTGGTATGTTACAGCACACCACCCCTTAAAGGGATTTCGTCCTCGAAATCAAAACATCTATAAGAAAACTTATCCACCACCCCTTAAAAGGGTTCATCTCAACAAGTCAAGCTAATCATCATCAAGGTATTAAGACTACCCACATATCTTTTAGTTATGAAAGTTTTTGAGTTTTATATTTCTCATTTATCTATCTAGAAGCCATACCATCTAGGGTTGAGTTTTAGGTCCTCATGTCTCTAGCCTATCAACCCTACATGATCACTCAAAAGTCATAAGGTTTCTTGCACAAGGCAAGGATACTAGGTATAAGAAACCTAAGACAAAGGTAAACATCCTAAGGGAGATGAGTTTGAAATAGTTAGATAACCGACTGCTAGTCGCTCTGATACCATGTTGTAAAGAAGTGAAACCACTTCTCTACTAGAAAGAAAAGACCACATCCCTTGAACCAAACACCACGTAAAAAATTTCGCGAAAGGGATGGAGACCAATTCATTCACATGTATGTATCATTACACAATGAGTAGCAGCGGAAAAGAAATATTATCTAACAATTTATAAAGCTTGATACAACACTTCCACCTATATGTATCTAAAGGAAAACTAAACATAAAAGCCAAAGACCAAGCTGAGGGTCATCTAACCACCTCTTCAAGCCTCCCAAAGATCATCCACAAGGTTGATGTTGAAGTTCACTCTCCTCGATCTAACCTGGGGTTGGAAGCATACCCCGCAAAAGAGAAACAATAGAAAACAATCAACGAAAAGCTGGTATGTGTATACTAAAAGAAACTTTGAACAATTTAAGAAATAAGGACTACAAATGTAGATTGCTTCCCATACAAGAGATAAGGACTACCCACATGGGCATAAAAGAATAAGATCATAATAAAAGAGATAAAAGAGGATACTTGCCATAAACAAAACAAATAAGATTGTGCAACAAAATCACATAGATAGTTAGTAGGGCACACACCCCATAACCAATCATCAACCTGCATGCATGTGAGATAAACATAGTTCTAGAAAAATATAAACACAAAGGTGGCCAAGGCTTCACATCTTTGAAAACCTGATAGAGAATGACTCACTATCAAACTCCCAATATATATAAAAGTTGAGCCAAGGCTTCACATCCTTGAAACTCGGGTATGGGACACCACCACCACCATCCCATAAACAAAAAGGGCACACACCCAAAACCAAAGTAATTTACATTATTCTAGTGCTACTGATTCACATTGCATGTAAATATAGAGGCAAGTAAATAGCTTAGTCAGAAGATGAAACAAAGGTTGTCATCACACAATGGACAACACAAACATATAACACCCACGTCAAAGTGGCACATATTATTATAAGAGACCAACATGCACCAAGGCACAAGATATGATATCAAGAAATTATCCAAGTTCATAACAATAAAGATAGTTCACACGAACCATGATAATAAGAGATAAGACATATTGTGTAGGCCAAAATCAAGAGAATGATAAAGTAGGTGAATTGCTCAATATAGATGAATAGGGGATACAACATACATAAGAGAAGAATTGCTCAAAATGAATAATCGGAGATAAAAACATACCTCAAACCTTCGAACCCTAGAACTCGCTTTCAGATCCCTAACAAGATCAGAGTTCACTTTCCCCTAATATGATCATCATTTTATGTATTAGATATATGTATATTCATTAAAGGCTTAAAACCTCAAAACCAACGACTTTTCCACAAACGATCAAATTAGATTCTGAAAACCTCACTACTGTCTTAGTTACGTTTTTCTGATCAAAATAACATATATATTTGTATATTTTCGAGTTACTGACTTTTTAGAGTATTTTCCATATTTATTAGTTAATTAAATCAACTCGAAAAATACATATTCGAAAAACTCAAAATCAGGCCACAAAAGTATTTTTGTTAGATAGATCTTGTTCTCACGATTTCAAAACATATTTTGGTTTTAAATTTGGATAAGTGAGTAAAAAGATATGATTTTTCTAAATTAGCCAATCGGGAAGTGCCATGTAGGCAAAAGCGTTTGCAACAGAAGAAGAAGAAGAGAGCGACCAGGGGAAAAACCGTAAAAAGCCACCCGACCCTTCTACCACCTCCAACAGCCCGCACACCTACTACTGCTTGGGGAAGATTTTGGGTATTTTTACAATTCAAGACCAAACTCAAAACCGAAAGATGCGTATGAAAGCTAAAGCAAAGAAGAACTCAACCGTACCTTTAATTTGGGCGAAGATTTTGTGTACATGGAGCAACAAGGGCCATAAGGTCAGGGATTTCGGCTGCTCGGTGGGGGTCAAAACAGAGATGAAAGTCAAAATTGAGAAGATAGGTGAGTTGCACAAGTGTCGGTGCACGTAAGCGTAGAGGTATATATAGATGAGGTTAGGGTATAAGCCAAATCCGACATGGCCGTGAAATGCATAAGAAAGGGAAGTTGGGCGTTTGCAAAATACTCGACCATAGTTAGTGATTTATGAATCAAAAGATGTAGAACCATCACACGATCATGCCGGAAGAAAAATCGAGAGAAATGATTAAACGTGGTTCGAGATATCCGTGAAGCAATAATAGCGGTTCGCACACGTACTATTCACGTGAACAGTATTCCTACGTAAGGTAGGAGATAAAATATCCACCGTTAAGATTTGATCAAACGGCTCACAATGTGCATACATAAATCACTTGCCAAAACGAATTAGGACTAAAGTTATCATTTAATCATTTAACTTTTTCTCTTTTCCTATTTGAGGGTGCAAACGAACTCCAAAATTAGCCAAACTTTACACCTTGACTGATTTTGACGTGTAGAATTGGAATATGAAATTATTTTTGGCTTTTGGGGCTTTTATTGTGTCAAATAAATAAATAACTATTTTCTCTTTCCTCCTTCATTAATGACATTAAGATTATCCAAAAATTATAAAACTTGACCCACAAGTCATATAAAGTATGTTGGACACGAATTTGGTTTTATTTCCATTTGTTGAGGTTGTTTGTTATTTTAAATAATAAGTTTAAAGTTTTATCCACTTTCTCTCTCCTTAGTTTATCTTCTCATCAAATATTTTCCAAATTGAGTCAAAATTCATCCAAAGATATATTTTAACATGTAGAACACAAATTTTGCATTATTATATTTTTTGAAGACTTTTATTATTTATTTAATTCATTTACATGTTACCACTTATTTATCCTTTTAATTTATTAGAGGCATCTAGAAACTTTCTAAAAATGTAAAACTTGTCCAATAAGAAATAATAAATGTGTGGAACACGATTTTGGCATTAATTAATTTTTTCAACATATATTTAATATTTTTGTGTCTTTAAGTCATTTTCTCTCTCCTAAATAAAATAAAATATTAAACATCGATGAAATTAAATAAAAATTCACACATAGACTCATTTTAATATATAGATTACGAATTTGGAGTTAGTTTTCCAATTTGAGGATATTTGGTATTTTATTTTACCTTATTGGCTTATCTCCTATTTTCTTTTAATAAAGACTTTAATATATGCATTTATCCTCCAAATTAGGTTATACTTGGCCCTTAAGTTTCTTTTAGATCAAGAGACTGAATTTTCATATCAAATTATCTCATGGTTTCCTATTTGTGATTTTTGAAACAACATATTCCTCATTATCCTCTTTTAATTCATTATATCCCATATTATCTCCAATTACTGTCCTTATTATCTCTTTTATTTGTATTTTGAGATTTCTCACCTTTTTCATATACTAAAAAGCACTAGAAAGTTTTAGGAAGAAATATTTTATTATTTTTATTACTTAGTGTACAATTTGCACTTCAAGCCCATTATTAAAAACCCAACTGAAGCATTTGTGCATATAACCCTATATTAAAAATATATGTGAAATATTTATCCGATTAAGTTCTTTAATTTCTTATTATCGTCCAAATGAGTCATTATTAAACACAAAGTTATTATATATTCCCTTATATACTTGAGGTGTCACATTTTATGTTCCATTATTGTCTTAATTACATGTATTAGCTTGTCCTTGTTTGGCTAAGACAAAAGGGTAAAACTATTAGGGTAGGATTCTATTTCTGGTATGTTACAGTTCGTGTACTAAAAGTGGATGAGAACATCCATTACTTAACAAGTAGGGTCAAAATACCAATTGATGAGTATCCAACAAAGTTTAGTGTTTTATGAGAGAGATACATATAATAAAAGGGGCCTCTCCATAAAATTATCTAAATAATATACAATTGGGATCCAAGTATGGAATAAGGGTTTCAAGTCAACAAATAGATCAAGAGAGAGGACAACAGGTGATTACACAATTATGACTAAAAAATTAACATACATGATTGACCATCCAAAAATAATCCATGGTCAAATCATTGTTCCATAAAAAGGTCTTGATTCACCTATTATACATATATATATAGAGAGAGAGGGAGGTTTAGGGTTAATTTCTCATCATATACATAGACCCTATATATCACATTTTTATGTTCACATAATTAGGTTACCAAAATCTATTCCATTATGTAGACATTGTTTTCATGATTTCAAAATATGTTTCTTTATATTTTTACGATATAAGATATATTTTTATGAATTTACAAGTTCTATGAAATTAGGAACACCCTAGAAATCACATCTTGAATAATAAAACTAGGTTAACAAAATGACAACACTAGATGGAGGATAATTTCTGATTCCAAATCATTTGTATTTATATATTATTATATTCATATAATTAGTTATAATGTTTCTAATATGAAGTTATAAATCGACTTATATAACCAAAACTCAGACAAAATTACCTCAATGCCCCTGCATAATACATTGCTAGTTATGTGCCAGGGTACATTGGTAGAACACATCATTCAACCATTGCCTGAAAAAAACCAGGAAATGATATGAAAATATTGCAGTGCTTTCAAAACCAGTGACACGACATAAAGTAGATCGAGGGTATGATTGTGATTTTATCTTCTGGCATATTCTTAGCTCACTCCCAAAGTAACAAAGTAGGGTGGAACAACCATGTCCTGTTGACCTTGCTCCCACAAGGTGGGAAGCCACAAACCATCAACAAACAAGCAAAAAGGCACTAGGGAAGCATAGAAGATCCTTCTGAAGCCAAGGAACCCAAAAATATAAAGAAAAGTGGCAGAGGACTTGATCAAGAGTGGTGTCATTTTAAGGTAAGAGAAAATAGTTGGGAAAAAGTAAGATACATCTATCCATGCACAAGGAAAGACAAAAAAGACTCTTTCGAGTTAACAACACCTTGATGTTGCATTCTCCAAGCCTCAGGGATGTCCAAAGCACCTTGGTGAGGTGGATCTATCCACATAAGCTCCTTGAGATGGGAAGGCCAAACTTCCAGAAACATAGTGGATGAAACGATGGAGTCTGACTTTGGATTGAAGTAAAGAAGGTATTGATTCCATGCATTGACATAATATGATGTATGTAGCGGGTTGTTGCCCAGACAATCAGAGGAAGGAGATGGGGTTTGATTCAATGAAGGGAATGTGTTTTAAATAAAATTGGAAGATGAGAAAGGTTGTCTAAGGTTTGGGAGTTGGAGAAGACCTTGTTAGGTTCCTATCTTCTTCTAGTGGTGAATAAAGAGGAGTGATTAGGGGTTTTTTCTAGAGGTATACCAGATAGGAATGTATGGTTTATCAAACATGGATACCATTGGAGATGAAATTTCAAAGAATCATGGACATGTGTGGGAGTTATGAATGATGGGAGGTTATCATTACTATCTTCGTGAATTTTCCTTTGAGAACCAAGGTAGTAGATAGGTCTATAACTACAGGAGCTCGAGTTGATGGCTCCTGATGATCTCATGATTAACAAACAAATTAGATAATTAGAAAATCTTGAATGACTACACGATAAGACCAAGACTTTATCCCAAACGAGTCATTAAATATATATATATGTTTTAGTCTATTTTACGTGTTCATTGTTTTTTTTCCTTACTAAAATGGATAATCTCTATTTAATTTGAAATTTGATATGTGGGCTAATTAAGGAGTGAAGAAGTTGATTATATATTCAGTCTCCACCTTTGACATTTTTAAATACATAGAACCATGACTTGTAGGTGAAGTCACCTTTGAAAGTATTTACATCTTCCTTAGTCAATTAATTGCCAAAAAATCATAATAAATTTTCATAGGATATGGTGATCCAAATTATTCAATTTAGTATGTCCAAAAGACAAACATTAGCATCAGAGGAAAATGCTTTTGACTATAAAATATTATAAGATTGTAAATTTGACACCCATATGGGTGTGCATGAGGTATATCACTGATTTTGGATGCAAAAGATAATCCAACTAATTCATTATATCTCCCAAGGGACATCATCTACACATGTACATGTCCTAGAAAACTTAGCCATCCTTCCAATGTCCTCTTTACCTAAGGTGTCAAAAGAAAAACCCATTACATAAGAACAATGGAAGATGTCAGCTAATTATTATATGTTCATACAATATAGAATTAGACAATAATAAGAAAACATAACAATAATTTATTAAGGCCCCCAATTAAAGAGAGATAAGAAATCATCCAAGTGGATGCCAAAAGAACAACGATGCCAAAAAGGTAATTCATTTAAAAAGATAATCAATAAGATATATGTGTTCCGTATAAACATTCACAATCAAAACAAAATAAACAAATGCATGTTGATATATAAAGATTAGCATAATCTAAAAAGTAGGGCTTGAAGCCATATATCAAAACCAAGGGCAGAAGGACTAGAATCTTAGTGCCAAATAATTATAGTATTGCAGCATGACTAAAATCTCAATGTGTGGCAGTAAGACTATAACCTCAGTGCCAGACAAGAGGACTAAAACATCAATGCCCAAACATATCACAATTGGTGGGGGGAATAAAATCCCATTGTCTGGTAGGGTAACAAAACCCAGTGCCTAAAAAATAGTGTATCTACTTTTATATATAACTCGTGAAAAAATCACATAAGCGTAATAGAATAGGAAATATCATAAGTTCACTCCAAATGGTATTCATGTACCAAAAAGGGATGTGAACATCCATTGCATAACAAGTGGGGTCAAAGGACCCAAAAAATAAAGACTGACAAATTTCAATGCTTAATGAGAGAGACAAAATACTAAAAGGGATATCACATTAATATTATCCAAAAAACATACAAATGAGAATCAAGTATAGAATTTAGGATTTCAGATCAATAAATAGATTAAGATGGAAAATATAGAGGATTGCCCAATTATGAATCAAAGAAATAATACATACCCAATTAACCATCCTAAAATATGGTCAATTCCCAGTTCCACAATAAGGTCTTCATTCACCTATTAAACATTTATACATATTTAGAGTTAATTTCTCATAATATACCTAACAACGAAAACTGACCTTTTTATGTTTACTAAATTAAATTACCAAAAACTACTCCATTATCTAGACATTATTTTTATGAACCCAAAACATGTTTGTTTATATTTTTCTGAGTGAAAATCCATTTTTTATGAATTTTACATGGTTTATCCAATTTTAAAAACTGTAAAAAACTTACAACCTTAATATATTAAGATTAGGTTATATGATCGAAACCATTAGATGGAAAATAATTTTTTTATTCCAAATCACTTTTATTTATATTTTCTAATCTTCATATGATTATGTATGTTTTTTCTAAGTTGAAGTCAAAAATTTATTTATATAACCAAAACTTAGACAAAATGACCTCAACGTTCCTGTGTTGCACATTTCTAATTTGATACATGACATGGTACATTGATAAAGCGCACCACTCAACCATCACGAGAGAAAAACTAGGAGTGAGATGAAAAATATTCCACTTCCCTAAAAACCTTGGACACATCAAAAAATAGATCTAAGGGCATAACCATGATTTTAGTTTTTTCCATCTTCTTCAGCTCTCCCCATGTAGAAAAAAAGTAGAGCTCGACAACCATTTCATGCTAACCTTGCTCCTTCAAGGTAGGAAACCACAAACCATCAACAAAATCAAGTGACAAGCACTAAAAAATATCTGGAGGTCCTTATGAATCCAAGGAACCCAAAAAGATGAAAAAAATGGTGGAGAACTTGATTAGGAGGGGTGTGTTTCAAAGCAGGAGAAAGGAGTTGAGAATGAGTTAAGGTATCTTTATCCATGCATTAGTAAAGGCATAAT
Organism: Alisma plantago-aquatica; assembly: GCA_963693085.1. Taxonomy (NCBI): domain Eukaryota; kingdom Viridiplantae; phylum Streptophyta; class Magnoliopsida; order Alismatales; family Alismataceae; genus Alisma; species Alisma plantago-aquatica. The sequence goes on along the minus strand of OY856409.1, from coordinate 155,607,037 downwards.
ATACTCTATTGAGCTAACAACACCCTAAAGGTACATTCTCCAAGCCTTTGATATGCTTAGATCACCTTGCTAAGGTGGCTCCTATCCACAGAAGCTCGTTGAGCTTGGAGGGCTAAAACTCCATAACATAGGGGATGAAATGGTGGAGGGTGACTTTGGATTGATATAAGTAAGGCATTGGTGTTGTGAATTGAGAAAATATGATGTGTGCACGGAGCGCCTACCCTGGCGATCAAAAGGAGTTGGGGTCGGTTCTAACAAAGGGAAGGTGCTTCGAGAAAACTAGAAGATGAGGGATGTCATTTGCGGTTTGGGGGCATCGGAGGAATCCATCACATTCAAATACATGTTAGGTTCCTAGCTTGTGATTGTGGTGGATAAAGAGCATAGAATCGGAGATTTTGCTAGAGGGGTTTCTAGATAGCAAAGCAAGTTTTATTGAATGTAGAATCAAACGTAGAATCTAATGGAGATGACATAACAAAGAATCATGGAGAGAGGAGAGAGGTATCTATGATAGGAGGTCATGGTTACTTTCTTTTTTAGTTTCCCATTGCCAACCAAAGTAGAAAACAAGTCTAAAATCGCATGATTTCCATTTAATGGCTCACGATGAGTTTGTGTTTACCAAACAAATTGGATAACCAAAATATATCTTTTAATAGAAAGACAAGGCCAAAAATTTATCCCAAACAAGTCACTAAATCCATATGTGTGTAGTTTGACTTACATGCTCACTATTCTCCATTCCTTGTCAAATTGGATAAGTTTATAATGTTAGATTAATTTGAAAATTAACATATTGGCTAATGAGGGGTGAGGAAGCTATTCTTTAGTTAGTTTCCACTTTTGAAAGTTTTAAACATATATAACCATGACTTGAGGTGAATAAATCTCTTAATATATTTATATCTTATTTTAGTCAATTAATTCCCAAATTTCATTTGACACTCTTCCATTCCCTCATCTAGACATAGCTAAGAATTTTGGTGAAGTTTTTTTAAATAGAAACAAATTATGATTGTAAAATATAGAACTAAGCCCTAATTGTTGCATTGACCTGATCATCTACACATAAAACCTCAACTGAGACTCTACTTATATATATATATATATATATATATATATATATATATATATATATATATATAATCTATTGTTTCTTTTTTGGAGTACTATTGCATTTACATCATTAATACCAATATTCACACATACAAACTCATCTTAAGCATTTTTAAATCCATTATTTGAATTATATATGTTATTACGGTATATGCATATCAATGTATTGATTTGCATGTTAATTAAAAATATAAAATTGGGGGTTATATGACATGTCATTTATTAATTTATGTATTATTGATTTATATGTTACACTATATTATTTCATTCGTAAACTTAGGTGCAACAAATATTTACATCAAGTGACTTAGGGTTAAATATACAATATGTTCAAAGGAAGAAACATTGTAAAGAATAGAAGAGCATCTTTAAACGTGATCAAAGAATTTGATAAAAAAAACAAGGTTTGATTGAAGTTACAATTGGGTTATTTGGAAACCTTCATGAAAATAAAAATATAAAACTTAACTTAAGACTAGAAGGATACAAAATGAGTTGAAATAAGGTTGAATATATACATATATATATATATATATATATATTTCAGATTACTTGGCATGAAAACCCTAAATATGAAAATTTTGGCAAGATTATAAAAATATATTTGAATGACAAAGAAAGAATGGATTAAAATAATTTTAGCATATAATTTAAGTAAAGTATCAAATAGGAATTTTGAATGAATGTGTGACAAGAATAAAGGAGCTAAAGAATATTGAAAGTTACGTTAGAAGAAGAATTTTCAAGAGGATTAAAGTAAATATCATTACTTGAACATGATAAATGTGACTGGGATAAGAAATTAAGAAGAAATAAAGATGGATAAAGGAATTAATCAACATGGTCTAAAGAATAAGGTGATGTGATAAGAAAGGAATACAAAGATAGTTCCCTTACACAAAATTATCTTTGCTCTTATTTTATTTGATGCCATCATAGAGTAACTAACTAGTTCCACATTGATGTATTTCAATGGATTCTTTTGAATTGAAAGGAATTAGGAAATGTAAAGTTAATGCTAAGTAAATGAGTATACATGAGAATGATAAAAACAAGTTACATGAGCATGAATAGTATGAACAATAGAAAGTGTTAATATGAAAAGAAAACCTTGACCCTAAGTTATGTAAATTAAAATTGAAAATACTTGATGTACCAAGATAAAAGGGTAAAATTTGCAAATAGAATGTTAATTCAAAAATCAAACTATGAAAACTGCCCAGAGATAATAAGGATTATGTATTTATTATTAAACGCATTAGTTCATATATGATTATTGGAAGAAAATGTTGATAACATTGGAAGGAAATAATAGCACCTAGTTTGAGAATGATATAAAGTAAGATGACACAAAAATCAATACGCATATGGTAGGCTTTAACTATATCTAGTTGTAAAGAAAATATGAAGAGTGAGAAAATACTAAATAGTCATATGTCTAGATAAGAATTATTAGATTTAGATTAGACAAATGTACTAATAGAATAATTAAAAAGATAGAATCATAGAATTCATACATGTTGTCCTCTTCCCTATAATTTTTAACATGAAAGAACAGAAAAAAGAAAAATACCTTGTAAGGGAACTGATGTGAAAAGTAGGAGAGGTATTCATAAAGCTAGGTGAATATAAAGGAAGAGCAAAAGTAAAGAATAGAGAAACATGATTCAAAGAAAAGTAACTTGCATGCTTTCCTAGTCAGGGCAAGTTTAAGAAGAGGGCCAAATGAAAAGTAAAAGATATAAGTAATCAAGTTACACACCAATATCGAGAACCAGCAAATCTAGATATAAAGATAAGAACGACATATCTTACTTCTTATGCAAAGGTCCTTAAAAATAGTGTATTCTAGAAAATTGTAGAACCTTTAGATAGGGATGGATTGCACTAAAAAAATACATGAAGAAAAGTAGAGAGCGGCATGGCACGTAATTCCTATACATAATACATATAAGGAACATCCTACCAAAATACGTCTATAGGATATAAGAACCAAACATCATACAGCCCCAGTTGCTATATCCACAAGTGCCAAACAAGTTTAATCGGGACATTTTGATTTATGTAATACATGATTTACATAAAATACGACATGGTGTGATAATATATGGATACAATTTACACGTGTCATCCAACGACGAAAATAAGCATGGTTCAAACCACTAAACTAATGTATTTATTGTGTAAAATGTTGGGTCAAAGTGGATGATTTCCCCATATCCATTACAAATTGTCATTTAAATGTTAATCACAAAATCATGATAATTTGTATACCTAAGTTGGCACTTATTGTCAAAAACAAGAAGCGAGCATTTGTTTTTGTTGCGGATTTGTGGACGTGAAATTCGACACCATGTATTTTAGTAGCACCATTGGCTTGCAGTAATCAAAATGTATAGAAAGTGCCTTCTACTAATTAAAGGTTTTCTTTCAGCCTCAAAACACGTGCCTTCTACTAGTCATAATCTTTGGTTAACTCAGTCAGCATTTTAGTTGATTGATTGGATTGTTAATTGATCGATTGAATTGACTAATTAACATATCAATCAATCTATTGGACATTTGAAACAATCAATTGAGTGTGTGACCAATCAGTGGAGACATTTATAAACTCCCTAATCCTCAATCATCTCATTGATTAGCATGTAATTGATTAGTTGAATATTTCTTTGTTCTTAATTGATCGGTCAAATAACCATCAACTAATCGATGGACTTTTTGAACCCATTTCATCGACTTTTAGCTCTTTTTAAGGTCTAAACTTACTTCACTTAGAGCCTAATTGACTAAGAACTATTTTTTTAGTGAATACAATGTTTATCTCTTTTTTCGAACACATCATATGTGTGTGACCCTATAGGTTCTATATTATATTGGTGGTAATGTTAATGAACTCACAGGCAGTGAGTGGTATCTAGAAACGTATCATTTCTACCTAAATAATTGGATAAGTTGAAGAATAGCTTCAACCTTTATGTGACCAGTGTAACAATGACTGTATAATTCCTTTATCACAAATATCTAGAAACTTGAAGTATGGAATCATCATCATCTTAATATTTAATCTACATTTCTTGATCTATAGTAGACTATTGTGATATATGTTTGTATAATATTTAATATTGACTCACAACAACATGGTCGTGTACTTCATAGCCTCACTCATAAAGTGGTTGGGATATATGACTCCTATAGGAACGATATAATTCATCAATATTACTCAGAATAATCTACATATTGCAGTACACCCAATCACTACTTGTATGAAAATCTTTACATAAGGTTACGTTAAGTAGTGTTAAAGTACACTAAATAATATGTGAACATTGCAACAACTTTAGGTCTATGGATCACAATCATCTCTATCATATGGATATCTAAGTTTAGTCATTCATGACTTCTATGTATTATACTACAGTGGATATATCCAATACACTTGTTGTCTAACAAGTACGTATATATTTCACTAGACATCTAAATAACATGAATAATGAGATGTAGTCGTCAATCAATACACATACTAGTCTTAGTGTGTTACTATTGTCATAAATTTCAAAATAATATCAAACTACGGATAAAACTGGAATGAATACTCATACTAACGGCCTATGGTGTGTGGCTTACAGAAAGATAAGTCGTGAGGTTATAAACTCCATTTTTTACTTTTTCTTAATCAAAAGATCATCCTCTCCCCGTTCAGGTTGATGTTGCACCTTGTGCGTGTGAATGAGTGCAAGATATACCATTTTTATCTGCTCTTATCATACACATAATCTCATATTTAAGTCCTCAACCAAAAACCGTGTCATTTGAGTCCAACAATTGTACGCCATTGTTATGTTTAATCATTATGTTATATTGAAACAAACATAATTAATATAATTAAATTTATCAATAATAAAATGAAGTACGCAATGTCTCTTTAGACAAGCTCTCAAAAAATACACACCAATAATATATTGTGTGGAAGGAATAATTAGTTATGAACTTGTTTTGATTCATTAATAGCCCAATAAGCTTAGTTGTGAAAACTCTTATTTTGGATTTATGGTCTTCAAGATTTGGATTCAAGAATGGTAAAACCCAATAAGAAAATAATTTCCTTCACAAATTTCTTGTGTGTTATAGTATATTACGGAGTAATATTGCATCTTCTCATATATGCATTTTTATATCTGGAAAAATATAAGAGGATACAACAATATTTATATTATAACTTTTACGAATGGATACGCATTTTTATATCTGGAAAAATATAAGAGGATACAACAATATTTATATTATAACTTTTACGAATGGATACATTTACTTATGAATACAGACTTTGTTGATTGTTTACAAACCATGGTATATCAATATCATCTTTTTTGAAGACTAGCTGGTTAAGAGTTGATCCAAAGACTTTTTTCGATCAGATGAGTTTTTTTAGGGAAAAAACCATGTCCTAAAATACATAGCTTTTCACTAACCTTTCTTGTAAAAATATTGCATGGGATATAGTTAGCATTTTTTGGTGGGAAGCTATAATTAGCATTCATCTTAATTCATTACAACTCACATTTTGTCACTTTTTCCTTGTTATATACTGTGAAAACACATGGAAAACAGCATGATTTTTTGTTCATAAATATAAACATAATTAGGCCTCCCCAAACCTAAATATTTGGGGCTTTCTTGGAAGTTTCTAAGACTGTAATATCTTCACTGACTCGAGGGATCAATGCCCGCCGAGGGGAAAGTTTGTAAGTAAACATCATGTAGCCCTGCAAACGTTGAGAACTTGTAACGCTAACACGACCATCGGTCTAATAATGACAGCACCCAATGAGGATCATCCTCCATAGCAACGCATCGGTTAAAGAGTAATATTAGACTTGTAAACGGAATCTAAAAAAAATATCAAATCTGAATCTGAATCAGAAAAAAAATATCAAATCTGAATATATAGCAACGCATCGGTTAAATAGTAATATATCCAAAATCCTAATCTGAAAAAAATATAGACTTTGATATCCAACATATATTATTATTATTATATAATAATATTGGAATCTAATCAAAACAAATAATATCAGAATTTGGAGAAATATCTGATCCGAACCAAAAAATATATAAATTTATTGTTAATATATATCATGTATAGAAAATATTGATATTACTATGAATATATATAATAAAATTTCTATATTTTATATTTTTATATTCAGATAATATATATATATATACATATATATATATAAATATATGTATATATTTGTCGGATTTTGATTCTTTCGGAATGGATATTAGCTATAACCGCTATCCTATCCGAAATTTTCGGATCTAAAATTTGATATCCTAAATCCAATCCAGATTATGCAGATGTCAGATTTTTTTTGAAAATTTCAGGTTCGGATCCAGATTACATGAGCGGATTCCAAATAACTATTTACAGGCCTAATAACTGTAATATCCTAAATGTCCATACTCCGTGGGAAACGTGCACCCTTTGGAACAAACATCAGATTATTAGTTAGGAACCGCATACCTGCAAAGTAAGTCGCGGTACATAGGAAACTGCAAAACAAAGGGAACAGCACGGCAACATGTCATTCTATCAGAAAACACGCATAGGCTGCCGGCCCACATGAGTTTATTACCCTGGCAAATGTTGCATACCAGTAAGGCTGGTACTGCCACCTTCCCAGCCATTCCATAATATCTTCCATAAAGCTGGTACCGCCACCTCAGCAGCCATTCCATATTATCTTTCATGTTCAACTGATTAAGGAAACAGATATGACCCTCCACAAAAATATCCTGGTAAGGGAGCAACAACCTCCGGTAGCTGTCTCATACTCTTTTATCTGCTGAAGACGATCATTATCCTGGAGCAAATATCATATGCAGAACACACTACAAGATCAAGCGAACAGCAAGCTACATCCCATTCTGTTATCATAAATTAATACATGGATAGGCCGTTGACCCATACAACAATGGAGAAATCCTCCAGGGGACACCATGTGACCCCCCTACAAATGTTGCAAACCTTTATAATACGACCATCAGTCTATAATGTCGGTGCAGAGAAGTTGAAATATAGTCAGTGTGCCACGTTTGTTGTCGATTGATTTGACTCTATCTCCTCCCACTCGACTGGTTGGAATAGGTCCTTAACAACTGATAGGATCCTTAACAACTGATAGGATCTCACCGGGCTGCGGATGCCCCCGTCTGTCTCAACCAAGGCTCTTTTCCATGCCTGCCACTCTGATGGATGTCAAGTTTTGAATTTGATCAAGGTTCCTTTCTCTCGAAGCTAGAAGAACTAAAAATTTCCCATTCTCTAGGTTCCAACCCGTCATAGTTCTTCCCCGGGGGGCGAAACAAGTGCGGAGAATAGGGAATGCGGATCAAAATTGGGTGGGATAAGGAGCGAAGCGGAGGATGGAAGGAGAACAAGCAGGGTAGAGGAATTGATCGACTCATCGGACTTGTGACCCAAAGACGGCAAGTTTGAATCCTACCACCGCCTTTTCACGTCAGGGCTTTTCGGACCTTAAGCCAACAACGGAAAACCTGATTCTTAGCAAACCCTTTTTTACTTTTCAAACTAACCAATCCGAATTCCCTTTTCATCTGATCAGAAGGGTGAACTTCCAATCCACTCATTGCTGACTCAGCCTGCTCACCAGCATGAGAAAAGACGCTTAACCAAACATTTGACTATATCTTATCAAGCTAAACTAATAAAGGGAGACAGACATAACCGTTCTCCAGCACAATATTATGGTAAAATAGCAAGAAGCTCCACTACATGCCCTACACTCAATGCTGAAGAGAAGCATCATTTGGAACAAGTATTGGATTATTTACAAGTCACATACCTACAAAGTATATCGACATATGTAGAACAGGCAATAAGATCAGGCAAATAGCAAATAGCCTGGCTACATTTCATTCTATTATGGTACAAGCATATTCTGCGGCGTACTAGCAAACTTCCGCTAAGTGGCCATCATAGTACAAGCATAAGCAGATACAACACAGTAGCAAACTCCATCATAGCCTTCCGCTAAGTGGCCATCATAGTACAAGCATAAGCAGATACAACACAGTAGCAAACTCCATCATAGCCTTTCTGCTTGATCACGTTAAGCGTTGGCAGCATTTTCACTGGTTCCAACAGATGACTTTGCCCTCTTGGCCTCGTAATCCTTGACAGCAGCCTTAATTGCATCCTCTGCTAGCATGCTGCAGTGAAGCTTAACTGGGGGAAGAGAGAGATGCTTTGCTATTTCCCTGAAAGGTCAGAAACAGTGTCCAAAGAAATCAGAAACGCATTAATTCGTTGAAGTTAATATTTTGCAATAATCCGAGTACATTTGCTCCAGTTTATAGAGAACTTTTTGCCATATCAAAAGAATAAGAAAAAACTCATAACATATGCAAATATATAAGCTAAGTGACAGATGGCTTTTAAGAATAGTAAACATCACCAACGATCAATTGGTATTATACTATTTCATAAGCAAACACAGATCCCTACATCAAACTTCCAAGGAGAGGAAATGTTCAAGCAAACAGACTGGTACACGAGGAACGACGGATAAAAATCAGCTAACTTTAATTCACGACCAGAAACGCACAACAGGGGAGGCTCAGATTACAGAAGGGGGCTAAAAATAAAGACGGTAACAGGAGCGGCACCAGAGACGCACAACAGCAACAGGGGGGGGGGGGGGGGGGGGGGGGGGGGGGGGGGGGGGGGCTGAATTTACATTGTAAGCTCACACAACTGCACCCTACTACACCCACCAAACTAGCCCTAAGATTCAAACCTGGACCAACTATAACTCCATCATAGCCTTCCGCTAAGTGGCCATCATAGTACAAGCATAAGCAGATACAACACAGTAGCAAACTCCATCATAGCCTTTCTGCTTGATCACGTTAAGCGTTGGCAGCATTTTCACTGGTTCCAACAGATGACTTTGCCCTCTTGGCCTCGTAATCCTTGACAGCAGCCTTAATTGCATCCTCTGCTAGCATGCTGCAGTGAAGCTTAACTGGGGGAAGAGAGAGATGCTTTGCTATTTCCCTGAAAGGTCAGAAACAGTGTCCAAAGAAATCAGAAACGCATTAATTCGTTGAAGTTAATATTTTGCAATAATCCGAGTACATTTGCTCCAGTTTATAGAGAACTTTTTGCCATATCAAAAGAATAAGAAAAAACTCATAACATATGCAAATATATAAGCTAAGTGACAGATGGCTTTTAAGAATAGTAAACATCACCAACGATCAATTGGTATTATACTATTTCATAAGCAAACACAGATCCCTACATCAAACTTCCAAGGAGAGGAAATGTTCAAGCAAACAGACTGGTACACGAGGAACGACGGATAAAAATCAGCTAACTTTAATTCACGACCAGAAACGCACAACAGGGGAGGCTCAGATTACAGAAGGGGGCTAAAAATAAAGACGGTAACAGGAGCGGCACCAGAGACGCACAACAGCAACAGGGGGGGGGGGGGGGGGGGGGGGGGGCTGAATTTACATTGTAAGCTCACACAACTGCACCCTACTACACCCACCAAACTAGCCCTAAGATTCAAACCTGGACCAACTACACGACTAAGAGAGGAAAGTACCACTTCTACCAACTATTCCTTTTGGTTAGAATATTGTGTAATATAATATATATATATATATATATATATATATTAACTCCGCCTATGTTTTCATTTTTGTGTGTAAATGTAGCCGGTCCCAAGCTCGGGTAAAGGAGGAGGGTTGGTGGTAGGTTGACAGCCAGCCTATAAAAACTTTGTCACTCTTTCTATGACATGGATCCTTATAAGAATATCGTTGGAGCGTCCCTACCTAGCGACGCGCTGCACCGGCACCCGGGTGCAGTGATAAATATGCAAGGGATTTCGACACAACGACGCCCGGTTGTGTTGAAGGATAAACAAGGGTTTCCACATCTTGGACGGGTGTGGGTAAAGAAGCTAGTCCCGCTGCATCATCGCCCGGATGTAGTGAAAAATGTGCAAGGGTTTCCACATCTTGGACGGGTGTGGGTAAAGAAGCTAGTCCCGCCGCATCATTGCCCAGATGCAGTGAAAAATGTGCAGGGGCAACATTTTCGACGAAGGCAAGTAAAGAAGCAAGTTCAACAAAAAAGGTTTAGAGTTGGATCTTGGAATATTGGCTCTTTGACAGGGAAATCTTTGGAGATAGTGGATACCATGATGAGAAGAAAAGTCAATATAGCTTGCTTGCAGGAAACCAAGTGGACAGGGGCACGCTGTAGAGAGATTGGAGACACAGGATACAAAATCTGGTATACGGGTATTGATAAACATAGAAATGGCATAGGTATTATCGTTGATAAGATGTTGAAGGATGACGTCGTCAAGATTACAAGGATGGGTGATAGAATCATAGCTATCAAGGTTGTTCTTGGGGGAAATATTTTTAACATTATTAGCGCTTATGCCCCCCAAGTTGGCCTTAGCGAGGATGCGAAGAAGGATTTTTGGGATGACATGGATGAATTGATGCAAGGAATACCGACCGAGGAGAAGATTATTATTGGGAGTGATTTAAATAGCCATGTGGGGAGTGGTAATGCTGGATTTGAGAGAGTTCATGGTGGTTTTGGATATGGCAACAGGAACGGAGAAGGAGAGAGGATATTAGATTTTGCAGTTGCATATGATATGATTTTGGCAAACACCCATTTCAGGAAAAGAGAATCTCATAAGATTACTTTCAAGAGTGGGCACAACTGTAGCCAAATTGATTACCTCCTTACAAGGCGGGTGGATCGTAACATATGCAAGGATTGTAAAGTGATTCCTGGCGAAGAACTCACGACCCAACATAGGTTGGTAATTTTGGATATTAACATGAAGATCAATAAAGGCAAACATAACGGAAACCAAGATAGCAGGATCAAGTGGTGGAATCTTAAAGGAGAAAAGAAATTGACTTTTCATGATAAACTCATCAAGCAGGTAACTTGGAACTTGGAGTCTGATGTTAACACTATGTGGCATAACATAAGCTCCTGCATAAGAAAAATTTCCAAAGAGGTTTTGGGGGAGTCTAAAGGTTGTGGACCTCCACAGAAGGAGACTTGGTGGTGGAATGATGAAGTACAAAAGGCTATTAAACTGAAAAGGAGATCTATAGGAGCTTGCCCAAATCTGGAGATGATGCAACGTTCCAAAGATACAAGCAAGCAAAGAAAGAAGCTAAAAAGGTGGTTCGGGAGGCAAGGTCTAGATACTTTGATGATATGTATAAGAAGCTGGACACTAGAGAAGGGGAAAAAGATATATATAAAATGGCTCGTATAAGAGAAAGGAAAGAAAGAGACTTGAGTCAAGTAAAATGCATAAAGAATGAAGATGGTAGAGTATTGGTGAAGGACGATAATATCAAAAACCAGTGGAGAAATTACTTCCATAAGCTTTTCAATGGAGATACTGCATATAATGTTAGCGACTCGTGTGACATGAATACGAGAGATATCATTTACACACGACGAGTTTCACCATTTGAGGTCAAGAATGCTTTGAAAAAGATGAAAATGAGAAAGGCATGCGGACCAGACAATATTCCCATTGATGTATGGAAGAGTATGGGGGATGAGGTTGTTACATGGTTAACAAATTTCTTTAACAAGATTATGAAGACCAAGAAGATGTCGGATGAGTGGAGAAATAGTATTATAGTCCCAATCTACAAGAACAAAGGTGACGTTCAGAGTTGTACAAACTATAGAGGTATCAAGCTGATGAGTCACATGATGAAGCTTTGGGAGAGGATTATTGAGCAGAGGTTAAGATCTATAACACAGGTATCAAACAACCAATTTGGTTTCATGCCTGGAAGATCAACAACAGAGGCTATTTTTCTGATAAGGAGGCTTATGGAGAAGTATAGACAAAGCAAAAGAGATCTTCATATGGTGTTTATCGATCTAGAGAAGGCTGATGATCGAGTACCCAGAGAAGTGTTATGGATGGTTTTGGAGAAAAAAGGTGTGTCTATCCAATACATTGACTTGATCAAAGACATGTATGATAGCTTTACTGCAAGTGTCAAGACTCCTGGAGGAGAGACACCAACTTTTCCTATTACAGTTGGGGTACACCAAGGATCCACACTCAGCCCATATCTATTCGTTCTGGTTATGGATGAGTTAACAAAGAATGTTCAGGATGATATTCCTTGGTGTATGTTATTTGCTGATGATATTGTTTTGATTGACGAAACAAAAGATGGATTGAATGATAAAGTTGAATGTTGGAGAAAGGCATTGGAATCAAATGGATAGATGATTAGCAGGAGCAAAACTGAGTATATGCATTGCAATTTCAGCCAATCTCGCAGTGTGAATGATGGAGCCAAGTTGGACGGAGTAGATATACCAAAATGTGACAAATTTCGTTACTTAGGTTCTATTATTCAAATAGACAGGGATGTCCAAAATGATGTTTGTCACCGGATCACTGCAGGATGGTTGAAATGGAGTGCAACTGGAGTTTTATGCGATCAGAAGATCCCTCTCAGGTTAAAAAGTAAGTTTTATAGAACAGCTATACGACCAGCCATGCTCTATGGGAGTGAATGTTGGGCGGTGAAGAAACAAGGTCTCAACAAGATGAACGTGGCCGAAATGCATATGCTGAGATGGATGTGTGGGAAGACAAGAAAAGATCGTTTGAGAAATAACTATATCAGGAATAAAGTGGGGGTGGCGAGCATTGAAGACAAGTTGCGTGAGGGCCGACTCAGATGGTACAGACATGTGCAACGCAGACCTACTAGTGCGCCTATACGAAGCAATGCTATTGAGCCAAACACTATAAATAGAAGAAGAGGAAGGCCTAAATTATCATGGGATGAGCTTATAAAGAGAGATTTTGAATCTCTACATCTCAATCAGAATATGACCCATGATAGAGCTGAATGGAAACGAAGGATCCATGTAGCCGACCCCAACATAGTTGGGATTGAGGCTTAGATGATGATGATATATATATATATATGGTTAATAATTTTCAATGTCTATAATTACATTTTAGCATTTTTTTGGGGGGACGAGGGGGTGCTAGAACCCCGACAGCCTCCCTGGATAGCCGCTGGATATGAGGGACCAATAAGACATTAGATTATTTTTGGATTAGGTAGTAAATTAAGATATAAAATCATAATGCTAATTGATTTTTAATACTCCTACCATACTCTCAATAGTCAATAGTCACAATTGCTCAATGTCAAAAAATTCCAGCATTCGGCAATTATGCAAAATTCAGTTGAAGTTCGGTCAAATACAAGGAAAATCAGACATACTTTGGACAATACCACGTGTGTGTAATATATATATATATATATATATATATATATATATATATATATATATAGACACACACACACACACAAAATAAACATATCGATATGTAATTTGTAATATATATATATATATATAGACACACACACACACACAAAATAAACATATCGATATGTAATTTGTAATATATATATATATATATAGACACACACACACACACACAAAATAAACATATCGATATGTAATTTGTATATACACACACCATGATATGCTTATTGCTTCTCTGTTCCTAAGCGCCAAATTATATAATATGTTCTTATTCTATAAATGAACAATTCACGAAATTCGGGAACAATTCGTAAAATTCGAGGATAATTCCTGAATAAATCATGAAATTTGAGGAAAGTGTTAGTTGATGTAGCATTCACCACATAAAAAATTCCTTAAAATATACGTGAATAATTCAAAATTTCAGAAAATCTTGTGACTAGGCTGTCAATGCTGCAAAGGTCTAAGAAGAAAGAAAAAAACTGAACCCCAATGGCAGTTATTTCACTTCAGCATATATCCCGTAAACAGGAAAAGAAAAAAGAACGAAGTTGAAGTTATCAAACTTTGGTGTGAAGCAAAAGAGTCAGACAGGAACCAGTAAAACAAAAGGGATTAAAGTAAATGAAAACATATTTCTGATGTTGCCAGTAGTGACAGTCCAACCAGCTACTTCAAACTGGTCCTAACAAGATTCTCTGTAGGCCTAAAAACTATCAGACAACACCAGCGAAAATGTGAAGAATGTAAATTGGAAATAACATCTTACGTGTTCTTGATCGTCAGCACCTCGTCCATCTGTTTACCCTTCACCCATTCAGTAACTGCAGACAGACAAATAATAGATTACTTCCGTCTCCCAAGTGTTGCAGCAAATATAGTCCAAAGCTTTAACAAAGATACAATCCACAAAATAAAAAATTGATCAAAAAGGGACGAAGATAAGCACAAAAATATGATATGTGACTAAAGGGAGATGCAGAGCTCGACTCATATAAGACCTCGTCTGAAAGGTGCAGTTGTAAGTGCACCTTACCTAAACTTGATACTTGACCAGAAAACCAACAACAAATCCATCTGTGGTGATGTTGTCTACAACTAAACAGTCATATTCTAAAAATCAGGATGTTCAGGATTCATGATCTGAAATAAAACCTAACCGAACTAACAAGCTAATAGAAATCACAGGATTGGGTACTCGCATGAATAGAGCGCACATCCACTCCCCCTAGACTAATCTTATTACATATAATCCTAATTATATGTTTTAAATTAAGCCTGTGATAGTTCGTAAACACGATTGTTATATCCCACCAAAGGAACCATGGGACAAACAATAATGTTCAAGACATCTTCACTGTGTTACCAAGCAAGAAGCAATGCTACTAAACAAAAATATGTCTGTGTCTTTTCCAACTGTCCACTGCAAAACTCTCTTACAGTATTTGGAGTAAGCCCACACAAAAATAGGACTTTGAAGGTCTGGCCCCACACAAAAATAGGACTTTGAAGGTCTGGCATAGGCACAACTGATAAACACAATATGCATTTAAGCTTCATCACCATCATACACTCATTCCTGTCAATGGAGTTCTATATAGAATTCATTGTCATCATATCTTCCATGTGTACTTCTGTAATTACTTTGCTAACAGCTAACGACCAGTGGCTTCACAAGGTAGCAACGGGGTTCTATTTTACTGTCTCCATTTAGGCAACTAGTACGACAATACAAAATTACATACAGTACCTCCTAAGTCCTAGCAAATGCAAGGCCAAGGATGCATCTTTACCTGCTTTGCTCAGTGAAAACAACCAAGACCTCAAGACTGACGTCTTCCATTTTGGGAACACAAATACGAAGACGGTTATTCTACTTTCACTTCCATCTTATAACTAGATGAAGACTTAATATTCACAAAATGGGTACTATAGGGGCTCTGTTTTAACAATTTCAAACCGAATTATAAGAAGCTATAGGAGTGAAAGATGCTGGAAATTAAGATGAAGATTTACTCTACTAATTAAACTCAATCAAAAATAACAGTTTACGAGTTATAAATGTCTAGTGCGAAGCGGATAGCAGCATAGCCTCATAGCTGTAGGTTTGAAGATGTGCAGTGTGTATTGCAGCTATAGCCCTTCAAGAATATTAAAATATATATATAACAATGCTTAATCATGCTATTTGCAATGTCTAAAGTAAGAAATACCAAAGTTCATATATCATCCTCTAAATATATCAAACTGAAAAATATGTAGCTAATGTCACGGATAAATGTGGTGTCCAATTCGGTGTCATAAGTCATCTGCTTCCCACGTTTGGCCGATAACTAGGGCTGGCCAATAAGGTAATTTGTTTAAAGAAGCCTACTAAACAGATTCTGACTCGCCATAACTGCTCTCAATTACCCTGCCGCCGCCCAGATTAACCGACAGCCGATTTCGCACGATTCAAGCAAATTTAAGCCCAAATTCCAGGGCCATCTCCAGGCACTTCCTCTTTTTAAAACAGTTCGAAAAACAAAAATCAAACACTCAACTGTGCGAGGAGATTTGGACGTGCACATACCGACAGAAGATGAAGCAATCGCCGAGCCGCACCCAAAGGTCTTGAACCGCGCGTCGACGATCTTCCCATCGTCGTCCACCTTGATCTGGAGCTTCATCACATCCCCACAAGCAGGGGCTCCAACAAGGCCGGTACCGACCGTCGGGTCATTCTTATCGAAGGATCCTACGTTCCGGGGGTTGTTGTAGTGGTCGACCACCCTCTCGTGGTACCCCCGGCGGGCGATTTTAGCAGCGGGGACAGCCGATGGGGACGCATCGCCTAGCGCAAACCCCAGCTGGCCGAGAGCCTTCTTGCCGGCAGCTCGCAGCATGGTTTATCTTCTAGCTGGATGACAGGATGAAATAGATGGATAGCTTCTCTGGTTTTCCTCTCCGGGAAGAAGGGAGGCGGTGGAAGGACTCAGGTGCTTGGGTTATTCTTATATAATATGGTGGTCAGGTGGTCCGGTAGATAAGATTTATTTGCGGAAGGCTGGGCCATTGGACGGACTGACTGGGGCCTGGGGCTTGAGGCGGTAGTAGTGGAAAGTAGGCCCCTTTACTTTGATGATTGTGACGGTTGCGAAGTCTCTGACTTCAGAAATCCCGGTAATTAATGTGATAACTGAAACTCCGTCACGTTATACGTGACGGTCGTAATTACCGTTCCTTAATTGTCGTAATGACAGGGCGCGGCATCGTCATCCGTCTGTCCATAATTTTTTTATATAAAAATTGCTTTCATATAAACTGCTTTCACATAAAAAAAATTATAGACAGACGGTAAAAAATGTCTGCTTCGCTATCGTCACAATCATCAAAGTAAAGGGGCCTACTTTCCACTAGCACCGCCTCAAGGCCCCGGCCCCAGTCAGTCCGTCTGTCCATAATTTTTTTTATATGAAAGCAGTTTCGCCACGCAAATGTGATTGGGAGACTCACCGCGGCCCTCAGTCCGTCAAAGGGCAGTTGGTAGTGTATTTTCGTCCGACCCGCGAATTGTATTTTAATACAAAATATATTTTTTCAAGCGTCACTTCAAATTCATTTGTCATTTTACTATCATGGTGGGCATTCAGGGTTGTCATTTTATTACTACTATATATATATGTCTCTATATAAGCTATTATTTTCAGTATGCTATTTAACGGGTGCTTGCACTTCCTCGTACTGTACATCCTCTTGCGACATTAATCTTCTCCACAGCTTCTGATCATTTCCTTCACTGATGCTCTTCTCTGACATTTTAAAATACCTATGAAAACTTCCTGATCAACTTTATCAGGAAGTTGATTCATAAGCAGTTAGGTGGAGAGGATTTCGTTGAAAGATCACTTGTAACCGAGCAAGAAAATTAGATCAGTCGTCTGGTGTGGAATCTTGTCGAAGAAAATTCTATTATATGTATTCTTTTTTCTAAGATAAATTCATCCACATTCTCATAGTATGTTTAGTTTCTAACCAGCATTGGAGGAGCTAATAATTAATTTTTTTTAAATACCAACCAACATTTGAAGAAAGCAATTATTACCTTTTTATTCACCTAATAGTCAGCACTTAGTAGAGCTATAATTAGTTTTTCATTGACATGTAAACTAAGACCTAATCAAAGTAGACACTATATTGTAATCAATTAATAATGTATCTTGTGATTGTGCAACGTAATATATCGAATAATTATTGTGATGGGTTGTTGCAAACTCATTATTCATCAGACGTAAAAATCTTTATTAACATTATTGGATATTATATATCTTGTGATTGTATAATATATATGTCACATTTCTTGGGATATACGAGTACCTATAGAATTTATAGTGACCAATGTTAAACATAAACCTTATTTGAGAAGTGCTTCCATGGAGGTATTTATTTATTACCCTATCACTCTTAGCACCTACTTGTCGGTTGTCTCCTTTGTTGTTCTTCTTCGTCATCTTCACAACCAAACAAGTGGAAGATGGTCGTAGATGATGACAAGAATGTTAAGAAAAAATAAAAGGTTCTTACACCAGAGGAATCAACATTAGTGGAGCGGGACAACTTTGAAGGATCAGTTCTACACGAGAAAAAAAGAATTATCGTTCATATTGTTTGGGACCCTACTGAGAAGGATTAGTAAGTTCTGCATGTATATTTATATTATTATTTATGTTTCAAATAGCGTAAATCTCTTACAAAACTACAACAACCTCTTCTTTGATGGCTAGAGATGACTAAAGAAGAACCATCTTAGATCACTAGATGACAACAACTGATTGTATGATGAGGTCATAGACTTATATGTCTACTATCTTAACAAACATGAGCTTAAGGTCTCTAGGTGGCTGAGTAAAAAAAATTATCTTGCATTGGACGTTTTGATGAGTGGGCTCAAAGATCAAATTTTGTCACTTACTTAAACCAGGTTTAGTGCCTATTCAGCCTTCTAATTTCTCATTTCTTAAGGTCAACTTTCAATTATTGATCCACTGCCTAATCTTTTGATTCTTTCATAACGCCCACACAATTGATGCACTACGAGATTATAAGAAATATTTGTGACATATATTATTTGACACCTTACCCAACTTCTGTGACAACAATGTGATTACATGAGTACATAAATTTGATCTTTATGATGCATACATTTATCATAAGCTTCTTCATATTTGTGGCAATATATGATTCACATGTGAATTGAAATTATTATTTCTATTTCGGTTGTACATTTCCTAGAGGAAGTATATCTGTCTCTACAACACCCCTTGTCAGGATACATTTGACGTTGTTAGTTATCGTTCTCTCAGAATTTACATGATGTGTTCGATGAGGTTGTATCTTGATGCTACAGAACTATTCTTGTTGGGCCGACTGGCATCAAGATGTTCTATTGGTCCCCATCCAATGTGATTCAAATATTTGTAGTTTGTTCCTATTGTTGATGATGGAATACTAGCAAGGGGTGATTTCCATGAAATTTTATCGCAACTAGCCTCATTCAATTCAAGGTATATAAGGGAGTTCAAGAGGAAGGTAGTATACCAGATAATGAGGCCTAAAAACAATCTCCTAAGAGATCATTTGTTTGAGAGGCTCGGTTTAATGTAACTTTATATTTTAAGAAAATTGTATATTTACATCAAGATATATATACATATATATATATATGTGTGTGTGTGTGTGTGTGTCATTTTGAATGTGTTACATGTCTTGAGTTGAGAAGTTGTCGAGTTTGTGTATAGGTTCAGGAAATTGGTCTACATTTTTCATTTGAAAACTGCACAAGATGATCAAATCACTTGAATCTATGATATGTGAGAATGTGTTACACGTCGCCATAATGTGAAGAACTCACCACTATTATTGTACAAAAATAACCACCACTCATGTAAGACAATAACAATCATTCATGTAACTCAAAAACTAGCATTAATCTAACACAAAACCCACTTTCATCTAAAGTTAAACCATTCGACCAACCTAGTAAATAACACACTATAATTTTAGGAACCCAATAACAAGTGTATGTAAACCTTACCAACATATATTTAATATAATAAGTAGCATATAAGTTATTCCATCATACATTATTTAATTATTCATTCCATCCTATTTATTCATAAGTTCCGCTTCTCATTTCTTGCGCCACTCGAGTATAAGCAGCAATATATTTAATGTTTGAGTATTAGACTATGAAAAAAAGTAGAAGCCACCACTACGATACCGACCGACATGACTTTTTAAGCCGTAATGTGTACTTCATTTTTTTTCTTCGATTTATTTCCCAACCCTAGCTCTATTGTTGCCCCCTTGCCTACTTATATTGCTCGTTGTGTGACTTCCAATTTGCTTCCATAATGGTTGCAAATGGTCCTCATCTTTGTCCTTCATACTATTATCTTGTTACAGTGTACTTATCCCCGACTCCTACTAAAAAGGCTAATGGCACCAAAGAGGAATCAAACAGATCATGTAGGATATTCTTCTTCAAAGAAAACTAGGTCGCCTTCACCGCTAGGATCCACAACTGTCAGATGCCAGATCCTATTGTGGATTCTAACCTCTCTTTGTTGGATAAGTTTCTAGTGAAGTTTTCATGGAATCTCATATCAACAGACAGTGAGTTTTTATTAAGTGGAATATCATTTTGTAATTTAGCATAAAATTTTAGATATTATATCATATTCGATGATGGCTACATCCACCTCCAGCATAACGACATGAGGTCATTGTTGGGTAATAGGATAATTGTGGACATCATCATCACTGCATATACCCACATGCTTAGAACAAGAGTTGTCTGGTAGAAGGGCAGGGTGAAAAGTCTTTACCTTCCATTCCACTTTAGTGTGAGTGGCATAGCATACACCCGCTCCCATTCCAACACTTGCTCAATTGTTTTTCTGTCATGATTTTCCTCTTTTTAGAATATGTAATATTGACCACACCTTCAATGTTAACTATGGATCAATAAACCTTAGTTTATATATGCAGTGGAACACCCAAATGAACATGGAAATGCTTGTGAACTCTTATGAGAAATGGAATTTCATTCATTCAATTTTTTCAAACTATATCTTACATCTAGTGGTTGGTCAACCACCAAGAGTGTTATTTCATAACGTATCAATAATATTAATTTACTCTTACCAATAAAAATATATTTTATTACTAATGTCCCGTTTGTAAATAGTTTACAATGCATGATTTCATTTATGGATAATGGGCATTATATCCTCTATTGCTTTGAATTTCTTAGTAGGATATTTTTCTCTATCACTAGTATTTTGTGTGTGAAAATTTTGATGCTTTGTATAGGCCATTTGGGGAGGGAGTTATGGCAAGTATGAGGTTGTATTTGGAGACAACCAGGGACCTGATTGGGGACAGAATGAACTAGAACGACGGGCATTGGAAATTTCTTATTTTTCCAATTTATCCTGATACAAATGACTATGGTTGGCTTGTTTATGATGTTGATCATGGAACAATGGAATTGACACAATCTGTAAGAATGTTTCAAGATAAGCCCAATCCAACATTTGTCAAATACATCTGAATGAAGATCATCATGGAACTTATTGATGCTAGACATAACTGACTAAGAGGCCTCATTGTCAATGGAAGATTAGAAATTCCTATGTCCTTCAAAATTCCTAGCTAATGAAATTGTTCTCTATTGATTACATTTTCACTATGTATAATTTTTTATTTAATTATATCTTACAACAGCTATGATTCAGTCTTAAATGCACCACATTGATAAGTCTACATTCTAAGATTAACTTCTCAAAACCAAGTTTGAAAACACATTAGATCTAGATAAAATAACATATTAACCATGATTGATAGATCCAACAATACATAAATCTAGCTTAGGATTCACTTTTCCTCGAGCCAGTATCACCTTCTATTGACCAAGATATCACAAGATCTGGCCTAGGATTTACCTTCTACTAAACCAAGATGAAACCATGTATAGTCTATACTGACCCAAGCTAAAATCATGTATTACATTGAGTTCACTCTTTAGTAAATTAGATTTCAATGTTTACTAAACCAGGAAAAATCTCGAATTACCCAGGATTGTACCATGATTTTTTATCAACATGATATAACATACTCTATGATGACCATTGCCAAAATAATGGAGATTACTCAAAACATTCGTAAAGTTATTGCTAACCACAAACTTACCACAAATTAGGGTGAATTAAAACCAATTGCAATTTAATATTTCTAGAAGAAGTATTTTATAAACAAGCCTTCAACATAGACCATATATATATCACATATACCAAAAGATGTTACATATTAAGTTTATAGGCTATCAAGCCATATATGTTACATATTGCAATCTGTTCATGTGTATATGCATTTATATACAAACATGGCACATGCCAAAAGCTACGTGTCAAAATACAAAACACAAAATCTTCCCAAAGATGTGAGAGTACAAGGACGACACATATGACTTTGATGGTTCGTTTTACTTACCACTAAAAATCCTAGAGATGATGAGTCTCTAAGTTTAGCCTTGCTAGTACTATGGTAAGAACTCCACCCACATGTGCTAAGACATGTGGAAGTCTTATCGTAGTATAGTTAAGGGTCGAATCCTCGGGACAACGGTCTTGACGAAGTCAAGATGGAAAACGTTTAGCCTTTACTTAACAACTTAAAGATTGATATTTAGATCGAAAGTTTGATTTGGTTGTTTTAAACTAAGTACAAAGAAAGTAAAGCAAGAAAGTAAATAAAGCAAGTAAATCTTAAGAGTTAACAAATGATGATGAATCACTGGGGTTAAGCAGGTATTTACCACCGCTACACATGCATTGTATATGTACTAAGCAAGACTTATAAGCTAGATGCATGGATGTTTCCACAAGACCGATGCCTTATAAGACAAGAGCGTTGCGTTGCATCCAAGGGTGTTCCACAAGACCGATGCCCATATAAGACAAGAGCGATGCATTGCACCCTTCGATGTTCCACAAGACCAATGCCCATATAAGAAAAGGGCAATGCATCTCATCCTCCAAGGGTTAAGTAACTCTCATGCGGTACATCACTACGCGTCACTGAAGGATGTAGTCTCTGAAGAGAGAATCTTACTCAACCTCAAGAAACGTGCATCTAAAAATAACAAGCGAGCGATAATTACCAAATCGAATAGCGTCTTTGTAGGCCTAGTTTCCGGTGAGGGATAACCTAGCTACGAGAAGTGCGGGAATGATGCAACGCCAGCCATCCCCGAACGAATGGTCACATGCTTTACATCATTCCCCTCGCAAAGTGTGTTCCTCGACTTACCAAAGGTCTCTTCCATACAGATGGGAGTGTGCCAGATGATAGTGAGTTTACTCCACTCTTTGAGATACACTTCTAGACACCGAAACGGATGCGTGGTGGATACACACACCAGAAACCAACACTAAATCGGTATTCAAGCCTCGATAGCGGTCGTAGACAAACCACAACGAAAGACAATAAATGCATACAAGAACGTGGCCATCATTCAAGCATGTGTGAAACGATTTAGTATTAAAACGAAATGATAACATCTTTTTTACAGTACATAATACAAAACATGGGCAGCGGGGCTAGTCCCCGCGCCCCAGTGGATGGAACTACTCGCTCCTCATAGAGGGAGCAACAAAGAAGGAGGCAAGAAGAGATAGAAAGAACATCATCTCCACTGAGGAGAGAAGGTTGAACCCTTGGTGGAGAGAGCAACGATCTCCACTCCTTGTAGCTTGCTTGATGACGGATCTTCTCCTCTCACCTTCCTTGTTGATGAGAGAGAAAGTAGCTTGCAATGGACGTGAGTCTCAGACCGGAAGCCTCGAGTGATGGATGGAGTTGTTCTGGTAGTGGAGAGACAGCCTCTGGATGTCTGGACTCTTTATGAACGGCCCTGAGGTCTTATTTATAGGCTTTGAGTGAGATCCAAACGGTTTGGAGACCGTTTGGGCTCAAACGGTCTTGGGACCGTTTGGCGTCAAACGGTCTTGAGATCGTTCGGCGTCAAACGGTCTTGAGATCGTTTGGCGTCAAACGGTCTTGAGATCGTTCGGCGTCAAACGGTCTTGAGACCGTTTGAGCTTCATGCGGTCTTGGGACCGTTTGGCTTCATGCGGTCTCCGGACCGTTTGAACTCCATGCGGTCTTGGGACCGTTTGGCTTCATGCGGTCTCGGGACCGTTTGAACTCCATGCGGTCTTGGGACCGTTTGGCTTCATGCGGTCTCGGGACCGTTTGAACTCCATGCGGTCTTGGGACCGTTTGGCTTCATGCGGTCTCGGGACCGTTTGAACTCCATGCGGTCTTGGGACCGTTTGGCTTCATGCGGTCTCCGGACCGTTTGAACTCCATGCGGTCTTGGGACCGTTTGGCTTCATGCGGTCTCGGGACCGTTTGAACTCCATGCGGTCTTGGGACCGTTTGGCTTCGTGCGGTCTCGGGACCGTTTGAACTCCATGCGGTCTTGGGACCGTTTGGCTTCATGCGGTCTCGGGACCGTTTGAACTCCATGCGGTCTTGGGACCGTTTGGATCTGCTCGACCCTTGGGCTGGTTTGTTCTTTTGTTATTTTTTTGTGCTTTTTCTGCAATTATAAAAGGAAAAGTTAGTTTGATGATGTATTTACAAAAAGGGGTAAAATTAGGTTTAAGTACAATATAAATGTAGAAAGAGTATGGAAAACTAAAGAAAAAGACTAAGATAAACTACTAAAATAGGAGGTTATCACCCCCCCTAACTTAGAGTCTAGCTTGTCCTCAAGTTAGATAGAGCTGAGGCATGAAATGGCGCGGCGATCTTAATTAAAATTTCCATACTCTTGCTTCAATTCTTGACCTGAGTTCCCCAGGGGTCGTATCTAGGCTTATTGCATGCCTTGATCCTTTTGGATTTCGAGAGTTGCTTGGATTTCAGGTTTTTCCGTATCTCAAAGTTTGCCTTGGGACCACATTTATTTTGTGCATGCTGTTGACTCTAATCAACTTTATACCTCTCTGGAAACCTATTGGAAGCTAGAGAGGGTATGAGGGTTGGCTAAAGGCTTTGAAGTGTAACTCCCCTTCGAGTGGGGGAGGGGCTGTCTATGCTTTTTAGGATCTCACTACCGGACACGACACATCTGCCTTTATGAGGGCAGCTGAATGTACCGGCCGGGCAAGTCCTTTATTAGCCTTTTCATATACTTGGAACTTTTAGGGTTTCACTACCGGACGCGACGCATCTGCCTTTGTGAGGGCAGCGGAATGTGCCGGCCGGGTGAGCCCTTTATCAGTTCTTTATATAGGTCCTTATTCGTGGCACAACTCTCATGATTTTATTCGTCTCTCTGGCTTTTATTCGAAAACTCACAGGCTTGGGTTTTGGGATGAGGATTTATTTTGGGCGGCCAAGCCTCTTTTATTTTGAAGAGAGGAAAGTTGTTCTTAAAGTTTTTCAGCATGCACTTGTTTGGTTTGTGGTCCACTTGCAGAGCTTTTTGACTTGGAAGTTGCCTGATTTCCCTCTCATCCTTGAGATCTCGGCTTATTTCTGCCCTGATTTTGACCTATGGGGAGTCAGATAAAGAAATGGAGCAAAAATATAGGATCCATAGTGGATGGGGGTTGATAAATCGCCATTTGATGTCTAAGTGCTAAATACTTGTGGAGACTAACATGATTCTAGAGTTAGTTGAGGTGATTTATTTTAAGGAAAGGGGTGTATAGAGATTGATACCTAGCCCTTGTCTGATGACCCCCCCCTAACTCATCACACACTCTGTCCTCAGAGTGGGAAAGTGATAGGTGGAGAGTCATTTGAACAAGGGCTGCGAGTTAAGCCAAAATTGCGGTAACCCCTGGAGATTGGAGTAGAGTGGATGCGAATCGAGGTGCCTTGTAGCGCTGACTCAGGAGCTTTATGGATGTCGCAGTGCATTCCTTTGCAATTGTGTCTTGATATTGTAGACGAAATCTGCAATTCTAGCAACGAATCTGCTAGACAATATCAAGACAAAATTGCAAAGGAGTGTACGGCGATATGTGCTGCTTGATTACACGAAAGCTCCAAACGGTTTGAGGACCGTTTGGTCCCAAACGGTTGGAGGACCGCTTGGAAAGCAAGGAGCCGCAGGTCGCCGGCGCGGGGGGGAGGTGGAACGGGGCGAAGGTGGAACAGGGCGAGGGTTTGAAGGTGGGTGGAGGAAACGGCGACTGGCGCGATAGTGGCGACAGAACGGCACGGCAACGAAGAACATCATTTGACGACGACGCGAAGGTGGCGCGGAGCGAGCAGCGTGCTTGGGGTCGCCGGACAATCTTGTGGGAGGTGGATTGAGAAGCTTGCGCAGAGGCAAAGAAGCAAAAAGGTGAAGTGCTGCGCACGAAAAGACTGTAGAGTGTGAAGATTCGAAGAGAGGAAGATGGAGATGCGGGGTCGGTATTTATAGCGGTGACTTAACGTATTCCAAACGGTTTCAAGACCGTTTAGTCCCAAACGGTTTGAGGACCGTTTGGTCCCAAACGGTTTCAAGACCGTTTAGTCCCAAACGGTTTGAGGACCGTTTGGTCCCAAACGGTTTCAAGACCGTTTAGTCCCAAACGGTTTGAGGACCGTTTGGTCCCAAACGGTTTCAAGACCGTTTGGTCCCAAACGGTTTGAGGACCGTTTGGTCCCAAACGGTTTCAAGACCGTTTGGTCCCAAACGGTTTCAGGACCGTTTGGTCCCAAACGGTTTCAAGACCGTTTAGTCCCAAACGGTTTGAGGACCGTTTGGTCCCAAACGGTTTGAGGGCCGTTTGGTCCCCAACGGTTTCAAAACCGTTTGGCCCCAAACGGTTTGAGGACCGTTTGGTCAAACGGTTTTAAGACCTTTTGGAGCATAAAAAAAAAATATGTGTATATATTTTTTTTTGTATTTTTAGATTTAGTAATGAAAGAACTTAAGAAGCAAAACAAAATTAAGAGAGAATAAAACTAGAAAATTGGAGAAATTGATACTCAGGTCTTGGGTTGCCTCCCAAGAAGCGCCTTGGTTTTACGTCACTGGCTCGACGAAATTGTGGGCGTAGCGTTTCTGACATCGAGGGTTTGTTGATGTGTTTTGTCTTCCTGAGTGTAGTATCTTTTTAAACGGTGTCCGTTGACCGTTCGTTCTCCTCCGTTGTTGTTGATGATAATGGCAGCTCCGGTTGGGTAAATATGTTTTATAGTGAAGGGTCCGGACCATCTTGTTCGAAGCTTTCCGGGGAATAATTTGAGCTTGGAATTGAATAAGAGCACTTTGTCACCAACGGTGATATCTTTTCTCCTAAGATGTCCATCGTGCCACATTTTCGTTTGCTCTTTATAGATTCTGGCACTGTGATATGCTGTCATGCGGAGTTCTTCTAGCTCCTGTAGTTGAAGTTGTCTGTTCTCTCCTGCACTTTTAAGGTCGAAGTTTAGTTGCTTGATGGCCCACCAGGCTTTATGTTCCAGTTCTACTGGAAGATGACATGATTTACCGTACACCAAGCGGAACGGAGTTGTTCCAATTGGTGTTTTGTAAGCCGTACGATATGCCCAGAGGGCGTCAGAAAGTTTGGTGGACCAATCAGTGCGATTTTTGTTCACTGTTTTTTCAAGAATCGCTTTTATCTGTCTATTGGATACTTCCACTTGGCCACTAGTTTGCGGGTGGTAAGGTGTGGCAACTTTGTGATGGACTCCATATCTTCTTAGTAATGCTTCGAAACTTCGTTCCAGAAAATGGGTTCCGCCATCAGATATGACCGTTCTTGGGACTCCAAATCTTGGAAAGATGGTTTCTTTGAACAATTTGACAACAGGTTTGGAGTCATTAGATGCAGTGGGTACAGCTTCGACCCACTTCGAGACGTAATCCACAGCGACCAAAATGTACGAGAAACCATATGATGAGGGGAAAGGTCCCATGTAGTCTACCCCCCATACATCAAACAGCTCAATTTCCTGCCACATGGTAAGAGGCATTTCATCTCTTTTTGATATGTTGCCCGAAAATTGGCATTTATCACAGGATTTGACAAAATTATGTGAGTCTTTTGATATGGTGGGCCAAAAGAAACCAGATTGTAGAACTTTTATGGCAGTTTTCTTGGCGCCCATGTGCCCCCCCGTGGGTCCGGAGTGGCAGTGTTCCAAAACCGATGTTATTTCTTCTTCTGGAAGGCATCGACGAAAAAGTCCGTCGGCACAGAGGTAGAACAAGTAGGGTTCATCCCAATGATAACGTTTTACGTCATGAAGGAATTTCCTTTTATCTTGATAAGAAGCAGACGGGTGAATGATCCCTGTGGCCAGATAATTGACGATATCTGCAAACCAAGGGAAAGTATGAGTGGCTTTCATAAGTTGATCATCAGGAAGAGAGTCCCTGATAGGGATTTTATCTTTGTCTTCAACCTCGATTCTACTGAGGTGATCGGCGACAACGTTCTCTACGCCACTTTTATCTTTGATTTCTAGATCGAATTCTTGAAGCATCAATACCCAGCGGATGAGCCTGGGTTTGGCATCTTGTTTCTGAATCAAATGTCTGATAGCAGAATGGTCAGTGTAGACAATTACCTTAGAGCCGATCAGGTAAGAGCGGAATTTTTCGAAGGCGTAGATGATAGCTAGGAACTCTTTTTCCGTGGTCGTGTAGTTTCTTTGTGCTTCATCAAGCGTTTTGGACGCATAGTAGATGACATAGGGTTTCTTGTCGATTCGTTGTCCTAAAACGGCCCCTATGGCATAGTCACTTGCGTCACACATAATTTCAAAGGGTTGCGACCAGTCTGGAGCCCTTAGAATAGGTGCGGAAATTAGCGCTTCTTTAAGGGTGGAGAAACTTTGCATACATTCTTGGTCAAAAATAAACTCGGCATCTTTTGTCAGGAGTTGGGTCATGGGTTTAGCTATTTTTGAGAAATCTTTGATGAACCTTCTGTAAAACCCGGCATGACCTAGGAAAGCTCGAACTCCTCTTATGTCCTTCGGAGGTGACAACTTCGAGATGACATCAATCTTTGCTTTGTCGACCTCGATCCCTCTATCACTTACTCTATGTCCGAGGACGATACCCTTTGTTACCATGAAATGGCATTTTTCCCAGTTCAGGATAAGGTTTGTTTCCTTGCAACGTTGCAGGACTTGTTCGAGATTATTTAGACAGTTATCGAAAGACTCTCCATAAACAGAGAAATCATCCATAAAGACTTCCATAATAGATTCAGTTAATCCGGCGAAAATGGCGGACATGCAGCGTTGGAAAGTAGCAGGAGCGTTACATAGCCCGAATGGCATTCTTCTGAAAGCATATGTCCCGAAGGGACAAGTGAAGGTGGTTTTTTCTTGGTCCTCTGGATGTATGGGTATTTGGTAGAACCCAGAATAACCATCGAGATAACAAAAATATTTTTGGTGGGCCAAGCGCTCCAGGACTTCGTCTAGAAAGGGTAGAGGGTAGTGGTCTTTCCTTGTAGCTTTATTCAACTTCCTATAATCGATGCACATTCTCCACCCCGTTACAGTCCTAGTAGGTACGAGCTCATTTTTATCGTTGATCACTACAGTAGTGCCCCCTTTCTTTGGGACAACTTGAACTGGACTAACCCACTGAGAGTCGGAGATAGGGTAGATCATACCAGCTTTAAGCAGTTTGAGGACTTCCAAACGGACTACCTCTTTTAAATTTGGGTTCAGTTTTCTTTGATGTTCGCGAGTGGGTTTGAATTCTTCAACCATAGGAAGCTTGTGCATACACAGAGCCGGATTTATGCCTGTGAGGTCGGTTATTTTATAACCAATGATCTTTTTGTGTTTCCTTAGTTTGTCTAGAAGTCTGGCTTCTTGGTCTTCGGTGAGGGTGGAGCTGATAATAACTGGGCATAGCTCTTCCTTATCCAGGAAAACATATTTGAGCCCTGTGGGTAAGGTCTTCAATTCAGGGGTTTTTGGTGGTTCTGCTTCTTCAATAGTCGTTATGGCTTTAAGCTCTTCAAAGGTAGCCTTGGGTGCTTCTTCTACCTTTTCTAGATATTGGATGCATTGCTGGACTAGCTCATTTGCAGAGAACTCGACTTCGGGATTGATAAGAGCATTTTCAAGTTCGTCGATTGGCTCGGAGATTTCTAGTTGCGACATTTGTTGGATTGCGTCTAAAAGAAAGACTCCTTCTTGAATGTTAGGGCCTTTCATGCTGTCAAGGACACGGAATTGAATGGCTTCCTTTCCGAGCCTAAGGATGATAGTTACGGCTTCGACATCGATTAGTGCTCTGGCTGTAGCTAGGAAAGGCCTGCCGAAAATGATCGGATATCTCAAGTCCTCTTTAATATCCATGATGACAAAAGCACATGGAACGTAAGCATCCTTGCCTATTCTTACTGGAACGTCTTCAATGATTCCCAAAGGTGCGGTTATGGTGGAGTCAGCAAGTTGAATAGTCATTGCTGTAGGTAGCAGATCTGTGAAACCGAGGCGTTGGCACATTGAGAAAGGCATAATGGATATACTAGCCCCGAGGTCAGCTAATCCTTTCTTTGTGGATGCGTTTCCAATGCAACATTGGATTCCGAAAGAACCTGGGTCCTTCTTCTTTTTGGGCAGTTTGTTCAATATGATGTCCGAGGTGGTTTGGGCAAGCTTGACGGTTTCCTGCTCTTTGGTGATATACTTACGTGATAGCAAAGTTTTGAGATACCTTGCCCATGCTGGTACTTCGGATAGAGCGTCGAGGAGTGGGATATCGATATAAAGTTTCTTCATTGCTTCCTTGAATTTCTGAAACCTGGCATCCATTTTTGTTTCTTGCAGTCTGCCTGGATATGGAATCCTTGGTTTGAATTGCGGGACCTTGGGTTCTGTGGGTACATACTCTTTGTTTTTGTCCTCGGTGTTTTCGGGAGATTTCCCAATCTCTTGTTGTGAGATCTCTTTTGTCAAAAGAATGGGCACATCATCATCATCTAGAGTGATCTTGATGGGTTCAGGCAGAATGCGTCCCGACCTTGTGGTGATGGCGTTCAGCTGTTCGTGTTCATTTTGCCCATTTGGTTCAGGCTGCCTATCAGAAACACCAGCCGAAGACTTCAACTGTGCAGCGATCTGAGCTAGCTGGGTTTCAACTGCCCTTTGTTGGGCTTGCTGGCTAGCTAGCATAGTTTGCTGAGACTGAAGCATTTGCTTTATCAAAGATAGCTCATCTTCCGGCTGCGTGGTAACATTCTTCTGAGAATTTTGTTGTTGGTATTGTTGAACATGCAATTGTGGGTGAAGCGGGGGGTGAGTGTACTGGTAGTAGGCTGACTGATTTCTAGGGTAGTTAACCCTAGGGAAGTTGTTTCTTGGATTCCCTTGATTGTTTGATAACCCAGGAGGCAACCTACTGTCAAATCCCCCTTGAGTCTGGTGTTGCGGGTTTGCAGTCCCAGAAGGGTTCCCATACTGGAATCCAGGATGGTTCCTTGGTTGACTGGGATTATAGTAGACTTGCCCGGGAATAGTATGGATAGAGTTGACTTGCTCCGGAGTCTGATCTTCAATCTGATTAGTGATGGCCTCATAGGGTTGTGGTGGTGGATGAAGATCCATCATCACACTATAGAGCATTCCGCAGGATAAGGTCGGATGATCTGATGCATGACAAGCTTCACAGGAACCTGTGACAGCTTTGACTTGATGCAGCTGCGGGGTTTGTTTCTTGTTGAATTCCCCTAGAGATGATTCAAGGGTTTGCTGTTTATGGGCGATTGCTTTCAGAGCCTCTGCTATAGACTTTAATTCCGTGGATTCCTCAGCTTTAAAGACTTTGAGGACGCCTTTTCCGGCTGTTCGCCCCCAGTTGGACTGGTTTTCAGCCCCTAAAGTGACGATCTTCCAGGCGTCTTCATAGTTTTTCCTCATGAAATTTCCTCCAGATGAGGAATCTAGGAACTGTTTAATGTCATCATTTACCCCCCGATAAAAGGTCTCAATCAGTTGATTTTGCGAAATCCCATGATGAGGACATTTTCGAAGAAGTTCTTTGAATCTTTCCCATGCCTCGGCGAGGGTCTCTCCAGGAAGTTGAGAGAAATGGTTGATCTGCCCTCTGATTTCGTAAGTAAGCGAGGGTGGAAAGAACTTCTCCAGGAATTTCTCCTCTAGAGGGGCCCAGGTGGTGATAATGGGTTCTCTATCCAATGAATTATACCAACTTAAGGCCCTTCCAGATAGAGTGAAATGAAACAGATGGAGCATTATTGCGTCGAAAGCAATGCCAGCTTGTGGGACCAGTCGGCATAATGCCTTAAACCGTTTCAGGTGGTCCATGCAGTCGTCTCCAGAACTTCCAGAGAAAGAAATACCTTGCATAATCTGAATCCATTGGGTCCGGATCTCGAAGTGTGGGATGTTAATGATCGGAGGCCGGACCGGATGGTTATCTTCGTAATTCTTCGGGACGGCGTAATCCCGAAGTTGCTTGTTTCTTAACGCGAGTTGAGCAGCAGCTTGCTCTGCTTGGATGCGTGCTTGTACTTCAGCTCGGATCTCAGCTTGCACCTGAGCACGAGTGTCAGCAATGAGTTGTGCTCGTTGTGCTGCTATGGCGGCGTCGACTCTTTCTGCAACAAGGCGTTGCTCTTCGGCCATCTGTCTGGCTCTTTGGCGGTTTAGTCTATTCCTTCGGTGAAAACTTCTTTCTACCTCAGAATCGTATTCTGGTTCAGGGGAGAATCCGATGCTATGCGGGGGTTTCATACACGTTTTCTACCTGAGTAGAAGGAAAATCTCAAGTTAGGAAAAATGGAAGGAAATGAAAAAGATCAAGAAATATTGGATTGGTTATTAAGAAAAAGTGTAAAATCCTAATCAACCAAGAAATTGGTAAGTAAAGACTAAAAAGTTTCGTTGTCCCCGGCAACGGCGCCAATTTTTGATGGTTCGTTTTACTTACCACTAAAAATCCTAGAGATGATGAGTCTCTAAGTTTAGCCTTGCTAGTACTATGGTAAGAACTCCACCCACATGTGCTAAGACATGTGGAAGTCTTATCGTAGTATAGTTAAGGGTCGAATCCTCGGGACAACGGTCTTGACGAAGTCAAGATGGAAAACGTTTAGCCTTTACTTAACAACTTAAAGATTGATATTTAGATCGAAAGTTTGATTTGGTTGTTTTAAACTAAGTACAAAGAAAGTAAAGCAAGAAAGTAAATAAAGCAAGTAAATCTTAAGAGTTAACAAATGATGATGAATCACTGGGGTTAAGCAGGTATTTACCACCGCTACACATGCATTGTATATGTACTAAGCAAGACTTATAAGCTAGATGCATGGATGTTTCCACAAGACCGATGCCTTATAAGACAAGAGCGTTGCGTTGCATCCAAGGGTGTTCCACAAGACCGATGCCCATATAAGACAAGAGCGATGCATTGCACCCTTCGATGTTCCACAAGACCAATGCCCATATAAGAAAAGGGCAATGCATCTCATCCTCCAAGGGTTAAGTAACTCTCATGCGGTACATCACTACGCGTCACTGAAGGATGTAGTCTCTGAAGAGAGAATCTTACTCAACCTCAAGAAACGTGCATCTAAAAATAACAAGCGAGCGATAATTACCAAATCGAATAGCGTCTTTGTAGGCCTAGTTTCCGGTGAGGGATAACCTAGCTACGAGAAGTGCGGGAATGATGCAACGCCAGCCATCCCCGAACGAATGGTCACATGCTTTACATCATTCCCCTCGCAAAGTGTGTTCCTCGACTTACCAAAGGTCTCTTCCATACAGATGGGAGTGTGCCAGATGATAGTGAGTTTACTCCACTCTTTGAGATACACTTCTAGACACCGAAACGGATGCGTGGTGGATACACACACCAGAAACCAACACTAAATCGGTATTCAAGCCTCGATAGCGGTCGTAGACAAACCACAACGAAAGACAATAAATGCATACAAGAACGTGGCCATCATTCAAGCATGTGTGAAACGATTTAGTATTAAAACGAAATGATAACATCTTTTTTACAGTACATAATACAAAACATGGGCAGCGGGGCTAGTCCCCGCGCCCCAGTGGATGGAACTACTCGCTCCTCATAGAGGGAGCAACAAAGAAGGAGGCAAGAAGAGATAGAAAGAACATCATCTCCACTGAGGAGAGAAGGTTGAACCCTTGGTGGAGAGAGCAACGATCTCCACTCCTTGTAGCTTGCTTGATGACGGATCTTCTCCTCTCACCTTCCTTGTTGATGAGAGAGAAAGTAGCTTGCAATGGACGTGAGTCTCAGACCGGCAGCCTCGAGTGATGGATGGAGTTGTTCTGGTAGTGGAGAGACAGCCTCTGGACGTCTGGACTCTTTATGAACGGCCCTGAGGTCTTATTTATAGGCTTTGAGTGAGATCCAAACGGTTTGGAGACCGTTTGGGCTCAAACGGTCTTGGGACCGTTTGGCGTCAAACGGTCTTGAGATCGTTCGGCGTCAAACGGTCTTGAGATCGTTTGGCGTCAAACGGTCTTGAGATCGTTCGGCGTCAAACGGTCTTGAGACCGTTTGAGCTTCATGCGGTCTTGAGACCGTTTGGCTTCATGCGGTCTCCGGACCGTTTGAACTCCATGCGGTCTTGGGACCCTTTGGCTTCATGCGGTCTCGGGACCGTTTGAACTCCATGCGGTCTTGGGACCGTTTGGCTTCATGCGGTCTCGGGACCGTTTGAACTCCATGCGGTCTTGGGACCGTTTGGCTTCATGCGGTCTCGGGACCGTTTGAACTCCATGCGGTCTTGGGACCGTTTGGCTTCATGCGGTCTCGGGACCGTTTGAACTCCATGCGGTCTTGGGACCGTTTGGCTTCGTGCGGTCTCGGGACCGTTTGAACTCCATGCGGTCTTGGGACCGTTTGGCTTCGTGCGGTCTCGGGACCGTTTGAACTCCATGCGGTCTTGGGACCGTTTGGCTTCATGCGGTCTCGGGACCGTTTGAACTCCATGCGGTCTTGGGACCGTTTGGCTTCATGCGGTCTCGGGACCGTTTGAACTCCATGCGGTCTTGGGACCGTTTGGATCTGCTCGACCCTTGGGCTGGTTTGTTCTTTTGTTATTTTTTGTGCTTTTTCTGCAATTATAAAAGGAAAAGTTAGTTTGATGATGTATTTACAAAAAGGGGTAAAATTAGGTTTAAGTACAATATAAATGTAGAAATGTTGGATAAATTGGATATTATGATAAATCCCCTTTGTTTCGATGATGACAAACATTTCATTCTTATTTATCTAACGAGCTACTTGAGTGTGCAGGATGGCACAACTATAAGGGAAATCCAACGTGAAGTATTTATATTTTCATGCAAATGTAATCATTGTAAAAACTTGTACAGAATTATAATGTACAAGTACTTAGAATCGCATGTAAATCAAGCATTGGATTTTCCCTAGCTAAACACCTTAGTCATCCATTCAATAGGATCACATAATGCACACTTATGCACACACTTAGTATCTTAATTGAAAGATTGAAAACAGAGTCAATCTCGGTCGACCACACTCCTCGACCGAGACACTCTCGGTCGACAAACCTCTCGACCGAGATTGACCAAAAATAGCCGTTAGACACAGCAGTTAACAGTTGCAAATAAACGTTAATCCAGAGAGCCTGTCGGTCGACAAATCCTCGACCGACTGGACATCTCGGTCGACAAGTCCTCGACCGAGATGGTCTCTGACAGCAACTGCAGAATTAATTAACTAGCCGTTGCTAATGCACCTAACTTATTCCTAACGGCTAGTTAAGCACTAGGAACCCCCTAGAAGTTGTCTAGAATGTCCTTAAGCATACTTAGGCCATTCCTATAAATAGGACAAGCCATAGGACACTAAGATACACTTCTTACACTTGATATACTTGAGAAAATACTTGATCCCTCTTGTGCAATCTGTGTGAACTGAGCTGTGTGATCAATTGGCCATTTTTCTCCTTAGCTCAAGCTCGTCCTATAGGCTAGATTTTCCTAACCCTAGCAATCACAAGTCCATCATATTGGCTAGGAAAATCCAAACGCTTGATCTAGGGAAATCAAGCCTTGAGCTACAAGGATAAGTTGTATTTTCTTTTATTCCTTTCTCGTTCCTTTGTATTACTTGTACTCTCCTTGCTACTCCAGGTAGGAGGCTGCGGATTGGAGAGGTTGAAGCTCTTCGTGTGAAGAGGAGGACTTTGGACTACTTCGGAAGGCTGTCTTGACGGGAAGCTACTTCAGGAGGAAGGCTACTTCAAGGGGGAGCTTGAAGTTACTTCAAGGAAGGCTGCTTCAAGGTTGGCAAGACTACTTCAGGGTGAAGGCTGTCCAAAGGGTGTTTAGAAAGTATTGTAAATTTTATGTAACATCCTTGAGAGGTAATAAAATTTAGTACTTTCAAAATCCCGGTTGGGTAAGCAACCGGGTAGTGGACTAACTCCTTAGTATTTGCTAAGGTGGAACCACTCTAAACACCTGTGTTCCTCTTCTCAATCTTTACTTTGGTTGTTTGAGTTTAAATTATTTTAAAATCTCTATAAAACTCTATTCACCCCCCCTCTAGATGTTTTCAATTGGTATCAGAGCAAGCTTCAAGGAGCCCTAACAAGGTCTTGAAGAGATAAAGGGAGGAGGTAACTACAACCACAAGAAAAGGAGCATGGACCAAAGTTCGACAAGTTGCAATTGGTGCTTAGGAACAAAGCACTCTACGTCTAAATGTCCATGGAGGTCAAAGAAAGGAGATGCACATAAAGAGTGTTTCGTTGCTACAATAAGTGAGGAAGAAGAAGAAGAGGTAAGCTTGCTTGATTTACCCAAGGAGGAGTTAGTTGCTATTATAGAAGAAACATATAATAAATATGTTGAATACAAAAAGAAGTTAAAGAAATCCAGTAAAGAAAATGATGATCTAAATGCTAGACTTCTTGATCTTACATCCGAAAATGACGATTTATATGCCAAATTGAATACTCTTGGTTTTGAAAAAGATAGCATTATGTCTGATAATCGTACCTTGAAATCATCTCTAAGTAACAGTGAAGTAAAGATCTTTACTCTAGAAACAAACTATGATCTTCTATGTCAAGAAAAAGCTGAATTGCTTACAAAATTAAATGATTTTCAAAAACAACCTATATTGTGCAACCATGTAGATTATGACAATATAGTGAAAGAAAGAAATATGCTATCATCCAATCTAGACCAAGCAAAATTAGATATCAAGAAAAGAATGGATGAGATCGTTAAGTTACAACAAGAAGTTAGTAAGTTAAGCAACAATGGAATCCTTGATAGAATATTAGAAAATTCCTATCATCAAATAGGGAGAAGAGGACTAGGTTATAAACAACCTAGAAGAACACAAGCGAGTCAATCCGCTTATATACCTAGAGGCACAAAAATGAATATACCCAAGAATAACCTAGATCAAAACTATAGAAAAAGGCTTGAGGTTGATTCAATTTGTTGTCATTATTGCTCACGCCTTGGACATTATTCTTTTTCATGTCCATACAAGAAAAAGCATGTCGAAATGGTATGGGTTCCAAAAACCCCAAATTAAATAGATTCGACTAAGTTGAGATATGACCATAGATCTTAATTTGTATATCCTTATAACATTTAGGGATAACAAAATCTTTACATTGTATGTGAAAATTATTCTTGAAAGATTCTATTTAATCATTCTTTTTCAGAAATACTTGCAATGAATAAAATGTTTCAAATAAATTTTTGTGTATGCTTTTATATTATAGTCTATCCAAAGTAATCTTAAATTCATGAATGGATATTATTCTTGAATATGCTTCAGCTCTCATAATTAGTACACTTTAATGTGTCTCAAATTGATATTTGCAAGCTATCTGCAGAACTCATACTTCGCATATAAATGATTCATACTGGAAACCTGCAAAATATGCCTCTTGGTTAAAATAAAATTTGACCAAGGGGCGCTATGGTCGTAATCAAGGGCGACCTAAAATAAACTTTGATAAAAACTGTTTATTTGAACATTATTTTATTGAACTTTATCTTAGCATATTTTTAAATTAAAACGTCAAATCATTTGTGGTAATCAGAAGCCTTAAATATTATTACTCCCTTGGAATATACATATGCTCTACAAAAATGTTCTATGATTTGCATTAAGATTCAGCAAAAAAATTGAACTCAGAAAGTTAGTCGGTCGACGAGTGCTCGACCGAGAACCACTCGGTCAGCCCGTCTCACTCGACTGATAAATTTCTAAACAGACTCAGTCTCAGACAAACTGTCGGTCGACGAGTGCTCGACCGAGACAATGTCGGTCGACAAGCGCTCGACCGAGAAATAGCCGTTGGATATGACCGTTGCGACTCGACCGTTATGACCGTTTTCTTTACCGTTGGAGGACCAAGTGGCGCGTCTGCAACTCGACCGTTGCGGACGCTCGGTCGACGAGCCGTCGACCGACCGGGTCGCTGGAATTCTATAAATAAGTGCAAAAATGAGCCACTTACTCACACTTGCATTTCCTTGCTTCCATAGTCCATCTCTAGTGCAATTTCGTGCAATCCTTCAGCACTCTTACTCTCAAAACTTCCTTGCTTCTTCTCCACTCTCACGAAACACAATGGCCTCATCATCAACTGTCCGAGGGAAGAAGAAAGTTGCTGGAAGAAAAAGAAGAGAAGAGAGGGAAGCCACTCCGCCACTGACGATCATCAATGACATAGCTTTCGTCGACGGAGATGCTGGAGATAGATACTTTCGGCTTTCCTCTAAAGCTCCTCTTCCCCGACGTCCGGTCGAAGTGATGGACTTCATCAACATCGTAGACCTGGAGCATCTCTTTGGAGTACAAAAGCTGAAGGACTTCATCAATCCATCCTTTCCTTCCTACTCCATTAAGGTAGTAAACGAATTCTATGCCAATCTTCTATCTCACACCGAAAATGACACCACTTTCTTCTACACCATGGTCAATGGGCATAGTTTTAAGTTTTCCGAAGGGGATATTCTTGACATGCTTGAAATTGATATAGATGAGTATCAAGATTTCCTTGACCTTACCACCAGCAATCCAATAAATCTATTTTCCCATGATGACCACACCACTAGCCTAAGTGATATCAAAAGAGCCATATTTCAAGCCAATACCACGTGTCATGAAGATAGGGGAACCTATTATGCTATAAACCTAAAACCGGCATGTAGAATAGTAAACCTCATTGTTTCCACCAATATACATCCACGAGCCAATAAATCCGAGGTTCCCATTTTCCGTATGTGTCTCATTTATGCTATCATAAAAGAAATTCCCATCAACTTCATTCGCATAGTACTTAAAAATATGCTTGAGTTTTCTGGCAATCCACCATATGCCGATTTTGTATGCCAGATTACTCAACATTGTCTTAAGGTAAACCTTGAAGATATGGGATATATATGGGAGCGTAGACCACCAAAGATAAGTAAGAACACCGTAGAGAAGATGGGGATTGACTTTGGCCATAAAAAGGCAAGAGTAGAAGGAGAGTCATCACATCAGGATATACCACCCCCTCCTTCTACTAACCTTTCCATTGATCCCATCCAAAATACCCTTACTTATATTGCTGGCTCCCAATACCATCTTAGTAAACAATTAAACTACAATCACCATGCCATGACATATTTGAATCAAAGAATGCAAAACCTTTCTCCTGGCCAAACCGATGAATATCCGCATTCTTTAAACCCTGGCATGCTCGACCCATTTAACCCCTCATACAACTACTATCAACCTCCACCTTCACCATCAATGGATCTTGCACATACTCAATTTTCGTCCATACAATTGCAAGACATAGCTGCTCACTTCCGTTTTGACCGAGTTCCCACTTTCCTGGAAGCATATGCGTTGACTACAACTGGTGCTTTGGATTGGAAAACTTTGGTCCAATACTATGGAGCTGAGCCATTTCTTGGGAAAGATCCGGACATTGATGTAATTCTTAAATCTTTCCTGTGAAGTGTTGGTGTTGTAATAGTTGTATTCCATATGATTGTAATCTTCTTCATGTTATTGAATGAAATTTGCCATTTTTATTTACATGGTTATTTGTTTGGCTTATGATGTTATCTTCAAAATATGGGTTATCAGTTCATTATTGTAGAGCATAACAAATAAGGGAATTATAATAATTAAAACAGGCAACTATTACAAATTAAAATAACAAAATAGTTCTCCAGAAACACTCTCGGTCGAGCAACTGGTCGACCGAGAACATTGTCGGTCGAGCAACTGTCGACCGACTGGGTTTCTGTTTTTCCAGATTGACAAAATTGCATACATTTTTAAAATCTTGGACATTTTATGTATTCACTGAGTATTCAAACTTTCATTTGAGATGTCTATCGAAGGGGGAGCAAAGCATAAGAAAGAGGGGGAGATCATTAAAACTTTGATAATTGTTTAAAAGAAGCTTACAAAAACTTTGCTATCACTATGTGTAGCTGAATATTTTTTTTAAGAAATCTATATCGTGTACTTGAAGGAACTCTCTACCCAAAATGGGGCTTAACATCCCTTGCTTTTGGATGGAGATATTTTTTAGGATTCTCATTTAATCTATAACTTAACATTCTTTGCTATATGAGAAATCCATTCATCATATGCTTAAGGGAATCTCATATCATTTCAAGGCCTAACATCCTTGCGAATGATTGAGAAACAAATTGTGGATAAATTAGATACAAATCCATGTTCCTAATAGGATATCTAATTACGGGGGAGCATTACATTAAGGGGGAGAAGATCAATAAAACATTCAACTTGGATATCTTTTTGAAATGACAAAGGGGGAGAAAGAATATAAAAGTATATATAAAGGAGTTTTCATCATATCTTGGCCAGCACTCACTTGAAAAACATAAATGGCTACAAAAGGTAAATTTCCAGGTATGAAACTCACATGATTTATATTTCCTTATTTCATATTTAAGAAATGTTTGTCATCTTCAAAAAGGGGGAGATTGTTGGATAAATTGGATATTATGATAAATCCCCTTTGTTTCGATGATGACAAACATTTCATTCTTATTTATCTAACGAGCTACTTGAGTGTGCAGGATGGCACAACTATAAGGGAAATCCAACGTGAAGTATTTATATTTTCATGCAAATGTAATCATTGTAAAAACTTGTACAGAATTATAATGTACAAGTACTTAGAATCGCATGTAAATCAAGCATTGGATTTTCCCTAGCTAAACACCTTAGTCATCCATTCAATAGGATCACATAATGCACACTTATGCACACACTTAGTATCTTAATTGAAAGATTGAAAACAGAGTCAATCTCGGTCGACCACACTCCTCGACCGAGACACTCTCGGTCGACAAACCTCTCGACCGAGATTGACCAAAAATAGCCGTTAGACACAGCAGTTAACAGTTGCAAATAAACGTTAATCCAGAGAGCCTGTCGGTCGACAAATCCTCGACCGACTGGACATCTCGGTCGACAAGTCCTCGACCGAGATGGTCTCTGACAGCAACTGCAGAATTAATTAACTAGCCGTTGCTAATGCACCTAACTTATTCCTAACGGCTAGTTAAGCACTAGGAACCCCCTAGAAGTTGTCTAGAATGTCCTTAAGCATACTTAGGCCATTCCTATAAATAGGACAAGCCATAGGACACTAAGATACACTTCTTACACTTGATATACTTGAGAAAATACTTGAGCCCTCTTATGCAATCTGTGTGAACTGAGCTGTGTGATCAATTGGCCATTTTTCTCCTTAGCTCAAGCTCGTCCTATAGGCTAGATTTTCCTAACCCTAGCAATCACAAGTCCATCATATTGGCTAGGAAAATCCAAACGCTTGATCTAGGGAAATCAAGCCTTGAGCTACAAGGATAAGTTGTATTTTCTTTTATTCCTTTCTCGTTCCTTTGTATTACTTGTACTCTCCTTGCTACTCCAGGTAGGAGGCTGCGGATTGGAGAGGTTGAAGCTCTTCGTGTGAAGAGGAGGACTTTGGACTACTTCGGAAGGCTGTCTTGACGGGAAGCTACTTCAGGAGGAAGGCTACTTCAAGGGGGAGCTTGAAGTTACTTCAAGGAAGGCTGCTTCAAGGTTGGCAAGACTACTTCAGGGTGAAGGCTGTCCAAAGGGTGTTTAGAAAGTATTGTAAATTTTATGTAACATCCTTGAGAGGTAATAAAATTTAGTACTTTCAAAATCCCGGTTGGGTAAGCAACCGGGTAGTGGACTGACTCCTTAGTATTTGCTAAGGTGGAACCACTCTAAACACCTGTGTTCCTCTTCTCAATCTTTACTTTGGTTGTTTGAGTTTAAATTATTTTAAAATCTCTATAAAACTCTATTCACCCCCCCTCTAGAGGTTTTCAAGTATGGAAAACTAAAGAAAAAGACTAAGATAAACTACTAAAATAGGAGGTTATCAGACTTCTATTACAAAACTCTAATTAGTAGCATGTCTAACCTTCAACAGCTATTGTTCACTCTACTACTCTGCACCTGCACCACGACCTCGACCTCCTCGTCCACGACCACCTAAAAAGTTGTGGAACCAACGGAGTGAGGTCAAACATCCTAGAGAGAGTTATAACTCTTTGCTAACATCTATTATACACATATTAATATAACGAACAATAATTAGAGTAGGTGTACTATTTCTGCATCTTAAGAAAATACAACTGAATAGTAGAACATTTTATACTTTTAAAAGGAATATAAAGAACATGTATAATAGTGGATTTCTCTTATCATAATATAATTCAAGAGATCAATATAAAGATAAGGAATGGGGTCATCCAATGTGCACTACTACAGAAATGACATATAACGTCACGTTTCAAGGTGTTGGTTTTATTCCAAAAACTGACCCCTAAAACCTACAATGTCGGCTGAAAACACAAACCAACATCTATATGTGAAGACTGGCCGATTTTCATAAGACACGGGTATCACTTTTTATTTAGCGTCAGTTGCGCAATAAGAAACCGACATCTAAAATCACTCGCCAAATCCAATTTTTTTGATGTAAAAAAATTACCTCTAAAATTTCACATACGGCGTCGGTTGTGGACCAAGTAACCAATGACTAAAGGTTTTTCGCAAGATAGAAATCGGCCCCATTTTTGTCGTCGGTTTTCTTACAATAACTGACATAGCTGTATTTTCACGTGCTGTCCCCGCAAAAAATTTGACCCCCAAATTGCCCAATTAGCGTTGGTTGTTGACCAAGTAACCGACGACTATGGTCGTAATTCAAGAACATTTTTTGTCAGCATATGTAGATAGATGTCAGTTTTTCTAGTTGAAACCGACGACTATAATTGAACATAGGTGTTGGTTTTTTGTGGTGACCGATGCTTGGTGAACATAGGTGTCAATTTATATTAATAACAGATGTCGATACTTTACTTAATAGCACTCGTGCGGATGCATGAGCTAGACTCTCTGTTTCATTGTGTCGTCGACTATTCAAGTACCTAGGTCTCTGGCGATTCCCCTCGCCACTGACTATGCTTCTTCTACTGCCGCTACTGCCGTTCGACTAAGCTACTCCTCTTCTTCCTCCATGAGCTCACTGTCGATAGGTATGTTTTCTTCTACTCTTCTCCCTATTTGATCATCCTCGTACTCTTCTTCCTCCACTATCTTCCTGACCTATGTTCCCCTTCTGTCACACCCACAGGTCGATCGGAGGTGGTTGTCGCTGCCTATGGACATCCTACTCTGCTTCTTCATACGCCTATAACCTTGACACCGGAGGTGGCTGCCGCTGCTTGTTCCAGAACAAGGGAGGTGGTCGAACCCTACTCCATCACTAACAGTGATGAAGAGGACCTCTTCTTCTTCCTGCTCCTCTTTTTCCTCCACTCATCTTTCTACAATCTTTCTCCTCTCTTCTTCCTACACTCTTCTTCCCTGTTAATTCTTCCTGTTCCTCTAAAATTGATGCTTATTGACACCTAATTAATTCATTATAACAGAATTGCCTTGATGTGCTTGTGCTCTTGGGATGAATTGAGTTGTTGTGTCATCCATTTGCGTTGTTGACTTGCATATTTTTGTTCTTTAGCCTTCAAGTGAGGTATAATCTCACTCTCCCAATGTGCCATTAGGCTTCATTTTGATTCAAATCTTATACTTACATATATTTGTGCTTCTAATCCTCATGCTTGACCTAATTTAGTAAATCTTGATGCATGTTGAAATAAGATTCAAACTTGTCCATTCTAGCATCCTAATTGGATTTGATTATGTGCTTTGAACCTTGAAACATGCGTGTTAAAGATACATTGATGTTGAATCTCAAACTTAACTCACATGTGGGTCTTCTGTTTCTAAAATGATTATGTAAACTCCTAAATCAGTAACATATATTATTCTTTGTGC
Source organism: Alisma plantago-aquatica (assembly GCA_963693085.1). Classification (NCBI taxonomy): domain Eukaryota; kingdom Viridiplantae; phylum Streptophyta; class Magnoliopsida; order Alismatales; family Alismataceae; genus Alisma; species Alisma plantago-aquatica. The sequence continues at coordinate 155,563,061 of OY856409.1, read as the reverse complement.
ACCCAAATACCTTGTGAATCATGTATGTGCCCTAAGGTGATTAAATGCCTAAATCTTGACTTGAAATATGACCTAGTATGTATATTGATATATGAAGCTCTAGTCTCTTGAAAGTCTTTCCCTAATGACCACCCCTACTATGTAATTATCTCCAATCAGTATCTTGATGTTTTCGATGACACATAAAACCTAGGATATGAATGATGAAACTATGATCATATATATAGTAATGACAACATATATACATGTATTTTGTTGGCCTAGAAACCCGTCCAAGATTTACTCATTAGGAGTAAATCTTGGATAGTCCCCGGTTTGGGACTGTTCTTGAACACTTAATCTCACTTAGGATGTAAGTGTATGATGTGTATTGGTTTTTCAAGAAAATTTCGGTAGCATTTCCCCGTTTGTTCTCTAAGTACATATGTACTTGGAGAACAACGGGGAAATGTTGCCGAAATTTTCTTGAAAACCCAATACACATTATACACTTACTAGTGAGATTAGGTGTTCAAGAATGGGATAGGTGGTACACATTTATTATATATAAGACCTTAAACCCTAAAATTTTAACCATAGACCCTAATATTTTAACCCTAGACCCTAATCTTTTAACCCTAAACCCTAATATATACTTGTTTTCTCTTTGATCATAGAATGGATAGATCATGGATGTCCATTCCAAATCACTGCACCCCAGAGTTTATTTCTGGTCTTGATCAGTTTATTAGATTTGCCGAGGAACATAAGAAACAATATGGAGATAGGTTCTACTGTCCATGTAGGCATTGTGGTAACAACTTGAAAGTTAGCACTGGTGACGAAATCAAAAGTCATGTCATGTGCAACTGGGTTGTACAAGGCTATACAGAATGGCACTGGCATGGAGAGATTTCAAACCTGAAATCAGTGGATTTTGATAGCAGTGCTTGTGTGGAAGAAGAAATTGCCTCTGATGACGTAGATGCGAACGAACCAGTTCTAGTAGACATCGTTGATGTGATGTTGGATAGTTGTGGGGTAGAACACACCGATCCACCTCCCATGTTTAGAAACATTGCGCATGATGCTGAGATACCGTTATACACAGGTTGTACTAAGTTTACGAAGCTTAGCACTGTGTTGAGATTGTATAAGCTAAAAGCTAACAATAGATGGAGCGAAAAAAGCTTCACGTCATTGTTGTCTTTGTTGACAGAAATTCTTCCTCAAGGAAATGAGTTGCCAATCTCAACATACCAGTTAAAGAAATTGTTGTGCCTAATGGGAATGGAGGCCAAGAAGATACACGTATGCCCAAATGATTGTGTATTATTTCAAAAGGACTATGTGGATTTGAAAGATTGTCCAAAATGTGGCGCGTCAAGGTATAAATTGATGACTTCGGGGGAGTCCAAAACTGGTTCTCCTGCTAAGGTGATGTGGTATCTACCTATAATATCATAGTTTCAATGCTTGTTTTCTAATTCGATAGATGCGAAGAATTTGAGGTGGCATGCAGATGTTAAGAAAAATAATGATGGGATCCTACGACATGCATCTGATTCCCCATAGTGGAAGAAGATTGATTTATTGTATCCTAAATTTAGTGAAGAAGTCAGGAATCTAAGACTTGGGCTCTGTACAGATGGGATGAATCCATACGGGACATTGAGAAGCCAACATAGCACTTGGCCTGTTATGCTTGTTATATACAATCTTCCTCCCTGGTTGTGTATGAAAAATAAGTACGTTATGCTGTCATTGTTGATATCGGGCCTTAAGCAACCTGGAAATGATATCAACATTTATCTTGAACCTCTGATTGATGACTTAAAGAAACTCTGGGGTGAAGGTGTGATGACCTATGATGCTTCACGAAGAGAGACATTTTGTCTGCACGCTATGTTGTTTTGCACTGTTAATGACTTTTTAGCATATGGGAATTTGTCTGGATATAGTGCCGATGAATCTAAAGCGTGTCCTATATATGAAGAGAACACTGATTCAATACGACTAAAACATGGTGGCAAGACTATATATCTTGGTCATCAAAGGTTTCTTCCAAAATTCCATCTGTATCATAGGTTGTGCAAAGCATTCAATGGATGGAATGAGGAACAGAGTACACCTAAACCTATACTAGGGGAGGTTTTTTTATGAAAGAGTAGAAGACTTTTCCAATGCATTTGTTAAGAGATCACAATGTACCATGGCCACACAGAGTGACAAATCTTTATTCAAGAAGAGGTCAATATTTTGGGATCTTCCTTATTGGAGTTCTTTGGCAGTCAGGCATTGTATCGATGTCATGCACATTGAGAAAAATATTTATGATAGCGTCATTGGTACTCTGTTGAATATACTAGGTAAGACTAAAGATGGGATAAAATCCAGAATGGACCTAAGTGAAATGGGAATAAGGACAAAATTAACAGAAGTAGTTAGTAGCGATCAGAGAACATACTTACCTCTCGCTTGTTACACATTTTCTAGAAAGGAGAAGAAAGCTTTTTGTGAATGCTTAGTAAATGTTAGGGTGCCACAGGGTTACTCATCCAACATCTATAGATTGGTATCAATGAAAGATCTGAAGTTGATAGGTCTTAAATCTCATTATTGTCACACTCTAATGCAACAAATATTTCCTGTGGCAATTCGATCTATATTGTCGAAGCATGTAAGGTTTGCAATCACCAGACTTTGTTTCTTTTTTAACAGTTTGTGCAACAAAGTTATTGACCCTGTACTCTTGATAAATTGCAAAGAGAAGTAGTTGTTACCCTATGTCAACTTGAGATGTATTTTACTCCTTCATTTTTTGATATCATGGTACATCTTGTTGTCCACTTGACTAAGGAAGTGAAAATGTTGGGACCAGGTTTCTTGAATTGGATGTATCCCTTTGAATGATACATGAGCGTTTTTAAAGGTGATGTTCAAAATTGTTATCAGCCTGAAGGGAGTATTATTGAGGGTTATGTGGCGAGAGAGGTTATGTATTTTTGCAATGACTTTCTGAGTGGTAATGACGCTCTTGTTAATGACAAGAATATTGAGGAGTATTCCGGCAAAGGAATTTTGGGATCACGGATGAAAGTAATCAGTCGTGAGCTGTTGGAATAAGGTCACTTGTATATTTTACACAACATCGACAAAGTGAGTGCTTATATCGAGGAACATAACCCATTTCATCAAGAGACAATACCCTTGAGCCAATTCAATGTGGCTGGCTAGAGAGCATAACAAGACATTTATTAAGTGGTTTGAAGATAAAGTCTTATATGAACTATCTCAAACACCAAATAATCTTACTAAAACTATCAAATGCCTCACCTTTAAACCAAAATTGAATTTATGTCTTATGAAGGGTTTGACATGAATGGATTCTCATATTACACAAAGCGTTAAGATGATAAGAGTGTCGTCCAAAATAGTGGGGTCACCCTTCAAGCATCTTCATTGTTTTTTGCAAGTGCAAAGGATAAGAGTCCACGTGAAGCTAAAATGTCATATTACGGTGTCATTGAAGACATATGGGAGTTTTACTACGTAGATTTTAGAATTCCTCTCTTTAAATGTAATTGGGTTGATAACACCAAAGGAGTTATAGTGGATGAATTGGGTTTCACATTAGTGAACTTTGAAAAGATTGGCGAGAAGGGTGAACCATTCATATTGACATTACAAGCGAAACAAGTATTTTATATCAATGATCCTGCAAATGATAAATGGTTAGTTGTTCTTCATGGTAAAAGACAGTTCATTGAAGATCCTATAGATGAAGAAGAGTACTATGATAAGTATGATGAATCCAGTCCATTCTCAGTTGGGTTGCCAACACCACCAAATATTGAAGCTAATGATGACTTGTATGTGCGTGGAGATCACAATGAAGGATTGTTAATTGATGAAAGATCACAATATTAGAGGCATGCATGTTTATATTTTTTATATGTTTTAGTTTTTTGAATGTGAACTTTACAATGTTTTATTATCTTCTAGTTATGTCAAATGCTAAATGTTTGATTTTTTAATGACACTTTCAGATGGGTGAGCATGAGCATGATGATCGTGATGATGATTATCGTGAGGGTGAGGATATCAATGCTCCACCTCACAATGTAAGTTTTAAAAATGTATCCTATATTTCTATCTATATGTCCATTTATAGTTATATCATGTAAGTGTGTTTATTATGTCAAATTTTAGGTTGATGATGTACCCCCTGAAGAACTTGGGGCACTTGATGAGAAGAAAAAAAAATTGAAAAAGTGAGGGGCATCACTATGATGAACAAGTTACTACAACAAAGGGGCAATGGACCTAAACTGGCTGTGGATTTTGATCATATAGGAAATCCAGTTGGAGTGAACCGCAACTTGTTTATTTCATATCTTGGGGTTCTTACTCATAGCCATTGTAGTCCTAATGTAGAATCTTGGCATAAAGTTCCTAAGGGGAAGAAAGACTTAGTATGGAAGGAACTATGCATGAGTTGTTATTATTTGCAATTCTATTTTGTAGATTACTAATTTTTTGGATACTAGTTAATAGCAATTCTATTTTGCAGAGTATATTTGAACTGGATGAAAATTTGCATCGTAAATGCATGATGCAACACTTTGGGAGGATCCTAAGGAACTATAGGACAAATCTCACCCGAGATTACATACGAGATGTTGAGAAGAGGAAGAAGCCAGCCACTGAGCAATGGAACTACCTGGACCCCAATGACTGGGACAAGTTTGTTACCAAAAGAAAAATTGATGAATTCAAGGTATTAAGCGCCACTCCCAATTTAATTAATATACGTTCTTATGTATTCACCTATTCAAGATTAACCTTTAGTGTTACTAACCAAATCAATGTGCTTACTAACAAGGCTATCAGCGATGCTCAAAGAGAAAGGTGTGCACTAAATGTGCATGACTACACGATGGGTCCAAAAGGCTATGCAGGTGTTCGCCAAAGACTACAGGCTGAGTCTACTACTCAGTCTGCTTCTACTCAAGAGACTACAGAGTCCTCTACTATTGGTCCCACACCTCTGCCTCGCCATGCTAGGTGGATAGCTGGGAGGAAAAACAAGAAAGGAGATATAACCAAGCCCGCAACTATTGAGGTGGCTGCAAAAATGGTAAAATTCAACTCTTAGAGCAATCGATATTGATTATTGTTATGTTTACTTACTAATTTCTATTGATGGAGATTAGCGGGAGCTTCACGAGCAGAGGAAGGAAGGCAAGTTCATCCTTAAGGGCATAAGGGATGAATTGACAGTTGCTCTGGGTAACCCAGAGCATTCTGGACGTGTTAGGGGTGTAGGCGTTGGTGTGGGCATAAAAGCGTTCTTTGGGTAATCACAGCACAAACCTGTCCCAAAAGCAGGATTATCAAATGTTGAGGTAACATGTTCTTTTTTTAGAATGTTATTGTGAAAGGGAATTCAATAATCAAAAGCTAGTGTTTCTTTTGTCCATGTATAGGTAGATGAGTTAATTAATAGGAGAGTTGAGGAAGCACTTGATAAGAGACTCCATGAAGCAATTAGCAAGTGGCAGGCGTCTCAAACAGCCACTCAGACAGTACATGTGGTGTGCCGCTCTTCTTCTACTGTGGAGGTGGTTGGGAGTAATCCTTTAGACCCACCACCTAGCACGTCTGCTGTAAGTATTTTTATGACATAGTAGATAGTCTTTTCAAGATGATATGTTTATGTATATATGTATATAACATTCTTTACATAAATTTGTAGGGGTTGAAGCCATGTCATCTAAAAAGTCAAGAATATATTGTTGTAGAGGACGAGACTTACCCACCCCTTCCAGGGGACATGTTTTATGGGACTCCAGTACTAGATGGTGTGATTCATGTGAGCCCAATACATGTACTCCCCAATTGGAGGGATCTTCCATTACCATATGCCCACCCAGATTCTGAAATGCTTGGTGAGGCAGAAGGTGGAGTGATATTATGACCCAAAGAAGATGTCGTCTATACTAATATTGTATGGTAAATTTATATTACGTTAATTTTTTAGTGTGTATATATAAGTCAATTGATCTGAAATTATATATACAGGTCAAAAGGAAGACACCCACTACATCTCAGCCTCCACCTCCACCTCCTAAAGTACCAAGTTGTCTTCCAAGGGACCTACATGCCTTGTTAGGTCCTAATTGTAGGGGTATGTCAGTATGGATAGGAGAACATGATCCAAATTTCCCTATAAATGTTTCTATTCTAAAGGATGCTGCAGGTCAATCATACGATAATAATCTATTTATACAAGATATTTTGGAGTTGTTTCGTTATGATTGGCTGAATACATCTATGATAGAGCTATGGATATGGTGAGATCTTGTTTATACATGCATATACCTTGTTTTATATATGGTGATCTGGTTTCTTATATATTAATGCATACGTAATACATGTTTTCCAGCCACTTACACATGATATGTACATATTTTTCATTTTCCCATGTGGGATTTTTGGTTCCATCTTTGATTAGTCTTGTAGATAAAGACCCTTCATCTGTTACTTCATACTCTGCTCTGTTGCTTTTAAATATTTTGGTAAAAAAAAGAAGACGGCGATAATAGCTCCATTCAATGTTGAGTAAGTTTACTTTGCTTATAATTTGGACTTAAGAAAATTACATTTTTATTGTGGATTTTGAGTTATTAATTTTAACTTTCTTACCTCTAGTGGTAGGCATTAGGAGTTACTAGTTATTGTCCCCAAGACGTTCACTGTCTATTATTTAGATCCTGTAGGGAAAAATTGAATACATTACACGGACATACAATGAAAAGGCCATTATTCCCGTGAGAAATATTTCATATTTTTATATCTGTTAACATATGTTATTACATTACTATTTAATTATGCAATTTAATGTGTTACATTAACATGTAGAGCTTTACACGAGTTCAAAAAATCTGGAGGAAAGGTCCCCAAGAAAAAGAAACAACTACTAATTTGGGAGAATGTGAAAGTAATTTCCCGACTCCAATGTATATATTATTTATGTGAATTGTGCTTATTTGTATTTTTAAGTATTTTCTATGTTTCAATTTATAGTGCGCTACACAAGACAACGGCTGGGCATGTGTATACTATGTGATGCAATTTATGGACCTAATTATCAAACATGCCACAATGGAAATTGATACCATACATCAGGTATTACATATAGTCTCATTAGATAATATGAAATATATCAATCTTATTATATATTATTAATTATATATATACGTCATTCTCTTTGTAGGTATTTAAAACTGACTTCACTATAGGTCAAAAGTTATTAGATGTACATACTCCCTATACAACAGAAGACTTAAATGATGTAAGAGAACAATGGGCAAAAACCCTACAAGTAGTGGGAATTTTTAAATATGATTGGGATACTGATGGTGATAATGACGATGATGAATAAAGAATGATATTTTTAAACTTTGTTCTCATGATTATTTTTGTGTGAATGTGAATGAATTTTTATGAATTGTCATATGTGTGAATGTGAAGATGATCAATACATGAATATTTCTACATGTGTATGAATGTGAAAAGAGATGAAATGAATATAACTGCAGGTTGCTAAATGTGTGTGAAAATGAAGGAAATTTGAATTGGAGCTACTGGTTTCTACATGTCTGTGATGAAAAATAATATGAATTAAATATGCTTATACATGTGTGTGATCATAAATTGTTATCTATCTTGTTAATTTTGCACGTTTGTGGCCTCTTGTTGGCTGATATCAATGGATGTTGTAAACATGTAGTTCAGAACTGAACTACATGTTCTGCATCCTGCTGACCAATCATACAGTAGGCCTACAAACTGATAAGAAAAAAAATCAGAACATAGGCGTCAATTATTAGTATAAAACCGACAACAAAGACATACAACATCGGTTATTAACAAAAACTGACATCTATGTGGCTAGGTACCATGGTTGTGCTGGGAAGCACGGCCGTTGTGGGGTCTTCATAGCACTAAGGATATGGTGTCAGTTATATATAAAAACTGACGCTGATTGTACCCTTACTGGCGCATTTTATTTGTGGGGGGAAGGGTTATGATGTCGGTTTTTGTGAAATGTCGACGTCTTTGACCTAGATATAGTGTCGGTTTTATTAAATAACCGACACATATAGTGCCCTTGTTGGCATGTTTTTGGTGGCATGAAGGGTTATGGCGTCAGTGTTAAAACCGAAGGTGAAGGTTTTAACTTTTAGAGACACCCACTTGGGTGTCGCTTTGAAACCGATGCCAAAGGTCTTAAATAACCGACACTAAAGGTCAGTTGTGTACTAGTGGTGATTCGTATTTGACACTAAGTAATATATTCTACACGACTGTTTAACCAATTTTATGTATTGAGGATTGAGGTGTACCACTCAAATCCAACTGACCACTTCTAAGATGAAATCTATACCATACAAGATCAATGGAAGAGTTGGACTCCATGATCATCACCAACACTACTTGGTCAGTTCACCTATGTAATACAATGAGATATAGTCATACTGCTAAAAGATAACAACTTATAGTCATAGCTACAGTCCTATAGAGATAGCAATTCATAGTTATGCTATGGTCATGTAAACAACTAGAATGTCTTGGTACATTGCACAACACTAAAGAACTGACTCATACTTAGCCATTCAATAATAAACAATATATCACTATTCCACAATTTAAGGACATAAGGAAATATATCACCTACACTACACATATTAAACAATATGCACTTCGAGTTTTCCCGTAGGAGTTACTCGTTTCACCATTCAGGTAGATACTGATATTGTAGATGGATCTATGGTACATGAAAACTACATGATTAGCATTTTACTTGTTTAGACATGCCAATTGAGTATCTTTTATTATATCAATCAAGTTACAACGTATTAACCTTAAATAAAATCTATAAAAATAGAGAGAGAATGAAACTTCATAAGATATCCAATGTATTAAGTCTAAACTTGTCTCATCCTCACATGGTACTTGTAATACAGCCATTTTCAATATTATCATTAACAACGCAACACTATGAGATATCAATCTCTCATTTTTACACATAGCACTTGCTGGATCATTAGACCAATTCATATGATCCTGCATATTCAATATCACAAAAGAGCATCAACATTGCTTATAATCACTGCTTTGTATTGTATAGGGCTTACCATAGCATTCACTTAGCTATGCCATTCATATCTCCTGCAAGTTAATGTTTCATAAGTAGGAGAGAGAAAATATTGTCCATGAATAACAATTATTCAAATATAGTGAGCACACTTATCTTAATATCATCATATTAAGGTTAGGGTTTATATGTACTCAACTAGGGTTTAGTAGCATCATACCACTTCTCAAACCTAATTCCATTACTTCCCTTTTTGTTGGAGAATCAAGTATCATTATTAATGGTTAGCCATTTATACTCTCATCCCTTATTAAATAAACTTTTACTCTAAGTATATATCATGTTCATACTTACTTGTGTGTACCTTAACCACCTTTTAACACATGAGTGTTAATCATCCTTGACACATAAGTAACAACATGTTCAACAATGGAGTGTCGTGACCTGACCATATATGGGGTGTGTTGTGACCAAAGCACAACCCATGTGTTACGACTGTAACACAATCCAAGGTCTGGTCCTATCATTACACCTAGTTACAATTGGAACACCATCAAAACACAACATCACGATTGTGACACAAGAAGATACCAACATGGCATTGCGGCCGTGACACCATGGCAATGCAACGCTATGTCGCAACTACAACAAAGTGCGTCACAACCATTGCTTTCCAGGTGTGTCACAACCATCAAACATGGCGTCAAGATCAAGTCATACAACATGTCATTTTCTTCTTTACAAACTATGTGTTATGACCCAACCTAAACATGTATCGACCATAAATAATAAAACCTCAAGCTGATACAACACGCACACCAACTAACAAGCATAGCCACTGTTATGACCCATAACTAAGTTAACTAATAAGTACCTCGATTAGTGTGAAATACCTTGATTAGTGCTAAGTATTTTGTTAAACAACATGGTTAATCAAGATAAGTTACATTGTGAATCAATGGTTGAGATTGAATCATTTGAGGTAGATGATGATAATGGCAATGATGATCGTTAGGTTAATTGTTGAGTTAAGTTAAATGCAAAGATGCAATTAGAGCTTTGATCCAGTGAAACAGTCTAATCAGTATGCTTTTGTGCCTTGAGAGTGTAGAGGACCTTGTGCTTGAAGTGTGGCAAAAAGAAACAGTTAAATTGGACCTCCGAGGCAATATTTATCCCATTTTCTAGTTCTTTGGACCTTGGCTGCAATTTATCCAATTTTGGCTATATTAACTTTTCCTTTTCGTTTTCTCCCTTATCACCTTCTTTTTACCCGATCGTTGGCTAGCAAGCGGCGCACATAGAGCGCCGACAGAACAGTTGGAAGGAAGGATCGCGTGAGGTCGACTTAGGGCGATTTGGGGCGAATGAGCTAACCCCTGACCTCCGTCGACCCTCGTCCACCCTTCCTCTACCCTTCATCTTCCTATGGCTCACCCTAGCCGCACCCATCGCCAACTGCCCTAGCAAGGAGCTGCGGCGCACTGTAGCAGCGCCCAACCAGCAGCTTGGGGGAGGAAATCGGGGGCCGTTTCGATCTCCTTACCACCGGCCCGCAGGCGCCCCACCTCCGCCATCCTTCCCTCCATCTTTCTCTTCTAGTTTCTTTCCCCTTCCATGCCCTAGCGGCGCCATAAGATCACCCAAACAGCAGCAGCGTCGGCTACGTTCAGCAGCGACGATGGAAGGGTAGCAGCTGCGATTGGCGGCCGTTTAGGGTTTGTTTGGGCGGCTTTAGTGACGCCCCAACTTCCTTTACTCTCCCCCCTTCCTTCCTCCTCTGTGCGCCCACCTAGCAGCAAGGGAGACGCCCTACGTAGCAGCAGCCATGGCTGCACGGCAGCAGCTAAGGAGCTGCGTTGGGGGCACCCAGCTATAGGGAAGTCGACCTCGAGCTCGGCCTGGAGTTCCAAGCGAGTTTCCATGGCCCTAGCCGCGGATTGACAACCAACGGAGCTCTCCTCGTCAACCTGTAGCTTGAGTGTCAAGCAACTGTAGAACAAAACCGTGAATAGAGTTAATGCAAGGTTGAAGAAGACAACCAAAAATCATCCGGAATCAGGCCCTTGACGCACCTCCGGACGAATCTGAACAGACCAAACCATATAAATCACTGTGAGTAGGATTTCATTCATTTATCATTAAATAACTCAGGCGTTTGAATATTTTCTGTTTGGTGCGCAAATTACGCTGATAACAGGCGTTATCAGGCGTAGGGCGGCGTTTGGCGTCGCCCGACTTTTTATTTCATAAACTGCTTCTAGACGCTGTTATATGATTAAATTTAGCATTTGATCAGTGTGGATTGAATTGGTTGATTTATATGGTTCATTTGAAACTCAAATTGCTTATTTGAATGTTGAATTTAGAAATTCATATCTGAAAATGGTATGGTTTGGGTATGAACCCAGACAATAGGGATTTCTGATAAATTATCAGATGTACGATTTCAAAGTTGATATGAATAAATAAAAATATGCAATAAAACCCTAATTGCATATATCTTTTGACGTTAATATGTGTAAATTGATATTTACATGAAATGGCACATTTCTCTGAATTATTACCAGAAATTCTCAAGTATTGTTATTAAATTGTGTTGTGATAGGTAATTAACTCTTAATTGAGTTAAGTGATGCACAAACCAGGATTTGGGTTAATGTGCACGTTTTTCGAGAAATTTAGAGAATTGATAATTGTTGAGTATGATTCTTATATGTGAAGTAAATTTTTTTTAAATTGTGCAATAAGATGTTCAAATGCGTAAATTCGCTATGTATGTGCCAAATTGAAATAAGTTGGGTTATTCATGCATTTCTAATTTGCCTGAATGCATGGTATGAGAATTTCTCAGAAATTACAATGATTTGAAATATATTGCTCTGTCGGTTTAGAATGACAGTGTATTGTGATTTGATATGAAATCAGTAAATGTGATATTCCTGTTTAAATGTTTATTTGTTAATCAGTTAATAGACTTAGGTGCCCTAACGCCGTAGAACCCCTCGTGAGGTCTGCACCTTGGGGTGAAACGACCTACCTAGCGTGTGTCTAGATGGTCGGTGACTCGTGTTCAACAATAATCCGTGCGTGTGTCACGGTGGCACTGGAGTATATGGGGGTTATTCAACAATAATCCGTGCGTGTGTCACGGTGGTAACCCCGACTCTCCGCCTGTGTGCTCAGGTTAAAGGAGGAGTCTAGAGTACACTCTTTTGAGAGTGCAGTGAGGCCGTGTGAGCCTGAGAGTCCTGTAGCAGACCAGGACAGCAGTCAGACTTAGCATTTCCCGGGTGTGTCGCTAAGTCTTGTACGGTGGGACCGTAGCATGAACTTGCTGCGGATCTTTATATGCAGAGTACACTGCATATATTTAGGGCATAATAATAATATGAATAAGTAATCGTGTAGGATCACAGTAAATTTATATAACTGTTTATTTATCTGAGATATCTGTTGATGCTTAGAAATGTGACTAATATCTGTATATCTGCTATGTATTTAGAACTGCCTTGCTTAGATCTGCATTTATGTTTAATTTTAATTTATAAACCTGATGAGTTGTTTAGTGATAGCTAAGTGAAATACTATTCACTGAGCGAGTAGGCTCATACCTCTACTCAAAACATTTTCAGGTTATCATCAGCAGCAGGAAATCAGAAGGATCGATTTATCCTTACGCCTAGTCGATAGAAGGTTCGTAGTTAGTAGTTAGAGGTCTCTTAGTCCTTTCCCCTCGGTCCTTGGGACATGGTGTGGGTGAGAGAGAGTATGTATGGCGAATGTGTATAAAGTTGTAAATTAACTGTTATGTTTACTTTCTGTTAAACAATATTACATGTTGTAAACTCTGTTTATGTTCTCTAGCCAGTTTAATTGAAATGCTTCCGCAATAGTTATTTTTGTTTTAGTTTACAGCAATAATCCGGATATCATTACGAGGTTTTAAAAAGAAAAATTCTCAGTGGTTTGTTTATATGATAATCCCATCCTGTCGCGCCCTAATCTTGTGGTCTGTGGTTAATGTGAGATCGGGGCGTGACAATTTTGGTATCAGAGCATAGGTTGAGTATATGAATACTCTAAGTCAAGGTCAGGGGACGATAAGAGACCAATAGGATTAAGGTTTATGAGTCCTTCTTCTATCTGTAATTTTCTAACAGGAAGTGTTCTGTTATATTATTGCAGATAACAGGAAGAGGATGTGGTCACGAGAATCAAGTAATGAGCTTAAGTTGAGTCGTTAAGAATCATTAAGGTCAAAAGATAATGTTATAAGTAAGACGAATAATGAATGATGTGTTTTAGCTCTGGAAGGTCTGAGTGTTTAGATACCCTGGCCAGGTGTCTGAATACTTAGATTGACCAGTATCAAGCTACTCTGTCTGTTCTTCTCTGGATGCCTTGGCCAGGTATGCAGAGGAAGGATAGGCTAGAGAGAAAACCCTAGAAATCTTAGGGTTATGAGATCAGAAATTAATGTAGGAGTAAGAGATTAAATATATAGGATGTGATACAACTCTTGCCTTACATTGTTAATTTAATTGGAGATTATTAGAAACGCTCTTATATGCATGAAATGAAATTTTCAGTTTGTAAAATAAACATGATTCTTTTATATTGTTGTGTTATGAAGTGAATTGTTAAGTGTTTGTTTTCTTAGTACTAAAGTAGACCTGAAATTATGATTAAATGAGTTTGCTCGGAGTGGATATTCTTTTCACATGTTTAAGATCAATAGGAGTTGGTTAATCCTGAGTAGCTCTTGGCTTCAGGACTACAGGTTCGGCCTGGTCCGGCTGGCAGGATGCGTTACTGGGATCTAATGACTCCTATTAACAGTATAATTAGATTAGACTCCGGATGATTTAGACCTGAATCATAGTGAGAATGTATATACACTGAGATGTTGAAATATAATGGAAAGATTAGAACAGCTAAGAAGTAGCTGAAACTGATATCAGAAGCCTAATGTTGGAGTCTCATTTGTGCAATCCTTAATTTGAAATAAAAGAAAATGATATAAGGTTCAAATTAAATTCAATGATTTGTACTATATGAACTCTAAATATAAGAGTATAGAAAGGATATGAGAAAAGCATGTAAGGGCTAGGACATAAGAATCAAATTTGGGTTGGATCATGGAATGGAGTAAAATACTTTATGTACTTTAAGGCAAAGGGAAAATAGAAAAAAAAAAAAATAAGTTGAACATACAATAAGTACATAGAAATAAAGAGTCTTATGAAAATCATAAGATCAAGACAAGAAACTTAGTAGGATTAAAGGAAATGTTAAAAATGATGACTTGATTAAGGAACGAGAATTACAAGACATAATTGAGAGTATGGAATGCATATCTTTATTATAAAGTTAAATACATGCATACATATTACCTTTGGATTCTAAGTCTCTATAAACTAACAAATTAGTTTATAAAATAAAGGACAAACACATAACTTAGAAAATGAATGCATGATATAAAAATTTCTCAGTATTTACAATTATACGATCACATTTTCTGAATAATGTAGCAGTGTGATAATTGAATTTTATCTTTTTATTGGTATATCCAATTGATCTCAGATTTTTACTGTGCTTGAACAATACAATTTTAGACACTCTATTAATTTGGCGTAATTTTTGGATGACTTTTGATCTCTACAGTAAGGTGTCGGTCGAATTGCAACTCGACCGAATCTGATGCAGACTGCTATATAGCAGCGCACTGTTTGATTTTTAATTAATTAATGGTAACTTGAAATGATCTCAAATTTTTACTGGAGGTCTAAAACTTTATTAGGCACAACATATAAAATTTTCAAAATTTTTGGAGTTTCTGTTTACAGTTTAATAAACGAATTACAGAAACTATTATAAAAACTGAATTTTCATCTATATGTAATTAAAGTTGAGTATTGGATTAATATGTTGTTGATCCAAGCAAATCAATTTGATCTATATGATCGACCACACACATACAATAATGCTATGATATTGATTTAGACCAAAACCCTAGGATGATTAGGGTTGAAGTAGTTTAAAGGATATCATTAGTGATGTAACCTTGTATACCAATATCTTTGTTAAATAAAGATCTTGAGATTTGTTCTATGAAAAGTAAACTGGCTTTGATAACGATCTAGGGTTTTGAAGAAGATAACCTGATCGGTACATGAACAACATGAGATGATTTAGAGGAATGAGTAAGACATAAACCTAAAATGTAACAATAAATAAGTAACATAGAAAGCGGAATATTATCCGATTATGATCTAAAGATAGCTGATGTAGTCCATGTTTTAAAGATATGGTGTCACTATCTTTATGATGTGACAATAGATTATCACCCTAGTAAAGAGAATGTGGTGGATGATGCTTTCAGTAGAAAGTCAAGTTCAACAGTTAATGCATTTTCTACGACAGGTTTCAATCGAGACCTGTTAGTAAAAATGTGGGAGTTGAACCTAGATTTAGGGATGACAGCACAGAGTGATTTGATTGTACAGATGTAAGTTAAGCTTACTTCTTATGATCAGATCAAGGAACTACAATAGGGTGATAGTGAGTTAAACCAGACTATGCATGACGTGATAGAAGGAAAAGAGATTAGAGTTTAAGTTTTTAAATGATAATATGTTGATTTAGCGTGACATGTTGTGTGTATCTCGAGATGGAGTAAAATTCTTTTAAGGGGAAAAGCCTAAAAGAAAAGATTCTTATAGAAATGTATGTATTGATGTACGCTACGCTTTCAGGAAAACACTAAGATGTATATGAATTCCAAGAAGTTGAAATGGATGGTCAGATATGCAGAAGGATGTAGCTAGGTATGTGGTTAAAAGTAGTGTGTATCAGTAGGTTAGGGCTGAACCCTAAAAATCTATAGCTACCTTGTAATCTTTTTCTATGCCCGAATGGGAATGGGAATTTATCACAATGGATTTTGTGGTAAGATTACCCAGGACACCTAGAGGTTGTGATTTGATATGAATGATTGTGGATAGACTAATTTAGTCTGCTCACTTTCTTCATATTAAGTCAACCTTTGATGTCTTGATATATGACCAAGATATACATTGATGAAATAGTTAGATTGCCTGGTAATCCAGTTTCAATCATATCTTATTGAGATCCTAAGTTCACCTCTAGGTTGTGGAAACAATTGCATCGTGCTTCGGGCACAAAGATAAGATTCAGTACAACCTTTTTACCCGCATACGGATGGTCAGTCTGAGAGAACCATTCAGACTCTTAAGGACATACTGAGAGCATATGTTATGCGTCTCAGTGAAAGTTGGGAAGAACATTTAAGTCTTATAGAGTTTGCTTAGTGTGAATGTTGAGTTTAGAAATACACAACTGATAATGGTACGGTTAGAGAATGAACCCAGGAAATACAGTTTTGGTAAATCATTAGATATATGATTCCAAGATAGTAAGACAGTATTAAAATATATAAATAAACCTAAATACCTGCTTCCTGTTATGTTAATGTGTGTGACCTGACTTTTTACATGAATTGGTACTTTTCATGGAAATATCATTAGAAATTCTCAAGTACTATTAAATACTTATGTGATGATACGTAAATAACTCTTAATTGAGTTATGTGGTGCATAAACCAGGAATTTGGTTAATATGCACGTTCTTCGAGAAAATTTAAGTAATTGAAAAATAGTACAGATGGTTTGTTATGTGTGAAGTAAATGACTTCTATTGATGTAATAAGATGTTTAATTACATGAATCCGATATGTATGTGCCAAAATTGATTGAGTTTGGAATATTTATGAATTTTTAATCTGTCTGCATGCCTGATATAAACATTACTCAGTAATTACAATGATTTTGAATATACTGTTCTGTCAGTTCTAGAATGATACCGTATTTTGATTTGAACTGCAATCAAACAAATGAGATAATGGAAACCCTAAGAGTAGGGTGTTGCCATGTGATCAATAATTGAGAAAACCCTAAGAGTAGGGTGTTGGCATGTGATGAATGAACAATGCAAATGAAACCCTAAGGATAGGGTGTACGATGAATCAAGTATTTTGATATCAATTTGCAGTATGATATGTAGCGATAATTTTAACAGTTATATTGCATGATTTTAATTTAGCACCAGATTGACATGTATTCTGTTTATTTAAGAATTTAGTTTGTCTGCATGAATAGTATGATAATTTCTCAGTAGTTATCATAAAATGAGATACTGCTATAACAGTTATGGAAAGACAATGTTTTGTGGGTTGATCTGGAATCAGATCAGATGTGTCCTAGGTTAAGGGACCTATACAGATGATTGATCAGTGGATCAAGAAACTCAAGAGTTGAGAAATCTTAACCTAGAGAAAGGCACATGGAAACACGAGTCAGGAGTGAATGACAAGTTTTCTTTTCTCTTTTAGGAATTTCGGGACGAAATTCTTATAAGGGAGGGAGATTGTTATGACCCATAACTAAGTTAACTAATAAGTACCTCGATTAGTGTGAAATACCTTGATTAGTGCTAAGTATTTTGTTAAACAACATGGTTAATCAAGATAAGTTACATTGTGAATCAATGGTTGAGATTGAATCATTTGAGGTAGATGATGATAATGGCAATGATGATCGTTAGGTTAATTGTTGAGTTAAGTTAAATGCAAAGATGCAATTAGAGCTTTGATCCAGTGAAACAGTCTAATCAGTATGCTTTTGTGCCTTGAGAGTGTAGAGGACCTTGTGCTTGAAGTGTGGCAAAAAGAAACAGTTAAATTGGACCTCCGAGGCAATATTTATCCCATTTTCTAGTTCTTTGGACCTTGGCTGCAATTTATCCAATTTTGGCTATATTAACTTTTCCTTTTCGTTTTCTCCCTTATCACCTTCTTTTTACCCGATCGTTGGCTAGCAAGCGGCGCACATAGAGCGCCGACAGAACAGTTGGAAGGAAGGATCGCGTGAGGTCGACTTAGGGCGATTTGGGGCGAATGAGCTAACCCCTGACCTCCGTCGACCCTCGTCCACCCTTCCTCTACCCTTCATCTTCCTATGGCTCACCCTAGCCGCACCCATCGCCAACTGCCCTAGCAAGGAGCTGCGGCGCACTGTAGCAGCGCCCAACCAGCAGCTTGGGGGAGGAAATCGGGGGCCGTTTCGATCTCCTTACCACCGGCCCGCAGGCGCCCCACCTCCGCCATCCTTCCCTCCATCTTTCTCTTCTAGTTTCTTTCCCCTTCCATGCCCTAGCGGCGCCATAAGATCACCCAAACAGCAGCAGCGTCGGCTACGTTCAGCAGCGACGATGGAAGGGTAGCAGCTGCGATTGGCGGCCGTTTAGGGTTTGTTTGGGCGGCTTTAGTGACGCCCCAACTTCCTTTACTCTCCCCCCTTCCTTCCTCCTCTGTGCGCCCACCTAGCAGCAAGGGAGACGCCCTACGTAGCAGCAGCCATGGCTGCACGACAGCAGCTAAGGAGCTGCGTTGGGGGCACCCAGCTATAGGGAAGTCGACCTCGAGCTCGGCCTGGAGTTCCAAGCGAGTTTCCATGGCCCTAGCCGCGGATTGACAACCAACGGAGCTCTCCTCGTCAACCTGTAGCTTGAGTGTCAAGCAACTGTAGAACAAAACCGTGAATAGAGTTAATGCAAGGTTGAAGAAGACAACCAAAAATCATCCGGAATCAGGCCCTTGACGCACCTCCGGACGAATCTGAACAGACCAAATCACTGTGAGTAGGATTTCATTCATTTATCATTAAATAACTCAGGCGTTTGAATATTTTCTGTTTGGTGCGCAAATTACGCTGATAACAGGCGTTATCAGGCGTAGGGCGGCGTTTGGCGTCGCCCGACTTTTTATTTCATAAACTGCTTCTAGACGCTGTTATATGATTAAATTTAGCATTTGATCAGTGTGGATTGAATTGGTTGATTTATATGGTTCATTTGAAACTCAAATTGCTTATTTGAATGTTGAATTTAGAAATTCATATCTGAAAATGGTATGGTTTGGGTATGAACCCAGACAATAGGGATTTCTGATAAATTATCAGATGTACGATTTCAAAGTTGATATGAATAAATAAAAATATGCAATAAAACCCTAATTGCATATATCTTTTGACGTTAATATGTGTAAATTGATATTTACATGAAATGGCACATTTCTCTGAATTATTACCAGAAATTCTCAAGTATTGTTATTAAATTGTGTTGTGATAGGTAATTAACTCTTAATTGAGTTAAGTGATGCACAAACCAGGATTTGGGTTAATGTGCACGTTTTTCGAGAAATTTAGAGAATTGATAATTGTTGAGTATGATTCTTATATGTGAAGTAAATTTTTTTTAAATTGTGCAATAAGATGTTCAAATGCGTAAATTCGCTATGTATGTGCCAAATTGAAATAAGTTGGGTTATTCATGCATTTCTAATTTGCCTGAATGCATGGTATGAGAATTTCTCAGAAATTACAATGATTTGAAATATATTGCTCTGTCGGTTTAGAATGACAGTGTATTGTGATTTGATATGAAATCAGTAAATGTGATATTCCTGTTTAAATGTTTATTTGTTAATCAGTTAATAGACTTAGGTGCCCTAACGCCGTAGAACCCCTCGTGAGGTCTGCACCTTGGGGTGAAACGACCTACCTAGCGTGTGTCTAGATGGTCGGTGACTCGTGTTCAACAATAATCCATGCGTGTGTCACGGTGGCACTGGAGTATATGGGGGTTATTCAACAATAATCCGTGCGTGTGTCACGGTGGTAACCCCGACTCTCCGCCTGTGTGCTCAGGTTAAAGGAGGAGTCTAGAGTACACTCTTTTGAGAGTGCAGTGAGGCCGTGTGAGCCTGAGAGTCCTGTAGCAGACCAGGACAGCAGTCAGACTTAGCATTTCCCGGGTGTGTCGCTAAGTCTTGTACGGTGGGACCGTAGCATGAACTTGCTGCGGATCTTTATATGCAGAGTACACTGCATATATTTAGGGCATAATAATAATATGAATAAGTAATCGTGTAGGATCACAGTAAATTTATATAACTGTTTATTTATCTGAGATATCTGTTGATGCTTAGAAATGTGACTAATATCTGTATATCTGCTATGTATTTAGAACTGCCTTGCTTAGATCTGCATTTATGTTTAATTTTAATTTATAAACCTGATGAGTTGTTTAGTGATAGCTAAGTGAAATACTATTCACTGAGCGAGTAGGCTCATACCTCTACTCAAAACATTTTCAGGTTATCATCAGCAGCAGGAAATCAGAAGGATCGATTTATCCTTACGCCTAGTCGATAGAAGGTTCGTAGTTAGTAGTTAGAGGTCTCTTAGTCCTTTCCCCTCGGTCCTTGGGACATGGTGTGGGTGAGAGAGAGTATGTATGGCGAATGTGTATAAAGTTGTAAATTAACTGTTATGTTTACTTTCTGTTAAACAATATTACATGTTGTAAACTCTGTTTATGTTCTCTAGCCAGTTTAATTGAAATGCTTCCGCAATAGTTATTTTTGTTTTAGTTTACAGCAATAATCCGGATATCATTACGAGGTTTTAAAAAGAAAAATTCTCAGTGGTTTGTTTATATGATAATCCCATCCTGTCGCGCCCTAATCTTGTGGTCTGTGGTTAATGTGAGATCGGGGCGTGACAACCACTATCAATATTTAGTCATCTTGGCCACAACGTCAGCCAACAACCAAATTCGACACTGCGTCATGATCCAGTCAGTAGGTAATGACTAGTCTAAGGTTAAGGGGTGTGATGTGACTGAAACCACCCTATCAAGGGGTGTCGGCCACAAAAAAGTCCTGGGGTTGGTCTCGACCACATGCAACACCCTTACCAGATCTGAACTAGGATCCAAACATGTGATCAACCCAGAACACCAAGTGTCACAAGGTGAGCATCACCATATTTTTGAGTGTTCAAGGAACCCTAACCATGATGATGAAGTTCATCAAAGAGAGATGTTTGAAGGGGGAAACTAAGATCCTTATACACATATAATCAGATCA
The DNA here is from genome assembly GCA_963693085.1 of Alisma plantago-aquatica. Classification (NCBI taxonomy): domain Eukaryota; kingdom Viridiplantae; phylum Streptophyta; class Magnoliopsida; order Alismatales; family Alismataceae; genus Alisma; species Alisma plantago-aquatica. The sequence continues at coordinate 155,541,909 of OY856409.1, read as the reverse complement.
AAAAATTCTATTTATTCAATCATGACAAATTCATAAAAAGATGCATATAATAGAGATAGGAGAAGTTATAAAACCCACCTAATTTTGGTGAGGAACAACCTCCTAAGACTCAAGCTTTCAAGACCTTCAACCAAACTCCAACACTTAGTCCAAGGAAAATACCTCCAAGAAGAAAAAAAAATCCATGATCAAAAGGAGGTTTAGAGAAAGGAAAATAGATCTTGGCCGAACCAAAAAGAAAAACCATCTTTCACTCGCATTCACCATGATAAACCTAGCTTGTGATCTTTTTAGGAAAGAGATCTTCAAGAAGAACTACCATGGATGATCCACAACCAAAAGGGAAGAAGAAGACGAAGAGTTTAAAAAAGACATGATCTATAAGGAAAGATCACTTACCAAGAGAATATTCTCTAAGATTCACCACCAAAAGCTAACCTTAGCACAAGATCTTCAATCATGCACCAAAGTTCAGCCACCCAAAAATCAATTTTTGCTTCTTCTTGCTCCTGAAGCTCCAAAGGCGGTCTCAAGGAAGAAGATGAAGTTGTAGGCCAAAAAAGATTTCTTTGTTGTGAAGAGGATGGTTTATATACCAAAAAGGAGGTGAGAGGTGAAGATCTTTGAGGTGTCAACACTGTAGCTCACTAAAGGACACATGCCCTCCAAGGAGATAACTTTTCCATCACTCACATGCAAATATCCATGGTCATGTTTATCCAGCAACTATGTTGTGACCTACTAGGTCAGTTTCCTTCTTGTTGTACTCACAACACTATCTTCATCAACTTGTCTCGGGTCAAGACACTTTTAAGGTGAAAACCCTAGATCATATGTTCATGGTCGGGTTACTAGGAGACAAGGTGTTTCGACCTGCCCCTCACAATATTTTTGCGGTCGTGATCATGCATCCAAGCTTGTGTCTCAGTAACAACCCTCACCATAGGTGGTGTAGAGATCATAACATCAAACCCTAGGTCAAACACCAAGTCAACCATGCAAACCCTAGAAACCCTAATGTCACATGATGATGTCACACCATCATCCAAGATTCAAACAAAAATGTCCCACATCATACTCTTCTCTCTAATGATATCAAAATATAATATGCCCTCTCTTCATGTGACATTTTGCAAATTAACCCTCACTTATGGGTAAATTGCAAACTAGTGCAAAACATACACATATATTATAGAATAGCTCAAACATTAATCAAATTGGACCCATAATGAAAATACAAGTATGTCACATGATGTTAAAGCATCTCAAGAGCTTAGATTAATGTTTAAGCATCTCATTTATACAAGGTAAACACAATTAAGCATTAAACTAGTTTAGGAGTCTTACAACTATAAACCCCTAATAGGTTTTCACCCCAAAAATTATATACAAAAAAGAGACAGATACTTCTTCTACATTTCATCTTCAAGTTACCACGTAGCTTCTTCAACGTCACTATGAAGCCATAAAACCTTAACTAATATAATATCCTTCTTCTTCAACTTCTTGATTCTTATATCCAAGATTAATATATGTTGTTCTGCATAAGATATATCATTATCTAACTCCACCTTCATAGGATGAACTGTCAACTCTGTATCAAGGTGACATTTCCTCAACATGGAGATATGAAACACAAGATGTAACTTCTGTAACTCAAATGGAAGTTCCAGCTTATAAGCCACCTTCCCAACACATACAATTACAAGATAAGATCCCATATATCTGGGAGTTAACTTACCCTTCTTTCCAAACCTTAGAACACCCTTCCAAGGAGAGACTTTAAGATACACCATGTCTCCCACTTGGAACTCTAAAGGTCTATGATGATTATCAGCATAAGATTTTTGTCTACCTTGATCTGCCTTTAACTGTTGCTGAATGACTTTGATATTTTCTATCATCAGCTGGACTAGCTCGAGACCTAAGAGATGATATTCTCCTATCTCATACCAACACACAAGAGATCTACAACATATCCTGTACAAGGCTTCATAAGGTGCCATATCAATACTCCTTTGATAACTATTGTTTAGGCAAAATCTATCAAACTAAGATGGATATCCCAATGTTTGATTATTACACTAATGAGTTTCAATCATATTAATGGTCTTTTACAATTCCCGCAAGTATACATGAGTAGTTGTAGTCGAGATCGAACACAAGGAGATTTAGAAATCAATAAAACACAAGAGTGCTAAGTTTTAACAATCTAGTCCTTTTTTAAAGAAAGATTTGGTTAATTAAACTAAAATTTCACAATTAGACTAAATAGTAAAAGGATTACTTAAAAGGGTTTGATTTCAGATTTAAAATAGTCTTGGACTTAGGATTTCACTAGAACGTCATAACATGAAGTAGAAACATGAAATTTAAACATACTAAGCACTTGCTAAAGGAGAGTTGTATGTTATACTTCACCTCTCGGTGCAAATACAACGTTCCTAACTCAATAGAACACTCTCGTGTATGTATTCATTTTGGATCACAAACCTACTCCTCAACTCCATAATTTCCACTCTCATGGTAAAGGAGGAGTTGCCAAGAGAGTACCTCCTTACTCTCCTACTTATCTTCTCTGATCAAGCAAGAAAGCATAAAACATGCATACATCGTGGCCATCCATACATGCAAGAAGTAAGAAACTGATACTCAAAAGGTAGGAGAGCAAGAATTTAGCATTTAGTACGAAATTATCATGTTCCATACATGTCATGACATGGGAGTTACTCTCCCATGTCTAAGAAAAAGAGCCTACTCATCCATGATGATGTATAGTAGAAATGATACATAATTTTTAGAGTTTAACATGGTTTAGAGAAGGAAAAGCTAAGAGAACTAAAGGTGTAACCCAAGAAGAGTAGAATTCCAGCTTAAGGATGAAATTCCACTCCTAAAGCTGCTTCAAATCGGAAAAAATTCCCTCCCGAAAAGCTTGGTGGAGAAAAGAAGTTCTGATGCACCTTCCGAGAAGAAAATGGAGAAGAAGAGAAGAAGAATGGAGGTTCTTTGGCAAGAAACTACCTTCTTCCACCCAAAATCACCGTCCTTTGCTCTATAACTCCTCTTGGACAAAAAGCATTCGAAATATGACCAATCATAACTGCTCCCTTAGTTGGTTTTTGTCTTTAAAAATGAGAGGCGTCATTTTTCAATTCTACTGAAACTGACAGCGACACGACGTGTCTTCCTTTGAACACGTCATGTTTCAGTCTCTAATAATTGATCTAGTCGACTTTGACATCCTAGATACACGTCGTTTCTGTGGTGAACACACTGTGTTTTGCGCTTCTCGGTACTTTCTGGGATCGCACACGTCGTGTTCCAAAAGGAGACACGACGTGTCTTTTTCCCTTTCGGCGGCATGCATGGCTAACTGGAATCGCACACGCCATGTCTTAATTCATACACATCGTGTGTGATGCTATTTCAGCAGAAATAAGACTCTGAGTTATCTGCAAAGCATGGAGAAACTCCAATGATGTCGGTGTTGAGTTGGGCTATCTCTAATTTGTCCCTTTTTAAGCATATCTGCAATACACATCATGCAATAAGCAAAATAACAAAAAGGTGGCAAGAAGAATATGAATAGAGGATAAATGGAAATAAAATGAACTGAATTTGTGTGTGAAAATGTGTAAGAAATTGATGTGAAATGCACACAACAAATCCCCCTAAGCTTGAACTGTTGCTTGTCCTCAAGCAAAAAGAACATAGAAACGCACATGAAAGAATTTTCAAGCTCATGTATAGATTGGTTGAAAGAAAGATATGCAATGCTCAACATACAATGATCAACGATTTATACTCATGTCCATCAATTCAACTTAAACATCAATAAAAAAGATTCTTAAGTTCATCAATGGTAGTTTTAATTTAATGAATCAATCAGTTCAACAACATTAAACAGAAATTGGACTACCAAGCCAAACAATTAGTGGATGCACAACACTATTTCTCAGCTATGAAGGATACAAATGATGAAGTATTATCTAACATTAACATAATTAGTTGTACTCTCCTTTATAAATGATATGGAAAATGAATTATGGGTTCTGGCACTCCGCTGCTAATGTAGGCTTATGCTCACGTGGAGTGTCGGTTGGGGTATTTTACCCTCTTTTTAAGACATACCACCTAACCATCATGGCCAGATCGGACTTACACTAGGCTAGCATGATATGTGGGCATTTTAGCCATCTTTTATGGCGTATGAAGGTGAAATGAGATAAAAGAGATTTTAATTATTATCCACAACATGGGAGAGTCAACTAAATAGCAACATTAGCTAGATTTCATCCATTTGTTTTGGGAAAAAATTCACTGAAAGAAAGTTGAAAAATGCACTAAGAGTTTGGCAAGGGTATCCCATATTCCAAATGATGTTGTGATGTTAATTTACTCACCAAAAAGAAACCATTACATGTTTTAGGCAATCAATGATGAAAAAGTTGAGTGTTCAAGATACAAGTATAAACCAAAAATAAACATGTGTTGGAGGCCAAGAAATTTCAACCAATCTATGCATGTTCTTTAGAATTATTTCAATGACAGATTAAGGTGCAAAAGGACAAGATGGTTCAAACTTGGCAGAAAAATCAATTTATTACATCAAGATAGCCTCACATCATACATGATTTTGCCACAAAATGAAAGTGAAACAAAAAACAACATGAAAGCAGAAAAGAGATGACCACATGAAAAACATGAAAAACAATAAAAGTAAACTACATTATCAGCCGGTTGCATCCCCTTAAGCTTGAAATTTGTAGTCTCCTCATTGCATCAATCAAACTTATGAAGGAAACAACTGGGTACCTGTCATGGGGTGGGGCATCAGTGGGATGGGTCAGGGCCCATGTGATCGGAGGGGAAGAAATGGCTGACGAGATCATCATCATTTGGAATATCAACCCGCATGGGGTGTGGAACAAACTCAGGATGTGGTGGCAGAGTAGGATGGTGTTAATGTGGCATGGAGTAGTGGCCTTGATAAAGGTCCCAACTATCCATGCGATGAACCATATCATTCATAGAAGAAAATTGTTGACCCATCAGGTCCATGTAGTTGTCTATGTGGTTGAACCATTGTTGCACATAGCCATATAGATGCCTGACATCAGACATGGCCAAGGAGTACTCTGTTTATGTGCTGGTGGAGGGAGGTGGTGGAGCAGTAGGGGGCACCTCAATATCATCAGTAGCTCTAGTTGCATCAACTTCTTCTTTAGTGTTCAAGATGACTTTCTAGTTATCTTTGTTCTCCAATGTGGTATGCTCAAGATCTAAAATGTCAATGTATTGATCGTCATCAAAGAATTGCCAAAATTTGGTATCAGTATTGGCTATTGGATACTAGATGGGTGATAAGATACTCTAGAGGGGGGTGAATAGAGATGAAAGCACTTAAATAAAATTCTTTAAACCTTCAAAATATATGACAAGATAAGGTTGCTAAATAGGCAATTTGAGTGCAACTAAATCATGCATAGCAAGGATAAGAGAGATTGAACATGCACCAATTAGACAAGCTATTTAGAGTGGTTCCACACTTCAAACTAGAAGTGTGTCAGTCCACTTGCCTAGAGAGGTCAACCTCTAGGACTTCCAACAATTTGCACTCTTATATTCACTTATAAGACTTACAATACATGACCAACAAAGGACTTACCTACCCAATACAAAGAGTCTTCAACCTTACCAAGGACTTACCCACTTTGCAAGAGTCTTCGGACTTCTCCAAGGACTTACCCACTCTTGCACAAGTCTTCGGCCTTGCAGGAATTACCCACTCTTCTTGGATCTTCCGCCTTTGACTTCACCTTCACTCAGAGAAGCTTCCACAAAGGTCTTACCCACTTGAGCTTGAGTCTTCTGCCTTCTCCAAGAGCTTACCCACTCTAGCTCCAAGTCTTTAGCCTTTATCTTCACCAAGGGATGCCTTCCCTTGTTCTTCTTCACCTCTCTTAGACAAGAGAGAGAACCTTCATCTTCATGATTGCAAATGAGAGAAGTGGAGCTGGTGGAAGTGAGAGCCTCACAAGATATACATGTAGGACTAGCTCTCTTACAGATTTCCTACTAACTCTAATGGATGTAGCAAGTGATTAAGCTTAGAGAGAGAGAGAGGAGGCTGTCGGAAGAACTCAACTATAGAATAGGAACCTCACAAAGAGTTTGCAATGAATGCTCAACCTTGGAATGAAGCCCAAGGGGTCCTATTTATAGCTGGGGATGCCTCTTAGCCTTTGGGAACACTTATGAATGAAAACTAGCCGTTTTGTGGCTTGCAACAGATCTATTTTCACTTGTTGCAACTCCACAACGGCTAGAAACACTTTTCTGCACTTTTTCGTACAGTGCAATCGGTCGAGTTCTGATGGGTGTAACTCGACCGATCAAGTAGGAGGAAAACCGATGTTCAAAGGATCGGTCGAGTTTGTCCTGAGGAAACTCGGCCGACCATTTCAACTGGAAATGGCCTACTACCCAATCGGTCGAGTTCTGTGAGTGCACAACTCGACCGATGCAATCTTCAGAAAATCGACCAAGGTGGATCGGTCGAGTTTCAGGCTGGGGAAACTCGACCGACCAAGTGCCTGTAATTGATTTTCTAAGATGCATCTAAAGTGCTCTAATATTTGATCTAAGTGTTCCTGATATTTTTATAAGCTTAATTACAAGTCATACAATCATTACAAGTGATTTACAACATGATTCTAATGGATATACATCATATTACAAAAACGTGCACTTGTATTGACTTTGACTTGTCTTTTCTCCAATTTGAGATGCGCAAGTTAGGGCATTTGGAGTGTTTCTATACCTAATCTGAAATCACTCAAGTAGAAGCATTAGACACCAATATGTGGAATGGTTAGTCATCATAAAAACACAGGTTTAGTCAATTTAGACATGAGTCAACATTGACCTAATTGACCTTGAGTCAACAATCTCCCCCTTTTTGAAGATGACAAACCATTCCATAAATGTATTGAAAGCTTTAAAGTAAATTCATACCTTTGGAGAAACCTAGGGGTTTCAATGGAATTGAGTTCATATGCTCCCCCTCAATTGATGCACATGGACTTTTCATACTCCCCCTCAATTGATGCTATTTCTCCTGCATGGTTAGCTTTCATAACATTTATAGAATACTATGTCTTCTACTCATATATGTTCTATACATATATGTCTTCTCCCCTTTACCTTCTCCCTTTACATGAACATGCTTCTCCTCTTCATGTAAGACATGCCTTCTTCCTATTTTAAAAGAAGACATACCTTTCTCCCCCTTTGTCATTTCAAAAAGTGGGGTTATGAAGAAAATAAGAAACATCACTTGTTAAAGAGAAAGGAGATAACACAAATATATAAGGAGAGTAGAAGAGCATAGATAGGGGCTTGTCCAAGCATAGAAAGAAAAGCAAGTTAAATCATATACTTGAACAACCCAAGATGCAAGATAAAGTGCTGAAGAAAAATAAATAAATTGCAATTTTGACCCTCAAGATGACGAAATTTGACCAAAAACCATCAGAGCTCATTGCAAAGAAATGAGTCTTTCTTAGAAGGTCGTTTCTGCATGAAAAACACTAGTCTTTCACCAAAAACTGAAACTGGAGCAAAAGTTGCATAAAATCCAAAAAAAAATCTCCAATTTCTACATATAATGTAGATCTATGTACCCTGCATCACAATGTTATGCAAGCAACTCAAGATAGTAGATATGCAAATCAAGGAACAATCTTGAGCATGTATGAGATAAGATACAAACATAACATATAGATGATCAAAGATGCCAAGTATAAACAGAGTTAGATTTACATGTATATGAACTACTAGTAGATGATATCACAAGTTAGGACTACTAGTAGGATCTAGATCATAGCAAGAGATACCAAAAGATACACAAGATAAAGCAAGCTATGAGTAGATGTAGAGATATATCCAAACAAAGAGATATGCAATTTTAGAAGCATGAAAGGATATAACTCACTAGATATGCATCCTTACCATAAGATGATTACCCCTAAGAACCTCAAGGTTGTATCAACACAAGATATACACCTAGATAGATGTAGCAAGTTAGAGTACAATGGAAGAAATTTTTAGACACAACCAAGAGATCCAAAGAGATCATCATCAAAACCTACAAAACAACTCAAAGCAAGTAATTGCAAGATATAGATATACCAATTTAGAGAAATTAGAGAGATAGAGTTGTATGCAAGATAGGCAATTTAGAACATGGAAATATGCATATATAAAGATACCAAAAGAGAGTGCCAAAGAATAAGGCTATTGGTTGAGAAAATCTAGTTGAGAGGGAAATTCTCATTCAATAAGCCAACTGTGTATTATGTGCACAGTGTTATCGGTCGAGTTCTGTACATTGACAACTCGACCGATGACAGCTGTTAGCAACACCTATTGGTGCCCTTCGGTCGAGTTTCACTAGGGAAAACTCGACTGACAGAGCAGTTGTCAAAAAGCACATATATTTCATAAAAACATATTTAAAGGCATGCTAAAAATACAAACCATATCCAAACATGTCTAAGCAAGTTAGTAATGCACTATAGAAGCATTAGAAATAGTATTTGAGCAAGAGTGTGAAGGGAAACACAAAATACCACTTTTGACTCAAAAACCATATGTATAGTGCACACTAACTTGACAAAAACAAGTTAGGATAGGTTATAAGCAATAAAACATTTACCTTTGTGCTTACCATTTCCTTTTCCACTTGTTGTCACCCTCTACACACCTCACCTTTCTTCTTTTATGTGGATTGACAAGTCAATTTGCAAATCAATAGCTCAAGTCAATCCATTTGCAAGTACCTACAAGAAGAAAGATGAAATGGTCCCCAATCATGTTTTTGGGTCCGGAGGGGTTAGTTTTGCAACCCAAATCCTATTGCTCTTGGGTGCTTTCCTAAAAGTACAACAATTAGAATAATGACCTAATTCATTGCAATAGTTGCATGTGCCCATAGTCTTGGAACTAGAGGATTCTCCATGGAATATTGGAGGTCCTTTATCTTTGTTGTTCCCTTGACTACTATCATATCCTAAACCATGTCTACCAATTTGTTTAGTAGTATAGTGTAGGATATCATTAAGATTTTTTTTACCCACTAAGAATCTTTGCAAAGAAGATCTCAAACTGTCATTATCATGCTTAAGAGAAGCAATAGTAGAAGACAATTGATTAATATTATCTCTAGCATGTAAAAGATCATTTTCTAAGCAAAGAGATTTAGTTGAAAGAGAACCTCTATCAATATGAAGAGCAACAACATCATTCTCTCTATTTGTAGAACTAGAACAAGATTCATGCCCATTGATTTTAGCAAGCAAGGAGGCATTTTCTATTTCTAATTCATGAAAAACAAAATCTTTGTCCTTGTTTTCAGATTTAAGAACATCAATGTCATGCATGAGAGAATCAACAATTAAAGTATGCTCTTCATTAGAACTAGGCATGAGAGGTTGAGCTTCTAGAAATTTTATATTATCAAGCAAACTAGCATTTTCAAGTTTAAGAGAGTCTACTTGGCTAAGACAATCATTTTTATCATTAAGCAAGCAAGAATTAGCATATTCAAGATCATCTAGTTCTATATGCAAATTATCAACAATTCTAGCAAGCTTTTTCTTTTTCTTTTTATAAGACTTATAAGAGACACAAATATCATGAATAATAGCAATTAAAGATTCTTTATCTAAAGAGTCTAGATTTACCTCACTTGAATCTTCAGTTGTTTACGCTATAAGGGCAAAATGGCATTCTCCTTCATCACTAGAGCTTGAGCTTGATCCTTCACTTGAATCTTCACTTGAGCTTGAGTTGGAGGAGCCACTTGAGCTTGGGTGCCATTCCTCCTTCTTCTTGTAAAGATGGGTCTTTTTGCCTTATGGGCAATCTTCCTTGTAGTGACCCTTCTTTCCACATGTGAAACACTGGATGGAGGAGGACTTGCCTTTGTAGAGTCTACCCTTGGAGTACATGGCATCTTCTTCAACTTGAGAGGATGGAGAAGCTTGACCAACAATAGCCTTGATTTGAGCTTTGATTTTAGCCTTCTTCATTCTCTTGAGTTCTTTCTCCTCTTATCTTTCTACTTCCTCCCTCTTGTCAAGTGTGGCTTCATGTGCTTGTAGATTTTGAATGAGCTCTTCAATAGGAATATCCATAAGAGACCTTGCTTCTTCAATAGAAGTCACCTTGTATTCCCACCTCTTGGGGAGAGTTCTAAGGATCTTTGAGTTGATCTCTCCACTAGACATAGGATGTCCTAGAACAGCAAGACCATTCAAGATGGTGTTGAGCCTTGAGTACATGTTGGCTATGCTCTCCTCCTTTCCCATTTTGAAGTTCTCAAGCAGCCCTTTGAGCATGTAGACTTTGCTTTCCTTCACTTGATATGTCCCTTCATAAGTGATGCAAAGCTTTCTCCATACCTCATAAGCTGTCTCACAAGAAGAAATCCGGTTGAACTCGGTGGGGGTCATGGAGGCATATAAGATGTGCATTGCTTTAACATTCAAGGTTGCTTTCATCAAGGCAGCTTCATCCCATTCTTCAATCCTTGTCTTTGGTTGCATGTATGGGCTATTCACCATTTGCCACATCTCAAGACTTGATCCTTGGACGTAGAAATGAAGCCTTCTTCTCCAATAGAGGAAACTGCTCCCATCAAAGATTGGTAGGCTGATTCTCCCTCCTTGGTAGTCACCCATCTTCTCCTACTTGTTGAAGTATGCTTGGAGAAGACTCGCTCTGATACCACTTGTTGGATCCTAGATGGGTGATAAGATACTCTAGAGGGGGGGGGTGAATAGAGCTGAAAGCACTTAAACAAAATTCATTAAACCTTCAAAATATATGACAAGATAAGGTTGCTAAATAGGCAATTTGAGTGTAACTAAATCATGCATAGCAAGGATAAGAGAGATTGAACATGCACCAATTAGACAAGCTATTTAGAGTGGTTCCACACTTCAAACTAGAAGTGTGTCAGTCCACTTGCCTAGAGAGGTCAACCTCTAGGACTTCCAACAATTTGCACTCTTATATTAACTTATAAGACTTATAATACATGACCAAAAAAGGACTTACCTTTCCAATACAAAGAGTCTTCAACCTTACCAAGGACTTACCCACTTTGCAAGAGTCTTCGGCCTTCTCCAAGGACTTACCCACTCTTGCACAAGTCTTCGGCCTTGCAGGAATTACCCACTCTTCTTGGATCTTCCGCCTTTGACTTCACCTTCACTCGGAGAAGCTTCCACCAAGGTCTTACCCACTTGAGCTTGAGTCTTCTGCCTTCTCCAAGGGCTTACCCACTCTAGCTCCAAGTCTTTAGCCTTGATCTTCACCAAGGGACGCCTTCCCTTGTTCTTCTTCACCTCTCTTAGACAAGAGAGAGAACCTTCATCTTCATGATTGCAAATGAGAGAAGTGGAGGTGGTGGAAGTGAGAGCCTCACAAGATATACATGTAGGACTAGCTCTCTTACAGATTTCCTACTCACTCTAATGGATGTAGAAAGTGATTAAGCTTAGAGAGAGAGGAGGCTGTAGGAAGCACTCAACTATAGAATAGGAACCTCACAAAGAGTTTGCAATGAATGCTCAACCTTGGAATGAAGCCCAAGGGGTCCTATTTATAGCTGGGGATGCCTCTTAGCCTTTGGGAACACTTATGAACAAAAACTAGCCATTTTTTGTGGCTTGCAACAGATCTATTTTCACTTGTTGCAACTCCACAACGGCTAGAAACACTTTTTTGCACTTTTTCGTACAGTGCAATCGATCGAGTTCTGATGGGTGTAACTCGACCGATCAAGTAGGAGGCAAACCAATGTTCAAAGGATCGGTCGAGTTTGTCCTGAGGAAACTCGACCGACCATTTCAACTGGAAATGGCCTACTACCCAATCGGTCGAATTCTGTGAGTGCACAACTCGACCGATGCAATCTTCAGAAAATTGACCTAGGTGGATCGGTCGAGTGTCAGGATGGGGAAACTCGACCAACCAAGTGTCTGTAATTGATTTTCTAAGATGCATCTAAAGTGCTCTAATATTCGATCTAAGTGTTCCTGATATTTTTCTAAGCTTAATTACAAGTCATATAATCATTACAAGTGATTTACAACATGATTCTAATGGATATACATCATATTACAAAAACGTGCACTTGTATTGACTTTGACTTGTCTTTTCTCCAATTTGAGATGCGCAAGTTAGGGCATTTGGAGTGTGTCTATACCTAATCTGAAATCACTCAAGTAGAAGCATTAGACACCAATATGTGGAATGGTTAGTCATCATCAAAACACGGGTTTAGTCAATTTAGACGTGAGTCAACATTGACCTAATTGACCTTGAGTCAACAATCTCCCCCTTTTTGAAGATGACAAACCATTCCATAAATGTATTGAAAGCTTTAAAGTAAATTCATACCTTTGGAGAAACCTAGGGGTTTCAATGGAATTGAGTTCATATGCTCCCCCTCAATTGATGCACATTGAGTTTTCATACTCCCCCTCAATTGATGCTATTTCTCCTGCATGGTTAGCTTTCATAACATTTATAGAATACTATGTCTTCTACTCATATATGTTCTACACATATATGTCTTCTCCCCTTTACCTTCTCCCTTTACATGAACATGCTTCTCCTCTTCATGTAAGACACACCTTCTTCCTCTTTTAAAAGAAGGCATACCTTTCTCCCCCTTTTTCATTTCAAAAAGTGGGGTTATGAAGAAAATAAGAAACATCACTTGTTAAAGAGAAAGGAGATAACACAAATATATATAAGGAGAGTAGAAGAGCATAGATAGGGGCTTGTCCAAGCATAGAAAGAAAAGCAAGTTAAATCATATACTTGAACAACCCAAGATGCAAGATAAAGTGCTGCAGAAAAATAAATAAATTGCAATTGTGACCCTCAAGATGACGGAATTTGACCAAAAACTATCAGAGCTCATCACCCAGCAATGAGTCTTTCTTAGAAGGTCATTTCTGCATGAAAAACACTAGTCTTGCACCAAAAACTGAAACTGGAGCAAAAGCTGCATAAAATCCAAAAAAATACTCCAATTTCTACATATAATGTAGATCTATGTACACTGCATCACAATGTTATGCAAGCAACTCAAGATAGTAGATATGCAAATCAAGGAACAATCTTGAGCATGTATGAGATAAGATACAAACATAACATATAGATGATCAAAGATGCCAATTATAAACAGAGTTAGAACTACATGTATATGAACTACTAGTAGATGATATCACAAGTTAGGACTACTAGTAGGATCTAGATCATAGCAAGAGATACCAAAAGATACACAAGATAAAGCAAGCTATGAGTAGATGTAGAGATATATCCAAACAAAGAGATATGCAATTTTAGAAGAATGAAAGGATATAACTCACTAGATATGCATCCTTACCATAAGATGATTACCCCTAAGAACCTCAAGGTTGTATCAACACAAGATATACACCTAGATAGATTTAGCAAGTTAGAGTACAACGGAAGCAATTTTTAGACACAACCAAGAGATCCAAAGAGATCATCATCAAAACCTACAAAACAACTCAAAGCAAGTAATTGCAAGATATAGATATACCAATTTAGAGCAATTAGAGAGATAGAGTTGTATGCAAGATAGGCAATTTAGAACATGGAAATATGCATATATAAAGATACCAAAAGAGAGTGCCAAAGAATAAGGCTATTGGTTGAGAAAATCTAGTTGAGAGGGAAATTCTCATTCAATAAGCCAACTGTGTATTCTGTGCACAACGTTATCGGTCGAGTTCTATGCATTGACAACTCGACCGATGACAACTGTTGAACACCTATTGGTGCCCTTCGGTCGAGTTTCACTAGGGAAAACTTGACTGACAGAGCAGTTGTCAAAAAGCACATATATTTCATAAAAACATATTTAAAGGCATGCTAAAAATACAAACCATATCCAAACATGTCTAAGCAAGTTAGTAATGCACTATAGAAGCATTAGAAATAGTGTTTGAGCAAGAGTGTGAAGGGAAACACAAAATACCACTTTTGACTCAAAAACCATATGTATAGTGCACACTAACTTGACAAAAACAAGTTAGGATAGGTTATAAGCAATAAAACATTTACCTTTGTGCTTACCATTTCTTTTTCCACTTATTGTCACCCTCTACACACCTCACCTTTCTTCTTTTATGTGGATTGACAAGTCAATTTGCAAATCAATAGCTCAAGTCAATCCATTTGCAAGTACCTACAAGAAGAAAGATGAAATGGTCCCCAATCATGTTTTTGGGTCCGGAGGGGTTAGTTTTGCAACCCAAATCCTATTGCTCTTGGGTGCTTTCCTAAAAGTACAACTATTAGAATAATGACCTAATTCATTGCAATATTGCATGTGCCCATAGTCTTGGAACTAGAGGATTCTCCATGGAATATTGGAGGTCCTTTATCTTTGTTGTTCCCTTGACTACTATCATATCCTAAACCATGTCTACCAATTTGTTTAGTAGTATAATGTAGGATATCATTAAGATTTTTTTTACCCACTAAGAATCTTTGCAAAGAAGATCTCAAACTGTCATTATCATGCTTAAGAGAAGCAATAGTAGAAGACAATTGATTAATATTATCTCTAGCATGTAAAAGATCATTTTCTAAGCAAAGAGATTTAGTTGAAAGAGAATCTCTATCAATATGAAGAGCAACAACATCATTCTCTCTATTTGTAGAACTAGAACAAGATTCATGCCCATTGATTTTAGCAAGCAAGGAGGCATTTTCTATTTCTAATTCATGCAAAACAAAATCTTTGTCCTTGTTTTCAGATTTAAGAACATCAATGTCATGCATGAGAGAATCAACAATTAAAGTATGCTCTTCATTAGAACTAGGCATGAGAGGTTGAGCTTCTAGAAATTTTATCTTATCAAGCAAACTAGCATTTTCAAGTTTAAGAGAGTCTACTTGGCTAAGACAATCATTTTTATCATTAAGCAAGCAAGAATTAGCATATTCAAGATCATCTAGTTCTATATGCAAATTATCAACAATTCTAGCAAGCTTTTTCTTTTTCTTTTTAGAAGACTTATAAGAGACACAAATATCATGAATAATAGCAATTAAAGATTCTTTATCTAAAGAGTCTAGATTTACCTCACTTGAATCTTCACTTGTTGACACTATAAGGGAAAAATGGCATTCTCCTTAATCACTAGAGCTTGAGCTTGATCCTTTACTTGAATCTTCACTTGAGCTTGAGTTGGATGAGCCACTTTAGCTTGAGTGCCATTCCTCCTCCTTCTTGTGAAGATGGGTCTTTTTTCCTTATGGGCAATCTTCCTTGTAGTGACCCTTCTTTCCACATGTGAAGCATCGGATGGAGGAGGACTTGCCTTTGTAGAATCTACCCTTGGAGTACATGGCATCTTCTTCAACTTGAGAGGATGGAGAAGCTTGACCAACAATAGCCTTGATTTGAGCTTTGATTTCAGCCTTCTTCATTCTCTTGAGTTCTTTCTCCTCTTGTCTTTCTACTTCCTCCCTCTTGTCAAGTGTGGCTTCATGTGCTTGTAGATTTTGTGTGACGACCGTCTCGCAAAAACATGATTAACTAATGCGGAAGCATTCATCAAGCAGCGGATTAGCGAAAATCACTAAAAATTAAAACTTTTTGCAAAGAGATCCACACATAGGAAATCTTTTCCAACAAATGCCATTGTATATCATATACATCCTGTTTCAAACGTACATATCCTGTACCATCTCTTTCCAGAGACTACATCATCAGCTGCCTTATAAACATATATATAGGCAGCATACAAATCTCGAGGCATCAAGCCAAAACCTCAGACTGATATATCAAAAACACTGACTAAAAACTCCGAGGACCTGAGAGTACAGAGACGACACATAGGACTACTATCTATATGACTAGACAGACAATATCTCCACCTGAGATCTTATTGCTGTCCCTGCTGTTGCTGTTGTTGCTGCTCTTTCCCTGTTCTAGGGTTTCTGCTCTGCCTTTCATGCATACCTAAAAAATGTTTCCCACGGGGGTGAGACAATTGTAAATTGCCCCAGTGAGAGATATAACTCTCCACCAGAAACATTGTTATAGCAGATTATGAAATTAAACTGAGCAGGGGTTACTTTTACATTAATAGGCAGAATTATTCTTCATAGAACAGAATAAGATAATCTCCATTTTCAATAAGAGCATTGCATCTACCCATGGTAGACTCATAGTTCATCCATCTACTTGTAATGAATACAAAAGATATGAATAATCATCAATGAACTATAGATATATAACAGAAATGTAACATCAGCCAAGTTCTCTAGCATAACTTATTAACACAAATGCTACAAAGAAACATGATACTTGTTACCCAAGCATCACACATGGCTCACAAGGCCATTCATATCTTGTCACCTCTCACTAGGCAACAACTTATTCACATGGCTCACAAGGCCATTCACATCTTGTCACCTCTCACTAGGCAACAACTTATTCACATGGCTCACAAGGCCATTCACATCTTGTCACCTCTCACTAGGCAACAACTTATTCACATGGTTCATAAAATCCGTACACATTGTTACTTTTATTAAGCAACAACAACATCAACACACAAAAAGCCAATCAAAATTTATTATATAAATGTCACAGCCCAAACTTGGCTTTATTCATCATCTCATCATACCTGCATGGTTATTAGGCATGATAACAGTCATACAAGATATTCATCTCATCATGTCATACAAGATATTCATCTCATCATTTATTATATAAATGTCACAGCCCAAACTTGGCTTTATTCATCATCTCATCATACCTGCATGGTTATTAGGCATGATAACAGTCATACAAGATATTCATCACATCATGTCATACAAGATATTCATCACATCATGTGATACCTGCATGGTTATTAGGCATGATAACAGTCATACAAGATATTCATCACATCATGTGATACAATAGTAACACCATCATTCCTTAACCAGGAATTATGGTTCATTATCAAACAGGGCTTATCATTCCCTTTTCCCCAAATTAGGGTTAGGGTTCCCCATTTCTCATTAATTCAGACCTTCTTGAGTTAATCAACTTTATCTTGTATTAAGGTATTTCCCCTCTTAATACATTCCATCACAGAATACTCACCCTTAGCATATAATGCATAGGCCACACATTAGAATTGTCCATCTATCTCACATGATATGGACTTATCTTAGTTTAAGGCATAACTTTATTATAAAGTTGCCTATAAACAATCACAATGATACACCCTCAACTAGGGTTTCACAAGAATACACCCTCAACCAGGGTTCATAAGGATACACCCTCAACTAGGGTTTTACAAGAATACACCCTCAACCAGGGTTATAACTCAAAAACCCTGTCGATTAGGGTTTATGTTCATGATTAGGGTTTCATGATCTCTCTACTTAAGGATCATACCCTTAATCACCACATGAATCATATTCTTATATGAATTCATGCTATCATCATCTCAACTTGATTAGGTTATATCAACCCTTCAATCAAGTACATACAACTATGACTAACATAGTGTACCAAGTCATTGACTCTATAAGCAATTAGGGTTCATCCCTTAATTGGCACTAATCCCTTAGGTACTATTCGGGTTTCAACCTTTGTACCTTCTTTGGTTATCATTACTAATCAACATTGGATCAATGGATCATTCATCATATTGATTCTCAAGAGATTCAATCACATTGGACCTTCATTACATAAAGCATCCAATTGAATTAGGGTTTCCAATGTTGATTCCTTCAATCATTGGATTCATGGAACCACTCATCAGTTGGACCTACCCTCATACTTCAATTGAGTTTAATAGGTCAACCTTCAACTGATTTGACCCTCAATTGACCCTCAATTGGTCATCAATTAGGGTTTGATTCAATTGAATTAGGGTTTAGAATTGATGATTCAACAACACTAATCAATGTAAGACTAGTTACTTTGAAACCATTGAACCATCATCCAAATTGGGTATGACCTGACCCCAAACGGTCTTGAGGTCATTTGGATGACCTCCAAACGGTCTTGAGACCGTTTTCCCATCAAATCACTCAAAACCAAGCCATCCAGGTAGGGTTTGGATCATTGAAGTGCTCACCAATTCAGCAATTTATTGCAGATCAACTTGGTACCTTTAGGCCTTCAAACACCTAACCATACTCAACCCTAGACCTCCAAATGGTCTTGGGTGACCACCAAACGGTCTTGAGACCGTTTGTATGAGCTCCAAACGGTCTTGAGACCGTTTGTATGAGCTCCAAACGGTCTTGAGACCGTTTGGCCCATCCATCCTTTGGATTCTAGTGAAAAATCATCAAGGATTGGTCTATCGAGTTGATCAACAAATCAGCACTACATTGGAATATGATTAGTACCTTTGGACCTTCAATATGTCAACTATACTTGACCCCAGACCTCCAAACAGTCTTGGGGTGATCCCCAAACAGTCTTGAGACCGTTTGGGTGATCCCCAAACGGTCTTGAAACCGTTTGGGCTAATCAACCCAAAATCTCAACTTAACTCATTGGAATTTCAGCACTGTTTTCAATTAGGGTTTGCCTAATTGATTAGCCTTCAACTCATGATTCCTTTGGAGTTAACCTCTCAACTTTGGAGGGTCATTAACCAACATCATTATGAACAGCAATACCAAACGGTCAACGCTTGGTAAACGCACTCAAACGGTCTTGAGACCGTTTGCCCAAAAAGTTCAATTAAATCAGATTGAAAACCAGCACTTAATCCAATTAGGTTTCCCTAATTGATTAGGCTTCAAATCACGATTCCTTTGGAGTTAATACCTCAAACTTGGATGGTTATCATCCTACATAATTAGAAACAAAATTCCCAAATGGTCAACGCTTGGTCAACCATCTCAAACGGTATTGAAACCGTTTGCTCAACCAGGTCAAGTTAATCAGGTTGAAAATCAGCACATAATTCAATTCGATTGCCTAATTGATTGGCCTTCAACTCTAGATTCCTTTGGAGTTAATCCCTCAAATTTTGAGGGTTATCATCCTACATAATTAGAAACAAAATTCCCAAACGGTCAACGCTTGGTCAACCATCTCAAACGGTCTTGAAACCGTTTTCCCTTAAACGGTTTACTGAAACCGCATAGCCAATCAAATTAAAACAATTTGGAGTAGCTATCAAAACGGTTTTGCTTGGTAATTTTCTTTGGATAAGAATCTAGGATTATGTCATCATACCCTTCCTTCGAACAACCAAGAACAGCAACCGTTCTTGATGGAAATTGCAGCAAAGAAACAAGAGTGTATCAAATTGAAGAAATCAATCAACAAATCATAGAGAATTGATGCAATAGCAATGTTTAAGGGTTTGAGTTATAAAACCCACCTCCAATTGAGCTCCAAAGCTCCAAGCTCACGCCATTAATGGTGGATGAAGCTCTAGTAACTCCCCCTAGGCTCCTCCTCAAGCTTTTGATTGCAAAAGTTGGCTAGGGTTGAAGAGGAGATCGAAATAAGAAGGAATCCATAATTTATTTTCGATTTCCACCATGAAATCATGAAGAACGAAGGTCAAGGGCTTACCCATAGGTTGGGGACGTGCTACTTGCTCCTCCCTAGCTCCTTGGTCGGTTTTGCAAGCAAGGGGAAGAAGCAAATCCGAAAAAGGCCTTGGTTTGGGCTTGGAAATGGCACTTTTATAAGGAAATTGAAGAGAGAGAGAATGCCTTATAAAAATGCATTTAATCCCAAAAATAGTACCACCTCTTCCTCCTTGGTTTTCTTGTGTACAAAGGCAACTCAAAACCACCGAACTCCCTTCCATTATCCATGGATTAAGGGAAAAGAAAATAAGCACCTTAATCCATTATAATACTAATATATCTTTTTGAGTGAGAATTCTTTAACTTATAATAAGGTGAGTGGAATTTCACCTCCTTTAGATATTTTCGTTCCTTATCTTGGCAAAGGAACGTCCATCCTTATTCAAAATCAACCAATAACATTTTGGTTGAAAGCCCTTTAATTAATACATCATTTTTGCCTTAAATTGAATTAGGGTTTCACTTAAGATTAAATCTTGATTATTTTAATATCAAGATTCTCTCTCCTCCAACTTAATTCAAATGAGATACCACTCTCATTTTCTTTGCTCTAAATTATGCCAAGAAACATTAAGGACCTTATTGAAGTGGTAATTTGCATATTGAACCCTAGGTTTTGGGTAATTTGCACATTACACCAAAACTAGGTTTTAATACACAAGGATTGCTTTATCAGCTCTTTCTTGGTATTCAGGCTATCACAAGCCATACCTTTAAATCATCTTAACTATCATGATTCTTGGACACATTAGGAACATATTTTCATTTATAATTTGCAATTTAACCCCTCAAATTGGGTAATTTTCACTTTAGTCCAAAATAAGCAATCATTGCTTCAACATTGTTCAAACAGGACCAAAATTGAAACATAAGTTTCTCATGGTCCCTAATTACTTTTCCCAAGATAAGATTAAGCATCTACTCAACCTTATTAGACAAAACATCTAGGTTTAACACATAACCCAGGTCAGGGATGTTACAAATTATAAACCCCTAACAAGGATTTCGTCCCCGAAATCTCAGAAAAAGGAGGGACAGATTTATTCAGTTATCATTCCCTCAAGTCTCCACATAATATCTTCGTATCATGGAGATATCATGGATTTTGTAATCCACACAAGGTTCCTTTCATTAATTCCTCTTTATCACTGTTTACGTTTATGCAAAGCATTAACCCCTAACATATGATGTCCATGTCATTGAAAGGAAGAAGCATAATAGAACATACTTCAATAATCACTCAAGAATACTTATCAAAAGGAAAAACATATATATCTAACATAGATAATTCACTCAGCAATCCTTTATTTGTTTAAGAAAGTTCACTGAGAAAGTTATCACTAAGCAATTTCACTAAGAAGGTTTTCACATAGTATCTTCACTAAGAAGGTTTTCACATAGTATTTTCACTAAGAAGGTTTTCACATAGCATCTTCACTAAGAAGGTTTTCACATAGTATTTTCACTAAGAAGGTTTTCACATAGCATCTTCACTAAGAAGGTTTTCACATAGTATTTTCACTAAGAAGGTTTTCACATAGCATCTTCACTAAGAAGGTTTTCACATAGTATCTTCACTAAGAAGGTTTTCACATAGCATCTTCACTAAGAAGGTTTTCACATAGTATTTTCACTAAGAATGTTTTCACATAGCATCTTCACTAAGAAGGTTTTCACATAGTATCTTAACTAAGAAGGTTTTCACATAGCATCTTCACTAAGAAGGTTTTCACATAGAATCTTCACTAAGAAGGTTTTCACATAGAATCTTCACTAAGAAGGTTTTCACATAGCATCTTCACAAAGAAGGTTTTCACATAGTATTTTCACTAAGAATGTTTTCACATAGCATCTTCACTAAGAAGGTTTTCACATAGCATCTTCACTAAGAAGGTTTTCACATAGAATCTTCACTAAGAAGGTTTTCACATAGTATTTTCACTAAGAAGGTTTTCACATAGCATCTTCACTAAGAAGGTTTTCACATAGCATCTTCACTAAGAAGGTTTTCACATAGAATCTTCACTAAGAAGGTTTTCACATAGTATTTTCACTAAGAAGGTTTTCACATAGCATCTTCACTAAGAAGGTTTTCACATAGTATTTTCACTAAGTAGGTTTTCACATAGAATCTTCACTAAGAAGGTTTTCACATAGCATCTTCACAAAGAAGGTTTTCACATAGTATTTTCACTAAGAACGTTTTCACATAGCATCTTCACTAAGAAGGTTTTCACATAGCATTTTCACTAAGAAGGTTTTCACATAGCATCTTCACTAAGAAGGTTTTCACATAGTATTTTCACTAAGTTTGTTGATAATATCCACATAGCATGTTCACTAAGTTTGTTGTTGGGGATGTCACATAGCTTTCCCTCTTTTTGTTGGAATTGCACAAAGCATCTTCCTTTATTAGCTTCATTATACTCTCTAGATTGTTTCAAAATGACTACTTGATCAGAGTAATCAGATATATAACAATCTAAGAGTTCCATACTTTCCTTATCTTCAATAACCATATACCTGGCCAGGGTATACAAGTATTGAAATTAGGTAGTATGCACTTTATTTACTATCATATTCCCCACTTTTCATACCATTATACACACAAGATTTTCCATCTCTAAATTTTCTTCAGGCATCATTTCTATATCTCTCTCTTGCCTGCTCCCATGCACCTTTTCCTAGTGCAACATTGCTTCTTCCTGCAGCAACCTCCTCATGTGACCCAGTCATCTTTAAGTTCTTCTTCTCTTATACGAGCAGAAGGCACTTTCAGATACACTGGATGACACCAGAACAGATTCTACTACCTTAGTCCTATGTCTCTGTAGACTTTGCGAACCTAGAGCTCTGATACCACTTAATTGTGATGACCGTCTCGCGAAAACATGATTAACTAATGCGGAAGCGTTCATCAAACAGCGGATTAGCGAAAATCACTAAAAATTAAAACTTTTTGCAAAGAGATCCACACATAGGAAATCTTTTCCAACAAATGCCATTGTATATCATATACATCCTGTTTCAAACGTACATATCCTGTACCATCTCTTTCCAGAGACTACATCATCAGCTGCCTTATAAACATATATATAGGCAGCATACAAATCTCGAGGCATCAAGCCAAAACCTCAGACTGATATATCAAAAACACTGACTAAAAACTCTGAGGACCTGAGAGTACAGAGACGACACATAGGACTACTATCTATATGACTAGACAGACAATATCTCCACCTGAGATCTTATTGCTGTCCCTACTATTGCTGTTGTTGCTGCTCTTTCCCTGTTCTAGGGTTTCTGCTCTGCCTTTCATGCATACCTAAAAAATGTTTCCCACGGGGGTGAGACAATTGTAAATTGCCCCAGCGAGAGATATAACTCTCCACCAGAAACATTGTTATAGCAGATTATGAAATTAAACTGAGCAGGGGTTACTTTTACATTAATAGGCAGAATTATTCTTCATAGAACAGAATAAGATAATCTCCATTTTCAATAAGAGCATTGCATCTACCCATGGTAGACTCATAGTTCATCCATCTACTTGTAATGAATACAAAAGATATGAATAATCATCAATGAACTATAGATATATAACAGAAATGTAACATCAGCCAAGTTCTCTAGCATAACTTATTAACACAAATGCTACAAAGAAACATGATACTTGTTACCCAAGCATCACACATGGATCACAAGGCCATTCATATCTTGTCACCTCTCACTAGGAAACAACTTACTCACATGGCTCACAAGGCCATTCACATCTTGTCACCTCTCACTAGGCAACAACTTATTCACATGGCTCACAAGGCCATTCACATCTTGTCACCTCTCACTAGGCAACAACTTATTCACATGGCTCACAAGGCCATTCACATCTTGTCACCTCTCACTAGGCAACAACTTATTCACATGGTTCATAAAATCCGTACACATTGTTACTTTTATTAAGCAACAACAACATCAACGCACAAAAAGCCAATCAACATTTATTATATAAATGTCACAGCCCAAACTTGGCTATATTCATCATCTCATCATACCTGCATGGTTATTAGGCATGATAACAGTCATACAAGATATTCATCACATCATGTGATACAATAGTAACACCATCATTCCTTAACCAGGAATTAGGGTTCATTATCAAACAGGGCTTATCATTCCCTTTTCCCCAAATTAGGGTTAGGGTTCCCCATTTCTCGTTAATTCATACCTTTTTGAGTTAACCAACTTTATCTTGTATTAAGGTATTTCCCCTCTTAATACATTCCATCATAGAATACTCACCCTTAGCATATAATGCATAGGCCACACATTAGAATTGTCCAGCTATCTCACATGATATGGACTTATCTTAGTTTAAGGCATAACTTTATTATAAAGTTGCCTATAAACAATCACAATGATACACCCTCAACTAGGGTTTCACAAGAATACACCCTCAACCAGGGTTCATAAGGATACACCCTCAACTAGGGTTTTACAAGAATACACCCTCAACCAGGGTTATAACTCAAAAACCCTGTCGATTAGGGTTTATGTTCATGATTAGGGTTTCATGATCTCTCTACTTAAGGATCATACCCTTAATCACCACATGAATCATATTCTTATATGAATTCATGCTATCATCATCTCAACTTGATTAGGTCATATCAACCCTTCAATCAAGTACATACAACTATGACTAACATAGTGTACCAAGTCATTGACTCTATAAGCAATTAGGGTTCATCCCTTAATTGGCACTAATCCTTTAGGTACTATTAGGGTTTCAAACTTTGTACCTTCTTTGGTTATCATTACTAATCAACATTGGATCAATGGATCATTCATCATCTTGATTCTCAAGAGATTCAATCACATTGGACCTTCATTACATAAAGCATCCGATTGAATTAGGGTTTCCAATGTTGATTCCTTCAATCATTGGATTCATGGAACCACTCATCAATTGGACCTACCATCATACTTCAATTGAGTTTAATAGGTCAACCTTCAACTGATTTGACCCTCAATTAGTCATCAATTAGGGTTTGATTCAATTGAATTCGGGTTTATAATTGATGATTCAACAACACTAATCAATGTAAGACTAGTTACTTTGAAACCATTGAACCATCATCCAAATTGGGTATGACCTGACCCCAAACGGTCTTGAGGTCGTTTGGATGACCTCCAAACGGTCTTGAGACCGTTGTCCCATCAAATCATGCAAAACCAAGCCATCCAAGTAGGGTTTGGATCATTGAAGTGCTCACCAATTCAGCAATTTATTGCAGATCAACTTGGTACCTTTAGGCCTTCAAACACCTAACCATACTCAACCCTAGACCTCCAAATGGTATTGGGTGACCACCAAAAGGTCTTGAGACAGTTTGGATGAGCTCCAAACGGTCTTGAGACCGTTTGGCCCATCCATCCTTTGGATTCTAGTGAAAAATCATCAAGGATTGGTCTATCGAGTTGATCAACAAATCAGCACTACATTGCAATATGATTAGTACCTTTGGACCTTCAATCGGTCAACGATACTTGACCCCAGACCTCCAAACGGTCTTGGGGTTATCCCCAAACGATCTTGAGACCGTTTGGGTGATCCCAAAACGGTCTTGAAACCGTTTGGGCTAATCAACCCAAAATCTCAACTTAACTCATTGGAATTTCAGCACTGTTTTCAATTAGGGTTTGCCTAATTGATTAGCCTTCAACTCATGATTCCTTTGGAGTTAACCTCTCAACTTTGGAGGGTCATTAACCAACATCATTAGGAACAGTAATACCAAACGGTCAATGCTTGGTCAACGCACTCAAACGGTCTTGAGACCGTTTGCCCAAAAAGTTCAATTAAATCAGATTGAAAACCAACACTTAATCCAATTAGGTTTCCCTAATTGATTAGGCTTCAAATCACGATTCCTTTGGAGTTAATCCCTCAAATTTGGAGGGTTATCATCCTACATAATTAGAAAAAAAATTCCCAAACCGTCAACGCTTGGTAAACCATCTCAAGTGGTCTTGAAACCGTTTGCTCAACCAGGTCAAGTTAATCAGGTTGAAAATCAGCACATAATTCAATTCGATTGCCTAATTGATTGGCCTTCAACTCTCGATTCCGTTGGAGTTAATCCCTCAAATTTGGAGGGTTATCAGCCTACATAATTAGGAACAAAATTCCCAAACGGTCAACGCTTGGTCAACCATCTCAAACGGTCTTGAAACCGTTTTCTCCCAAACGGTTTCAAACTGTTTGCCCTTAAACGGTTTAGTGAAACCGCATAGCCAATCAAATTAAAACGATTTGGAGTAGCTATCAAAACGGTTTTGCTTGGTAATTTTCTTTGGATAAGCATCTAGGATGATGTAATCATCCCCTTCCTTCTAAAAACCAAGAACAGCAACCGTTCTTGATGGAAATTGCAGCAAAGAAACAAGAGTGTATCAAATTGAAGAAATCAATCAACAAATCATAGAGAATTGATGCAATAGCAATGTTTAAGGGTTTGAGTTATAAAACCCACCTCCAATTGAGCTCCAAAGCTCCAAGCTCACACCATTAATGGTGGATGAAGCTCTATCAACTCCCCCTAGGCTCGTCCTCAAGCTTTTGATTGCAAAAGTTGGCTAGGGTTGAAGAGGAGATCGAAATAAGAAGGAATCCATAATTTATTTTCGATTTCCACCATGAAATCATGAATAACGAAGGTCAATGGATTACCCACAGGTTGGGGACGTGCTCCTTGCTCCTCCCTAGCTCCTGGGTCGGTTTTTCAAGCAAGGGGAAGAAGAAAATCTGAAAAAGGCCTTGGTTTGGGCTTGGAAATGGCACTTTTATAAGGAAATTGAAGAGAGAGAAAATGTCTTATTAAAATGCATTTAATCCCAAAAATTGTACCACCTGTTCCTCCTTGGTTTGCTTTTGTACAAAGGCAACTCAAAACCACCGAAATCCCTTCCATTATCCATGGATTAAGGGAAAAGAAAATAAGCACCTTAATCCATTATAATAATAATATATCTTTTTGAGTGGGAATTCTTTAACTTATAATAAGGTGAGTGGAATTTCACCTCCTTTAGATATTTTCGTTCCTTATCTTGGCAAAGTAACGTCCATCCTTATTCAAAATCAACCAATAACATTTTGGTTGAAGGCCCTTTAATTAATACATCATTTTTGCCCTAAATTGAATTAGGGTTTCACTTAAGATTAAATCTTGATTATTTTAATATCAAGATTCTCTCTCCTCCAACTTAATTCAAATGAGATACCACTCTCATTTTATTTGCTCTACATGATGCCAAGAAATATTAAGGACCTTATTGAAGTGGTAATTTCATATTGAACCCTAGGTTTTGGGTAAATTGCACATTACACCAAAACTAGGTTTTAATGCACAAGGATTGCTTTATCAGCTCTTTCTTGGTATTCAGGCTATCACAAGCCATACCTCTGCATCATCTTAACTCTCATGATGCTTGGACACATTAGGAACATATTTTCATTTATAATTTGCAATTTAACCCCTCAAATTGGGTAATTTGCACTTTACTCCAAAATAAGCAATCATTGCTTCAACATTGTTCAAACATGACCAAAATTGAAACATAAGTTTCTCATGGTCCCTAATTACTTTTCCCAAGATAAGATTAAGCATCTACTCAACCTTATTAGACAAAACATCTAGGTTTAACACATAACCCAGGTCAGGGATGTTACATTTTGAATGAGCTCTTCAATAGGAATATCCCTAAGAGACCTTGCTTCTTCAATAGAAGTCACCTTGTATTCCCACCTCTTGGGGAGAGTTCTAAGGATCTTTGAGTTGATCTCTCCACTAGACATAGGATGTCCTAGAACAGCAAGACCATTCAAGATGGTGTTGAGCCTTTAGTACATGTTGGCTATGCTCTCCTCCTTTCCCATTTTGAAGTTCTCAAGCAGCCCTTTGAGCATGTAGACTTTGCTTTCCTTCACTTGATATGTCCCTTCATAAGTGATGCAAAGATTTCTCCAGTTCTATATGCAAATTAGCATATTCAAGATCATCTAGTTCTATATGCAAATTATCAACAATTCTAGCAAACTTTTTGTTTTTCTTTTTAGAAGACTTATAAGAGGCACAAATATCATGAATAATAGCAATTAAAGATTCTTTATCTAAAGAGTCTAGATTTACCTCACTTGAGTCTTCACTTGTTGACGCTATAAGGGCAAAATGGCATTCTCCTTCATCACTAGAGCTTGAGCTTGATCCTTCACTTGAATCTTCACTTGATCTTGAGTTGGAGGAGCCACTTGAGCTTGAGTGCCATTCCTCCTTCTTCTTGTGAAGATGTGTCTTTTTGCCTTATGGGCAATCTTCCTTGTAGTGACCCTTCTTTCCACATGTGAAGCACCGGATGGAGGAGGACTTGCCTTTGCAGAGTCTACCCTTGGAGTACATGGCATCTTCTTCAACTTGAGAGGATGGAGAAGCTTGACCAACAATAGCCTTGATTTGAGCTTTGATTTCAGCCTTCTTCATTCTCTTGAGTTCTTTCTCCTCTTGTCTTTCTACTTCCTCCCTCTTGTCAAGTGTGGCTTCATGTGCTTGTAGATTTCGAATGATCTCTTCAATAGGAATATCCCTAAGAGACCTGGATTCTTCAATAGAAGTCACCTTGGATTCCCACCTCTTGGGGAGAGTTCTAAGGATCTTTGAGTTGATCTCTCCACTAGACATAGGATATCCTAGAACAGCAAGACCATTCAATATGGTGTTGAGCCTTGAGTACATGTTGGCTATGCTCTCCTCCTTTCCCATTTTGAAGTTCTCAAGCAGCCCTTTGAGCATGTAGACTTTGCTTTCCTTCACTTGATATGTCCCTTCATAAGTGATGCAAAACTTTCTCCATACCTCATAAGCCGTCTCACAAAAAGAAATCCGGTTGAACTCGGTGGGGGTCATGGAGGCATATAAGATGTGCATTGCTTTAACATTCAAGGTTGCTTTCATCAAGTCGGCTTCATCCCATTCTTCAATCTTTGTCTTTGGTTGCATGTTTGGGCTATTCACCATTTGCCACATCTCAAGACTTGATCCTTGGACGTAGAATTGAAGCGTTCTTCTCCAATAGAGGAAATTGCTCCCGTCAAAGATTGGTAGGCTGATTCTCCCTCCTTGGTAGTCACCCATCTTCTCCTACTTGTTGAAGTATGCTTGGAGAAGACCCGCTCTGATACCACTTGTTGGATCCTAGATGGGTGATAAGATACTCTAGAGGGGGGGTGAATAGAGCTGAAAGCACTTAAAAAAAATTCATTAAACCTACAAAATATATGACAAGATAAGGTTGCTAAATAGGCAATTTGAGTGCAACTAAATCATGCATAGCAAGGATAAGAGAGATTGAACATGCACCAATTAGACAAGCTATTTAGAGTGGTTCCACACTTCAAACTAGAAGTGTGTCAGTCCACTTGCCTAGAGAGGTCAACCTCAAGGACTTCCAACAATTTGCACTCTTATATTCACTTATAAGACTTACAATACATGACCAACAAAGGACTTACATATCCAATACAAAGAGTCTTCAACCTTACCAAGGACTTACCCACTTTGCAAGAGTCTTCGGCCTTCTCCAAGGACTTACCCACTCTTGCACAAGTCTTCGGCCTTGCAGGAATTACCCACTCTTCTTGGATCTTCCACCTTTGACTTCACCTTCACTCGGAGAAGCTTCCACCAAGGTCTTACCCACTTGAGCTTGAGTCTTCTGCCTTCTCCAAGGGCTTACCACTCTAGCTCCAAGTCTTTAGCCTTGATCTTCACCAAGGGACGCCTTCCCTTGTTCTTCTTCACCTCTCTTAGACAAGAGAGAGAACCTTCATCTTCATGATTGCAAATGAGAGAAGTGGAGGTGGTGGAAGTGAGAGCCACACAAGATATACATGTAGGACTAGCTCTCTTATAGATTTCCTACTCACTCTAATGGATGTAGAAAGTGATTAAGCTTAGAGAGAGAGGAGGCTGTAGGAAGCACTCAACTATAGAATAGGAACCTCACAAAGAGTTTGCAATGAATGCTCAACCTTGGAATGAAGCCCAAGGGGTCCTATTTATAGCTGGGGATGCCTCTTAGCCTTTGGGAACACTTATGAACGAAAACTAGCCATTTTATGGCTTGCAACAGATCTATTTTCACTTGTTGCAACTCCACAACGGCTAGAAACACTTTTCTGCACTTTTTCATACAGTGCAATCGATCGAGTTCTGATGGGTGTAACTCGACCGATCAAGTAGGAGGCAAACCAATGTTCAAAGAATCGGTCGAGTTTGTCCTAAGGAAACTCGACCGACCATTTCAACTGGAAATGGCCTACTACCCAATCGGTCGATTTCTGTGAGTGCACAACTCGACCGATGGAATCTTCAAAAAATTGACCTAGGTGGATCGGTCGAGTGTCAGGATGGGGAAATTCGACCAACCAAGTGTCTGTAATTGATTTTCTAAGATGCATCTAAAGTGCTCTAATATTCAATCTAAGTGTTCCTGATATTTTTCTAAGCTTAATTACAAGTCATATAATCATTACAAGTGATTTACAACATGATTCTAATGGATATACATCATATTACAAAAACGTGCACTTGTATTGACTTTGACTTGTCTTTTCTCCAATTTGAGATGCGCAAGTTAGGGAATTTGGAGTGTGTCTATACCTAATCTGAAATCACTCAAGTAGAAGCATTAGACACCAATATGTGGAATGGTTAGTCATCATCAAAACACGGGTTTAGTCAGTTTAGACGTGAGTCAGCATTGACCTAATTGACCTTGAGTCAACAATCTCCCCCTTTTTGAAGATGACAAACTATTCCATAAATGTATTGAAAGCTTTAAAGTAAATTCATACCTTTGGAGAAACCTAGGGGTTTCAATGGAATTGAGTTCATATGCTCCCCCTCAATTGATGCACATTGAGTTTTCATACTCCCCCTCAATTGATGCTATTTCTCCTGCATGGTTAGCTTTCATAACATTTATAGAATACTATGTATTCTACTCATATATGTTCTACACATATATGTCTTCTCCCCTTTACCTTCTCCCTTTACATGAACATGCTTCTTCTCTTCATGTAAGACATGCCTTCTTCCTCTTTTAAAAGAAGACATACCTTTCTCCCCCTTTGTCATTTCAAAAAGTGGGGTTATGAAGAAAATAAGAAACATCACTTGTTAAAGAGAAAGGAGATAACACAAATATATATAAGGAGAGTAGAAGAGCACAGATATGGGTTTGTCCAAGCATAGAAAGAAAAGCAAGTTAAATCATATACTTGAACAACCCAAGATGTAAGATAAAGTGTTGTAGAAAAATAAATAAATTGCAATTTTGACCATCAAG
This sequence comes from Alisma plantago-aquatica, assembly GCA_963693085.1. Taxonomy (NCBI): domain Eukaryota; kingdom Viridiplantae; phylum Streptophyta; class Magnoliopsida; order Alismatales; family Alismataceae; genus Alisma; species Alisma plantago-aquatica. The sequence goes on along the minus strand of OY856409.1, from coordinate 155,510,820 downwards.
ATGACGGAATTTGACCAAAAACCATCAGATCTCATTGCAAAGCAATGAGTCTTGCTTAGAAGGTTGTTTCTGTATGAAAAACACTAGTCTTGTACCAAAAACTGAAACTGGAGCAAAAGCTGCATAAAATAAAAAAAAATACTCCAATTTCTACATATAATGTAGATCTATGTATCCTGCATCACAATGTTATGCTAGCAACTCAAGATAGTAGATATGCAAATCAAGGAACAATCTTGAGCGTGTATGAGATAACATACAAACATAACATATAGATGATCAAAGATGCCAATTATAAACAGAGTTAGAACTACATGTATATGAACTACTAGTAGATGATATCACAAGTTAGGACTACTAGTAGGATCTAGATCATAGCAAGAGATACCAAAAGATACACAAGATAAATCAAGCTATGAGTAGATGTAGAGATATATCCAAACAAAGAGATATGCAATTTTAGAAGCATGAAAGGATATAACTCACTAGATATGCATCCTTACCATAAGATGATTACCCCTAAGAACCTCAAGGTTATATCAACACAAGATATACACCTAGATAGATGTATCAAGTTAGAGTACAACGGAAGCAATTTTTAGACACAACCAAGAGATCCAAAGAGATCATCATTAAGCCCTAGTGAAACTCGACCGACAGAGCAGATGTCAAAAAGCACATATATTTCATAAAAACATATTTAAAGGCATGCTAAAAATACAAACCATATCCAAACATGTCTAAGCAAGTTAGTAATGCACTATAGAAGCATTAGAAATAGTTTTTGAGCAAGAGTGTGAAGGGAAACACAAAATACCACTTTTGACTCAAAAACCATATGTATAGTGCACACTAACTTGACAAAAACAAGTTAGGATAGGTTATAAGCAATAAAACATTTACCTTTGTGCTTACCATTTCTTTTTCCACTTATTGTCACCCTCTAAACACCTCACCTTTCATCTTTTATGTGGATTGACAAGTCAATTTGCAAATCAATAGCTCAAGTCAATCCATTTGCAAGTACCTACAAGAAGAAAGATGAAATGGTCCCCAATCATGTTTTAGGGTCCGAAGGGGTTAGTTTTGCAACCCAAATCCTATTGCTCTTGGGTGCTTTCCTAAAAGGACAACAATTAGAATAATGACCTAATTCATTGCAATAGTTGTATGTGCCCATAGTCTTGGAACTAGAGGATTCTCCATGGAATATTGGAGGTCCTTTATCTTTGTTGTTCCCTTGACTACTATCATATCCTAAACCATGTATACCAATTTGTTTAGTAGTATAGTGTAGGATATCATTAAGATTCTTTTTACCCACTAAGAATATTTTCAAAGAAGATCTCAAACTGTCATTATCATGCTTAAGAGAAGCAATAGTAGAATACAATTGATTAATATTATCTCTAGCATGTAAAAGATCATTTTCTAAGCAAAGAGATTTAGTTGAAAGAGAATCTCTATCAATATGAAGAGCAACAACATCATTCTCTCTATTTGTAGAACTAGAACAAGATTCATGCCCATTGATTTTAGCAAGCAAGGAGGCATTTTATATTTCTAATTCATGCAAAACAAAATCTTTGTCCTTGTTTTCAGATTTAAGAACATCAATGTCATGCATGAGAGAATCAACAATTAAAGTATGCTCTTCATTATAACTAGGCATGAGAGGTTGAGCTTCTAGAAATTTTATCTTATCAAGAAAACTAGCATTTTCAAGTTTAAGAGAGTCTACTTGGCTAAGACAATCATTTTTATCATTAAGCAAGCAAGAATTAGCATATTCAAGATCATCTAGTTCTATATGCAAATTATCAACAATTCTAGCAAGCTTTTTCTTTTTCTTTTTAGAAGACTTATAAGAGGCACAAATATCATGAATAATAGCAATTAAAGATTCTTTATCTAAAGAGTCTAGATTTACCTCACTTGAGTCTTCACTTGTTGACGCTATAAGGGCAAAATGGCATTCTCCTTCATCACTAGAGCTTGAGATTGATCCTTCACTTGAATCTTCACTTGAGCTTGAGTTGGAGGAGCCACTTGAGCTTGAGTGCCATTCCTCCTTCTTCTTGTGAAGATGGGTCTTTTTGTCTTGTGGGCAATCTTCCTTGTAGTGACCCTTCTTTCCACATGTGAAGCACCGGATGGAGGAGGACTTGCCTTTGTAGAGTCTACCCTTGGAGTACATGGCATCTTCTTGAACTTGAGAGGATGGTGAAGCTTGACCAACAATATCCTTGATTTGAGCTTTGATTTCAGCCTTATTCATTCTCTTGAGTTCTTTCTCCTCTTGTTTTTCTACTTCCTCCTTCTTTTCAAGTGTGGCTTCATGTGCTTGTAGATTTCCAATGAGATCTTCAATAGGAATATCCCTACGAGACCTTGCTTCTTCAATAGAAATCACCTTAGATTCCCACATCTTGGGGAGAGTTATAAGGATCTTTGAGTTGATCTCTCCACTAGACATAGGATGTCCTAGAACAGCAAGACCATTCAAGATGGTGTTGAGCCTTGAGTACATGTTGTCTATGCTCTCCTCCTTTCCCATCTTGAAGTTCTTAAAAAGCCCTTTTGAGCATTTAGACTTTGCTTTCCTTCACTTGATATGTCCCTTCATAAGTGATGCAAAGCTTTCTCCATACCTCATAAGCCGTCTCACAAGAAGAAATCCGGTTGAACTTGGTGGGGGTCATGGAGGCATATAAGATGTGCACTGCTCTAGCATTCAAGGTTGCTTTCATCAAGGCGGCTTCATCCCATTCTTCAATCTTTGTCTTTGGTTGCATGTATGGGCTATTCACAATTTGCCACATCTCAAGACTTGATCCTTGGATGTAAAATTGAAGCCTTCTTCTCTAATAGAGGAAATTGCTCCCATCAAAGATTGGTAGGCTGATTCTCCCTCCTTGGTAGTCACCCATCTTCTCCTACTTATTGAAGTATGCTTGGAGAAGACCCGCTCTGATACCATTTGTTGGATCCTAGATGGGTGATAAGATACTCTAGAGGGGGGGGTGAATACAGCTGAAAGCACTTAAACAAAATTTATGAAACCTTCAAAATATATGACAAGATAAGGTTGCTAAATAGGCAATTTGAGTGCAACTAAATCATGCATAGAAAGGATAAGAGAGATTGAACATGCACCAATTAGACAAGATATTTAGAGTGGTTCCACACTTCAAACTAGAAGTGTGTCAGTCCACTTGCCTAGAGAGGTCAACCTCTAGGACTTCCAACAATTTGCACTCTTATATTAACTTATAAGACTTATAATACATGACCAACAAATGACTTACCTATCCAATACAAAGAGTATTCAACCTTACCAAGGACTTACCCACTTTGCAAGAGTCTTCGGCCTTCTCCAAGGACTTACCCACTCTTGCACAAGTCTTCGGCCTTGCAAGAATTACCCACTCTTCTTGGATCTTCCGCCTTTGACTTCACCTTCACTCGGAGAAGCTTCCACCAAGGTCTTACCCACTTGAGATTGAGTCTTCTGCCTTCTCCAAGGGCTTACCCACTCTAGCTCCAAGTCTTTAGCCTTGATATTCACCAAGGGACGCCTTCCCTTGTTCTTCTTCACCTCTCTTGGACAAGAGAGAGAACCTTCATCTTCATGATTGCAAATGAGAGAAGTGGAGGTGGTGGAAGTGAGAGCCTCACAAGATATACATGTAGGACTAGCTCTCTTACAGATTTCCTACTCACTCTAATGGATGTAGCAAGTGATTAAGCTTAGAGAGAGAGAGGAGGCTGTAGGAAGCACTCAACTATAGAATAGGAACCTCACAAAGAGTTTGCAATGCATGCTCAACCTTGGAATGAAGCCCAAGGGGTCCTATTTATAGCTGGGGATGCCTCTTAGCCTTTGGAAACACTTATGAATGAAAACTAGCCGTTTTGTGGCTTGCAACGGATCTATTTTCACTTGTTGCAACTCCACAACGGCTAGAAACACTTTTCTGCACTTTTTCGTACAGTGCAATTGGTCGAGTTCTGATGGGTGTAACTCGACCGATCAAGTAGGAGGCAAACCGATGTTCAAAGGATCGGTCGAGTTTGTCCTGAGGAAACTCGACCGACCATTTCAACTGGAAATGGCCTACTACCCAATCGGTCGATTCTGTGAGTGCACAACTCGACCGATGCAATCTTCAGAAAATCGACCAAGGTGGATCGGTCGAGTTTCAGGCAGGGGAAACTCGACCGACCAAGTGCCTGTAATTGATTTTCTAAGATGCATCTAAAGTGCTCTAATATTCGATCTAAGTTTTCCTGATATTTTTCTAAGCTTAATTACAAGTCATACAATCATTACAAGTGATTTACAACATGATTCTAATGGATATACATCATATTACAAAAACGTGCACTTGTATTGACTTTGACTTGTCTTTTCTCCAATTTGAGATGCGCAAGTTAGGGCATTTGGAGTGTGTCTATACCTAATCTGAAATAACTCAAGTAGAAGAATTAGACACCAATATGTGGAATGGTTAGTCATCATCAAAACACGGGTTTAGTCAATTTAGATGTGAGTCAACATTGACCTAATTGACCTTGAGTCAACAATCTCCCTCTTTTTGAAGATGACAAACCATTCCATAAATGTATTGAAATATTTAAAGTAAATTCATACCTTTGGAGAAACCTAGGGGTTTCAATGGAATTGAGTTCATATGCTACCCCTCAATTGATGTGCATGGAGTTTTCATACTCCCCCTCAATTGATGCTATTTCTCCTACATGGTTAGCTTTCATAACATTTATAGAATACTATGTCTTCTACTCATATATGTTCTACACATATATCTCTTCTCCCCTTTACCTTCTCCCTTTACATGAACATGCTTCTCATCTTCATGTAAGACATGCCTTCTTCCTCTTTTAAAAGAAGACATACCTTTCTCCCCTTTTGTCATTTCAAAAAGTGGGGTTATGAAGAAAATAAGAAACAACACTTGTTAAAGAGAAAGGAGATAACACAAATATATATAAGGAGAGTAGAAGAGCACAGATAGGGGCTTGTCCAAGCATAGAAAGAAAAGCAAGTTAAATCATATACTTGAACAACCCAAGATGCAAGATAAAGTGCTGCAGAGAAATAATTAAATTGCAATTTTGACCCTCAAGATGACGGAATTTGACCAAAAACCATCAGAGCTCATTGCAAAGCAATGAGTCTTGCTTACAAGGTCGTTTCTGCATGAAAAACACTAGTCTTGCACCAAAAACTGAAACTGGAGCAAAAGCTGCATAAAATCCAAAAAAAAAAACTCAAATTTCTAGATATAATGTAGATCTATGTACCCTGCATCACAATGTTATGCAAGCAACTCAAGATAGTAGATATGCAAATCAAGGAACAATCTTGAGCATGTATGAGATAAGATACAAACATAACATATAGATGATCAAAGATGCCAATTATAAACAGAGTTAGAACTACATGTATATGAACTACTAGTAGATGATATCACAAGTTAGGACTACTAGTAGGATCTAGATCATAGCAAGAGATACCAAAAGATACACAAGATAAAGCAAGCTATGAGTAGATGTAGAGATATATCCAAACAAAGAGATATGCAATTTTAGAAGCATGAAAGGATATAACTCACTAGATATGCATCCTTACCATAAGATGATTACCCCTAAGAACCTCAAGGTTGTATCAACACAAGATATACACCTAGATAGATGTAGCAAGTTAGAGTATAACGGAAGCAATTTTTAGACACAACCAAGAGATCCAAAGAGATCATCATCAAAACCTGCAAAACAACTCAAAGCAACTAATTGCAAGATATAGATATACCAATTTAGAGCAATTAGAGAGATAGAGTTGTCTGCAAGATAGGCAATTTAGAACATGGCAATATGCATATATAAAGATACCAAAAGAGAGTGCCAAAGAATAAGGATATTGGTTGAGAAAATCTAGTTGAGAGGGAAATTCTTATTCAATAAGCCAACTGTGTATTCTGTGCACATTGTTATCGGTCGAGTTCTGTGCATTGACAACTCGACCGATGACAGCTGTTGGAAACACCTATTGGTGCCCATCGGTCGAGTTTCACTAGGGCAAACTCGACCAACAGAGCAGCTGTCAAAAAGCACATATATTTCATAAAAACATATTTAAAGGCATGCTAAAAATACAAACCATATCCAAACATGTCTAAGCAAGTTAGTAATGCACTATAGAAGTATTAGAAATAGTTTTTGAGCAAGAGTGTGAAGGGAAACACAAAATACCACTTTTGACTCAAAAACCATATGTATAGTGCACACTAACTTGACAAAAACAAGTTAGGATAGGTTATAAGCAATAAAACATTTACCTTTGTGCTTACCATTTCCTTTTCCACTTGTTGTCACCCTTTACACACCTCACCTTTCTTCTTTTATGTGGATTGACAAGTCAATTTGCAAATCAATAGCTCAAGTCAATCCATTTGCAAGTACCTACAATAAGAAAGATGAAATGGTCCCCAATCATGTTTTTGGGTCCAGAGGGGTTAGTTTTGCAACCCAAATCCTATTGCTCTTGGGTGCTTTCCTAAAAGGACAACAATTCGAATAATGACCTAATTCATTGCAATAGTTGCATGTGCCCATAGTCTTGGAACTAGAGGATTCTCCATGGAATATTGGAGGTCCTTTATCTTTGTTGTTCCCTTGAATACTATCATATCCTAAACCATGTCTACCAATTTGTTTAGTAGTATAGTGTAGGATATCATTAAGATTTTTTTTACCCACTAAGAATCTTTGCAAAGAAGATCTCAAACTGTCATTATCATGCTTAAGAGAAAGAATAGTAGAAGACAATTGATTAATATTATCTCTAGCATGTAAAAGATCATTTTCTAAGTAAAGAGATTTAGTTGAAAGAGAATCTCTATCAATATGAAGAGAAACAACATCATTCTCTCTATTTGTAGAACTAGAACAAGATTCATGCCCATTGATTTTAGCAATCAAGGAGGCATTTTCTATTTCTAATTCATGCAAAACAAAATCTTTGTCCTTGTTTTCAGATTTAAGAACATCAATGTCATGCATGAGAGAATCAACAATTAAAGTATGCTCTTCATTAGAACTAGGCATGAGAGGTTGAGCTTCTAGAAATTTTATCTTATCAAGCAAGCTAGAATTTTCAATTTTAAGAGAGTCTATTTGGCTAAGACAATCATTTTTATCATTAAGCAAGCAAGAATTATCATATTCAAGATCATCTAGTTCTATATGCAAATTATCAACAATTCTAGCAAGCTTTTTCTTTTTCTTTTTAGAAGACTTATAAGAGGCACAAATATCATGAATAATAGCAATTAAAGATTCTTTATCTAAAGAGTCTAGATTTACCTCACTTGAGTCTTCACTTTTTGACGCTATAAGGGCAAAATGGCATTCTCCTTCATCACTAGAGCTTGAGCTTGATCCTTCACTTGAATCTTCACTTGAGCTTGAGTTGGAGGAGCCACTTGAGCTTGAGTGCCATTCCTCCTTCTTCTTGTGAAGATGGGTCTTTTTGCCTTGTGGGCAATCTTCCTTGTAGTGACCCTTCTTTCCACATGTGAAGCACCGGATGGAGGAGGACTTGCCTTTGTAGAGTCTACCCTTGGAGTACATGGCATCTTCTTCAATTTGAGAGGATGGAGAAGCTTGACCAACAATAGCCTTGATTTGAGCTTTGATTTCAGCCTTCTTCATTCTCTTGAGTTCTTTCTCCTCTTGTCTTTCTACTTCCTCCCTCTTGTTAGGTGTGGCTTCATGTGTTTGTAGATTTCCAATTAGCTCTTCAATAGGAATATCCCTAAGAGACCTTACTTCTTCAATAGAAGTCACCTTGGATTCCCACCTCTTCGGGAGAGTTCTAAGGATGTTTGAGTTGATCTCTCCACTAGACATAGGATTTCCTAGAACAACAAGACCATTCAAGATGGTGTTGAGCCTTGAGTACATGTTGGCTATGCTCTCCTCCTTTCCCATCTTGAAGTTCTCAAGCAACCCTTTGAGCATGTAGACTTTGCTTTCCTTCACTTGATCTGTCCCTTCATAAGTGATGCAAAGTTTTCTCCATACCTCATAAGCCGTCTCACAAGAAGAAGTCTGGTTGAACTCGGTGGGGGTCATGGAGGCATATAAGATGTGCATTGCTCTAGCATTCAAGGTTGCTTTCATCAAGGCGGCTTCATCCCATTCTTCAATCTTTGTCTTTGGTTGCATGTATGGGCTATTCACCATTTGCCACATCTCAAGACTTGATCCTTGGATGTAGAATTGAAGCCTTCTTCTCCAATAGAGGAAATTGCTCCCATCAAAGATTGGTAGGCTGATTCTCCCTCCTTGGTAGTCACCCATCTTCTCCTACTTGTTGAAGTATGTTTGGAGAAGACCCGCTCTGATACCACTTGTTGGATCCTAGATGGGTGATAAGATACTCTAGAGGGGGGGGGGTGAATAGAGCTGAAAGCACTTAAACAAAATTCATTAAACCTTCAAAATATATGACAAGATAAGGTTGCTAAATAGGAAATTTGAGTGCAACTAAATCATGCATAGCAAGGATAAGAGAGATTGAACATGCACCAATTAGACAATCTATTTAGAGTGGTTCCACACTTCAAACTAGAAGTGTGTCAGTCCACTTGCCTAGAGAGGTCAACCTATAGGACTTCCAACAATTTGCACTCTTATATTCACTTATAAGACTTACAATACATGACCAACAAAGGACTTACCTATCCAATACAAAGAGTGTTCAACCTTACCAAGGACTTACCCACTTTGAAAGAGTCTTCGACCTTCTCCAAGGACTTACCCACTCTTACACAAGTTTTCAGCCTTGCAGAAATTACCCACTCTTCTTGGATCTTCCGCCTTTGACTTCACATTCACTCAGAGAAGCTTCCACCAAGGTCTTACCCACTTGAGCTTGAGTCTTCTACCATCTCCAAGGGCTTACCCACTCTAGCTCCAAGTCTTTAGCCTTGATCTTCACCAAGGGACGCCTTCCCTTGTTCTTCTTCACCTCTCTTGGACAAGAGAGAGAACCTTCATCTTCATGATTGCAAATGAGAGAAGTGGAGGTGGTGGAAGTGAGAGCCTCACAAGATATACATGTAGGACTAGCTCTCTTATAGATTTCCTACTCACTCTAATGGATGTAGTAAATGATTAAGCTTAGAGAGAGAGAGGAGGCTGTAGGAAGCACTCAACTATAGAATAGGAACCTCACAAAGAGTTTGCAATGAATGCTCAACCTTGGAATGAAGCCCAAGGGGTCCTATTTATAGCTGGGGATGCCTCTTAGCCTTTGGGAACACTTATGAACGAAAACTAGCCATTTTGTGGCTTGCAACAGATCTATCTTCACTTGTTGCAACTCCACAGCGGCTAGAAACACTTTTCTGCACTTTTTCGTACAGTGCAATCGGTCGAGTTCTGATGGGTGTAACTCGACCGATCAAGTAGGAGGCAAACCAATGTTCAACGGATCGGTCGAGTTTGTCCTGAGGAAACTCGACCGACCATTTCAACTAGAAATGGCCTACAACCCAATCGGTCGAGTTCTGTGAGTGCACAACTGGACCGATGCAATCTTCAGAAAATGGACCAAGGTGGATCGGTCGAGTTTCAGGATGGGGAAACTCGACCGACCAAGTGCCTGTAATTGATTTTCAAAGATGCATCTATGTGCTCTAATATTCGATCTTAGTGTTCCTGATATTTTTCTAAGCTTAATTACAAGTCATACAATCATTACAAGTGATTTACAACATGATTCTAATGGATATACATCATATTACAAAAACGTGCACTTGTATTGACTTTGACTTGTCTTTTCTCCAATTTGAGATGCGCAAGGTAGGGCATTTGGAGTGTGTCTATACCTAATCTGAAATCACTCAAGTAGAAGCATTAGACACCAATATGTGGAATGGTTAGTCATCATCAAAACACGAGTTTAGTCAATTTAGACGTGAGTCAACATTGACCTAATTGACCTTGAGTCAACAATCTCCCCCTTTTTGAAGATGACACACCATTCCATAAATGTATTGAAAGCTTTAAAGTAAATTCATACCTTTGGAGATACCTAGGGGTTTCAATGGAATTGAGTTCATATGCTCCCCCTCAATTGATGCGAATGGAGTTTTCATACTCCCCCTCAATTGAGGCTATTTCTCCTGCATGGTTAGCTTTCATAACATTTATAGAACACTATGTCTTCTACTCATATATGTTCTACACATATATGTCTTCTCCCCTTTACCTTCTCCCTTTACATGAACATGCTTCTCCTCTTCATGTAAGACATGCCTTCTTCCTCTTTTAAAAGAAGACATACCTTTCTCCCCCTTTGTCATTTCAAAAAGTGGGGTTATGAAGAAAATAAGAAACATCACTTGTTAAAGAGAAAGGAGATAACACAAATATATATAAGGAGAGTAGAAGAGCACAGATAGGGGCTTGTCCAAGCATAGAAAGAAAAGCAAGTTAAATCATATACTTGAACAACCCAAGATGCAAGATAAAGTGCCACAGAAAAATAAATAAATTGCAATTGTGACCCTCAAGATGACGGAATTTGACCAAAAACCATCAGAGCTCATCGCAAATCAATGAGTCTTGCTTAGAAGGTCGTTTCTGCATGAAAAACACTAGTCTTGCACCAAAAACTGAAACTGGAGCAAAAGCTGCATAAAACCAAAAAAAAAAACTCCAATTTCTACATATATTGTAGATCTATGTACCTTGCATCACAATGTTATGCAAGCAACTCAAGATAGTAGATATGCAAATCATGGAACAATCTTGAGCATGTATGAGATAAGATACAAACATAACATATAGATGATCAAAGATGCCAATTATAAACAGAGTTAGAACTACATGTATATGAACTACTAGTAGATGATATCACAAGTTAGGACTACTAGTAGGATCTAGATCATAGCAAGAGATACTAAAAGATACACAAGATAAAGCAAGCTATGAGTAGATGTAGAGATATATCCAAACAAAGAGATATGCAATTTTAGAAGTATGAAAGGATATAACTCACTAGATATGCATCCTTACCATAAGATGATTACCCCTAAGAACCTCAAGGTTGTATCAACACAAGATATACACCTAGATAGATGTAGCAAGTTAGAGTATAACGGAAGCAATTTTTAGACACAACCAAGAGATCCAAAGAGATCATCATAAAAACTTGCAAAACAACTCAAAGCAAGTAATTGCAAGATATAGATATACCAATTTAGAGCAATTAGAGAGATAGAGTTGTATGCAAGATAGGCAATTTAGAACATGGCAATATGCATATATAAAGATACCAAAAGAGAGTGCCAAAGAATAAGGCTATTGGTTGAGAAAATCTAGTTGAGAGGGAAATTCTCATTCAATAAGCCAACTGTGTATTCTGTGCACAGTGTTATCAGTCGAGTTCTGTGCATTGACAACTCGACCGATGACAGCTGTTGGCAACACCTATTGGTGCCCATCGGTCGAGTTTCACTAGGGCAAACTCGACCGACAGAGCAGTTGTCAAAAAGCACATATATTTAATAAAAACATATTTAAAGGCATGCTAAAAATACAAACCATATCCAAACATGTCTAAGCAAGTTAGTAATGCACTATAGAAGCATTAGAAATAGTTTTTGAGAAAGAGTGTGAAGGGAAACACAAAATACCACTTTTGACTCAAAAACCATATGTATAGTGCACACTAACTTGACAAAAACAAGTTAGGATAGGTTATAAGCAATAAAACATTTACCTTTGTGCTTACCATTTCCTTTTCCACTTGTTGTCACCCTCTACACACCTCACCTTTCTTCTTTTATGTGGATTGACAAGTCAATTTGCAAATCAATAGCTCAAGTCAATCCATTTGCAAGTACCTACAATAAGAAAGATGAAATGGTCCCCAATCATGTTTTTGGGTCCAGAGAGGTTAGTTTTGCAACCCAAATCCTATTGCTCTTAGGTGCTTTCCTAAAAGGACAACAATTAGAATAATGACCAAATTCATTGCAATAGTTGCATGTGCCCATAGTCTTGGAACTAGAGGATTCTCCATGTAATATTGGAGGTCCTTTATCTTTTTTGTTCCCTTGACTACTATCATATCCTAAACCATGTCTACCAATTTGTTTAGTAGTATAGTGTAGGATATCATTAAGATTCTTTTTACCCACTAAGAATCTTTGCAAAGAAGATCTCAAACTGTCATTATCATGCTTAAGAGAAGCAATAGTAGAAGACAATTGATTAATATTATCTCTAGCATGTAAAAGATCATTTTCTAAGCAAAGAGATTTAGTTGAAAGAGAATCTCTATTAATATGAAGAGCAACAACATCATTCTCTCTATTTGTAGAACTAGAACAAGATTCATGCCCATTGATTTTAGCAAGCAAGGAGGCATTTTCTATTTCTAATTCATGCAAAACAAAATCTTTGTCCTTGTTTTCAAATTTAAGAACATCAATGTCATGAATGAGAGAATCAACAATTAAAGTATGCTCTTCATTAGAACTAGGCATGAGAGGTTGAGCTTCTAGAAATTTTATTTTATCAAGCAAACTAACATTTTCAAGTTTAAGAGAGTCTACTTGGCTAAGAAAATCATTTTTATCATTAAGCAAGCAAGAATTAGCATATTCAAGATCATCTAGTTCTATATGCAAATTATCAACAATTCTAGAAAGCTTTTTCTTTTTCTTTTTAGAAGACTTATAACAGGCACAAATATCATGAGTAATAGAAATTAAAGATTCTTTATCTAAAGAGTCTAGATTTACCTCACTTGAGTCTTCACTTGTTGACGCTATAAGGGCAAAATGGCATTCTCCTTCATCACTAGAGCTTGAGCTTGATCCTTCACTTGAATCTTCACTTGAGCTTGAGTTGGAGGAGCCACTTGAGCTTGAGTGCCATTCCTCCTTCTTCTTGTGAAGATCGATCTTTTTGCATTGTGGGCAATCTTCCTTGTAGTGACCCTTCTTTCCACATGTGAAGCACCGGATGGAGGAGGACTTGCCTTTGTAGAGTCTACCCTTGGAGTACATGACATCTTCTTCAATTTGAGAGGATGGAGAAGCTTGACCAAGAATAGCCTTGATTTGACCTTCGATTTTAGCCTTCTTCATTCTCTTGAGTTCTGTCTCCTCTTGTCTTTCTACTTCCTCCCTCTTGTCAAGTGTGGCTTCATGTGCTTGTAGATTTCTAATGAGCTCTTCAATAGGAATATCCCTAAGAGACCTTGCTTCTTGAATAGAAGTCACCTTGGATTCCCACCTCTTGGGGAGAGTTCTAAGGATCTTTGAGTTGATCTCTCCACTAGACATAGGATGTCCTAGAACAGCAAAACCATTCAAGATGGTGTTGAGCCTTGAGTACATGTTGGCTATGCTCTCCTCCTTTCCCATCTTGAAGTTCTCAAGTAGCCCTTTGAGCATGTAGACTTATGCTTTTCCTTCACTTGATCTGTCCCTTCATAAGTGATGCAAAAGCTTTCTCCATACCTCATAAGCCGTCTCACAAGAGGAAATCTGGTTGAACTCGGTGGGGGTCATGGAGGCATATAAGATGTGCATTGCTCTAGCATTCAAGTTTGCTTTCATCAAGGCGGCTTCATCCCATTCTTCAATCTTTGTCTTTGGTTGCATGTATGGGCTATTCACCATTTGCCACATCTCAAGACTTGATCCTTGGATGTAGAATTGAAGCCTTCTTCTCCAATAGAGGAAATTGCTCCCATCAAAGATTGGTAGGCTGATTCTCCCTCCTTGGTAGTCACCCATCTTCTCCTACTTGTTGAAGTATGCTTGGAGAAGACCCGCTCTGATACCACTTGTTGGATCCTAGATGGGTGATAAGATACTCTAGAGGGGGGTGAATAGAGCTGAAAGCACTTAAACAAAATTCATTAAACCTTCAAAATATATGACAAGATAAGGTTGCTAAATATGCAATTTGAGTGCAAATAAATCATGCATAGCAAGGATAAGAGAGATTGAACATGCACCAATTAGACAAGCTATTTAGAGTGGTTCCACACTTCAAACTAGAAGTGTGTCAGTCCAATTGCCTAGAGAGGTCAACCTCTAGGACTTCCAACAATTTGCACTTTTATATTCACTTATAAGACTTACAATACATGACCAACAAAGGACTTACCTATCCAATACAAAGAGTCTTCAACCTTACCAAGGACTTACCCACTTTGCAAGAGTCTTCGGCATTCTCCAAGGACTTAACCACTCTTGCACAAGTCTTCGGCCGTGCAGGAATTACCCACTCTTCTTGGATCTTCCGCCTTTGACTTCACCTTCACTCGGAGAAGCTTCCACCAAGGTCTTACCCACTTGAGATTGAGTCTTCTGCCTTCTCCAAGGGCTTACCCACTCTAGCTCCAAGTCTTTAGCCTTGATCTTCACCAAGGGACGCCTTCCCTTGTTCTTCTTCACCTCTCTTGGATAAGAGAGAGAACCTTCATCTTCATGATTGCAAATGAGAGAAGTGGAGGTGGTGGAAGTGAGAGCCTCACAAGATATACATGTAGGACTAGCTCTCTTACAGATTTCCTACTCACTCTAATGGATGTAGCAAGTGATGAAGCTTAGAGAGAGAGAGGAGGCTGTAGTAAGCACTCAACTATAGAATAGGAACCTCACAAAGAGTTTGCAATGAATGCTCAACCTTGGAATGAATCCCAAGGGGTCCTATTTATAGCTGGGGATGCCTCTTAGCCTTTGGGAACACTTATGAACGAAATCTATCCGTTTTGTGGCTTGCAACAGATCTATTTTCACTTGTTGCAACTCCACAGTGGCTAGAAACACTTTTCTACACTTTTTCGTACAGTGCAATCGGTCAAGTTCTGATGGGTGTAACTCGACCGATCAAGTAGGAGGCACACCAATGTTCAAAGGATCGGTCGAGTTTTTCCTGAGGAAACTCGACCGACCATTTCAACTGGAAATGGCCTACTACCCAATCGGTCGAGTTCTGTGAGTGCACAACTCGACCGATGCAATCTTTAGAAAATCGACCAAGGTGGATCGGTCGAGTTTCAGGCTGGGGATACTCGACCGACCAAGTGCCTATAATTGATTTTCTAAGATGCATCTAAAGTGCTCTAATATTCGATCTAAGTGTTCCTGATATTTTTCTAAGCTTAATTACAAGTCATACAATCATTACAAGTGATTTACAACATGATTCTAATGGATATACATCATATTACAAAACATGCACTTGTATTGACTTTGACTTGTCTTTTCTCCAATTTGAGATGAGCAAGTTAGGGCATTTGGAGTGTGTCTATACCTAATCTGAAATCACTCAAGTAGAAGCATTAGACACCAATATGTGGAATGGTTAGTCATAATAAAAACACGAGTTTAGTCAATTTAGACGTGAGTCAACATTGACCTAATTGACCTTGAGTCAACAATCTCCCCCTTTTTGAAGATGACAAACCATTCCATAAATGTATTGAAAGCTTTAAAGTAAATTCATACCTTTGGAGAAACCTAGGGGTTTCAATGTAATTGAGTTCATATGCTCCCCCTCAATTGATGCGCATGGAGTTTTCATACTCCCCCTCGATGCTATTTCTCCTCCATGGTTAGCTTTCATAACATTTATAGAATACTATGTCTTCTACTCATATATGTTCTACACATATATGTCTTCTCCCCTTTACCTTCTCCCTTTACATGAACATGCTTCTCCTCTTCATGTAAGACATGCCTTCTTCCTCTTTTAAAAGAAGACATACCTTTCTCCCCCTTTGTCATTTCAAAAAGTGGGGTTATGAAGAAAATAAGAAACATCACTTGTTAAAGAGAAAAGAGATAACACAAATATATATAAGGAGAGTAGAAGAGCACAGATAGGGGCTTGTCCAAGCATAGAAAGAAAAGCAAGTTAAATCATATACTTGAACAACCCAAGATGCAAGATAAAGTGCTACAAAAAAATAAATAAATTGCAATTTTGACCCTCAAGATGACGGAATTTGACCAAAAACCATCAGAGCTCATCGCAAAGCATGAGTCTTGCTTAGAAGGTCATTTCTTCATGAAAAACACTAGTCTCGCACCAAAAACAGAAACTGGAGCAAAAGCTGCATAAAATCCAAAAAAAAAAATACTCCAATTTCTAGATATAATGTAGATCTATGTACCCTGCATCACAATGTTATGAAAGCAACTCAAGATAGTAGATATGCAAATCAAGGAACAATCTTGAGCATGTATGAGATAAGATACAAACATAACATATAGATGATCAAAGATGCCAATTATAAACAGAGTTAGAACTACATGTATATGAACTACTAGTAGATGATATCACAAGTTAGGACTACTAGTAGGATCTAGATCATAGCAAGAGATACCGAAAGATACACAAGATAAAGCAAGCTATGAGTAGATGTAGAGATATATCCAAACAAAGAGATATGCAATTTTAGAAGCATGAAAGGATATAACTCACTAGATATGCATCCTTACCATAAGATGATTACCCCTAAGAACCTCAAGGTTGTATCAACACAAGATATACACCTAGATAGATGTAGCAAGTTAGAGTACAACAGAAGCAATTTTTAGACACAACCAAGAGATCCAAAGAGATCATCATCAAAACCTGCAAAACAACTCAAAGCAAGTAATTGCAAGATATAGATATACCAATTTAGAGAAATTAGAGAGATAGAGTTGTATGCAAGATAGGAAATTTAGAACATGGCAATATGCATATATACAGATACCAAAAGAGAGTGCCAAAGAATAAGGCTATTGGTTGAGAAAATCTAGTTGAGAGGGAAATTCTCATTCAATAAGCCAACTGTGTATTCTGTGCACAGTGTTATCGGTCGAGTTCTGTGCATTGACAACTCGACCGATGACAGCTGTTGGCAACACCTATTGGTGCCCATCGGTCGAGTTTCACTAGGGCAAACTCGACCGATAGAGCAGCTGTCAAAAAGCACATATTTTTCATAAAAACATATTTAAAGGCATGCTAAAAATACAAACCATATCCAAACATGTCTAAGCAAGTTAGTAATGCACTATAGAAGCATTAGAAATAGTTTTTGAGCAAGAGTGTGAAGGGAAACACAAAATACCACTTTTGACTCAAAAACCATATGTATAGTGCACACTAACTTGACAAAAACAAGTTAGGATAGGTTATAAGCAATAAAACATTTACCTTTGTGCTTACCATTTCCTTTTCCACTTATTGTCACCCTCTACACACCTCACCTTTCTTCTTTTATGTGGATTGACAAGTCAATTTGCAAATCAATAGCTCAAGTCAATCCATTTGCAAGTACCTACAAGAAGAAAGATGAAATGGTCCCCAATCATGTTTTTGGGTCCAGAGGGGTTAGTTTTGCAACCCAAATCCTATTGCTCTTGGGTGCTTTCCTAAAAGGACAACAATTAGAATAATGACCTAATTCATTGCAATAGTTTCATATGTCCATAGTCTTGGAACTAGAGGATTCTCCATGGAATATTGGAGGTCCTTTATCTTTGTTGTTCCTTTGACTACTATCATATCCTAAACCATGTCTACCAATTTGTTTAGTATTATAGTGTTGGATATCATTAAGATTCTTTTTACCCACTAAGAATCTTTGCAAAGAAGATCTCAAACTGTCATTATCATGCTTAAGAGAAGCAATAGTAGAAGACAATTGATTAATATTATCTCTAGCATGTAAAAGATCATTTTCTAAGCAAAGAGATTTAGTTGAAAGAGAATATCTATCAATATGAAGAGCAACAACATCATTCTCTCTATTTGTAGAACTAGAACAAGATTCATGCCCATTGATTTTAGCAAGCAAGGAGGCATTTTCTATTTCTAATTCATGCAAAACAAAATCTTTGTCATTGTTTTTAGATTTAAGAACATCAATGTCATGCATGAGAGAATCAACAATTAAAGTATGCTCTTCATTAGAACTAGGCAGGAGAGGTTGAGCTTCTAGAAATTTTATCTTATCAAGCAAACTAGCAGTTTCAAGTTTAAGAGAGTCTTCTTGGCTAAGACAATCATTTTTATCATTAAGCAAGCAAGAATTAGCATATTCAAGATCATCTAGTTCTATATGCAAATTATCAACAATTCTAGCAAGCTTTTTCTTTTTCTTTTTAGAAGAATTATAAGAGGCACAAATATCATGAATAATAGCAATTAAAGATTCTTTATATAAAGAGTCTAGATTTACCTCACTTGAGTCTTCACTTTTTGACGCTATAAGGGAAAAATGGCATTCTCCTTCATCACTTGAGCTTGAGCTTGATCCTTCACTTGAATCTTCACTTGAGCTTGAATTGGAGGAGCCACTTGAGCTTGAGTGCCATTCCTCCTTCTTCTTGTGAAGATGGGTCTTTTTGCCTTGTGGGCAATCTTCCTTGTAGTGACCCTTCTTTCCACATGTGAAGCACCGGATGGAGGAGGACTTGCCTTTATAGAGTCTACCCTTGGAGTACATGGCATCTTCTTCAACTTGAGAGGATGGAGAATCTTGACCAACAATAGCCTTGATTTGAGCTTTGATTTCAGCCTTCTTCATTCTCTTGAGTTCTTTCTCCTCTTGTCTTTCGACTTCCTCCCTCTTGTCAAGTGTGGCTTCATGTGCTTGTAGATTTCCAATGAGTTCTTCAATAGGAATATCCCTAAGAGACCTTGCTTCTTCAATAGAAGTCACATTGGATTCCCACCTCTTGGGGAGAGTTCTAAGGATCTTTGAGTTGATCTCTCCACTAGACATAGGATGTCCTAGAACAGCAAGACCATTCAAGATGGTGTTGAGCCTTGAGTACATGTTGGCTATGCTCTCCTCTTTTCCCATCTTGAAGTTCTTAAGAAGCCCTTTGAGCTTGTAGACTTTGCTTTCCTTCACTTGATATGTCCCTTCATAAGTGATGCAAAGCTTTCTCCATACCTCTTAAGCCGTCTCACAAGAAGAAATCCGGTTGAACTCGGTGGGGGTCATGGAGGCATATAAGATGTGCATTGCTCTAGCATTCAAGGTTGCTTTCATGAAGGCGGCTTCATCCCATTCTTCAATCTTTGTCTTTGGTTGCATGTATGGGCTATTCACCATTTGCCACATCTCAAGACTTGATCCTTGGATGTAGAATTGAAGCCTTCTTCTCCAATAGAGGAAATTGCTCCCATCAAAGATTGGTAGGTTGATTCTCCCTCCTTGGTAGTCACCCATCTTCTCCTACTTGTTGAAGTATGCTTGGAGAAGACCCGCTCTGATACCACTTGTTGGATCCTAGATGGGTGATAAGATACTCTGGAGGAGGGGTGAATAGAGCTGAAAGCACTTAAACAAAATTCATTAAACCTTCAAAATATATGACAAGATAAGGTTGCTAAATAGGCAATTTGAGTGCAACTAAATCATGAATAGAAAGGATAAGAGAGATTGAACATGCACCAATTAGACAATCTATTTAGAGTGGTTCCACACTTCAAAATAGAAGTGTGTCAGTCCATTTGCCTAGAGAGGTCAACCTCTAGGACTTCCAACAATTTGCACTCTTATATTCACTTATAAGACTTACAATACATGACCAACAAAGGACTTACCTATCCAATACAAAGAGTCTTCAACCTTACCAAGGACTTACCCACTTTGCAAGAGTCTTCGGCCTTCTCCAAGGACTTACCCACTCTTGCACAAGTCTTCGGCCTTGCAAGAATTACCCACTCTTCTTGGATCTTCCGCCTTTGACTTCACCTTCACTCGGAGAAGCTTCCACCAAGGTCTTACCCACTTGAGCTTGAGTCTTCTGCCTTCTCCAAGGGCTTACCCACTCTAGCTCCAAGTCTTTAGCCTTGATCTTCACCAAGGGACGCCTTCCCTTGTTCTTCTTCACCTCTCTTGGATAAGAGAGAGAACCTTCATCTTCATGATTGCAAATGAGAGAAGTGGAGGTGGTGGAAGTGAGAGCCTCACAAGATATACATGTAGACTAACTCTCTTATAGATTTCCTACTCACTCTAATGGATGTAGGAAGTGATTAAGCTTAGAGAGAGAGAGGAGGCTATAGGAAGCACTCAACTATAGAATAGGAACCTCACAAAGAGTTTGCAATGAATGCTCAACCTTGGAATGAAGCCCAAGGGGTCCTATTTATAGCTGGGGATGCCTCTTAGCCTTTGGGAACACTTATGAATGAAAACTAGACATTTTGTGGCTTGCAACAGATCTATTTTCACTTGTTGCAACTCCACAACGGCTAGAAACACTTTTTTGCTCTTTTTCGTACAGTGCAATCGGTCGAGTTCTGATGGGTGTAACTTGACCGGTCAAGTAGGAGGCAAACCGATGTTCAAAGGATCGGTCGAGTTTGTCCTGAGGAAACTCGACCGACCATTTCAACTGGAAATGGCCTACTACCCAATCGGTCGAGTTCTGTGAGTGCACAACTCAACCGATGCAATTTTCAGAAAATCGACCAAGGTGGATCGGTCGAGTTTCAGGCTGGGGAAACTCGACTGACCAAGTGCCTGTAATTGATTTTCTAAGATGCATCTAAAGTGCTCTAATATTCGATCTAAGTGTTCTTGATATTTTTCTAAGCTTAATTACAACTCATACAATCATTACAAGTGATTTACAACATGATTCTAATGGATATACATCATATTACAAAAACATGGACTTGTATTGACTTTGATTTGTCTTTTCTCCAATTTGAGATGCGCAAGTTAGGGCATTTGGAGTGTGTCTATACCTAATCTGAAATCACTCAAGTAGAAGCATTAGACACCAATATGTGGAATGGTTAGTCATCATCAAAACACGGGTTTAGTCAATTTAGATGTGAGTCAACATTGACCTAGTTGACCTTGAGTCAACAATCTCCCCCTTTTTGAAGATGACAAACCATTCCATAAATGTATTGAAAGCTTTAAAGTAAATTCATACCTTTGGAGAAACCTAGGGGTTTCAATGGAATTGAGTTCATATGCTCCCCCTCAATTGATGCGCATGGAGTTTTCATACTCACCCTCAATTGATTCTATTTCTCCAGCATGGTTAGCTTTCATAACATTTATAGAATACTATGTCTTCTACTCATATATGTTCTACACATATATGTCTTCTCCCCTTTACCTTCTCCCTTTACATGAACATGCTTCTCCTCTTCATGTAATACATGTCTTCTTCCTCTTTTAAAAGAAGACATACCTTTCTCCTCCTTTGTCATTTCAAAAAGTGGGGTTATGAAGAAAATAAGAAACATCACTTGCTAAAGAGAAAGGAGATAGCACAAATATATATAAGGAGAGTAGAAGAGCACAGATAGGGGCTTGTCCAAGCATAGAAAGAAAAGCAAGTTAAATCATATACTTGAACCACCCAAGATGCAAGATAAAGTGTTGTAGAAAAATAAATAAATTGCAATTTTGACCCTCAAGATGACGAAATTTGACCAAAAACCATCAGAGCTCATTGCAGTGCAATGAGTCTTGCTTAGAAGGTCATTTCTGCATGAAAAACACTAGTCTTGCCCCAAAAACTGAAACTGGAGCAAAAGCTGCATAAAAAAAAAACTCCAATCTCTACATATAATGTAGATCTATGTACCCTACATCACAATGTTATGCAAGCAACTCAAGATAGTAGATATGCAAATCAAGGAACAATCTTGAGCATGTATGAGATAAGATACAAACATAACATATAGATGATCAAAGATGCCAATTATAAACAGAGTTAGAACTACATGTATATGAACTACTAGTAGATGATATCACAAGTTAGGACTACTAGTAGGATCTAGATCATAGCAAGAGATACCAAAAGATACACAAGATAAAGCAAGATATGAGTAGATGTAGAGATATATCCAAACAAAGAGATATGCAGTTTTAGAAGCATGAAAGGATATAACTCACTAGATATGCATCTTTACCATAAGATGATTACCCCTAAGAACCTCAAGGTTGTATCAACACAAGATATACACCTAGATAGATGTAGCAAGTTAGAGTACAACAGAAGCAATTTTTAGACACAACCAAGAGATCCAAAGAGATCATCATCAAAACCTGCAAAACAACTCAAAGCAAGTAATTGCAAGATATAGATATACCAATTTAGAGCAATTAGAGAGATAGAGTTGTATGCAAGATAGGCAATTTAGAACATGGCAATATGCATATATAAAGATACCAAAAGAGAGTGCCAAAGAATAAGGCTATTGGTTGAGAAAATCTAGTTGAGAGGGAAATTCTCATTCAATAAGCCAACTGTGTATTATGTGCACAGTGTTATCGGTCGAGTTCTGTGCATTGACAACTCGACCGATGACAGCTGTTGGCAACACCTATTGGTGCCCATCAGTCGAGTTTCACTAGGGCAAACTCGACCGACAGAGCAGCTGTCAAAAAACACATATATTTCATAAAAACATATTTAAAGGCATGCTAAAAATACAAACCATATCCAAACATGTCTAAGCAAGTTAGTAATGCACTATAGAAGCATTAGAAATAGTTTTTGAGCAAGAGTGTGAAGGGAAACACAAAATACCACTTTTGACTAAAAAACCATATGTATAGTGCACACTAACTTGACAAAAACAAGTTAGGATAGGTTATAAGCAATAAAACATTTACCTTTGTGCTTACCATTTCCTTTTCCACTTGTTGTCACCCTCTACACACCTCACCTTTCTTCTTTTATGTGGATTGACAAGTCAATTTGCAAATCAATAGATCAAGTCAATCCATTTGCAAGTACCTACAAGAAGAAAGATGAAATGGTCCCCAATCATGTTTTTGGGTCCAAAGGGGGTAGTTTTGCAACCCAAATCCTATTGCTCTTGGGTGCTTTCCTAAAAGGACAACAATTAGAATAATGACCTAATTCATTGCAATAGTTGCATGTGCCCATAGTCTTGGAACAAGAGGATTCTCCATGGAATATTGGAGGTCCTTTATCTTTGTTGTTCCCTTGACTACTATTATATCCTTAACCATGTCTACCAATTTGTTTAGTAGTATAGTGTAGGATATCATTAAGATTCTTTTTACCCACTAAGAATCTTTGCAAAGAAGATCTCAAGCTATCATTATCATGCTTAAGAGAAGCAATAGTAGAAGACAATTGATTAATATTATCTCTAGCATGTAAAAGATCATTTTCTAAGCAAAGAGATTTAGTTGAAAGAGAATCTCTATCAATATGAAGAGCAACAGCATCATTCTCTCTATTTGTAGAACTAGAATAAGATTAATGCCCATTGATTTTAGCAAGTAAGGAGG
The DNA here is from genome assembly GCA_963693085.1 of Alisma plantago-aquatica. Classification (NCBI taxonomy): domain Eukaryota; kingdom Viridiplantae; phylum Streptophyta; class Magnoliopsida; order Alismatales; family Alismataceae; genus Alisma; species Alisma plantago-aquatica. Next base: position 155,487,458 of record OY856409.1, on the reverse strand, counting down.
CATTTTCTATTTCTAATTAATGCAAAACAAAATGTGTCCTTGTTTTCAGATTTAAGAACATCAATGTCATGCATGAGAGAATCAACAACTAAAGTATGCTCTTCATTAGAACTAGGCATGAGAGGTTGAGCTTCTAGAAATTTTATCTTATCAAGCAAACTAGCATTTTGAAGTTTAAGAGAGTCTACTTGGCTAAGACAATCATTTTTATCATTAAGCAAGCAAGAATTAGCATATTCAAGATCATCTAGTTCTATATGCAAATTATCAACAATTCTAGCAAACTTTTTCTTTTTCTTTTTAGAAGACTTATAAGAGGCACAAATATCATGAATAATAGCAATTAAAGATTCTTTATCTAAAGAGTCTAGATTTACCTCACTTGAGTCTTCACTTGTTGACGCTATAAGGGCAAAATGGCATTCTCCTTCATCATTAGAGCTTGAGCTTGATCCTTCACTTGAATCTTCACTTGAGCTTGAGTTGGAGGAGCCACTTGAGCTTGAGTGCCATTCCTCCTTCTTCTTGTGAAGATGGGTCTTTTTGCCTTGTGGGAAGTCTTCCTTGTAGTGACCCTTCTTTCCACATGTGAAGCACCAGATGGAGGAGGACTTGCCTTTGTAGAGTTTACCATTGGAGTACATGGCATCTTCTTCAACTTGAGAGGATGGAGAAGCTTGACCAACAATAGCCTTGATTTGAGCTTTGATTTCAACCTTCTTCATTCTCTTGAGTTCTTTCTTCTCTTGTCTTTCGACTTCCTCCCTCTTGTCAAGTGTGGCTTCATGTGCTTGTAGATTTCCAATGAGCTCTTTAATAGGAATATCCCTAAGAGACCTTGCTTCTTCAATAGAAGTCACCTTGGATTCCCACCTCTTGGGGAGAGTTCTAAGGATCTTTGAGTTGATCTCTACACTAGACATAGGATGTCCTAGAACACCAAGACCATTCAAGATGGTGTTGAGCTTTGAGTACATGTTGGCTATGATCTACTCCTTTCCCATCTTGAAGTTCTTAAGAAGCCCTTTGAGCATGTAGACTTTGCTTTCCTTTACATGATCTGTCCCTTCATAAGTGATGCAAAGCTTTCTCCATACCTCATAAGCCGTCTCACAAGAAGAAATCCGGTTGAACTCGGTGGGGGTCATGGAGGCATATAAGATGTGCATTGCTCTAGCATTCAAGGTTGCTTTCATCAAGGCGGCTTCATCCCATTCTTCAATCTTTGTCTTTGGTTGCATGTATGGGCTATTCACCATTTGCCACATCTCAAGAATTGATCCTTGGATGTAGAATTGAAGCCTTCTTCTCCAATAGAGGAAATTGCTCCCATCAAAGATTGGTAGGCTGATTCTCCCTCCTTGGTAGTCACCCATCTTCTCCTACTTGTTGAAGTATGTTTGGAGAAGACCCGCTCTGATACCACTTGTTGGATCCTAGATGGGTGATAAGATACTCTAGAGGGGGGTGAATAGAGCTGAAAGCACTTAAACAAAATTCATTAAACCTTCAAAATATATGACAAGATAAGGTTGCTAAATAGGAAATTTGAATGCAACTAAATCATGCATATCAAGGATAAGAGAGATTGAACATGCACCAATTAGACAAGCTATTTAGAGTGGTTCCACACTTCAAACTAGAAGTGTGTCAGTCCACTTGCCTAGAGAGGTCAACCTCTAGGACTTCCAACAATTTGCACTCTTATATTCACTTATAAGACTTACAATACATGACCAACAAAGGACTTACCTATCAAATACAAAGAGTCTTCAACCTTACCAAGGACTTACCCACTTTGCAAGAGTCTTCGGCCTTCTCCAAGGACTTACCCACTCTTGCACAAGTCTTCGGCCTTGCAGGAATTACCCACTCTTCTTGGATCTTCCGCCTTTGACTTCACCTTCACTCGGAGAAGCTTCCACCAAGGTCTTACCCACTTGAGCTTGAGTCTTCTGCCTTCTCCAAGGGCTTACCCACTCTAGCTCCAAGTATTTAGCCTTAATCTTCACCAAGGGATGCCTTTCCTTGTTTTTCTTCACCTCTCTTGGACAAGAGAGAGAACCTTCATCTTCATGATTGCAAATGAGAGAAGTGGAGGTGGTGGAAGTGAGAGCCTCACAAGATATACATGTAGGACTAGCTCTCTTACAGATTTCCTTCTCACTCAAATGGATGTAGCAAGTGATTAAGCTTAGAGAGAGAGAGGAGGCTGTAGGAAGCACTCAACTATAGAATAGGAACCTCACAAAGAGTTTGCATTGAATGCTCAACCTTGGAATGAAGCCCAACGGGTCCTATTTATAGCTGGGGATGCCTCTTAGCCTTGGGGAACACTTATGAACAAAAACTAGCCATTTTGTGGCTTGCAACAGATCTATTTTCACTTGTTGCAACTCCACAACGCCTAGAAACACTTTTCTGCACTTTTTCGTACAGTGCAATCGGTCGAGTTCTGATGGGTGTAACTCGACCGATCAAGTAGGAGGCAAACTGATGTTCAAAGGATCGGTCGAGTTTGTCCTGAGGAAACTCGACCGACCATTTCAACTGGAAATGGCCTACTACCCAATCGGTCGAGTTCTGTGAGTGCACAACTCGACCGATGCAATCTTCAGAAAATCGACCAAGGTGGATCGGTCGAGTTTCAGGCTGGGGAAACTCGACCGACCAAGTGCCTGTAATTGATTTTCTAAGATGCATCTAAAGTGCTCTAATATTCGATCTAAGTGTTCCTGATATTTTTCTAAGCTTAATTACAAGTCATACAATCATTACAATTGATTTACAACATGATTCTAATGGATATACATCATATTACAAAAATGTGCACTTGTATTGACTTTGACTTATCTTTTCTCCAATTTGAGATGCGCAAATTAGGGCATTTGGAGTGTGTCTATACCTAATCTGAAATCACTCAAGTACAAGCATTAGACACCAATATGTGGAATGGTTAGTCATCATCAAAACACGGGTTTAGTCAATTTAGACGTGAGTCAACATTGACCTAATTGACCTTGAGTCAACATTGGCAACCCTTGAGATCAATCCTATAGAAAGAAGATACTGAATGTCTACTAGGTTTCTACCTGGAGCAGCCTCAAGACCTGTCAGATCAACATCTAACTTTTATGCTATCAAAGTGATCAAACCACCACACATTATGTCTCCAGATTCCCTCTTCTTCACTTTGTTAATGTCTAGGAAACACGTAAGGATATAATAAGTCACATTGATCTGATAGTCATACATCATTCCCCATAAAAAGAAAAGATCTTATTTTCCAAGAACCCCTTATGCTTCTTTCTTAGCAAACACTCATGTACTAAGAAGGCGGTGCACGTATCGAAAAATAGGGTTGTGAATAGATTGCTTGGCGTCTTGGTGTTCCTCATCTGATATCTCAAACCAAAATTCGTCACTGTGAAAAGCGGACAGATAACTAATTGCCCCCTCGTAGTGGCAATCCAAAACCTTGAAGAAATGCCTGAAGGTAAGCTTAAAACTATGACCCAAAAGGCAGAAACAGATAATACTATAAGGTTCCATCTTCTTTTGTGGGTCTTGCTCAGTAGTGAGCGTAGTCAAAAACTCATAAACTAAACATGGGTAAGTGTTTGATATTGTGCAACATATGTAGTTTAGTCCCAAATCTACCAGGTGCATGAAGACCTCATCCTTGAAGCTGAGGGTGGTGAGAGTCTTCTCGCAAGAAAAATGTGTAGGAAGCACCCTTCGTGCTATGAGAAATTGGTACATTGGGTCTTCCTTAGGAGTGACCCGAAATTGGGTTGTGGAGATGTATGCCGAAGTAGAGGAGGAGCTGGCACCATGCTTGCGGTTTGACGTCTGCTTGATAGGTGCCATTGTTGCTGAAGGGCTAAGACACGACATGTTCAGAAAGGGACACGACGTGTGCGGTTGCAAAAACTCTATCCGAATTAGTGAAGCACAAGGTGTGTCATTTGCTAGACATGGTGAGTACATGGAGAAGTTTCGCAGGATGAAGATGGAGACGACAGCTCGTGAAGAAGCAACGGAGATGGTGGTCGAGTGAAATGGCAGCAGCGTGGCTCAGTGTAGATGATAAAGATGTGGCTGTAGCTCGAAAGGGATGACTTAGTGGCATGGAGAATGGTGGAGAAGGGCGGCACGGGTCTTGGATGCGGGATCTCACTTTGGTAGGAGATGTGGGCAGAGCTTCTTCTCCGTTATGGGAAGGTGGCGTCTTGGAGAGGAGTATGGCCATGGCGTGAGCAAGGAGGATGTGGGCTAGGCTGCTGCTTGAAGAAGACACGTCCAGTGACACGACAACAGTGCTACAAGGTGTGCTAAGGTACACGATGGTGGCGCTATAAGGGGGCAAGGGCACTAGGACACATGGCTGCTTGGAGGAGAGCACACGACTCGAAATAGATATGTGAGTGAGAGAGGCGGCTTGTGTGCTAGCTTAAAACCTGTATTTTTGACAAAAGACATGTTGTGTCTTATGTGAGACACGTCGTGTTTCTTGGAAGAACTTCCTTTTTGCGTTACAAGACACACCATGTTCTACGATGTACACGCCGTGTCCGAAACTAGAAATTCAAATTGTGTCTCTTTCTCTGATAACTACATGATGTGTTCAAATAAAGACACGTCGTGCTATTTTCCAGATAACTTATGCTACCCGTTGCTACTAAAGTACACTGTGTCTGAATGAAGACACGTCGTGTACTTCTCCAGATCGAGTAATACCTTAAATCTACTGGACAGTGACACAATGTGTCTTTTTCTGACACGTCGTGTACCAGAGATATGGCTCGACTGCTGTGTTTCTAGGAGCAGTGACACGTCGTGTCAAATAAAGACATGTTGTGTCTTCTATAGTTTCTGCAGAAAACAACTTCTCGTCAGCATAGAAATAGTGATAGATATTGTCTAAGTTATTACATTCATCCATGACAAGCTTATTTACAAAACTAAAAAGTGTTCTTAACTCAAATAATAGAAAGGAAATCTATCCTAATGTGGGTTCAACTCCCACGAGGTCCTCCATTTAGAGTCCAGAGTGAGACTTTTCAATCTTTTCATCAAGCATCTTAGAGGGAGCAAGAGGCTCCCTTTCCAACTTCGTCTCTAGATGTATATATCTTGCAACGTTGTCCATTGACTTTAAAAATGCCATCTTCTCCTTGTAGTTCAACAGCTCCATATGGGAATATCTTCATTACTAGAAATGGACCGGACCACTTGGATCTCAATTTTCTAGGAAATAACTTGAGCTTTGAGTTGAATAGTAGTACTTTGTCTCCTTCCTTGAAGTATTTCCTACAGATTCTCTTGTCATGCTAAGCCTTTTTTCTTTCCTTGTAGACCTTTGCATTCTCATATGCATAGAGTTCCTCTAGCTCTTGTAAATGCAATAGACATTTCTCACCAACCTTCTTCATATTAAAGTTTAGAAATTTGATAGCCCATAAAGCACGATGTTCTAGCTCTAGTGGAAGATGACAAGATTTACCATATACTAGCTTGAATGGAGTTGTGCGTATGATAGTTTCGTAAGCTGTTCGATTTTCCCACAATGCATCATCTATCTTCAAAGGCCAATCCTTCCTTGAGCTAGAAACATTCTTTTCTAGAATGTTCTTCAGCTGCCAGTTGGATACTTCTACGTGCCCAGAAGTTTGAGGATGGTAGGGCGTAGAGACTTTATGAGTGACTCCGTACTTGGATAGAAGATTGTTGAACTGCTTCTCAACAAAATGTGTGCCTCCATCAGAAATCATAGCTCTAGGAACTCCAAACTGGGGGAAAATGATTTTCTAGAATAACTTGATTATAGATTTTGCATCTGGTGCTTGGGTTGGGATGATCTCAACCCATTTAGAAACGTAATCAAAAGAAACTAAAATATATTGATAACCACAAGAAGATGGGAAAGGTCCCATGTAATCAAATCCCCACATATTGAATACCTTAATCTCCAAGATGGAGTTAAGAGGTATATCATCGCGCCTTGATATTCCTCCAGCCCTTTGCCATTTATCACATACCTTGACGAAATGGTTGACATCTTTGAATAAGGTTGGCCAATAGAAGCTGGCTTGGAGAATCTTTGCTACAATCTTCTCTCCTCCAAAGTGACCTCCATAAGGAGAAGCATGACATTTAGAAATGATTGTGGCGATTTCCTCTTCAGCAACACACCTCCGGATGAGGCCATCTCTCCCATGTTTGAACAACAAGGGATCGTCCCAATAGTAGAACTTTGCATCATGGAACAACTTCTTCTTCAGTTGATATGTCAAGTCTGGGGGCAGCTGTCCTGTGGCAAGAAAATTAGCAATGTCTGCAAATCTTGGTGCTTGTGTGGATGATAAGGCATAGAGTTTCTCAACTGAAAATTTGTCCTCAATAGGCAATAAATCTCTAGCATCTGTATTCAACCTAGATAGATGATCAAAAACATTATTCTTTGTCCCCTTCTTATCTCGGATCTCAAGATCAAACTCTTGAAGAAGTAATATCCAACAGATGAGTCAAGGTTTGGCATCTTTCTTGTTAAGCAAATACTTAATGGCAGCATGATCTGTATATACAATTACCTTGGATCCTACCAAATAATCTCTGAATTTGTCAAAGGCATACACTATAGCAAGCATCTCCTTCTCGGTGGTTGTATAATTAATTTCTGCCTCATCTAAAGTCTTTCTTGCATAGTATAAGGCATGAAGCTTCTTATCTTTCTACTGTCCAAGAACTGCCCCTACTGCATAGTCACTCGCATCACAAATTAATTTGAAAGGAGCACTCCAGTCTGGTGGTTGGATGATTGGGGCTGAAATAAGAGCTTCTTTGAGCTTGTTGAAAGCTGTATGGCAGTCATCATTGAATATGAATTCAACATCTTTTACAAGCAAGGAACATAATGGTTATGCAATCTTGGAGAAGTCTTTAATGAATCTCCTATAGAACCCTGCATGTCCAAGGAAACTATGGATGTCCTTGAATGAAGGAGTAGACATCTTCTCAATAGCTTCCACCTTAGCCCTATCAACTTCAATACCTTTATTAGATACAATATGGCCTAGTACTACATCAGATTGTACCATGAAATGGCACTTCTCCCAGTTTAGTACTAGGTTAACCTTTTTGCAATGGCTAAGACTAGTGACAAATTGCATAAACATTAATAAAAGGAATCTCCATAAATGCTAAAATAATCCATGAATATATCCATTATGTTTTCAATAAAATTGGAAAAAGTAGCCATCATACAATGCTGAAACGTCACTGGGGCATTACAAAGACCAAATAGCATGCGACGGTAAGCATAGGTTCCATAGATGCATGTAAAAGTGGTTTTCTCTTGGTCAGGAGGGTAGATAGGAATCTGGAAAAACTCGGAATAACCGTCCAAGTAGCAAAAGTAAGAATGTTTTGCAAGTTGTTCAAGCATCAAATCAATAAATGGCAAAGGAAAATGATCTTTGCGGGTTGCTTTATTCAAGCGTTGGTAGTCAATGCACATGTGCCAACCTATGACTACACGTGTTTGTATTAACTCTTCATTATCTCCCTTAATGACAGTTGCACCCCCCCCTTCTTAGGTACCACACAAATGGCACTAACCCAGGGACTATCACTTATAGGATAAATGATACTGGTGTCTACCAACTAAAAAATTTCTTTTTTAACCACTTCAAGCATGTTTTGATTTAAACGTCTAGGTGGTTCAACAGTAGGTTTAGCATCATCATCCATGTTTATTCTATGCATGCAAATGGAAGGATGGATGCCCTTCAAATCATCAATAGAGTAACCATTGACATCTGTATACAAATGCAATTCAGCAAGCAATTTATTTTCTTGTTCATTAGTTAACACATCATTGATTATGACAGGAGAAGTAGAATCAGAGTCAAGAAATACATACCTCAGCCCTGGTGGAAGGGCTTTGAGTTCTACCTTTCACCCATCTATATTCTCTTTGGCTTTATCATCAACAAGTGAAGTGTCTTCATTAATAGCATCTGATTGAGCAATAGAAAGTACTCCTGAATTTTAAGATTCGTTGTTTGTAACTTCATCATCATCACAGTAATTTAATATCAAATTAGCAACATCATGGTTTTCCTCCACAATAGAATCAATAAAGTCTATAAAATAGAGCTTTTCTACCCGTTAAGGTTCCTTCATGGCATCATACACAGAAAACTCCATGGCTTCTTCACCAACCTGGAGTGTAAGTTTGCCTTCTCGAACATCAACAAGGCATCTGACATTTCTCAAAAAGGGTCTCCCAAAGAGAATGGGTTTGGAAGGAGTTTCTACCATGTATAACACAATAAAATCACAAGGAATGTAGAATTTATTGATTTGCACTAACACATCCTCCACAATACCTTTGGGATATTTGATGGAATAATCAGCTAGTTCAATGGCCATCTTTGTAGGTTTCAAATCTCCAAGATCTAGCTCCTGCTACAAGGTAGACAGAATGAGACTAATGCTAGCTCTAAGGTCTACGCGACCTTTGTCAAACGTGGTGTTGCTAATCTTGCAAGGTAGAGTGAAAGCTCCCACATCATCTAGCTTCTCAAGAAGTCTATTTTGGATAATTGAGCATATTCTTTCAGAAAGCATGACAGTTTCAACCTGGTCCACCTTCCTCCTCTTGGTGAGGATGTCTTTCAGAAACTTTGCGTACAACGACATCTCATCTATAAATTCAGGAAGTGGAAGGTTGACATGGACTTTGTTTAGGATATCCATGAATTTCCTAAACTTTGAATCCTCCTTCTTATTTGTGAGTCTTTGTGGGAATGGTGCATTTGCTTTATAAGAAGGTGGTATCTCAGTTGTACCTTTTCCTTTGTCACCAATAGGGGTGTCAAAATTATCTTCATCAACGACCTCAACACTCTTCTCCTTGAGTGGAGAAGGTCTTTGGATTTTAGCTCCACTCCTCAAGGTGATATCATTCATCTGTTGTCTTGGATTCACCTCTAGTTGTCTTGGAAGAGAACTGGATTGAGTGTTCTTTTACTGTGCTAATGCCTGCTGGGAAATTTGGTTCTCCAACATCCTTGTATGAGTGGAAATGCCATCCACTTTTGTAGAGAGTTGGGCAATTACGTCCTTCAACAATTTTTCATTGCCCATGAACTCTTCATTTTACTGTGCTTGAGTAGAAATAAATTTCTCCATCATAGTCTCCAAGGAAGAACCTTGAGGTTGTTGTTGTTGTTGGTAACCTCTATTGTTGTTGAAACCTGGTAGATTCCCATTTGTTTGCTGGTTGAAATGTTGTTTATGCTATGGTTGTTGTTGTCCTTGTTGAAAATTTTGGGCATTTCTTGTGTTCCGGTAAGAGAAATTAGGATGATCTCTCCATCCCGAATTGTAGATGTTGGAATATGGATTGTATTGCTTGTTCCCCTGTATCGTGATGACATTCAGTTGCTCTTGGTTGTCTTGATTCATATTAGGAGCAAAACAAGCAGAAGAAGTATGTCCGGAAAATCTGCAAGTTTCACAAATTACCTCAGCTACTTGGATCTGCATGGTAGTCATCTTCTCAAACTTTTGTGTAAGGACATCAAGCTTGGCTGCAATCAAATCCACTACATCAACACTGTACTTTCCTCCTTGCTTTCTGGTTGAAGAACCCTATGTATAAGATGATTGTTCTTTTCTATACGACCCCCATTGGCAGTGGTTGAGTGCTATATCTTCAATGATATCATAAGCCTCCCTGTAAGACTTATTCATTAAAACTCCATTAGCTGCGGCATCCAATGTCATACGTGTATTGTAGAACAACCCATTGTAAAATGTTTGAAGTAATAACCAATTTGTCAATCCATGGTGAGGGAAAAGGTGTTGCAGGTCCTTGAACTGCTCCCATGTGTCATACAAAGTTTCTCCATATGATTGAGAAAAGTTTGTTTGTTGGTTCCTCAGTTGGGCTATTTTACTTGGCGGAAAATATTTTGCAAGGAAAGCATTTAAAAGTTGATCCCAGCTTTTGATGGACTTCTTAGGAAGAGATAAAAGCCAAGCCTTGGCTCTATCTCTCAAGGTGAAAGGGAACAACAATAGCCTTATTCCATCAGTGGATACACCATTGATTTTGAAAGTGTTCATGTACTCCAAGAATTCAGCTACATGAAGATTTGGATCTTCATTAACGGTACCCCCAAAATGGTTTTGCTGGATCATCTACATCATTGAAGGATCAATAGAGAAGTTTTTTGCTTCCATTGCATGTAGATCAATGGCTCCACAAATGTTTGTGGCAACCAGCATGGTGAAGTCTTTCAAAGGACGGTCATCCTCCATGGTTGGATCTTCTTGTGTGGATTCTTCAAAGGATGAAAAAGATGGTGATGGTGATGATGGAACACCCTCTAGTAGTGGTTTCTCTCCTCTTCTTGCTCTTCTTAAACTTGAAAGAGTGTGCACAATTTCAGGATCTAGAAACACAGATGGTTGAAGACCCCTCTGTGAGCGACGCATACAACCTGAAAAGAAGCGAGAGATATTGAGAACACAACTAAAAGGTATATGAACATTTGAAAATGGAAGTGGTGATCTAGTCTCAAATACTATTTAGCACTTTTTACTCTAATTAGATTAAATGTAGACCCCGACAATGACACCAAAAACTTGTTTGATTATTACACTATCGATTTTCAATCATATAAATGATCTTTTACTCAACTAGACAATTCTCGAAAAATATATGGGAGTGATTGTAGTCAAGATCGAACACAAGGATATTTAGCAATCAATTAAATGCAAGAGTGCTAAGTTTCATCAATCTAGACCTTTTTCAAAGAAATATTTGATTAATTAAACTAAAATTTTAGAATTAGACTAAACAGTAAACGGATTACTTAAAAGGGTTTGATTTTAGATTTAAAATTGTCTTGGACTTAGAATTTCACTAGCACATCATAACATGAAGTAGAAACACAAAATTTAAACATACTAAGTACTTGCTAAAGGAGAGTTGTATGTTATACTTCACCTCTCAATATAAATACAACGATCCTAACTCAATACAACACTCTCGTGTATGTATTTCATTTTGGATCACAAACCTACTCCTCAATTCCATAATTTCCACTCTCGTGGTAAAAGAGGAGTTTCCAAGAGAGTACATCCTTACTCTCCTACTTATCTTCTCAGATAAAGCAAGAAAGCATAAAACATGCATACATAGTGGCCAACCATACATGCAAGAAGTAAGAAACTGACACTCAAAAGGTAGGAAAGCAAGCATTTAGCATTTAGTATGAAATTATCATGTTCCATACATGTCGTGACATGGGAGTTACTCTCCCATGTCTATGAAAAAGAGCCTACTCATCCATGATGATGTACAGTAGAAATGATATAGAATTCTTAGAGTTTAACATAGTTTAGAGAAGGAAAAGCTAAGAGAACTAAATGTTTAACCCAAGAAGAGTAGAATTCCAGCTTGGGGATGAAATTACATTCCTAAAGCTACTCCAAACCGGTCAAACTTCCCTCCCAAGAAGCTTGGTGGAGAGAAGAAGTTCTTCTGCACCTTCCGAGAAGAAAATGGAGAAGAAGAGAAAAAGAATGGAGGTTCTTTGGCAAGAAACCACCTTCTTCCACCCAAAATCACCTTATTTTGCTCTAGACCTCCTCTTGGACAAAAAGCATTCGAAATATGACCAGTCATAACTTCTCCCTTAGTTGGTTTTTGTCTTTCAAAATGAGAGGCGTCGTATTTCAATTCTACTGAAACTGACAGCGACACAACATGTCTTCCTTCGGACACGTCATGTTTTGGTCTCTGACAGTTGATCTAGTTGACTTTGACATCCTAGATACATGTCGTGTCTATGGTGAACACGTCGTGTTTTACTCTTCTTGATACTTTCTGGAATTACACACGTCGTGTCTTAATTCAGATACGCCATGTACGATGTTGTTTCAGTAGAAATAAGACTCTGAGTTGTCTACAAAGCATGGAGAAACTCTAATGATGTCGGCGTTGAGTTGGGCTATCTCTAATTTGACCCTTTTTAAGCATATCTGCAATACACATCATGCGATAAGAAAAATAACAAAAAGGTGGCAAGAAGAATATGAATAGAGTCTAAATGGAAATAAAATGAACTGAATTTTTGTGTGAAAACGTGTAAGAAATTGAAGTAAAACGCATACAACACCCAACTACCCAAAAATTGTAATACACAGGATCTCAACAGATCCTCCAAGGTCTGAATTGTCCTTTCAGATTGTCCATCTATCTATGGATAGAAAGCATTGTTGAACCTTAACCGAGTACCCATCGATGTATGCAAACGTTCCCACAAGCGACTATTGAATTGAGGACCTCTGTTATAGTAGTTGGGATACCATGTAGATGTTTTGTTTCATCGACATACACCTGTGCAAGCCTCTCAGATGTATATGTTTTCTTTATAGGTAGAAAGTGTGTTGACTTAGTCAACCTATCCACTGTTACCCAAATGGAATCACTACCTTTGGCTATCCTTTGAAGTCCAACAACAAAATCCATTATAATATGATCCCATTTCCATTGAGGTATAATAAATGATTGCAAAGTCTTTGTAGGTTTCTGATGTTAGGATTTAACCTACTGACACACTGCACATTAGCTATGAACTCAGCTACATCATGTTTCAATCTTAGCCAGCAATACTGATCTTTTAGATTTTGATACATCTTGGTGCTTCCTGGATGCATAACATACATAGAGGAGTGAGATTCTTCTAGAACTAAAGTCCTTAGATTATTTTTATCTGGCACGATTGATCTACCATGATAACACACTATCCCATCATCAGATTCATGGAAGCCATCACCCTTTTCACTGCCCAACTCTACCCAAATTTGTCGTGTCATAATATCATTCAGTTGTGCATCTAAAATCTATTGATTCAACATCAACTTTACTTGTAACTATGCCAAAAAACCTACTAACATGGACACTTCCAACTGTGCATTTATTCGTCGTAAGGAGACCAACATGTCTCTCTTATGGCACACAAAAGCACTCAACTTTGCTTGGTTAGAGGATGATGATGTAGAAGATTTTTTACTTAAAGCATCTTCCACTACATTTGATTTTTCTAGATGATAATTTATTGTGCAATTATAGTCTTTAATCAGGTCCATCCAACGTCGTTGTTGCATGTTCAATTCCTGCTTGGAAAAGATATATTGCAGGTTCTTGTGGTCAGAGAAGTTTTGACACTTCTTGCCATATAAGTAGTTTCTCCATATCTTCAAAGCTGGGACCACGACTGCTAACTTTAGATCATGTGTTGGATAATTCTCCTCATGTTTCTTAAGTTTTCATGAAGCAAAAGAAATCACATTCTTATCCTGCATCAACACACATCCCAGACCATTTTTAGATGCATCACAAAAGACAATGTAACCTTTTTCTTGTTCGACAGCACTAGCACTGGTGCACTAATCAATCTCTCCTTCAGAATCATAAAAGAATGTTGACATCTATCATCCCAAACAAATGGTACATCTTTCCTGGTAATCTTTGTTAGGTGTAAAGTGATTGCAATGAAGTTCTTTATGAACCTTCTATAATATCCTACCAATCCTAAAAAACTACTAACCTATGTAGGTGTCTTGGGATGATCCCATTCCAACACGGACTCTACTTTCTTTGGGTCTACAACGACTCCTTTAGCAGATATTACATGTCCAAGGAAATCTACTTCCTTTAGATAGAACTCGTGCTTACTGAACTTTGAATATAATTGTAGCCTCAACAAAGTCAAAGGCTGACGTAAGTGTTGCTCATGTTGCTGACCATCTTTAGAGTAGATCATGATATTGTCTATAAACACAACTACAAACTAATCTAGATGGGGCTCTGAACACTCTATTCATCAAATCCATAATGGATGTTGGTGCATTGGTTAGCCCAAACGGCATAACCACAAACTCATAATGACCATATCTTGTCCTAAAGGCTGACTTAGGTACATCATCTGCCTTAATCCTCAACTGATGATAACCTGACCTTAGATCTATCTTAGAGAATATTGTGGCTCCACGTCACTAGTCAAAAAAATCATCGTTCTGTGGCAATATATAGTTATTCTTAATCGCCATCTTGTTCAATTGTTGATAGTCAATACACAATCTCATTGATCCATCCTTTTTCCTTACAAATAGAATGGGACCACCCTAAGAAGATGTTCTCGGCCTAATGAAACCTTTCTCAAGTAGTTCTTCCAACTATTTATTATGCTCCTTCATTTTTACTGGTGCCATCCTATATTGTTTTTGTACTATGGGTTGGGTTCTTGAAACTAGATTGGTTTCAAAATCAATCTCTCTAGAAGGAGGTACACTTGGAGACTCATCGGGATACCCATCTTCAAATTCTTATACAACTGGCACTTCCTGAATACTAGGACCCTTTGCCTTGGTATCCACCATGTGTGCCAAAAACACATCACATCCTTGTCTCATCCATTTCTCTGTTGTCATTGCTGAAACTAGACATATAAGAAGAATCTTCCTATCACCATAGAAAACCCAAAAAATATCACCATATATAAAGGTTGATATCTTAACACTATAGTTTAGAACCACTTGACACTTTTCCAAAGTATCCATACCAAGGATTACATCAAACCCATGCATATTAAGTGGTAAGAGATCTACCTAAATGCTATGTCCCAAAAAAGATATAACACAAGATAGACATAATTCCCACAGCTCGGCAGAACCAACTAGAGGAGTTTCTAGATAAAGACTATCCTGTATACAACTGATAAGTAAGAAACAACTAGCAATTATTTCTCTAGTGATAAATGTGTTGCAACTAGGTCAATCAAAATAGATACAAAATACGAAGAAGGAAAAACAGAATGAAATAGTTCCATCTGACCTATCACAACCCTTGGGTTGATGACTCCCTCTTGTTGGTTCGTCACATTGAATTGAGTCATCTCCTGTTGTTGCCCTCTACCTCTTCTAGCATGTCCTGTTGAACTAGCTTGTGATGCTTGTCCATGTCCTCTGCCACTGTGTTGTTGTCACTGTTGTGAACTCTACTATATCTGCCTAGGTTGTTGAGTCACTTCTTCATTCTTTTCATGGAAATACCACTTATGATGCCCCACTTGTCCACACTTGAAGTAGGTTTTTCCCTCATACCATGGCCTAGATGACCATGTCATAGATATTGACATTGCACTCTGAGCTCTTGTAAGTGGCAAACTATGACCTCTATCTCTACTCTGTGTCCACTGCAACTGAGTTACTGACTTTTGTTGAGACTGTAGTGATGAGTACCTGGACTTCTTGAATCCTCCAAAAGATTGTCCTTGGTACTTCATAGGCCTCTTCTTGGCCTTTGATTCACTTTTCTATATTACATATCTCTTCACTCTCCTAACTGAATCAACAAAAATTGCAAACCTTTCTTTTCTCTCTAAGGATGACACTAGGTTGATAGCTCAGTACATGATCCTTTCTCAAAGTGCCTGATCCTTTCCTTGTTCGTTGTTGCCATATGCTGACAAAACCTAAGAATCTCCATAAACTAAGCTTCATAAACATTGATTGACATGATTCCTTGTCTAATGTTCTCAAACTGTATAATGTTTTCATTTAGGTAAGTCTCCAGAATGTACTGACTTACAAACTCCAATTGGAATTCTTCCCAAGTAATCATGACACTCGATCTTTTCTCTTCTTCATTGGTCCACCAGTGATTAGAGCTTCCCTTTAATAGATATACAACATGTTTTACCTTATCCTCCTCCGAAATGTTAAGGATCCTTAAGGCTTTTTCCAGCTCGGTCAGCCACATGTCTGCATCACCTAGATCAGATGTACCTACATATTCTAATGATCCACACGTAGGAGTCTCTCAAAAATCTTTCCATAACTTTAGGTTTCATCACCTGGGATAGTTTCTCTAGGTTGGTTTACAGGCATCCTATCCACCATGTCTGTCATAGTGGCCATAAACTTCCAAAACATATCCCTAAAAGCAGGATTAGCTACATCAGTTGGATTGACTTGAGGCATCTCAGGTGCAACTTCAGTCCTTTCTTGCCTCCTTGTACCACCTCCTGGTGCAGCAACACCGCTTTCCACAACATGCTCTTCATGTTCTCCAGACATCCTTTCTTCTCTTCTTCTTCTGCATAAGCAGAAGTGACTATAAGACATACTCGAGGACACTAAAATAGACTCAAACCCTAGTCCTATGTCCCTGTAGACTCAATGAACCTATAGCTCTGATACCAACTAAATTGTGACGACCATCGCCACAATAATTGAGATTACTCAAAATGATTGTGAAGTTTAATACTAACCACAAACTTACCACAAATCACGGTAAATTAAAACCAATTGAAATTTATTATTTCAAGAAAAAGTACTTTGTAAACAAGACTTCAACATAGACCATCAATATTTCACATATACCAAAAGATGTTACCTATTAAGTTTATAGGCTATCAAGCCATATCTGTTACATATTGCAACATGTTGATATGTACATGCCATTTATATACAAACATGGCACATGCCAAAATACACGTGTCGATATACAAAATGCAAAATCTCCCTAAAGACCTGAGAGTACAGGAACGACACATAGGGCTTCTACTACAAAACTCTAACTAGTAGCATGTCCAACCTTCGACAACTACCGCTCACTCTACTACTCTGCACCTACACCACAACCTCAACCTCCTTGTCCAAAACCATTTAAAAAGTTGTGGAACCCATGGAGTGAGACCAAATGTCCTAGTGAGAGTTATAACTCTTTGCCAAAATCTATTATAAGCATTTTAATATAAAGGAATAGTAATTAGAGAATGTATACTATATGAGCATCTTAAGAAAATACAATTGAATAGTAGAGTATTTTATACTTTTAAAAGGAATATGGAGAACATGTAAAACAATTGATTTCTCTTATCACATTATAATTCAAGAGAGAAGTATAAAGCTAAGGCATGGGTTCATCCAATGTGATTCATATTTGACCCTAATAAATATATACTACACGACTCTTTAACCAATTTTATGCCCTGAGGATTTGATACGTACCACTCAAATCCAACCGACCACTGCTAAGTCAAAATATGTACCATACAAGGTCAATGAAAGAGCCAGACTCCATGATCATCACCAACACTACTTGGTCAGTTCAAGTCTGCAATACAGTGACATATAGTCATACTGCTAAATGGCAGCAACTTGTAGTATTAGCTACAGTCCTATAGAGATAACAACTCATAGTTAAGATATGGTCCTATACACAACTAGTCTGCCTTGGTACATGACACAACATTAGAGAACTGGCTCATACTTGGTCATTCAATAATAAACAATATATCACTATTCTACAATTTAAGGATACAATGAAATATATCACTTGCACCCCACATATTCAACAATATGCGCTCTGAGTTTTCCAGTAGGACTTACTCGTTTCACCATCCAACTAGATACTGACATTGTAGATGGATCTATGGTATAGGGAAACTACATAATTAGGGTTTTACTTGCTTAGATATGCCAATTGAGTATATTTTAATGCATCAACCAAGTTACAATGTATTACCCTTAAACAAAATCGATAAAAATAGAGAGAGAATGCAATTTTAGAAGATATCAAATGTATTAAGTGAAAACTTGTCTCATCCTCACATGGCACTTATAATGCTGCCATTTTCAATATTATCAATAATAACACAACACTATGAGATATAAATCTCTCATTTTTACACAAAGCACTTGCTGGATCATTAGACCAATTCATATGATCCTGCATATTCAATATCATAAAAGAGCCTCAACATTACTCATAATCAAACTTTTTATTGTATAGAGCTTACCATATCATTCACTTAGCTATGCCATTCATATGACATGCAAGTTAATGTTTCACAAGTAGGAGAGAGAAAATAATATCCATGAATAATAATTCTTCAAATATAGTGAACACACTTATCTTAATATCATCAGATTAAGGTTAGGGTTTATATGTACTCAATTAGGGTTTGTAGCATCATACCACTTATCAACCCTAATTCCTTTACTTCCCTTTTTATTGGAGAATAAAGTAATGGTTAGCCATTTATACTCTCATCCCTTATTAAATAAACATTTACTCTAAGTACTGATCACGTCCATACTTACTTGTGTGTACCTTAACAACTTTTAACACATGAATGTTGATCATCCTTGACACATAAGTGGAAACATGTTCTGCAACAGAGTGTTGCGACTTGACCATATATGGGGTGTGTTGAGACTGAAACACAACCCATGTGTTATGACCATAACACATTCCAAGGTCTGGTCCTATCATTACACCTAGTTACAACTAGAACACCATCAAAATACAACATCACAATCATGACACAAGAAGATACCAACATGCGTTGCGGCCACGACACTATGGTTATGCAATGCTATGTTGTGACCATGACAAAGTGTGTCATGACCTTTTCTTTCCAGGTGCATCGCGACAATCAAGCATGGTGTAAACATCAAGTCATACAACAAATCATTTTCTTCTTTACAAACTATGTGTTATGACCCAACCTAAACATGTCTCGACCACAACTAATCTACCCTCAAGCTGATACAACTTGCAAACCAACTAATAAGCATAGCCACTATCAATACTTAGTCATCTTGGTCGCAACGTCAGTCAACAACCAAAACGGACGTTGTGTTGCGACCCAACTAGTAGGTAACAACTAGTCTAAGGTTAAGGGGTGTGATGTAATAAAAACCACCCTATCAAGGGGTGTCGGCTGCAATAGAAGTCTAGGGGTTGGTCTCAACCACCTACAACACCCTTAGAAGATATGAACTAGGATCAAAACAGGTGATCAATCCATAACACCAGGTGTCACAGGGTGAGCATCACCATATTCTTGAGTGTTCAAGGAAACATAACCATGATGATGAAGTTCATCGAAGAGAGATGTTTTAAGGGGGGGAAACCAAGATCCTTGTACACATATAATCAGATCAAAAATTTCTATTTATTCAATCCTGATGAGTTCATAAAGTAAGTAGTTATTTAGAATTTAAAGATGCATATAATAGAGATAGGAGAAGTTATAAAACCTGCCTGATTTTGGTGAGGAACAACCTCCTAAGACTCAAGCTTTCAAGACCTTCAACCAAACTCCTACACTTCATCCAAGGAAAATACCTCCAAGAAGAAGAAAAATCCATGATTAGAAGGAGGTTCAGAGAAAGGAAAATAGATCTTGGCTGAACCAAAAAGAAAAATAATCTTTCACTCATGTTCACCATGATAAACCTAGATTATGATCTTTGTAGGAAAGAGATCTTCAAGAAGAACTACCATGGATGATCCACATCCAAAAGGGAAGAAGAAGACAAAGAGACTCATAAGAAAACATCATGTAGAAGGAAATATCGCTTACCAAGAGATGATTCTCCATGATTCACCACTAAAAGCTAACCCTAGCACAAGATCTTCAATCATGCACCAAAGACCAGCCACCCAAAAATCAAGTTTTGCTTCTTCTTGCTCCTGAAGCTCGAAAGGCGGTTTCAAGAAAGAAGATGAAGTTGTAGGCCAAAAAAAGATTGGTTGGTTGTGAAGAGGATGGTTAAATACCAAAAAGGAGGTGAGAAGTCAAGATCTTTGAGGTGTCAACACCATAGCTCACCAAAGGACACATTCCCTCCAAGGAGATAAATTTTCCTCCACTCACATCCAAATATCCATGGTCATGCTTATCCTAAAACTATGCTGCAACCTACTAGGTTGGTTGCCCTCTTGTTGTGGTCACAACACTATCTTCATCATCTTGTCTTGGGTCAAGACACTTTTAAGGTGAAAACCCTAGATCATATGTGCATGGTCGAGTTACTAGGAGATAAGGTGTTTTGACCACCCCTCACAAGATTGTTGCGGTCATGACCATGCATCCAAGCATGTATCTCAGTCATGAACCTCACCATAGGCGGTGTAGAGATGATAACATCAAACCCTAGGTCAAACACCAAGTCAACCATGCAAACCCTAGAAACCCTAATGTCACATGATGATGTCACACCATCATCCAAGATTCAAACAAAAACATTCCACATCATACTCTTATCTCTCATGATATCAAAATACATGATGCCCTCTCTTCATGTGACATTTTGCAAATTAACCCTCACTTATGGATAAATTGTAAACTAGTCCATACCATGTACATATATTGCATAATAGCTGAAACATTAATCAAATTGGACCCATAATGAAAATACAAGTATGTCATATGATGTTAAAACATATCAAGAGATTATATTAAGGTTTAATCATCTCATTTATACAAGGTAAAAACAATTAAACATTAAGCTAGTTAGGAGTCTTACATACTCTGGTGTTACCAACATTCATCTTTAAAGAACGAGTATTATACAATAAAAGAAACATCATTTGTATATATTGACAACAATTTTTGATTACCAAAAATATTAATGTAGAAGGTATCCATCATAGATGCACATTCATCTTAAAAAATATATTAACAATTGTATCTAAAATCCATTAACACCCATTGTATTTTGTTCAATAGTTTAGAAAAAGTAATGAGAATTTGTTGACAAACTTCATCTTTAAATTTTAAGATGTCTAGGTTATCTGAATCATTTGAATCATCCACTACTATATAATGATCTTTTATTAAAAATAATTGAATTATCAGATTAGATGCCTAAGTACATTAGTAGGAGAGGTGACAATAGGGGCATGACTATCTCTGCACACAGTAAACATAGCACAATATGTCAGACCACAATATGTTGCATGATAGTGAAAAGCAGATGGGGTGGGGGAATTGGCTCCAATCTAAGAGTTTGGATCAATGCACTCTCGCATAGCCAAGTGCACATCAACTAGGAACAAACTACATATGGGAGGATTAGTAGGGTTTGATTAATGAAAAAATCATATGTTACATTCCTTCTCCAACTATCAACTTCCCTTGGGCTCCCTAATAGTTATTGCATGCCCCACTAGAATTAAAAAAATATAGAGCCATCCATGTTGTAGACATAGGTTCTAATGCTATCAATGCAAGGAAACAATAAGTGTAGGGAAATATGGCAGTGGAAACAAAAATTTTCTTACCATATTCCCATTGACCAGCGGATTGTGTTAACAACTGTTGATTGAGAAGGAAGGTTGCAAGGCACATACCTAGTCTTGGAGCAAGTCCAACAACTATCATTGTAGCTGTGTGCTTCTTTCACAAGCATTACCTGGGTGGTTGTCAGTGGTGACCTCCTTGGTATAGCACCACAGACGGCGGTTGATGACGTCCTCCTAGCATGTTGGCAACAACCTCCATGCCTCTATTGTAGTTAACATAGACTACCATGAACTCCTATCATTCTTTTAGAACTGACATGAAGGTGTTATCCCTCTAATGTTAGTGTGTTAGCATTGACTTCTCTCCCTTATTGTGTAACGTACCAGAAATAGAATCTACCCTAATAGTTTTACCCTTTTGACTTAGCCAAACAAGGATAAGCTAATACTTGTAATTAAGAGAATCTAAAATGCTTTATACTTAATAATGACTCATTTGAATGATAAAAATAAATTTAATCGGATAAATATTTCCTATATATTCTTAATATAGGGTTATATGCTCAAATACTTCAGTTGGGTTTTTACTAATGGGCTTGAAGTGAAAATTGTACACTAAGTAATAATATAATGAGATATTTCATCCTAGAACTTTACTGTGCTTTTTAGAATATGAAAAAGAAAATAAATCCCAAACTATATATAAAGGAGATGATAAATGCAATAATTGGTGGTAATATGGGATATAATGGATTAAAAGAGGATAATGAGGAATATGTTGTTTCAAAAATCACAAATAGGAAACCATGAGATAATTTGATAAGCAAATTCGTTTTCTTGATCTAAAAGAAACTTAATGGCCAAGTATCATCTAATTTGGATAATAAATAAATATATAAAAGCCTTTATTACAAGATAATGGGAAATAAGCCAATAAAGTGAAATAAAATATTTAATGCCCTCAAATTGGAAAACTAACTCCAAATTCGTAATATAAACATAAAAATAAGCCTTTGTGCCAATTTGCAATTAATTTGGATAATGTTTGATTAATACGTATATATAGGAGAGAGAAAATTCCTAAAAGGTGTAATTAATAAATAAATAAATATAATTCATGACACCAAAAGTGGGAAATAAAGGCAAATTCGTATTCAAGACACATAAGTTAACTTATGGATGAAGTTTTACCTAATTTGGATAATTTATGTGCCATTAATGCATCTAGAAAGAAAAACAAAGAATAAATTAAATAACATATATAAAGTTGCCAAAAGTGAAATCTAATTGGATATTCGGAATCTACATGTTTAATTTAACTTATGAGAAAAATTTGGTTTAATTTGGATGATGTTTGAACCCTTATATGAAGAGAAAGAAATTCATACTATATATATGCATCACTTTGTTTTACTTTCCTATTTTCTCACATAAAGTCTCTGTCATGCGTTTCTTATCTTCATTTGGTGATTTCTGACCATCGGATGCTCGATCCGATGGTTGTGGGTCATCTCCTACCTTGAGTAGGAGTCTGTCCATCGTTGGACAGTAGTGCAAAGCTTCCCGATTCCGTTCTCTCTCGTTTCTCGACGAAAGTTTCTGATTCCTTTCCCAAATGATTCCTTTCTCAATTCCGATCCCAATGATACTAAGTTTGACCCCTAAAACCCTATAAGTAGGGAACCTCCAATGTCTTCTTCTCCAGCGATTTTCACAGCCGCCCTCTTTGTGCACATCCTACCCACGCAATCACCCAGAAAGAACCCCCTACCGTCCATATCTTTTCCTCTGGCATCAATTGGACCAGGGAGCGCAAGGTGTAGCCGAGCCTACTTAGTTTCTCCTTCGGCAACCCCGACGATGCCCCGTCCATCTCTGCCACTTTCAACTCAATTAGTTCACTGGTGAGCATCCCTGGACATCCCTCTACCTTTTCCTTTTTACACTTTCGCCCATAGATTCTTCTACCTCTCAGTCGATAAGAGTGCCATTAGCTTCACTTTTGTCTCTCCGGCGAGGTTCTCTGTTCGCTCTCCTTCTATTTTTGGTCGAGTTTTTGTTTTTATAGCTTCGACCAAGTGAGTTCTTCTTCTTCTTCTTATCCTCATTTCACCGTTGTTTCTCCCGATTTCTCTCCCGCTATTTCTGTGCTTTCAGGCTATAACAAAACCTGGGTTCTGCCTCCTTCAGATGACGTTTGGTCCTTGTGAGGGCTCGTTGGGTTCGTCTTGGTCCCAACAACTCAACAACACTGCAATTTACTCGAATTGATCTTCAGTGTTCAGGTTTTGATCGAGGCTATGTGCTCCAGTTCATCTGCTTCAGATGGTTCAACGAAGAACAATGTACCATGTGTTTTGTCATTTCTGCCCTCTCATTTCCCCTTCTTATTTGTTTTTCATTTGAGGGGTATTTTCATCCTTTCACGGGTTTCGTCTCCTTCCTTTAATCGTGGTCTTATGAGGGTTTGACCGGTGACTTGGCCAGCTGTGATTGGGCCAAGTCACACGGGCCCCTCTCCTGTTATCCACTTTTGAT
This sequence comes from Alisma plantago-aquatica, assembly GCA_963693085.1. Classification (NCBI taxonomy): domain Eukaryota; kingdom Viridiplantae; phylum Streptophyta; class Magnoliopsida; order Alismatales; family Alismataceae; genus Alisma; species Alisma plantago-aquatica. The sequence goes on along the minus strand of OY856409.1, from coordinate 155,463,796 downwards.
GCAAATTTATTATGTGGAATTATCTGATTGGTCAGTAATTAAAAATGTATAACTAATTATCGGATGATAAAAAAAATACGGAAAAATATTCGTTGGAATCATCAAAATAAGATCTAATTAATGGTATAAGTTTTGATAATTCAATCTAAAGATTAATAATAGGTGTTTTTCTTTGGATCTAATAAATGATGAATTAACTTGTAAAAATCATAACTAATTATATATAAGTCAGAAAAATATAATAAAAAATGTTTTAGACTCGTAATGACATAACCTAAAATATGGAATAGTTTTCATAACCTAATTCACACATATATAAAATAGTAGTTTTTAGGGTTTGGTTTATAAGTATGAAATTGACATAAAATATGTATGTGTTTAATAGGCTCTTTGGTGACCTAGATTTGGATCTAGAAGTGCTTTGGACTTTTGGACTTTGATATTGAGGTATGTTGTATCCCCTATTACTTCATGTTGAGAAATTCACCTATATTTTGTCTTTCTCTTGGTCCTATGGACAATAGCCTATACACATTGCTCTTATCTCTTGTTATCATGGTTCATGTGAACTATCTTGATTGTGATCTTGGATATTCTTTTGGATCCTACCTTGTGATATGGTATATGATGATCTTGTTGATGGTATATGCCCACTGTGATGTGGAGGTTTATTGATGGTTTCCTTTGTTGTCCATTGTGGCAAATCTTGTTTAATGTGACTATACTTTTCTACTTGCCACTACATTTACCTGCTATGTGATTCAGTAACCCTAGAGTAGTATAATTGCATTGGTTTTGTCTCATTATCATTTGTGGCAACATTGTAATATTTTATATGGTGGATGTGTGATTCCCCATGCCAGGGCAGGATGTGTGATTCCTGACCCATGTTTTATATATGTGGGTGGTGAATGTGTGATTCCCCATGCCAGGGCAGGATGTGTGATTCTTGGCCCATGTCTCACTAGGTTCAAGATGTGTGATTCTTGACCGCCTTTGTCTTTTATAATATTCTAGTGTTATGCTTATCTCACATGTATGCAGGATGTTGGTCATGATATGTGCATGTGGCACTTCTTTATTGTTTTACATATGGCAAGTATCTCTTTGGTTATGAATCTTATCTTTTATGCCCGTGTGGGTAGTCCTTTTCTTTTGCATGGTAAGCATTCATACTTGATGTCCTTATTGCCCTATATTGCTCAAGTTTTCTTTAGTATACATATACCAACTTTTTGCTGATATCCTCTTTTCCTTTTCTTTTTGTGGGGTATGCTTCCAACCCCAGGTTAAATTTGGAGAATTTCAACATCAACCTCGTAGCTGAGCTTTTGGGAGACTTGGAGAGGTGGTTAGATGACCCTCGGCTTGATGTTTGGCTTACATGTTTAGTTTTGGTTCTAGTCACCCATGTGTGGTGAATCGTTGTATCATGTAATCAAACTTTGTAAATTGTTAGATAATGTTATTTTCCGCTACTACTCATTGTGTAATGATACATACATGTTGATTGAATTGGTCTCCATCCCGTTGGTAAAAAATTTATGTGGTGTTTGGTTCATGGGATGCGATCTTTTCTTTCTAGTAGAGGAGTGGTTTCACTTCTTTATAGCATGGTATCACAGCCACTACCAGTCAATTATCTAACTATTTCAAACTCGCCTCCCTTAGGATGTTTACATTTGTCTTAGGTTGCTTATACCTAGTACCTTGCCTTGTGAAGACAAACCCTAATGGCGAGAGATAACTCAACAACTGACAACCAATACGGTTATGAGACACCTCAAAACACTAGGTTTGGCCAGGAGACCTCAACTTCTACTGGTTCGGGAGGAGCTATGACTCCAGAGCAAGAGTTGGCCATGTTTCGACAACTCTTTGCGTCTTCCATGGTGGGGAAGATGAAAGACCCGAATGTACCTGAGAAGCCTAAGGAGTTCTCAATCATGGAGTTCATGAAGATGCAACCACCCTCCTTCAAGGGTGAGGGTGAGATAGAGATGGTCGACAAAGCTGATGATTGGGTGTTAGCCATGGAGAGGACTTTTGATGGTATGGCATGCCCTCCACATCAAAAGGTTAGGTTTTCTTCCTATGTTTTGGATGGACCTACGAGAATGTGGTGTAATGGAATTGCAAAGACTAGAGATATCTCAACCATGACTTGGGCAGAGTTTTTGGCTATCTTCCATGGAAAGTATATTTGCACTGATGCCCTAAATAAGAAAGAAGTAGAGTTCTACAGTTTGAAGCAAGGTTCCTTATCCGTTTCTGCTTACGTGCAAAGGTTTCTGCTGTTGAAGCATTATGTAGTTGGTTTGGGTGAAGAACGTAGGGCTGACCTTTTCCTCTAAGGGCTCAACTACAATGTGGGCCGTGATCTAATCCCACAATTGGCCTTGACCTTTCAGTAGATGGTTGATAAAGCTTTGGCTGTGGAGTCTTACCCAGGGTTCCAACCTAGGGAGTTTGACCAGAAGAGGAAGTTTTCAGGTGATGAACAGAAAAGGGATAAGTGTTCTAAGTGCAATGGTTACCATCCTCCAGGAAAATGTTCTCATGACAAACCTCGTCCAGTGGTATGCCATCATTGCAATGAACCTGGACACGTCAGACCTCAGTGCCCCAAGCTTCGTTTTGGACATGGACATGTTCCTCAGCAAGCACCTCCTCAGAATCATGGTAACAATAATGGTAAGAAGCCTGTGGAAAGGAGAGCTGGTAGAGTTTTTGCCTTGGATGGTGAAGAAATTAACAATGTTGAGCAAGGGCAAGTTAACCCATAGTCTCTTATATTAGTCTTTACAAGTTGTGTTTCCTTTTGCATGAAGCTTATGTAGTTGAATGTAATAAGCATAGTTGAACCTTTTTATCTGAAGATTAGTTTTATTTTATGAGATGAATCCTTTTAAGGGGTGGTGAATAAGTTTGCTGATGGATGTTTTGATTTCGAGGATGAAATTCTTTTAAGGGGTGGTGTGTTGTAACATACCAGAAATAGAATCCTACCCTAATAGTTTTACCCTTTTAACTTAGCCAAACAAGGATAAGCTAATACTTGTAATTAAGAGAATCTAAAATGCTTTATACTTAATAATGACTCGTTTGGATGATAAAAAGAAATTTAATCAGATAAATATTTCCCATATATTCTTAATATAGGGTTATATGCTCAAATACTCAAGTTGGGTTTTTAATAATGGGCTTGAAGTGCAAATTGTACACTAAGTAATAAAATAATGAGATATTTCGTCCTAGAACTTTACTGTGCTGTTTAGAATATGAAAAAGAAAATAAATCCCAAAATATATATAAAGGAGATGATAAATGCAATAATTGGTGGTAATATGGGATATAATCGATTAAAAGAGGATAATGAGGAATATGTTGTTTCAAAAATAAAAAATAGGAAACCATGAGATAATTTGATAAGCAAATTCATTTTCTTGATCTAAAAGAAACTTAATGGCCAAGTATCATCTAATTTGGATAATAAATAAATATATAAAAGCCTTAATTACAAGATAATGGGAAATAAGCCAATAAAGTGAAATAAAATATTTAATGCCCTCAAATTGGAAAACTAACTCCAAATTCGTAATATAAACATAAAAATAAGCCTTTGTGCCAATTTGTAATTAATTTGGATAATGTTTGATTAATAGGTATATAGGAGAGAGAAAATGCCTAAAAGGTGTAATTAATAAATAAATATAACTCATGACACCAAAAGTGGGAAATAAAGGCAAATTCGTATTCAAGACACATAAGTTAACTTATGGATGAAGTTTTACCTAATTTGGATAATTTATGTGCCATTAATGCATCTAGAAAGAAAAATAAAGAATAAATTAAATAACATATCTAAAGTTGCCAAAAGTGAAATTTAATTGGATATTCAGAATCTACATGTTTAATTTAACTTATGAGCAAAATTTGGTTTAATTTGGATGATGTTTGAACCCTTATATGAAGAGAGTGAAATTCATACTATATATATGCATCACTTTGTTTTATTTTCCTATTTTCTCACATAAAGTCTCTGTCACGCGTTTCTTATCTTCATTTGGTGATTTCTGACCATCGGATGCTTGATCCGATGGCTGTGGGTCGTCTCCTACCTTGGGTAGGAGTCCGCCCATCGTTGGACAGTAGTGCAAAGCTTCTCAATTCCGTTCTCTCTCGTTTCTTGACGAAAGTTTCTGATTCCTTTCCCAAATGATTCCTTTCTCAATTCCGATCCCAATGATACTAAGTTTGACCCCTAAAATCCTATAAGTAGGGAACCCCCAATTTCTTCTTCTCCATCAATTTTTGCAGCCGCCCTCTTTGTGCACATCCTACCAGCGCAATAACCGAGAAAGAACCCCCTACCGTCCATATCTTTTCCTCTGGCATCAATTGGACCAGGGAGCGCACGGTGTAGCCGGGCCTACTCGGTTTCTCCTCTGGAAACCCCGGTGACGCCTCATACATCTCCACCACTGTCAACTCAATTAGTTCTCTGGTGAGCATCCCTAGACATCCCTCTACCTTTTCCTTTTTACACTTTCGCCCACGGATTCTTCTACCTCTCTGTCGACAAGAGTGCCATTAGCTTCACTTTTGTCATCTCCGGTGAGGTTCTCTGTTCGCTCTCCTTCTATTTTTGGTCGAGTTTTTGCTTTTATAGCTTCGACCAAGCGAGTTCTTCTTCTTCTTAGCCTTGTTTCACCGTTGTTTCTCCCGATTTCTCTCCCGTTGTTTCTGTGATTTCAGGCTATAACGGAACCTGGGTTCAGCCTCCTTCGGATGATGTTTGGTCCTTGTCAGGGCTCGTTGGGTTCATCTTGGTCCCAAGAACTCAATAACACTGCTATTTACTCGAATCGATCTTTAGTGTTTAGGTTTTGATCGAGGCTATGTGTCCAGTTCATCTGCTTCGGATGGTTCAACGAAGAACAATGTACCATGTGTTCTGTCATTTCTGCCCTCTCGTTTCCCCTTCTTATTTGTTTTTCATTTGAGGGGTATTTTCATCCTTTCACGGGTTTCGTCTCCCTCCTTTAGTCATGGTCTTACGAGGGTTTGACTAGTGACTTGGCCGGCTGTGATTGGGCCAAGTCATGTGGGCCCCTCTCCTATTATCCACTTTCGATGCAAATTTATTATGTGCAATTATCTGATTGGTTAGTAATTAAAAATGTATAACTAATTATCAGATGATCAGAAAAATACGGAAAAATATTCGTTGGAATCATAAAAATAAGATCTAATTAATGGTATAAGTTTTGATAACTGAATATAAAAATTAATAATAGGTGTTTTTCTTTGGATCTAATAAATGATGAATTAACTTGTAAAAATCATAACTAATTATATATAAGTCAGAAAAATATAATAAAATATATTTTAGACTTGTAATAACATAACCTAAAATATGGAATAGTTTTCATAACCTAATTCACACATATATAAAAAGGTAGTTTTTAGGGTTTGGCTTATAAGTATGAAATTGACATAAAATCTGTATATGTGTTTAATAGGCTCTTTGGTGACCTAGATTTGGATCTAGAAGTTCTTTGGACTTTTGGACTTTGATATTGAGGTATGTTGTATCCCCTATTACTTCATGTTGAGCAATTCACCTATATTTTGTCTTTCTCTTGGTCCTATGGACAATAGCCTATACACATTTCTCTTATCTCTTGTTATCATGGTTCATGTGAACTATCTTGATTGTGATCTTGGATATTATTTTGGATCCTACCTTGTGATATGGTATATGATGATCTTGTTGATGGTATATGCCCACTGTGATGTGGAGGTTTATTGGTGGTTTCCTTTGTTGTCCATTGTGGCAAATCTTGTTTAATGTGACTATACTTTTCTACTTGCCACTACATTTACCTGCTATGTGATTCAGTAACCCTAGAGTAGTATAATTGCATTGGTTTTGTCTCATTATCATTTGTGGCAACATTGTAATATTTTGTATGGTGGATGCGTGATTCCCCATGCCAGGGCAGGATGTGTGATTCCTGACCCATGTTATATATATGTGGGTGGTGGATGTGTGATTCCCCATGCCAGGGCAGGATGTGTGATTCTTGGCCCATGTCTCACCAGGTTCAATATGTGTGATTCTTGACCGCCTTTGTCTTTTATAATATTCTAGTGTTATGCTTATCTCACATGTATGCAGGATGTTGGTCATGATATGTTCATGTGGAACTTCTTTATTGTTTTACATATGGCAAGTATCTCTTTAGTTATGAATCTTATCTTTTATGCCCGTGTGGGTAGTCCTTTTCTTTTGCATGGGAAGCATTCATACTTGATGTCCTTATTGCCCTATATTGCTCAAGTTTTCTTTAGTATACCATACCAACTTTTTGCTGATATCCTCTTTTCCCTTTTCTTTTTGTGGGGTATGCTTCCAACCCCAGGTTAGATTTGGAGAATTTCAACATCAACCTCGTAGTTGAGATTTTGGGAGACTTGGAGAGGTGGTTAGATGACCCTCGGCTTGATCTTTGGCTTACATGTTTAGTTTTGGTTCTAGTCACCCATGTGTGGTGAATTGTTGTATCATGTAATCAAACTTTGTAAATTGTTAGATAATGTTATTTTCCGCTGCTACTCATTGTGTAATGATACATACATGTTGATTGAATTGGTCTCCATCATGTTGGTCAAAATTTTATGTGGTGTTTGGTTCATGGGATGCGATCTTTTCTTTCTAGTAGAGGAGTGGTTTCACTTCTTTACATATTGTCTCTCCCTTTTACAGGTAAGACTTGCTCAGGCTCTCACGTTACCACAAATGTGAGAGGGAAACAATTGTTAGATCTTATTGTTGTGTCTTCTAAAATCCTAGACCGTCCCCCTTTATATAGGATGGCCCGAGTCAAAGCTTCTAGATAATCTGGGAGTCAAAGAGATGGATTTTCATGAATTTTTCGGAAGCTACGAATGATGAAATGGTCGGTTCATCATTTAATCGATCGGGTTCACATGTGAAATGGTTGGTTCAACACTTGAACTGATCGACTGACTATCTGGTCATATTCACAAACAAATTGACTTTAATATTTTATTAATGCACAACATGACACCAACTTCAATCCTTGATCCAGTCATACTGATCTCCCAACTGGTCCGTTCACAATTTGAACTGGTCAGTTCATGTTTCTAAATCTGTCACATCACTTACTAAACTGGTTGTTTTAGATTCCAATCAACTACTTGTTGTTTAAGTTGATTACCTCAACACTTTAGTAATCAAGTTAAACCTTATTCCTGATTAAACTCCTATTCCAGGTGCATCCTATGTGTGTGACCTTATAGGTCCCAAATTACATTGGCAGTGAATGTCCATAACTAATTTATGACATCACAAGCAATGAGCAGTATCTAACAACACATCATTACTACCTAAGAAATTGGAAAGTTGGATAATGGCTTCAACCTACAATATGTGATTAGTGTTATAGTGATCGTATAGTTCCTTTGTCTCAGATATCCAGGTTGAACTCGAGGCATGGGGTCGTCACCCTCTCAATGCTCAATCCATGTTCCTTGAACTAGAGAGGATTGTCTAAGATGAATGTGAGCTCACATATCATATATTGATTCACATGAGGATGGTTTTACATTTCTCAGTCTCACTTATCAAGTTTCTAGAATATCAACTCCAGTAGGAGGGACAAATCCTACCTATATCGCTCACAATCAATCCCAATGTGTCATAATGTATCCGAGCATCACCTTTATGGTAACCTTATTCAAGGTCATGTTGTATGATGTCATAGTACATCGAGCAACATGTGAGGAGTGTAGTGATTTCAGGTCTGAGAACTACAATCACCACTATCACTATGAGAACTAATTCTAACTAGCATTCAATGGTTTCCATGCATCAATCTCAAGGTGGGTCTATCTGATACACTATTCTCTAACAAGTACATATGTGTTTGGTTTGATATCACATATGACGACTAATGAGATTATGTCATTGACCAACACACACTCTAGTCTAATGTGTCATTTTTTTTCTATTAGCTTCCACAATAACATCTGACCAAGGACATAACAAGAATGTAGGTACTTTTATCATACATATGATCTCACTATTTAGGTCCTCAACCTGAAGACATATGTCATTGAGTAACATCATTATTTAGACATCTATCATGTTATTTATTATGAATCACATCATTTAAGAGATATGCCATTACATTCATCATATTATTGGCTATTTGGTCATACATACCAACAGACTCCCACTTGTATTTAGAGATAATCACCCATGAACTTGATCCTAAGTGATCTACCTAGAGTCCATTGTGATACGATACCATGGTCTCATAGAAGGTCCTCAAACTCTTAGCTTAAGTACTCTCCACCTCGATCGAAATGAAGTTCTTTAATACTTTTACCGAGTAGGTTCTATAACTCATTCATGAAATCCTTGAACTTTTCAAGGGTTTTTGACTTATGTTTTATCAAGTAAACATAGCCATACTGAGTATAGGTAACCACCTCTAACATTTGTTCTAAAAGGTCCACATACATCAGTATGTATGAGTCACGATAGATCAATCACTCTCTCACTATTTCCCGTGAAATGAGCCTTTGTCATCTTTCCCAACAAACAAGATTTGCATGTCTCTATTTATTTGAAATCAAAAGAGTCTAGATATCCATCTTTATGGAGTCTAGAAATGTGTTTCTCATTGATGTGACCTAGACAACAATGTCAACAGTATGTTTTGTTTGAGTTATTAAGTTTTACCCTTTAGTATTTATGTTATAAACATTTATTTCTAGATCTAATAAATAAAGACCATATGACATTGGGGCACTACCATAAAATATCTCATATTTTGAAATAGAACATTGACGATCCTTTATAAGAAATTCAAATCCATTCTTGTCCATACAAAATATAGAAATAATATTTCTGTTAATGTCATGTACACAATAGTAGTTCTCTAACTCTATTACAAGCCCAGTGGGCAGAGATAAATGATAGGTTCCAATTATAGTGGAAGTAACTCTTGCTCCATTCACAACATGCAGTTCGACCTCACCCATTCTTAAAGGCTTACTTCTTTTCAGATCATGTATATTTGAACTTATGTGAGATCCACATATGGTGTCTAGTACCCATGATGAATAAGTAGACATATTTATATCAATAACATATATATGTGAAGTAGATATCTTTATCCATTACTTCATCTTCTTGAATCCCATTAAGTGTAAAGGACATATTCCTTTTGAACTTACCTTTCTCCTTGTCTTGAGCACTGAAGACTTGGACTTTAGCTTAATTTCAGAACTCTTCTTGGCCTTGCTTTCATCCTTGGACTCCACTCCATTGATCACCATCACGGGTTTGTCCTTACTCATTCGTTCTTCAGAACTTATTAACATGTCAAGCATTTCTGATAGTGGTTTGGCCAAGTTACTCAAGTAATAACACTCGATAAACTGGTTATATGACCTACACATCGATTGTAGAATCATATATGTGGAAAACTCTTGGCTCAAAGGTAATCCCACTCTCTCTAGATTTTCCACATACCCAATCATATTAAATACATGGGTCTCTACTGGATCTCCTTATGTCATTTTGCACTCAAAGAGCGCCTTTGAGACATTGTACCTTCCTTGCTTTGCATGATTATGGTTCAAGTTCTTAAGATATGCTACCATATCAAGAATCCCCGTGTCTTCATCTTGCTCATGCAACTCATAGTTCATACAACATAGCATAAGGTGCTTAATATATAAGGCATCATTGGCATGCTTCCAATAAGCATCCACCTTGACCCTAGGCACATCCAGAGCAGGTTCCTATGGCACTGGTGTGTCTAGGATATACAACTTATACTCATCACCGAGAACCCTTCTCAAAGTCCAAAACTAGTCATGGAAGTTTGTCCCGTTTAATTTTTCCTTTTTAAGGATAGATCACAATGATGATTTGTTTTCCATTTGTTTCTACAAGAGTAAAATTTGAACTTTGTCAAAACACTTTTGATTTTTGATTAAAGGAAAATTGACAATATTAATTAGGCCTTTAGTTAATTATTTCTCCCACTATTTTGTTCAAATGGATAGCCCTTACATATCAATTTGGAAGGTTGCAGTGTACAACCTTCTAATGAGTCAAGATCCAAAACAATTAAGTTATAACCCGAGCCTACATTCATAACCAATTATTAAGATAGACAATATTTTCCCATTACATCTTATACAATTCTTGGATAAATAGTATGCAAAACTCCTTCCCATATTTCATCTTTAAGCTTCTAGGCACTTAATCCTATGTAGGTCACCTAGTTAAGCCTGACCCAAAAGCCAACACGACAGTAATGCACCCAGCTTATAACGACCATCACACTTCTACGAGATAGACGGTGGACTATGCTTGGAATGCCCATGCTTAGTCGATCAAGCTTTTCATGTGTGTTGATTATAGAAAGCATCTAACACTTAGTATTAGATTGAGAAATCTATAGAAATACATATACACATCCGATCACAAAATACCAATAATATGTATTATATACATATTATATCCACAAATAAAACATGTAATATAAATACGAGCAATGGTTATGGCGATACTAATGCAATTCTTTGGGGCCACAAAGAATTTCTACCACCTAAGGTCCACATCAAATGTAACAATCTATACTTGTGGAAAATGTGCAGGAACCATTCTGGTTGGTCCACTCAACCCTTGAGTCAATCAGTTATCTTCTTGGTAGGTCGATTGGTCTCCTAGATAAGTTGACTGGCCTCCTATTCAAGCAGCATCTAGACTCCTCCAGTTGATCGGTTGGATCACTAGTCGATCGATCGACTCCTATCACCCAACCACCTCGATCCTCTAGTCGATCGATTCAAATTCTAAATCGATTGCTTCACTTAGTGCAAAACACCTTCTATTTGCCAAAATAGGAAATTAAACTATCCTATTTATTTTAACTTATTATATTATAAAAGTTAAACCTTGAGTTACATTTGAGGGGAGTATAGGAAGGATAGCATTAACTTACATATGGAAATAGATAGAGAGGATTGATAAGCAAATTGAAATTTGGAATAAAACCTTTTAACCAAGCACACATATTTAGGGGGAACTGGACATAACCAAGCTTACATCCACCATGAAAATAATTTTAGGATGACTCATATAAATTGCATGTATATCATATATATTGGGAATGTATGTGGTATTTAATTAGATATGCACATTAATCATTTTAAATATCTGTAGCGCATGCAATAAAATAAATCATAACACAAAAATCCAATCATATTGATTAAATAACAAAACATAGTAAATTGATGTGGCTCTGATATCACTGTAGGGAAATATGGCTACATAGATGGTAGCGGAAAAAAAAATATCCTGTCATATTCCCCTTGACCATTGGATCATGTCAACAACTACAAATTGAGAAGAAAGGTTGTAAGGCATATACCTTATCCTAGAGAAAATCTAGGGATTATCCTTGTAGTGGTGCTTCTTTCACAAGTAGTATCTAGATGGTTGTCAGAAATGACCTCCTTGGTGTAGCACGATAGACGATGCTTGACGACGTCTTCCTAGAATGTTGGAAACAACCTCTCCTCTATTGTAGTTCACATGGACCATCGGGAAATCCCTTCATTCTTTTGGAATTGATAGGAAGAAGTTTTCCCTTTGATGTCAACGTGCTAGAGTTAACTACTCTCCCTTGTTATCTTTCCCTTTTATGGGTAAGACTTGCTCGAGCTCTCACGTTACCATAGTAGTGGGAGGACAACAATTGTCAAACCTTATTGTTGTGTATTCTGAAAGTCTAGACTCCCCCCTTTATATAGGATGGCCAGGGTCAGGATTTCCAGATCATTTGGGAGTCAAAGAGACATATTTTCATGAATTTTCTAGAAATTACGAACAATGAAATGATCAGTTCATTACTGAACTGATCGATTCAATAATTGCAATGGTCATCATGTTTCCTATTCGCAAGTAAAATAGCTTTTAAAATATGATTAATGCACAATAAGAAGTTAGCATCAATCCTTGATCTAGTCTTAGTGATCTCCCAACCAGTCGGTTCACAACTTGAACCAGTCAGTTTATGTTTCTGAATAGGTTGGTTCACTTACATAACCAGTCATTTCATATTCCCGTCATCCAATTGTTGTTTAAGTTGATTATCTAAACACTTTAGTAATAAAGTGAAACCTTATTCATAATTAAACTCCTATTCTAGGTGTATCCTATGTGTGTGACCCTATAGGTCCCAAATTATGTTGGCAGTGAATGTGCATAACTAAGTAATGGCATCACAATCAATGCACGATATCTAGAAACACTTCATTTCTACTCAAGTAATTGGAAAGTTGGAGAACAACTTCAACCTACAATATGTGATTAGTGTTACAGTGACCATATAGTTCCTTTGTTTTCATATCCATATTGAATCCAAGGCATGGAATCGTCATCCTCTCAACGTTCAATCCATGTTCCTTGAACTAGAGCAGACTATCTAAGATGCATGTGAGATCACATATGATATATTGATTCACATGAGTATGGCCATACGTTTCTTAGTCTCACTTTATCAAGTATCCAGGATGTCAGCTCCAGTAGGAGGGAGAAATTCCATCTAAATCACTCACAATATATCCCCATGTGTAACAATGTATCTGGGCATCACCATTATGGTAATCTTTATTCAAGATCATGTTAGATGATGTCAAAGAGATGACGTATGATGAGTGTAGTGATTTTAGGTCTGAGAACCACAATCACCACTATCACTATGAGAACTGATTCTGACTACCATTCAATAGTTTCCATGCATCACTCAAAGGTGGGTCTGTTTGATACACTATTCTCTAACAAGTACATGTGTGTTTGGTTTGATATCACATATCATGACTAATGAGATTCTATCATCAACCAACACACGCTCTAGTCTTATGTTCACTGTTGTCTATTAGCTTCCACGATAACATCTGATGGACATAACAAGAATGTTTGTACACTTATCATACATATGATATCACTGTTCATGTCCTCAACTAGAAGACATGTGTCATCAAGTAACATCAGTCTTTAGACATCTATCTTTTTATACCATTATCTCATAATTGAACAAACATATAGATGATAATTGCCTTTATTACTAATCAAATCATTTACAAGATATGCCATTACAATCATCATATGATTGTCTCTATAGGCATGCAAACCAACAATAAGGTCGTGAGTGAGTTAGTTGGTGGTTTCAGGTGGTCATAGATATTTCATATTCAGATGTGAGGCTAATGTGTGAGACCTAGTCAACATAAGTAAGGTACAAAAAACAATTCCAGTTGTTTGGAAAAAGTATTCCCATCCTTCATAGAAGTACAATATGGGGTGATGTATTAGAGGTGTGCGGAGAAGTAGTCGGCATGGTGCATACAACCTACTTGACCAATGTGTTGCTTTGGGACATGGAGGAGCCATTCTAATGGAAAAGGAAGGATATTGTGGTACATCTTGGGGTGGACTGCCTTGTATAACATGAAAAATGCAAATTTATCATTTTTATTGCATCCTTTAAGATCATTCCTCATGAGCATTTTGTTTATTATTCTATAGTTTTATATTCAAATGTCTTATTTTAACTTTTCTCTTATTAATCAGAGATTTTATTATACTTTCCTAGATTTTGTATGAACATGGCCCAATCACTCCAAAGCCCAAAAATACAAGGATCATAGACTTCAATTGCACATTCAATGTCCCAGACTTTCCATGTGGTCTATCGGCATGCCCACTCGACTAATTCACATGTGAGATATCAACTTCCCAGAGTTCCAACCAATTGATTGGCAACCCAGTCGACTGACTCAAATCAATTCAATAAGGCCCATTTTCACAAATGAACTGATCGATGCACTTTGAACTAGTTGGCTGGCCTACCCTAAGGTTAAAGCATCAATACACTAAACTGATAAACTCACTGCAAATCAGTCAATTGATCTACCTTCAAGGAGAAGTATCAATGCAATCCAATTGATCGGCTAGGTTACCAACTGTCTGATCGGAGCGCCCAATCCAGACTTCCCATCCACCACCAGGAAAATTTTTTGGGGTTTGGGGTCTGATTCCTTTCCTATAAAAGGAGGAGAGTCCAAGAAAAAATCACATCTCATACTCTATCACCCTAGAGCCTCCTCTAGGTGAACAAATCCAAGAAGGGAAGGAAGGAGCCGTCATCTTCCTCATGCAAACCACCACCTTATTGCCAAATATGACAACATGACTCATTCCATTCTTACATGTTCTTTTACACCCACATCCCACAATAACATCTAATAATTATTAGGGCATAAGTTGAGGATTTAACATAATACAAAAGACCACTCTTGACTTTTTTCTTTGATTTCAAAATCTTTGTTTCATCGCTTTCAGTTACGTAAACTAACTTTTCAATGGAAATAAAACCTTGATTCGTCTAATATGTTTCCAACAATAAAGATACATATCTAAACATTCATGTTATTTCTCACACTTCCATTTACATACGGCTTGATAATTGAATACATACTCTAATAATGAGGAAAAAAAGTTGCACATTCTCATTTACAAGTCTCTCATTACTCTAAAAGGAACTAGAGTGATAGGGAGAGACTAAACTTAAACAATATGATACTTATCTCTCGTTGCAAATCTACTCTGGCATTGACATTCTTCAGATCCACATGTTTTTCCTAAAAAAATTATGAGTAAAGGGGTGAGCCTACTCATTCAGTGAATGAGAACTTCAAACAAATAGTATAAAGCATTTAAACTGTCAAAGATATATGATTGGTCAAGTGAATTTAAAGTAGAACGGTAATGAGATATGCATGAACTAATCATTTGAAGACATATATTTAGTAGGATACTCTAGGTATCTACAAGTACTAAATCGATATCTGAACATAATTGAATAGTCACAAAAGGAACTGGAAATTCAGAAACATATAAGGAATAAAAATGTAACTGCATAGACATGATTAATCTTTCATTGATCTTATTATGCCCTGAACCCACATGAAGTGTACCATGACATGTGACAACATTGCAGTAAGCTATGATATTATTGTATAAGTCTTATAAGCATGCCCAAATTCCTAAGCATATAGTCTCATCTACCCCATCTATAGTGGGCATTTACCAAATTTAGGACTCGGCGGCTAATGGGAATGGTTGCATATCTAGACTCTTCCTCTACACCTAGGTACTCAAGTAGAGAGTCAAAGCACTATGGATTATTGTGCATCAGTGGACCTACCGAAGATATCAACTAATCAACACAACTCATAACACAAGTACCACCGGCATCTATAGTTGGTGTTGGGTACCACACAACTATAAGGAGTCTTCTCTCATTGTCCTAGACCCCCACCCTACCGGTGCACTCTAACTTACCTTGATTTGGAAAAAATACCTCCAGTCAAGAAGCACATATCCTCCTAACATTGCATGTCTTCCAGTGAGGATTCTACAATATTCAAGGCATCTAATGTCTAATTCACTCTTTAAATTCATGGTTCAATCATCACATCAACATTTCTTAGTTTAGCTTCATAAATAGTCATCACATATCATCTGTAAATGTACCACCGATTGAAATTTGAGCAACACCAATCTCATAATGAGAAATACTGATATGAATATACATTATTGATGTGAATGCCCTATCCCCTATGAACATATTTTCTGGAGGTATTAAAGAGAGGGTTTCATTTTCCTTATTCACATATCACATGAATCACATAAGGATTTAATGCATCATAAACTTTCACTGATAAAAGTTTGCTTTCAATAGTTCACATACAACCAAACATATATATGAAACCCTATAATGAACCGAACTAGGGTTTTCACACCACTCACTAAAATATCATGCATCAAGACTAACCTTGAATAAAAGAATTTATAACAATAAAAGAATCACATCAGTTGAATTTCTTGATGCCTATTTGCAAACTTTTGATTTTCCATTCATCTAGGGTTTCACCCTCTTTAGTGAGATGTCATGCAAACAATGATGACATAAAATGAAATCCAAGATAGTATATGGCATATATGTACAACACATTCATATTAAATAATCATTCATAAGCAAGGAGATTCAAGTAGGCAAAATTCTTTATTCAATTATACATCAATTTTAGACATAACTAAAAACCCTAGATTTTGGTATATTCATATAACTTTTGCAATAACTTTAAGAATTCTACTTTACATGATTTGTATACATTTATAATATGATTTTATCATCTGAAATTTATCACACTAGGAAAACAATCCATTTTTAGATCATTTTTCATAAGCTTAAATTGAAAGGAAGATTTAGGGTTTGTAGTCACATACAAAGGAATGAACTTTTGTGTGAAAATAATCTAATTTTGTGAAATCTACTACTTAAAGGAAGTACCCACTCATTTAAGGTGTGAAAACACATTAAAAATGACCCCAAGAACTGAGATTCTAGAATCCCTATCAAACTCCTAGAAATTTACCATTTTCTTCTTCCTTTCAACTTGGAAACCCTAGAAATAGAGAATTTGGAGAAAGAGTGAGAAAAGAGATAAACTTGATATTATTTTGAATTGAATCAGAGGAGGGTCAGCATTTCAACATCTGAGAGAAGAATCACCAAGAATAGCTACATAGAGATGACAAACTTACTTGATTTCATGAACTCTAGGAAGAGAAAACCCTAGATCCCCTTCTTCACCACTTTCTCCATTCAAACCCTAAATCTCCCTCTCTCTCTAGGATTTCATTTCTATAGAATGAATCAAAGAATATGGGAGATTCTAGTGTGATAGGTTACACATATAGAGAAATTGATATGCTTGGGTCAATTACAAATTGACCCTACTTATACTTTCTTTTATTTTAGTAGAATTTTCTATCATGAGAATGTTACTGTAAATCATTTACTAAATAGGTTGAAGATCCTCCAAAAATTATGAAAAATTATTATATAAACACTACACTACTAAATAGAAGTCTGTAGCATAGTCAGTTTAAATATAGTTCAACCAAGAACCACATTCAAATAACATCCAAATATTGTGAATTTTTTTTCTAACATGTGTGATTGAGTTATAAGAATCATATCCCAATTTCGAGTAAATCCAAATTACATATAAAATATGAAAAATAATTTACCATACTATTATACACATCAGATTTTGTATTTATATACTATCAAAACCCTAATTTTGGCGAATAGGGTTTACACTTCTCAAACCCTAATCCTTCAAAGTAAAATCATGATTAGAGTTTATTATTCAGTTTGAAACATAAAAATTTCTCTACCATCATTACTCAAATTTAAGCAATGACCAATCTAATAAAGCATGTAATCATCCAAGTAAACCATAGTTCACCAACTATGCTCAAACACGGTCATAGCATGTTCTCTTGTCCTTATGCATTTCAAGTCTAAGTAAAGACCTCATACTGGGGTATGGGGAGTAGTCTCATAGCCAGGTGTCCCACTTTAATTGTATTTAACTCTAATATTCTATTGATTAGATATTTTTCTTCTCATTATGTACTCATTCTATGTTTAGATTAATTATATCTTTGTTGAGTGCTGAGATCACAAATCTCAACATTGTATGAAACCCTAGACTCCTGAATCTCAACATTGTATGAAACCCTAGACTCCTAATGAGATTAATTGATGGGGCTATATGATAAATCTATCCATTTTATCCTATTGATTATAACTTGTGGTGATGAGATCCTTGATCCATGAGTTGGAAGATTGGTTAAAACTCATAAACTCTTAACAAGATCACTGACAGAGCTTACTGGATGGTCAAATAATGATACAAAAATGTCGAGATCCTGAGTTTGTGAGAAGTGTGATCCTTGTAGGTTTGTGCTGCATAAGGACACAAATCCACATGGTCTTTATCTAACTAATAAAATTAAGGAGTTGAATCAGTTATAGTAAATACATGGTCTATGGCGGTAGTCCCCAGGACTTCCGGTATCTCTTTATTAATGGAACTAAAACCCAACTTAACTAGTTTTATTTCTACACTTTTCATTTCTAGATTCAGTTTTAATCACTCTCTCTAAAATTGATTTTTAAATATTACTCTAAGCAATTTGTTCAACTAAAACTTTTAAACATGTTGTTCCATGGAATCAATACCTTTCTATTCTAAAATTAACTTATTTGCTTGTGGGGTGATTTTATTGCTGCTTTAAAGATTAAACTCTAATATTTCTTCCTAGTGAATTTGTTGTGAAAATGTTGCACGCAAAAATTTGGTATCGTTGTCAGGGACAACATAGTTACTTTTAAACCTCACTATTTTGATTTATTAGGAGTTTTCTCCCAATTGATATTCACTCCTACTTTCTTGAACTCATATTTTCTCAAATATAACATCTCCAATCTCTCTTTTAAGTACTAGTGGTGTATGTTAGACTCACAAAGCATCAACTCTACACTATTTGATGTAGCGAACATCAGAACCTTCCATCACCTGAACTGGGCCCATCAGTACATGATGGATGAAGAGGAAGTAAACTTTTAGAAGAACATACCCTAGTCAGAGAAGCCATCTTGGCCGAGTCAAGGGAATTTGTGGTTGCTGAACACAAAGTTGAAGAATTTTCACAACAAGAAGTTGAGCGATAAAAACAACTTAAGGACTTCTCAGTCACCAAGTTTGCTAACACACAACATCATGTTGTGTCACCTGCCATCACTGTTGCATAATTTGAGATCTGCACATAGCAGATCATCATACTTTAGAACAATGAATTCATTGATAACAAAAGGTGACAATTGTCAAGATCACATCCAACACTTCTCCAAATTATGTTACTTCCACAAAATAACCATCATTTCTAAAGACACAATCAATATGCGCTATTTAAATACACTCTATAAGATCAATCCAACATTTGACTCAATGTTGTAGAGGAGGACTTCATCACCACATGGTGGGCTCTCCAAGACAATTTCCTCGAAAAAATCTTTCCCCCATTGATCACTTTCCAAATCAGGGGACATATCACCCGATTCACCATGGTTCCTTTTGAAACCTTGGGTGAAGTTTGGGAACGATTTAAGGACCTCCTTCATCATTGCCCACATCACGGAATATCTTTGTTCTAGTTGATCAAGACCTTTTACAGGGGTGTTGGTGATAATACCAAGGTTTTCCTTGACACCTCATCTGGAGGTAACTTCATGTTCCAAAATTTTGACAACACTTGGAAATAGTTGTTAATCGGAACTCTAAAACCCAAGCCCGATCCATCCAGGGACAAGTGAGAGTTATTAAGGCCAACCAAGGACAAAGATAGTTCTAAGCTCAAATCTATTTTTGAAATCCTCAAGATGCTTGCTTTGAAGCAAGACCACCTAGAGTCCTCTTTAAATGCCTATGAAAGAAGAGGATGGCCACAACAACCTCATTATTTGAAACTACAATTAAAATCTGCAAATTATCTTTATAGGATCTGCCACAACCAACAACACATTTCTTGGATTTTCTCATGGTTTAGTCCCATGGATGGATGACATATGGAGGATCTCAACTCCATCCACATCATACTTAAGAAGGCCTATTATAATCCCAACTAGACTAGGAACCAACATGGTTTCCAATATGGGAATCCAGCTAGTATGGAAATTTGCATCACAACAACGACCTTCTCAAATGAACAAATGTAACTGTGGTCCTCTAGGGTTCTAGTACAATAACCAACTGAACTATAGGAACTGAGGCAACTATAATGAACTATAGTTCTAGAATCTAAATCAAGACCCTCAACTACAACAACATGTTGCCTCTCCCTCCAATGACGAGAGTTTCTCTACTATAGACAAAAATTCCCCTTAGAAGTCCCATCTATGCCTAACTGTCAGATTTTAGAGGGTGATCATAGTGCAAAGAAGATTGAGAGTGTACCCATCTACTCCATTATAAGAGTAAGATCACCAACTGTAGAAGAGACATCCCTCTGCCTTGAGGTTGCTCCTTCACAACACACCTCGAGTGCTCAAGAGTAATCCTTTCTGTAAAGACTTGTCTATTTACATATCCCAGTTGTACTTCAAGTGGTCCCAACTCACCTTCCCCCTTTCCCTCACCAGACTCCAACCTATGGAGACTACCATTCCCCTCATGAGTTGAAAATACCATATGTCTATCAATAAGAATCAAATGGGAACATGGGTTGTCAATTTCCTAAATACCAACCTCCAGATCCAACCCCCATAGATGGAAATCACCAATATGAAGGTATGACCATGCATCCAATCAACCTCACTCCTACGTCCCCTCAACACTATCCTATTGATTCCTCTCACATCCCTCATTTATAATCATACATCAAGAAATGGGAACCGGCCAGGTATGAATCCAATTTTTTCCCTAGGTAGTCTAACATGTATCACACAATTTGAGGTAAGATACATGAAGCAAGAATCTAAGCAAGAATAATGGAGTGGCAGCAAGGAAATCACTCAGACAATATAAAAATCCCGCACAAGTTCCAATTGTAGCTCTTCCATGGTGGAAAACACAGGCATCATGCCTTCTATGTTAAATAAGACGCATGTTGGGAGGCAACTCAGCATGTTTTCCCCTTCAACTTGGATTTAAGTTTTGTTTAGGACAAGAAAAAGTTTGAGCTCAGGGAATAGGTGGTGATCACCTATTCCACCCACTATATCTTCTCTTTTTAGCATTTTTCATCATGTTATGTAGTTTAGCATTAAATTTTTTGAAAATTCCCTTTCTTACTTATGATTTAGCCTTTATCTAGTCGTCTAGTTATGCATGTTAATTAACAAACCCCCTGAAACTAAATTTTCTTGCAACATTTTCATAAAATACCATTGCTAGAAATCATCTTTTCACCTAGGACCTTAAGTAGCCTACTCATTGGAAATGATGGAAAGCCACCTGAGCCTTTCTCTTAGGAATCCCCCCTCCCTATAGTGGTAGAGGTCTCCTGCCATTTTTGCATATGGAATCTCTAGGGGATTCTATAGCCTATAGAATGGTTTGTATCTCCTCATATGAGACCCTCTTTCTTATCATTTCCTTAACACCATCTACTTGATGCCCATAACTTGTCCAACCATAATTCTTGGCATGGCTGTGGATATCAACATTTAGGATGATAGACAAGAAAGTAGTTTCCCCATAGATAGATAGGAGTCAAACACAATGTGTCTCCACCTGATTTGAGGAAATAGCTTGTGAATTTTTTCAATTTATATTGTTTACAGAAAGATTTGAACTAATGGTATGATGCTCCCAAAGCACTAAATTAGATAAACTAAATGTATAAGTTCAATCTTTTCTACATTTCTTCTATTACCTTCTTACCCCTCCATCCACCAAGAAATAACCAGAATCCAAAGAAAATGACAAACTCCAAGTTCGGGGTGGCACACCCCTTCTCCCTCTACCACTTCTAACATAACCCTCATATTTAATATGGTCATACGCCAATAAAAGATGGCAATGTGCACAAAAAATGCAATCAGTGTAATTCCAATAAGAAAACAAAAAGATTATGAGTCAAATAGAGGAGAGACCGCCTTCTTCCATATCTCCATTCACTCCACTTTTCTACCTAGAGAAATCTACATACCATGAATTCACTCAATAAATAAACCATGTTCATGTGCAAAACTCATAAGAATATGCAGAAGTACCAAAAATAGAAGGGATATTACATATATTTTTTGCAGATCATGAAATGGAAATAAGTTGAGAAATAGTTTCTTGTGAAAATGTGCAAAAATTGTGTTTTGATTTTAGGAAATTAGGTTCGATTGGCCATAAAAGGTGGTAAGGACAAAGTAGTGCTATGAAAGTGAGGAGGACATGATGTCAATATTCTTTGGTAATTGTTTATAATTCAATGTTGCTCGAGCATGAGCAACATTCAAGTTCAAGGTATTTCATAAATGCATAATATCAATTTTATTGCATCTTTTAATATCATTCCTAGGAGCTTTTTGTTTATGATTCTCCAGTTTTATATTCAATTGTCTCAGTTTAGATTAAGATAATTCCTTAGGACAATTTTTTTATTATTCCCTACTTTTAGATTCAATTGGCTTAGTTTAGCTTATCTCTCTTAATCATAGTTTTTATTAGGTTTTCTTTGATTTTACAAAAGAAATGGCCCAATCACTCCAAAGCCCAAAAACCCAAGGATCAGGGACTTCAATTGCACACTAAACCTCTGAAAGTTTCCACTTCTTCGAGCTGCGATCATCTTCTTCACCATGACCATGGTGGAATCTTCCCTCTCTCTTATTTCTTTTATTTCTATTATGAGGAGCGAGTAGTCCTTTTCATTGGGGTGTGGGGACTAGCCCTACTTCCCGTGCTTACATGTCCATTTTATAAAATTCCATGGCTTGTATATAACTTTCCATTTTGTTGTTAATCATTTAATGTGTAATATGTGGATTGATCACTGATCTTACATGATCTATTATATTCCTTGGTTGTGAGAACTTCAATACTTAGGATTGGAATATCGATTAACATGGGTGATGCCCAGACGAGAACTTCTAAAGGGATATCTCTGGGGTAGTAAGTGTGTGACTCGTGGGTAACGAGACATCGAGCCCATGGAGATTCTTACGCAAACTTTATTTCCTAACAGATGGTTTGCTACTCCATTTGGATAGTTATATCTTGCCTGGATGTGTTTTGGATGTGTATGCATGTGTAGTGGTGGTGAAACCCGATTCCACCCTAGTGATTCCCATCATTAATCTAAACTAAGTTTTAATCCTTCTCTTTTTACTTCCCTTGCAATTAGTTTAACTAAACCAAAATCAACTCTTGTTCTAAATATTAATCTTGATTCAACTATATTCGACTAGTAAGATTCTTAAACACATTTCCCCTTAAGATTCGATCCTTAACTATATTGCGATAAGACCCGACCACTTGCGGGTGGTACTATTGCACAAGGTTTTGATAAAAACTTAGGGATTTCAGCCCTAAGTGAGTTTGTTAGTGCAGTAAAATCCACGTCAAATCTTGCAACATGAGTCTTTCCATTTTTACATGTTTCCTTGTGCTTATGCATATCATGTCTAAGTAGACCCCTCATACTGGGGCATGAAGAGTAACCCCATATCCTGCCTCTCACTTTAATTGTTTTTAAATCCAAGATTCTATTGACTATATATTTTTATTATGATTATGTACTCGTTCTAGAAGATCAACATGATAAGTAAAAAACTTCGTCCCGCATCTAAATCCCCTGCTGCCCTCTGGAGGCGGCTAGGGTTCGTGCGTGGGACTCTCCCGCTCAGGGGAGGTGGTCGGCTGCTAGTGCATAGTCACCTTCTCCCCTTAGGAATTCGTTGAGTGACTGTCCTCTTCGTAGATCGTGTGGCACTGGGGCTACAGCTGGCTGACTCTCCTCTCCGTCGCCTTCATCCTCTGTGCCTTTAGATCGAGGCTTCAGGGTGGTGGAGCGGCACTTTTCTGGGTAGTGGCTTCGTCTCTGGTGAAGCTGGTCACTTGGTGGAGGTAAGGAAGTGGCTGCCATGAAGCTTTTGGCGTGGATCTACTGGGGGACGGGCGTTTCTCGCTTTGCTGCTTTCGCTCTATTTTTCAGTTCAGTCTTTGTCGGCTCCCTGCCTTTTGTTTTGGTCCTGGTTCTAGGCAGTTTCTTGCCTTCTTCTCACTGTGTTCCTTCAGCGTTTGTCTCTCGCTTCGGGGTTTGGGTGTCTCTCCTTTCGTGAGAGTGACGAGATCCCTGGTTGGTCTCGTTTTTGCCTCAGGTTCTTTGCTGCTCGAGCCGTGCCATGGATGGTAGAGTCAACAATCGGACGAAATCTCAGTCGGGTTCATGCTTAATGCCGCTGCCTTATGCTCAAGTTGAAGGTATCTCTCACAATAGCTACTTTGGTCAGCCATGAAGAAGAGAGTTCTATGCAGAAGTGTTTCAATATCATTCCAATATGAGTGGTAGTGGTGTTAGATCTATGTTCTTGACTGATCTGAGTTTCTTTTGGTTGTACTTCTCTACTTGTAGAAGTCGTATGACTTGAGTAATGAATGAATCTATTTGCTGTCAAAAAAAATGTACTCGTTCTATGTTTAGATTAATTATATCTTTATTCAGTGATGAGATCACGAATCTTGACATTTTGTGAAACCATAGACTCCTGACAAAGATCTATCATTAATTTATGCATTTTATCTTATCAGTTATAGGTTGTGGCGATGAGATTCAGATCCATGAGTTGGAACACTAGTTGAAACTCATAAACTCTTAACAAGATCCCTGATAGAGCTTAGTAGACAGTTGAACAATGATACACTAATAGTTCTGTGAGAAGTCTGACCAATGTGAGATTTGTGCTCCACAGGGACACAAATCTACATGGTCCGAATCTAACAACAAAAATTTAAGGATTTGAACATTTATGTGGTCTATGGTGGTAATCTTTCAGACCCCCAATATCTCTTCATTAATCAAATTAAAATCCAACTTCACTCATTTTACTTCTACAATTTCCATTTCTTATTTTATCTTCAAACACTCTCTTCAAATTGTTTTTTAAATATTACTCTTAGAAATTGGTTTGAATGAAACTCTTAAACATGTTATTCTATAGGATCGATACCTTTATATACTAAAATTAACTTATTCACTTATGAGTGAGTTGATTTCCACTTTAAAGCTTAAACTATGGGATTTATTCCAAGTAAATATGTTGCACAAATGACGTCCATTGGAGCACACACTTATGAACATGGTGATTAGAGTTTAATTAAATGCTAGCGGTAGTTTGGTTCCATAGTAGATGCAGAATGCGCTATCTCACTACTACATAAATGAGAAATTACAACAAGAAGAACACAATAGGTGTATCGCGGGTGTTGTACTTAGCATATCTAGTACTATTGGTCTATGTTCATGTTCCATGTTAACTAGTTCATACAACTAAAGCTATATACAATAGGTCAAACCCGTTGTAATGTATGTGAAACTTCAACATGTGCTGAAACCATTGTAATTGACTATAATTACACAACATACTCTGACCCATTGTAATAGACTCTTGTAACACACCTTCTTTACCCATTATAATAGACCCAAGTTATATATAACATGTTCCCTCTATTATCTATCTAATATACATCATATGATAAAATTGTTATGATAGACTTGAATCATACAATATGTACTAACCCATTGTAATATACCATAATTGGATAACATGCTCTACCTATTGTGATAGACCTAAGTTATATACAATATGATAGACCCATTTAATATATGTAAGAGGACAACCAGTGAAAGAACCATAGGGTAGCTCGGGGTGGCACATGCCCTATCCTAGCCACCATAAAATTGACAAATCAGACTACAATTCAGCTAAGCATTGAACATAAGTGCACATATCTTCCCTACCTTGAAAACTATTTGATCTTCAATACTACATGGTTCCCTAATTGAGACTTTTTTCTAACTCTGACAATGACGACAACTTGTACTAAATCATTGTAATTGACTGTAATCAAACAATATTCTCTAACATGTTGTAATAGAGCATAAGCAAAAAATTCTCTAGTTCATTGTAATAAATCTAAGTTCTATACAACATGTCAAATCCATTTTATTATATGTGAGACTTCAAAAGTTGCTGAATTTTTATGATGGAGAGTAATAAAACAACATGCTCTAACCTATTGTACTAGACCATAATCACACAATGATTTGTCATGTTGTGATAGATCATAATGACACAATAAGACCAAAGTAATTTTTAAACAAAATGAGACTGAAATAGACTACACTCCCATCATCCCATTCTAATCCAATTTAATCCCAAACAACTAAAAAATTTCTAGTTCATTCCCAAACATGGGCTCTAGATCTAGAAAACCTAGTTGTTAGCAAAAGATAGACCCACATCCATTTTGAATCTAAGTGAAGCATTATGCCAAGCATTACCTAAAATCTAATAGTTTCCTAAGAATCCAAGTACATAATGTAACATATATATTGCATTGAATATATAATTTAGTGGTAAATCTTACGACACATTTTCCAAAATTTTGGTAGTATTTTGGGGGCGCGTGTTGATGGGTCACCCTTCTCGGATAACTAAGTGAATATTATATTAAAATAAGTCTAACATTGGCATATTATGGTGTACATGAAAAATATAAAGGCAAAGACCTTACGACCCAACTATCCAAATCGCAAGAAGTGAGCCCATGACCAGTGTAAATGAGGAAGTTTGTAAAATTGGTAGATTTGAGTTGTAAGTTCATGATTCAACTCCCATGACCCTCATATGGAAGTCCCCTTTCCTCTAAATTTCCCAAATCTAATCCCCAATCCGATGTGCCCTAGAGAAACTATAAATGACAACATCTATCTTGGACCAGTGTCATGGACACAGTCTATCAGAAACAATGACCTACCTTCATGCTACTCATAGTTGATCTAGCTGTGCCTACTCCCTTGTGGCAACACATCCCACTATCACACAGACAGTGAGGTGTTATGTGAAAACGTGTAGAAATTACCATAACCACATATTACCAAAAACACGAGTTAATTAAAACCGATTACGGAAAATGGATAAACTGAGAAACTATTACATTTAGGTCCTCATCATGCAAGGAAATAGGTTATATAAACATATACAAGTCTTGATACATGTCCACAGCTTAGGAGGCCAGCTGTCTAACCATCACCTGAGTTCATCACCTGTTTATATGTCCATAAAGGCCCACATCCGGCCAGCAACAGGATATACAAAGGATCCATAGTTATACATCATGAAACAACATCAAAACGCTCCCAAGGACTTGAGAGTACAGGGATGACTCTAAGACTCTACTACAAAACAACCAAAACAGCAGCATGTCCCTCGCTTGCCTTCTACTACTCGTCTTGCTGCTCGGCCGCAACTCTGCGACCACCACCGTGTCTAGCTCGAACACCTAAAAAGGGTGTAAACCAGCGGGGTGAGACACACAGTCCCAGTGAGAAACATAACTCCCCGCTGAAACTACAAAACCTCAGAAAGATAAAGCAACAATAACAGATGACTGATAAGAATTATCACAAGAGCAGTAAAGCAGTTCATACTATCAAGCTTACTAGATGTACGAAAGACATATACCCAATTATTTCTTTTATGGAACATGATTAACAAGATAAAATTTATAAGGTCTTTCCACATAACATGAGGAACGTATAAGTAATTGCAGGTATAGTCAAGATTAACTACGTAAGCAAGGCTTCAACCAATGTTCCGTGTTTTGCCTTAAGCAGTAAATACTATTCGGCTGAATTACATATTACTATGCCCTGAGGAAGTGAGTCGTACCGCTAAAATCCAACCTTTGGTTGTGAAACCCAAGCCGGTGCCATACAAGGTCAATGGAAGAGCCAGACTCCACGACCTCTCTGCCTCGTGGTCAGTGCACGAGTACAACATAAGCAGGACCGCAGTCTCTCGCTTAAGTGGCCTCAGCCACAGGGTTAGGCTACCCTCTGCCTAGCCCGCCTCGGTACATGTCTCGACACTAGTGAAACTGAGCCACGGGCCAGTTCACCGTGCTCTAAGCCATGAACGCATTCATGCTCCCATATCACATATCCTGAGCCATGGGCCTATTCACCATGCTCTTAACATACTGAGCTACAGGCCTGCATCCGCACTCTAGAGTCTACAACCAAAGTTGCACTCTTACCTCCTCATTTTTGTCTAGGAGAAACCACACATATTCAATAATATGCGCTCCTAGGTTAACTTACAGGAGAACCTATTTCACCATCACCAGCTCCTGACGATGATGGATCTATGGCCAGGGCAAACTACATGATATTGTTCCACTGTGATTAGTTAGTATATTTTAAGTGAATTGCAGATTCAACCAAGTTGTATATCATGCAAACTATAACAAGAAATAAACAACATGAAACTCAACCTTATGCTTTTATTGCAAACAACATCATCCTGATCCATCTCAAGGATCCCACATTACATGTTATCACTTAGCCTCTTGCCGAACATCTAGATCACAGGGATCATCACATTGCAATGGGATCTCAATCCCTTATCACATAATGCCACTGCTTCTCAAGGCATTCTTATCAACTTAGGCACTTTAGCCAAACTCAGGTCCTCAGACCAACACATCATCAAGAGTAAACATCAGGGCAAGGTTTATCCAAAATCATATATATACCTCATATCCCTTTACCTGGCTATGCATTTGTACCTGCACGGTTCGTATGCACAATCATCATGGGTTATCAGGAGAATTATGCAACATTGATGATTACATGCTTTATTAATCATGCCTCAACTTGTGACCACATATATAGGTCATATCATTAAACAAGCATCTTATATGTTTACCATTTACTTCAGCATTATACAAATGACTCAAGATGATTATAAGAAGAGGTAATATCACGTCAAGCTACATAGATGTGAGCTACCATCTTAGTTATCAGCAAGCATACCAAAGATCACCATTAAAAACCCAAACGCGACAGCATGAAACAAGATCTAGCGTAGATGTTTTACAGAAGAATCAAGACCCTCACTAGGAGTGCCCACTACCCTCATAAGAAGTGTGACAGGTAGGGCGCCCTCACTAGAGGTGGTATCGAGCAGGGAACTGTCCCCTATCACCCAACACTCAACTCCTGTCGGCCAAGCAGGCCAACACCTATTGTGCAACGCTCCGTCAGCCATCTAAGGTGTAACGGCGTCACGCTACCATCTGAACCAAGTGTGCAGCCCAACTCATGTCGCGCAACGGTGCATTGTGCATCTCGGTGTCGTGCAACATGGGCGACAACCACAACGCCCATCGGGCAGCAGGCTCAAGAGGTGTATCGTGCAACAGGGAATAATGTGCAACGTCGTGCTGTCGGCTAACACCAGGCAAGGACTGGTGTGACGCCCGTCACAAGGTCAGGGACTAGGGTATCTCGTCCATCACAACCACCACAACATATTGTCCGAAGCTCTAGGTCAAGAGGGATATCGGGCAGGTTACTCATCCAAGATCATAACGGTCAAGATGCAACTTACAAGGTCGTCATCAACCTTAAGCACAAGGGCACAAAAACCCAAATGGGTCAAGAAGATGGCTCACCTCTCAATAACTAAGAGAGAGGGGTCTTGCACATCTCTTATCACCAATCGGGCAACACAAGGAACAACCCTAGCAAGGTTCACAACCACCACAAAGCTCACCTTTCAAGTCCATGGTGAGAGGAGGGTGTTGCTCAAGCCACTAGAACACAAGCTCACCTCTCAACTTAAACGAGAGAGGGGTATTGCCCATGCTACTAGAACTCAAGCTCACTCCTCTAGACCAAGGAGAGAAAGTAGTGTTGCTCACCAAGAAACCCTAGAATACATGGTTCGGCCAACAAGAACAACTAAGCAAGAACTAAACTAGCAACAAGCATAGCCGATCATAAGCAACATATAAACAAGAACATAGAAGATGGTAATGTAGTTAGGGTTAGGAGTTATGTAACCCACCTTAAGCAAGCTCCAAGCTTCTAGATCCTAGCTCCAAGATCCAAGCACCACCACACGAAGGAGAGCAAGGCACTCTAGGGTTCGACCACCACTAGAGGAAGAAAGAGACTCCAAGAAGGATCGACCACCAAGCTTGCAAAAGAAGAGAGGGTGTCGTGCACCAAGGAGAGGGAGACTAAGGAACTAAAGGGATCTTTTGCAAGGGAAAGGAAACACATATATAGAAGGGGATGGAGGAGAAACCAAGGTAGAGAAAAGCAAGGTGTCACCCACCTAGGGACACTTGTCCATGAGCAATGCAACCACTCTAACATGTCCTAAACACATGTCCAAGGCCATTGCCACATGCAAGCACCAAGCACCAAGTGTCCACTAGTGGCGACACAAATGAGGTCAAAGAAGGTCAAAGGGTTCATGGGTGACACACCCACACAACATGGCCGACACACCCCCACCATGGCTGACACAACCCTGGGCAACATACCACCAGGGTGACACACATCCTGGGCGACACACCTCTGGCCGACACATGGCTCTCTTGTCCAACACAAGGTCCAAAGAAGCAAAGGTAAGGCACCACAAATCCCAACAAGCTCAACCAAGCCCAAAGGAACCCAAGCAATGATCCCAACCCTTCCTCTCAACACTAGAGGAAGCAAGGAGAGGGAGGAACACCACACAAGGTGACAAACTTTCCCACAAACCCTAGACTTGGGTTAATTGCAAGTAGCACCTCCAACTCTTAACAAAGCAAAAAACAAACCCTAATCACCACTAAAGGTGATTAGCAAGCGACTAAGCATTAGGGTCAAGCAAAACAAACTGGGTAAACCCTAAACGGAGGTCAGAGTCCTTACAAGCTAACCCCCTATAAAGGGATTTTGTCCTCGAAATCCAAAGAGAAAAGTGAGGGATACTTCCTCCTCATCTCTTCCTCAAGCTCCCACGTGTCTTCCTCACTGCCATGATGATGACAAAGAACCTTCACAAGAACCAGGTCCTTCCTCTTCAGCTTCTTAACTCTCCTGTCAAGGATCGTCACAACACCTTCCTCGTAGGTCACATCTTCATCAAGCTCAACTTTGTATGGATTTAACATTGTTCCTGAATCCAGATGACTTTTCTTCAACATACTGACATGGAACACTGGATGCAACCTGTGCAACTCTAGCTGAAGCTCTAACTCGTAAGCTACATTGCCAACACGTGCTAAGATCGGGTATGGCCCCATATACCTGGGTGCCAACTTACCCTTCCGGCCAAACCTTAGCACACCTTTCTACGGCGAGACTTTAAGATACACTTTGTCTCCTACTTGGAACTCCAAAGGTCTTTGACGATTGTTTGCGTAAGACTTCTTCCTATCATGTGCCACTTTCAACTGTTGCTGTATCACTTTGATCTTTTCTGTCGTCTGCTATACTAACTCAGGACCCAAAAGCTGATATTCACCAGACTCATACCAACATAACGGAGATCTACACTTCCTTCCATATAAGGCCTCATAAAGAGCCATGTCAATGCTCCGTTGATAACTATTGTTGTAAGCAAACTCTATCAGACTGAGATGTATGTCCCAACTGCCTAGGAATTGCAGAACCCAAGCTCAAAGGAGATCTTCTAAAGTCTGAATAGTCCTTTCAGACTGTCCATCTGTCTGCGGGTGGAAGGCGGTACTGAACCTCAACTGTGTTCCCAATGCCTTGTGCAACTGTTCCCAAAAATGACTTGTGAACTGAGGACCTCTGTTAGAAACTATCGTTGCTGGCACACTGTGCAAACGTACTATCTCGTCCACATATACTTGAGTGAGCTTCTCGGCTCTATACGTTGTCTTTACTGGTATGAAGTGGGCAGACTTCGTCAATCTGTCCACTATTACCCAAATGGAATCATGATTCCTAGTTTTCCTGGGTAGACCAACTACGAAATACATGGTTATATGATCCCATTTCCACTGAGGTATCGACAAGGGTTGTAACATACCTACCATCTTCTGATGCTTAGCTTTGACTTGCTGAAAAACTACACACCTAGCCACGAACTCGGCTACATCTTTCTTCAAGCCGGGCCACCAATACAAGTCCTTCAGACTATGATACATCTTGGTGACTCATGGATGCATAGCATACATCAACGTGTGTGCTTCCTCGAGCACTATCTTCCTTAGACCGTCAGCATCGGGGACCACCATCCTATCACGATAGAAAACTAGTCCATCCTTGGACTCATGGAACCCATCACGCTTTTCGCTGCCGAACTCTGATATGATCAACTGTACTATATCATCTATTTGTTGTGCATCTTTGATCTGTTGTCTCAGCGTAGGCTTGACTTGCATCTCTACTAAAAGTCCAGCTAACAAAGAAACTTCCATATGCACATTCATCTGTCACAAAGAAACAAACATATCCCGTCTGTGGCATACCAGGGAACTCAACTGTGCCTTCTTTGAAGGAAAAGAAGAAGACTTTCGGCTAAGCACATCAGCTACCACATTAGCCTTACCAGGATGATACTCATTGGTGCAGTCATAATAATTGATTAGTTCCATCCATCAACGTTGTCGCATGTTTAACTCATGCTGCAAAAAGATATACTTCAGGTTCTTATGATCCGTAAAGATTTGACACACTTCCCCATAAAGATAGTGTCTCCAAATCTTTAACGCATAAACCACTGCTGCCAACTCCAAATCATGAGTCGGATAGTTCTCCTCATGTTTCTTAAGTTGTCGCAAAGCAAAAGAAACCACATGATCTTCCTGCATCAGCACACAACCTAAACCTTTCTTGGAAGCATCGCACAAAACAACATAGCCTTTTCCAGGCTCTGGCAGCACTAACACTGGAGCATTAGTCAACTTTTCCTTCAAACTTTGGAAAGCTTGCTGACAACGATCATCCCAGACAAAAGATACCTCTTTCCTGGTCAACTTTGTCATCGGCAACGCAATCACACTGAAATCCTTGATAAACCTTCGGCAGTATCCTGCTAATCCCAGGAAACTACAAACTTCCGTCGGCGTCTTTGGTTGCTCCCAATCTGCAACAAACTCCATCTTCTTCGGGTCCACTTTGACTCCTTCCGCAGATATCCCATGACCCAAGAAAGTCACTTCTTCCAACCAGAACTCAGACTTACTGAACTTGCCATACAACTGATGTTGGTGAAGAAGAGTCAACGCTAGTTGAAGATGTCGCTCATGCTCTTGCCTGTCCTTACTATAGATCAAGATGTCTTTTATAAAAACTACAACAAACTGATCTAAGAACAGATGGAACACTATGTTCATCAAATCCATGAAAGCAGAAGGTGCATTGGTTAGCCCAAACAGCATAACCACAAACTCGAAGTGACCATACCTCATCCTAAAAGCTGATTTTGGTATGCCATCCGCCTTAATCCTCAATTGATGATATCTGGACCATAGATCGATCTTCGAGAACATAGTAGCACCACATAATTGGTCGAACAGATCATCAATCCTCGGTAACGGGTACTTGTTTTTTATAGTGACCTTGTTCAACTGTCAGTAATCTATACATAACTGCATCGATCCGTCCTTCTTCTTAACGAACTACACTGGAGCACCCTAAGGCGACGTGCTTGGTCGGATGAAACCTTTCTCCAACAACTCTTGCAACTGCTTCTTAAGCTCTGCCATCTCTACTGGAGCCATCATATACGGTGTCTGTGCAACTGGTTGCATTCCTAGAATCAGATTGATCTCAAAATCAATCTCTCGGGGTGGAGGGACACTAGGGAACTCATCAGGAAACACATCTGCAAACTCTCGGGCAACCGACACCTCCTCCAGGCTAGGACCTTTCGCCTTGGTATCTACAATGGTATTCACAACGTGAGCTAAGAACGCCTCACATCCTTGCCGTAGGAACTTCTCTGCCACCATAGTTGATACCAAACACATCAGAAGAATCTTCCTATCTCCTTGGAGGATCCACTTCTCTCCATCATCGTCAAACACTGCCTGCTTGGAACCACAGTCCAAAACAACCTTATACTTCTCTAAGGTATCCATCCCAAGGATAACATCAAAACCATGCATATCGAGTGGTATAAGATCCACTTGTATGCGATGTCTCGAAAAAGATAAGATACAAGATGGACACTCTTCTCAAAGCATCAAGGAACCATCAAGAGGGGTTTTCAACAACAAGCTATCTTTCTTACAGCTAACAGGTAAATAATAGTTCTCAAGCATACTATAGGCGATAAAAGAGTGTGTAGCACCCGGGTCAACCAAAACAGATATAAAGCAAGAAGACGACATATCAGAATGAAATAACTCCATTTGACCTGTCACCACTCGCGGGTTGACTATCACCTCCGGCTGACTCATAGCATAGAATCGAGCCGTTGCTTGTTGTCCACGTCCTCTGCTTCCTTGAGAAGACGATACCGCTTGCGACGCTTGACTGCGTCCTCATCCTTTTCTACCACTGGGCTGCTGTCTATCTGATCCTGGAGAATTCTGCCTCGGCTGCTGCGTCACTTCAACATCTCTACTTGGGCAGTTTGACTTGAAATGCCCTGTCTGACCGCAAATATAGCATGTCTTAACTTCAAACCGTGACCTAGATGGCCCTGTCACTGCCACTGAAGCTGTGCTATGTGCCTTTGACTGTGAAGAAACATAACCTCTTCCCTTACTCGGGGACCACTGCGATGGTGCACTGGAACCTCTCATCACTGACGGTGCTGCAAACCTTGGCTTCTTGTAGCCACCAAACCTCTATCCCTGGAACTGAGCAGGCCTCTTGTGAGACATGGATTCTCTTTTCTCCCTTACTGACTTTTCGATCCTCCGGACAGATTCCATAAA
This sequence comes from Alisma plantago-aquatica, assembly GCA_963693085.1. Lineage (NCBI taxonomy): Eukaryota > Viridiplantae > Streptophyta > Magnoliopsida > Alismatales > Alismataceae > Alisma > Alisma plantago-aquatica. The sequence goes on along the minus strand of OY856409.1, from coordinate 155,429,347 downwards.
CATAGCAAACCACTCTCGGTTCTCTAATGCAGAAGCAAGTGTTGTTAGCTCAGCACTCAGACCTTTCTCAAAGCGTCTAATCCACTCTTCATCCGTCGCTGCCATTTGAGGACAAAACCTCAAAAGTTCCATGAACTTGGTCTTATACTCGGTGATATTCATCGTTCCTTGGCGCAGACGCTCGAACTAACTGATCTTCTCATCCAAATACGTCTTCAGAAAGTATCTGCTGACGAACTCACGTCAGAAAACCTCCCAACCGATCACCTCACCAGGACACTTCTCTTCCTCGATGGTCCACCAGTGACCAGCACTACCCTTCAGAAGGTAGAAAACGTGCTTTACTTTGTCTACTTCGGGGATGTCAAGGATCCGGAAAGCCTTCTCAAGACTTGTCAGCCACAGATCTACATCCGCTGGATCAACCATTCCAGCATAATCCGAAGCTCCGACTCAGCGAAGCCGCTCAAAGGTCTTCCCAATACCCGATGTTTCACCATGGGGAGCCTAGGCTCTTGGCGGAGGCACTGACAATCTTTCTACCATGAAATTCATCGTAGCCATCATCTGCCCCATAAGCTGTTGATAGGCAGGATGTTCAAGAATGGCTGGGTCAGGTTGGGGGACCTCAGGCACTCGATCTTCATGTGCCTACCCTATAGATCCATCAACTGATGCAGCATCACTATTCTCAACAGCATGTTATTCATGGTTTCCAGACATCTTGGCTTTTCTTCCGCTGAGGGCAGAAGATGATTGTGAGAAAATCTAGAAAACTCACAAGAACAGACACAACCTAGTCCTAAATCCCTGTATACTCAGCGAACCTAGAGCTCTGATACCAAAACTTGTGGCAACACATCCCACTATCACACAGACAACGAGGTGTTACACGAAAACGTGCGAAAATTACCATAACCACATATTACCAAAAATACGAGTTAATTAAAACTGATTGTGGAAAATGGATAAAATGAGAAACTATTACATTTAGGTCCTCATCCTACAAGGAAACAGGTTATATAAACATATACAAGTCTTGATACGTGTCCACAGCTTAGGAGGCCAACTGTCTAACCATCACCTGAGTTCATCACCTGTTTATATGTCCATAAAGGCCCACATCCGGCCAGCAACAGGATATACAAAGGATCCACAGTTATACATTGTGAAACAATGTCAAAACGCTTCCAAGGACCTAAGAGTACAGGGATGACTCTAAGACTCTACTACAAAACAACCAAAACAGCAGCATGTCCCTCGCTTGCCTTCTACTACTCATCTTGCTGCTCGGCCGCAACTTTGCGACCACCACCGCGTCTAGATGGAACACCTAAAAAGGGTGTAAACTAGTGGGGTGAGACACACATTCCTAGCAAGAAATATAACTCCCCGCCAAAACTACAAAACCTCAGAAAGATAAAGCAACAACAACAGATGACTGATAAGAATTATCACAAGAGCAGTATAGTAGTTCATACTATCAAGCTTACTAGATGTACAGAAGACATATACCTATTTATTTCTTTTATGGAACATGATTAACAAGATAAGATTTATAAGGTCTTTCCACATAACATGAGGAACGTATAAGTAACTATAGGTATAGTCAAAATTAACTACGTAAGAAAGGCTTCAACCAATGTTCCGTGTTTTGCCTTAAGCAGTAAATACTATTCGGCTAGATTACGTATTATTATGCCCTGAGGAAGTGAGCCGTACCACTCAAATCCAACCTTCAGTTGCGAAACCCAAGCCGGTGCCATACAAGGTCAATGGAAGAGCCGGACTCCATGACCTCTCCGCCTCGTGGTCAATGCACGAGTACAACATAAGCAGGACCGCAGTCTCTCACTTAAGTGGCCTCAATCACAGGGTCAGGCTACCCTCTGCCTAGACCGCCTCAGTACAGGTCTCAGTGCTAGTGAAACTGAGCCACGGGCCTGTTCACCGTGCTCTGATCCATGAACACATTCATGCTCCCATATCACATATCCTGAGCCATGGGCCTATTCACCATGCTCTTCACATAATGAGCTACAAGCCTGAATCTGCACTCTAGAGTCTACAACCGAAGTTGCACTCTTACCTCCTCATTTTTGGCTAGGAGAAACCACACATATTCAATAATATGCGCTCCTAGGTTAACTCGCAGGAGAACCTGTTTCACCATCACCAGCTCCTGACGATGATGGATCTATGGCTAGGGCAAACTACATGATATTGTTCCACTATGATTAGTTAGTATATTTTAAGTGAATTGCAGATTCAACCAAGTTGTATATCATGCAAACTATAACAAGGATCCCACATTACATGTTATCACTTGGCCTCTTGCCAAACATCTAGATCACAGGGATCATCAAATTGCAATGGGATCTCAATCCCTTATCACATAATGCCACTGCTTCTCAAGGCATTCTTATCAACTTAGGCACTTTAGCCAAACTCAGGTCCTCAGAACAACACATCATCAAGAGTAAACATCAGGGCAAGGTTTATCCAAATCATATATATATCTCATAGCCATTTACCTGGCTATGCATTTGTACCTGCACGGTTAGTATGCACAATCATCATGGGTTATCAGGAGAATTATGCAACATTGATGATTACATGCTTTATTAATCATGCCTCAACTTGTGACCACATATATAGGTCATATCATTAAACAAGCATCTTATATGTTTACCATTTACTTCAGCATTATACAAATGACTCAAGATGATTATAAGCAGAGGTAATATCATGTCAAGCTACATAGATGTGAGCTACCATCTTAGTTATCAACAAGCATACCAAAGATCACCATTAAAAACCCAAACGCGACAGCATGAAACAAGATCTAGTGTAGATGTTTTACAGAAGGATCAAGACCCTCACTAGGAGTGCCCACTACCCTCACAAGAAGTGTGACGGGTAGGGCGCCCTCACTGGAGGTGGTATCAAGCAGGGCACTGTCCCCTATCTCCCAACACTCAACTCCTGTCGGCCAAGCAGGCCAACACCTATCGTGCAATGCTCCTTCAGCCATCTAAGGTGTAACGACATCGCACTACCATCTAAACTAGGCGTGCAGCCCAACTCATGTCGCGCAACGGTGCATTGTGCATCTCGGTGTCGTGCAACATGGGCGACAGCCACAACGCATACCGGGCAGCAGGCTCAAGAGGTGTATCGTGCAACAGGGAATAACGTGCAACGTCGTGCTATCGGCCAACACAAGGCAAGGACTGGTGTGACACCCATCACAAGGTTAGGGACCAGGGTATCTCGTCAATCACAACCACCACAGCATATTGTCCGAAGCTCTAGGTCAAGAGGGATATTGGGCAGGTTACTCATCCAAGATCATAATGGTCAAGATGCAACTTATAAGGTCGTCATCAACCTCAAGCACAAGGGTACAAAAACCCTAATGGGTCAAGAAGATAGCTCACCTCTCAACAACTAAGAGAGAGGGGTCTTGCACATCTCTTGTCACTAATCGGGCAACACAAGGAACAACCCTAGAAAGGTTCACAACCACCACAAAGCTCACCTTTCAAGTCCATGGTGAGAGGAGGGTGTTACTCAAGCCACTAGAACACAAGCTCACCTCTCAACTTAAACGAGAGAGGGGTATTGCCCATGCTACTAGAAATCAAGCTCACTCCTCTAGACCAAGGAGAGAAAGGAGTGTTGCTCACCAAGAAACCCTAGAACACATGGTTCGGCCAACAAGAACAACTAAGCAAGAACTAAACTAGCAACAAGCATCGCCGATCATAAGCAATATATAAAAAAGAACCTAGAAGATGGTAATGTAGTTAGGGTTAGGAGTTATGTAACCCACCTTAAGCAAGCTCCAAGCTCCTAGCTCCTAGCTCCAAGCACCACCACAAGAAGGAGAGCAAGGCACTCTAGGATTCAGCCACCACTAGAGGAAGAAGGAGACTCCAAGAAGGATTGGCCACCAAGCTTGCAAAAGAAGAGAGGGTGTCGTGCACCAAGGAGAGGGAGACTAAGGAACTAAAGGGATCTTTTGCAAGGGAAAGGAAACACATATATAGAAGGGGATGGAGGAGAAACTAAGGTAGAGCAAAGCAAGGTGTCGCCCACCTAGGGACACTTGTCCATGAGCAATGCCACCACTCTAACATGTCCTAAACACATGTCCAAGGCCATTGCCACATGCAAGCACCAAGCACCAAGTGTCCACTAGTGGTGACACAAACGAGGTCAAAGAAGGTCAAAGGGTTCATGGGCGACACACCCACACAACATGGCCGACACACCCCTGGGCGAAACACCACTAGGGAGACACACATCCTGAGCGACACACCTCTGGCCAACATAGGTCTCTCTTTCCCAACACAAGGTCCAAAGAAGCATAGGTAAGGCACCACAAAGCCCAACAAGCTCAACCAAGCCCAAAGGAACCCAAGCAACGAGCCCAACCCTTCCTCTCAACACTAGAGGAAGCAAGGAGAGGGAGGAACACCACACAAGGTGACAAAATTGCCCACAAACCCTAGACTTGGGTTAATTGCAAGTAGCACCTCCAACTCTCAACAAAGCACAAAACAAACCCTAATCACCACTAAAGGTGATTAGCAAGCGACTAAGCATCAGGGTCAAGCAAAACAAATAGGGCAAACCCTAAACGGAGGTCAGGGTCCTTACATCCCTCCTCTTCGACATGGATCACCTTATCCTGCCCTCTCTATTTGATTTCATAATCACCAATCGATCACCTGTGATGGGTCACAATTGTCTTTGTATTTTGTGTTCTCTACATCACACTATTTGTGGTGCCACCATCCACATTCAGTTGACCAGTGCTAAGCTTCTTGTTGTTGAAGCTCCCCAACGAAGGGAAGCAACTTCTTGTTAGCTCAGAATATGTGCTAAACATGACCAACCTTTAATTACAAAATTGTTTATTCGTTGCCAAATCTTATTCTACCTCATCATTATCTACATGTTTGCTTCATCTATTTTCCTTTATATCTTCTTGTTGTCGTGAATATGGCAAGTTGGCAATTGTTTTTCTAAAATGTTATGTTAGATTACAAGTTTTACACCTCATGAAAGATGAACTTATTACTATTATTCCGTATGATCCTGCAATTCAATATGGACATGTTTGTGATCTTTCCCTTTTCTAAAATTGCATTTAAACCATCATTGGATTTCTCAACCATAGAAATCTATAAGTGTGAAATCCAAATCATTCTTTTGCCATATTTGTTTCTCCTACTCTTCCATTTCCTTATCAATTTAGTAAAGTCAACCCTCATCTATCTAGCTTCCCGTATCACTATAGCATGCTAAAAAATACAAAGGCATACTTCACACGAATTTCAATGTGGGAAGTCCTACTCAAGCACACTCCCCACTCAAGTAGTCTGGTTAGTTCACATTATAGACTATGGTGTCATCACTAAAAATAACTAGATATATGTAGGGGTAGACCCCATATCCCTCAAACCTATAGAGAAAAATTCAACAAAAAATCCAGATACACCAACACACATTCAATGCTCATAGATCAACTCTTTCTATTTTCTATTCTTAAATACAAGTACATTTAGCATTCATTCCATGTGGTTTCCAATTGTTATACACCAATATTTTTTTAATAGTGAGGAAACCCTCCTAGGAAGAGCCAAAATTGGACCCACTCGAGTACGGTAAACCCTAGGACAAGCCGCACATGTGGGGACATTATAGTGTGCTCAGTAACGTGGGGTATTATTGCACATGAGGTTGGTAGCTAGAGTCGAAACATGGCCTTTCCATTGGGGATTTCCGAGATACACCACTAGGATACCCCCTCTCCCCAATTGTACACTAATATTGTAAACTAAAAATGTCTATTATACATGGAATCCATTAAAAATGCATATTTTAGATGTGTTATTATTCTCCTTAACCCAGTGATCATTTGGAACAAACATGTCTAATTTTTTATGTAAAGTCCTTTCTTAAATGTAAAATGGGACAAATATCATTAACAACATACCATCTTTGCATTCAGAATTGTTATATATCATCTTGTCATTAAAATGTAATAATCCTAAATCTATAATGATAAGTTATCCCCAAGTTGGTTTAAGCACGCTTCTTTGCTTTCAAACTATTCTTGACTCAATTACATTACTTCAAATTGGTGTACTTATAGGTCGGCACTGCACACCCCTTACTGTCCTAGGTGACCCATAGAGGGCATGACAACATCTATTACTTACAAAAATACTCCTACGACATGGTCATTAATCAATTCCTAAGATTGTAAACCTATCTAAGGTTTGTGAAAATTTAATCCCATGTAAACTATCATATTACAAAACACAAGAGTCATGTAAAATCCTTATAATGTAGGCATCAACATATGTATCCAAGCTACTGGAAGGTTTTATGTAATTAATAATAAAATAATTGTATTTGAACTCCATCCTCTAGTTTAATTTTCCACCGAAAAACAAAAAACCTCATACAGATGTAACATGACTACAAATATACTTGTCCTAAGGTCAATTCTTCAACGAGTAAGGTTATCCCTCATCTAGTTAACTTTCAACATTTCTACAACTAGCTAAAAAGTACAAACCCCTACTACACATGGACTTTAGTGTGGAGAGTCCTACTCAAGCAGTATGGTCGATTCGTGATTTAGCCTAGTGGTTCCATGAGTAAAAAATCAATTGTCTAAAGGGGTAGACGCCATATCCCCTAGTCATGTAATGCAAAATTCAACTAAAAAATTCAGATACATTAACACACATTCATTGCCAACAAATAAACTTTGTTCTACTGTCTAATACTAATTTAGTACATTTAGAACTCAATTGTTCCCTATGGTGGCCAGTCATTGTACATCTATACTCTATGTCGATTCTACATGGACTCCATTCAATAAAGAATGCATATGCCCAAATTCCCAATCCCATGGTATCAGTTGGAGTCCAATTTCAAGAAATAGAATAAGAGTGCACTACATTTCAAAAGTTGTGCTACTAGGTGTGCAAAGTGTGGAATATTTGAGAGAGAACAATATTGTACCCTCGCATGCGATCAACCCCAGTGGAAATATGAACATAATGAGAGGTCCATGGACAGCTGTGATATATGCTAGATACAATGCTATCAGGGTAGCTTGCCTATTTCAAGTAGGACACAACAACAACACATACACACTCATTTCAAATTCAGACAATAAGATGTTGGGAATCTGATTATAGCTTATAAATTGTGAATTTTTTCTATGAATCAAAAATTCTACTCTTATGATGGTAATAGAAATATCTTTTACTTTTTCCCATAATTGTACTTAATAAATAAGTATGTAAAATAGATACTAAATTCTTTTGATTAGTTGTAAACTTCAAAATACATTTTACAATTTACAATATGCTAAAATACTTGACATATGATTGCATTTTTATCAGAAGTATAATGGTTGTTGCTACAACTAAGAAGATATCAATGAGGCTCGGCATAAGTGAGTGACATGTTTTTTTAGCATGTGACAATTTGTATGACATGAGGGGGAGACGTATGTTCTTCAGCATATGATGACTGTCTAAAACTTTTGTGTCTGCTCACTAGTTCATGTAACTACATGATACTTGTTTATATGACTAGGTCTTTGTATAGATGATTGTATATGAAATTCATTGCAAACTTTCTCAAGGTTCGATTGAAATTATGTTCAAAGCTTTGGTTGTTTATGACATTTAAAAATTATAATTTATTATTTATTATAAAATATTTGAAATCAAGTAGATTCATCAATCAAATGGGTTTGACATGAGTGGTCATAATGTAAAATATTATATAAACAAATAAAATAGATAATGACATGTTGTAATAGGCATGTTATTACAACACACAACACCTGTTGTATAAAGAACCCTTATTACAATGGGTGTGTTTATTGAACTATAACATGTATCAATTTTTATGCAAATCCATATATCACAACAGGTGCAACCCATGTTGTATAAAACACCCCTATTACAATGAGTATGTCGAGTGAACTACAACATACATCAATAGTTGTATAAAGCACATATATTACAATAGACACAACACATGTAGTATTAAACACCATTATTACAAGAGTGTGTTTAGTGTACTACAACATGCATCAACTGTTGTATAAAACACATATATTACAACATATAAAACATGGATTTGTGTAAATCACCTCCATAAGACCACATGATCTAAGTGAATAGTTGGGACCTACTGTAAAAGGAAAAAACCATTTGTAGTCAACTTTTTTTTAGTAGTATATGTGATCAGGTTTCAATAGAACATGAACTAATGATTGATTTTAGTTGGGGGTAGTTTTATACCATATATTTCCACCACACACGGTGATGTATTTCCAACTCCCTAAATTTAAAATGTATGGTGTGAGTATAGCATCATTATAGTTGCAAATTCCCAATATATTCACCAAATGCTATATTTGACAACCAACAATTTGAATATCAACATGCTTTTTAAAAAAAATTTGTCCTACATGATACCAACATAAGAAGTTAAGAAATTTGTGATTTATAGTTAGAAATTACTATTTAAAGTTAACAATGGTTACACTATGTAAGGCATGTAGTAAATGAAGGGAGAGGTCAATTATTTTAGTCAGTTTGGTATTTTTGTAGATACACTTGGTTCTTTCCCCACCCGTGTCTCAATTTTGATTGGCTTAAAATACACTCAGGCAGATATAAATAATAGTCAAGGAACATGACCTAATGTAGTATAATAATGACATATTTTTTACTCATGATATGATAATCCTATATTGACATATATAAATAACCATTATTGTTGTACATGTACAACCGATGTTATTGTATTTACAGAACTTGTATTCATGTAATTTGAGAAAAAGTAATCAGATCATGATTCAATATAATTAAATGTTGAAATAAAATAATGTTCATGGGTTTTATATAAAACCGATAATATGCCCTTATTGCATTTTCAATATTTTTACTTCTTAGGTTTCTAAAAAAAAACTCTTATCCCTGACTGACAATCAATGACTTCCACCCGATTTCAAAAGTTGCTTCTGAATCTACTACAATTTGAAAGCTACTTTCCAATAACCTCATCAGTGGTAACTAAATGGTTAGTACTTCAATATCTCAATCTCTCTATTGTAACTCTCTCTCACTCACTAATTTTTTGGATAGAATCAATATTATGACACATGTATAGGGTTTCCCCCATTGCTAAGCTCAATGCAACCATTCTCATAGAAAACGTTTCCTACCATCAAAGAGGCACTACAGCAAGATGGGTTTGCTGGACTGCTAGAGTTAAAGATAAAAACCATGTCTCTGAGTTTGTCTAAGTTTTTGTGTACTTCATTTGGTACAAAGAGGTACACATATCCATGTGTGAATGACAAATGACCAAACATTAGGGCAACTGATGTTTTTAGAGTGTATGATCTTTTGAAAGATCAAATTCAGACTAATCTTGACAAAAAGTAAGAGGATTGAAATCAAGACTGATAAATTTGGCTAACAAAATGAAATTGTAGTTTCCTTCTCCTCAAAACCCCATGACCAAATCATATCATTTTATATGGTTAAAATGTAAACTAGAGGAAACTAGTATGCCAAATTAAATGTTTGGTGCATATTGTCTGGATTTATTTATCTAGTTGTTTTTTCTCCCAATGCTGCACTAGATATTATTGGATGAAAATTATATATACATTGGATATTCTTAAGTTTTATGGGGTCTTAAGAGTTTAAATTTGGTGAAAATTTTCAAAATTTGATTGTTGGTGGATGAATAATTCCAACAAGATAATCCAAGTATGGGAGATGATATGACATGTTTATATATGAAACAAGGTCATTTTTTCATTTTCATCTTGGGGTGAATGTCTCTTTATCATGGAAGTAAACAAGATACTTTGGAGATTAGTTATGTATAGCATCTTTTAATATAATTGACTTTGAAAGGAAATATTCAATGTTAATTATTAGTGATGAGATAATTTGTCTATTGATTTGTATATGACAAGACATCATGGGTTCTAAAGATAGATCAAACACAAAAATCTATTTAGAGACAAACATGTGCCTATTGTTGGTCAATACTAGTAGTTGGAAGAAGTTGATAGATTTTGTTGCTTGTGGTGAAATCCTTGGATTAGACTAAGAAATGACAACAACAAAAGAAACATACAAAATTTGCTCTAAACTAATGTGCTTGGAAAGTCATATAAATTAAATACCCAGTGGAAGAAAGAACATACAATGTTCAAAGAATATTTGTGGGTGATGGAGGTGATAGTTTTGTCCACCTAGCTTTTAAATGTTTCACAAGTTTCCTTCTCTTGAGTGACTTAATATATTTTTTTTTGGTCGGTAAAAAATCATGTTACTATTGAAATCCAAAACTTTAGGTAGAACAATTGTGCCCCTAAACTATCAGGGATAAAACATCTGAAAACTAAGAAGGGTCCTAGGACCCAAAAAAAAGAATACAAGAAACCAAAGCTCTAAGAAGATACATACTCATACTACTAGATGGAAAACAGACCCCAGAAGACAACCAGCACAACACTAGCATTAACCCCACCTTCAAATTGTGTTATCCTGGAAGTCTGGAATCTGATCAAGTCAAGAAGAAGGAGCCAATATCTAAAAGAAGCTAATAGAATCTATGTTCTTTCACAAGATGAAATGCTTCCAAACTATAGACTGTAAAGCAAGATGCACCCTTCCATAAGTTTTCCATTAGATGATGTCCTTGGCAAGAAAGCAACCACCTATCCCAGCAATGGCATTTGAAACATCTCATAAAATGTGAGGAACATGTAGGCTCCTAGCCCTCTTCATCAACCAGTAGACACCAAATATTGTGACACAACCAGATCGCAATCTACCTCAAGGATGGATTACCTACTCAGTAGGAAGGCCGGGTGGACTAGGATCAACCGAGACGATTCCTAGATGACAAACAGATGTTCAAGCTGAGGCTTGGAACAACTGACAGAAAAACTACAAACACCTTGAAGGTGTTCAACGGGAGGGACCAAAGAAGGGAAGAGATAAGGATACAATCCCCCCAAGGCCCAACTCCACACAAGGCAGACAACAACCTGCCCATGGTCACCTCATCGCACACTCTGAGGTCGCCTCAACCCGTGAACCAGAGACCCCCTGTGGAGTGACCCAAAGCCAGTGAACAGTAGGGGAAACGCCGCCAGCAGAGGGCGTAAACCCAGGCCGTCCTATGAAGGTCTTTATCACCGCGGTCACCAAGTAACCCACCCAAAAAAGGAGTAGATGAAGGCAAAAGGGATTCCACCCATCGTCCAAATCATCGAGCATATACAGCCGCTTCAGGGGGTCGCCGGCTCCCTGGGTAAACCCAGATGCATCTCAGAGCAGAGAGGAACGGATGCGGGGGAAGACATGCAAGAAGCCCAAAATCCGTCAACATCAAAGGAACGACGCCGTGTGAGGAAGAGATAGTGGAAGAGGCTCTACTCCTTCCATCACGCTTGAACGGAGAAGAGTCGACCTGCATCGAATAGCCACCTCTCAAACCATCCTTGAATCACGCGTAGCATCAGCTTCTCTTCATTCCTTGATGCAGAGCGGGTGAACCCTGGCGGAGAGGATAGATCACGCTCGCTTTGGCCTCTTTCTCCGGGAATCACTGCAGCCTACAAAGGCGAGAGCTAAACCCTAGCACCACAGCCCAGATATGATCATCTTGCGGCGCCAAGCATCGCCCCTTCAACCCACCGAGGAGGCGGTGCCAGTGAGCACGACCATCACCCTAGCTCCAGATATCCACCACACACTTCACACAAAGCACCACCCAAACCCGTTGGAGGCCAGGGGGAGGAAAACACCGAGGAGGCACTCCCTCCCCAGCAGTATCCGCCGGGAGGGTAGAGAGAAGGGAGAGCTACAACAACCTAGAGAGAGAGAGCACCCTCTTTACTTGATGAGAATTTGATAAGTGACTTAATATGCTATTGAAATAAAATTTATATATGTCCAAGAACAAGCATTGTTATTATATGAGCATCAATATTTGTACCTCTCAACCTTATGGATAAAATGAAATGTAAATTCCACTTACCCATATATAAGAGGGGACGTGTAAAAAACTCAAATTAATTGTATACACATATTTTATGACTAATGGTATACTGGAGCACATACACAAATTAGTACATGCTTAAACAACAATACATGAGTTAGTTTGACCCTTTAACAATTACATTTTGGGATGAATAGATTCAATTTTTAAGGAGGGGGGACAACCCCCTTACAAAAAAAATTGAAGAATAAAACATCCATTCCAAACACACTCAAAGGTATGTTGGAATAGGTGCAAAATTTTCAAACTTCAATAAATGGTATTAAAAACAACCAAAGTGTAGCAGAGGAATAAAAATAATGACTATATTTAATTTGTTCAAAAGATTTCAAAAGTACATCATAATATCCCATAAGGGTTTACATGTAAGATACAACATATGGATCTAAGTAGAGGGAAATCTAAACCATAACAACTTTGTCTCCAATCTTTAACTCCTTAAGGTAATCCAAAACTTCATGCCTTATCATTCAAGTCCTTCACCTAGGGTTGGAAGCATACCCCAACAAGAAGAGAAAATAGTTGACATCAGCAAAGGCTGGTATGTGCATACTAAATAGGAAATTGAGCAATATATGGAATAAAGGACATCAAAGTGTAAAGCCTTCCCATGAAAAAGACAAGGACAAACCAAGTGGGTATTAAGAGAAATGATTTTCAATAACAAAAGCGATACTTGCCATAATTAAAACAATAAAGTTGTACCTTACTAGCACATGTAAAGAAAGTAGGGCACACACCCCTATAATCATCATCAATCTGCATGCATGTGAGATAAGCATAGCCTTAGAACAATATAAACACAAAAGCTGCCAAGTCTCATAAACATGAAACCTAATAGAGAAAAGAATACTGCCGATCTCCCAAATATATAAAACATGGGCTAAGAATCATACATCTTGCCCTGGGTATGAGGTTCTTTTCCATCCCAACAGAGCAACAAATATCACATCTATTCGACAGGAAATAACACATCTGCCATAAAAACCATTGCAATTACACTACTCTAGTGCTACTGAATCACATAGCATGTTAAATGTAGAGGCAAGTAGAAAGTATAGTCAGAATATATAATCTAGTCACCACATAAGTGACCAACATATACATCTACCTCATAAGTGGGCAAAAGACATCACATATCATCTTTTAGAGTTACATCATGAACAAAGCATAAGATAAGAGTTCAAAAGAATATCCATGATCAATATTAAATAAGGTAGTTCACATGAACCATGATTTTCAAAAGAAAATACATTGTGTATAGGCTAATGTCCATAGGACAAAGAGAATGAATAAGCATAGGTGAATTGCTCAACATTGAAGAGTAGGGGATACATAATACCACAACTTTAGAGTATAAATAGTCCAAGTCAAGCCTAGGAATCCAAAGAACCTCTAGGGAAGGTGGAAAAGTCCAATAAGTAAGGTCAGACAACAACAGGCCACAAACCTTAGAGAGGCTAGTTTCTCCAACAAAGCTTCTATCTCGAGCAAGAAGCACCTTCTCCACTTTAGAGGTGAAAAACCCTAATAAAAGAACATGGAGATGAGGTGTTTATGGGTTCTAGGTGGGGTTTCACCATGGAAGGACATGGTTCCAACCTGGAGGAAGGTGGAAGGAAGACTAACAACATGAAAATAGGGAAGGAAAGGAGAAAACTTACTATTTTTGGTCAAAATAGCCAAGGAGGAGCTTAAGAAATCCTTAATAGAGAAATTTGGAACCCTAGGATCCTTCTTCTCCAAGGTAGGCACCTCCTTTTACCTTGGGACAACAGCTTCATGGAAAAATAGAGTAGGAATGATGCTCTAAGCTAGAGGAAATAAAGGAGAGCAAGGGTTTTCAAATTGGGAGTTGGGAAGGGATAGATATGGCTATATAAAGACAAAGGTCAAGTATGAGGTGTCTATGAGACTTTCCATGTGTCATGTATAAGGGTGTCCATGGACAGGCAAGCCTTTATGGATAAGGAATAAGTCAAGCACGAGGTTTCAAGTTACTTTTCATGTGTCCAATGCTAAGGTTGCCTATGTACATGCAAACCTTTATGGATAAGGAAGAAGTCAAGCATGAGGTGTCCATGGAGCTTTCCATGTGTCCTTAGCCTAGGGATTTCATAGTCGTGCAAGAGGACAGCTCATAGAGGATTCTTGAATATCAAATGTCAATTTATGGACACTTATAGGACATCCCAACTGATGTACAATCAAAGAAATAACCCCATTGGTTGATAGCTTCTAAAGATAAGCTCATTTATAAAGAGAGTAATCCCTAAAATGCCCTTGGAAAGAAACACCTTCAAACTAAGGTGCAACTAGGTGACCTATGGTTCAAAAACTTTAGAATGGTAAGGGAATATATAAGGATTATAATGCATGTGGCAATTTGCAAAGAAAACCTCCCAATTGGGTAAATTATAGAAAAGTCCAAAATGTGCCTAAAATTGCATAACTTGCACAAACAACATCCAAACTGGATCACACTTCATCCACAAGTTGTCTTTGATGTGTTTAATATGAATTTGATATTATTTACATATTTTTAAGTTATATAATCACATTATTCATTACCTATGCCTTTTACTCATTTTCTCTCTCCTAAACTTATCCTAATATTTTAAGGTGGTCCAAATTAGATGAAATTTGACATGTAGGCTAATTTTGATATGTAGATTTCAAATTTGAAGTTTGTTTACACTTTTGAGACTTATTTTTATGAGATATGTCATATGGCCCATTAATGGGCCATTATCTAAATTATTCATCCAATTAAGTTCCTTACCACCAAAATGAGTTATGTGGCATATTTATGTATCCATTATTAACCTAAGATTAATGTTAAAACATTAAGTTACATTAAGGTGATCTATACATGAATTAGCTCATTGGGGTTATACTATACATCTATTTAGGTCTAATCTTCAACCTTGTTTGGCTAAGTCCAAAATATCAACTTCCAGGGTAGGGTCTGAGATCTAGTATGTTACAGCACACCACCCCTTAAAGGGATTTTGTCCTTGAAATCAAAACATCCAAATATAAGAAAATAACTTATTCACCATCCCTTAAAGGATTCATCTTATTAAGTCAAAACTATTCTTTAGGTACAAAAGGTTCAACTACACTTCCTTACATCCAACTACATAAGCATCTTGCAAAAAAAAAAAAAAACATAACTTGTAAAGACTAACTATGAACTATGGGTTAACTTACTCTTGCACATCCTCAAACAAGTCTTCACAACTGGAAGACTAGTTCAACATATTAGGGTCCATAAAGATAAATCATATAGATGTCTAAGACTGCTATAACCTAAAATCATGCTATGTTAGACAATTCATATCAGCTCAGGCTAGGCCGGTATCATATGGATTCGGGAGTCCTTGTAAACCAAGCTAGTGGTGCGGAGGAAAATCTTTCCATCCCCCCAAACCCTGATCCTTTCTAGACACCTTTGCTTTCAACTTCATGTCCTCGTAGTTGCCTAAAGGCCAAGCTAAACAACCTCAAGTTACTATGGTTACTTATGCATCTTTTACTTGTAAGTATTATAAGGATCTATTCATCATTATTCTAATATGAACTATATGATCATAAATCAAACCTTCATCATCTATTGATCAACTCTAGGGAAAACATGTCACTTAAAGGTAAGGCAAGGATTCTAACTAGGGAGACAAAATTGAAATAGTCAGATTCTGACTACTATGGGATCTGATACCATGCTGTAAGGAGGTGGGATCACCCCCTTACTAAAAAAATATTTGAAGAATAAAACATCCATTCCAAACACACTCAAAGGTAAGCTGGAATAGGTGCAAAATTTTCAAAATTCAATAAACGGTATTCAAAATAACCAAAGTGTAGCAGCGGAATAAAAATAATGACTATATTCAATTTTCACAACAGATTACAAAAGTACATCATAATATCCCATAAGGGTTTACATGTATGATACAACATAAGGATCTAAGTAGAGGGAAATTTAAATCATAACAACTTTGTCTCCAAGATTTAACTCCTTAAGCTAGTCCAAAATTTCATGCCTTATCATTCAAGTCCTTCACCTAGGGTTGGAAGCATACCCTAGCAAGAAGAAAAAATAGATGACATCAACAAAGGCTGGTATGTGCATACTAAATAGGAAATTCAGCAATATATGGAATAAAGGACATCAAAGTGTAAATGATTCCCATGAAAAAGACAAGGACAACCCAAGTGGGTATTAAGACAAATGATTTTCAATAACAAAAGAGATACTTGCCATAATTAAAACAATAAAGATGGCATACTAGCACATGTAAAGAGAGTAGGGCACACACCCCTACAATCATCATCAACGTGCATGCATGTGAGATAAGCATAGCCCTAGAACAATATAAACACAAAAGCGGTCAAGTCTAATAAACTTGAAACCTGATAGAGAAAGGAATACTCCCAATCTCCCAAATATATAAAACATGGGCCAGGAATCACACATCTTGCCCTAGGTATGAGGTTCCTTTCCATCCCTAAAGAGTAGGAAATATCACATCTACTCGGTAGGAAATAACACATCTGCCATAAAAACCAATACAATTACACTACTATAGTGCTACTGAATCACATAGCATGTTAAATGTAGAGGCAAGTAGAAAGTATAGTCAGAATATATAAACTAGTCACCACATAAGTGACCAACATATACATCCACCTCATAAGTGGGAAAAAGACATTACATGTCATCTTTTAGAGTTCCATCATGAACAAAGCATAAGATAAGAGTTCAAGAGAATATCCATGATCACATGATCAATATAAAATAAGGTAATTCACATGAACCATGATTTTCAAAAGAAAAGACATTGTGTATAGGCTAATGTCCATAGGACAAAGAGAATGAATAAGCATAGGTGAATTTCTCAACATAGAAGAATAGGGAAGGTGGAAATGTCCAATAAGTAAGGTTCCCAAGCTTAGAGAGGCTGGTTTCTCCAACAAAGCTCCTATCTCCAGCAAGAAGCTCCTTCTCCACTTTAGAGGAGAAAAACCCTAACAAAAGAACATGGAGATGAGGTGTTTATGGGTTCTAGGTGGGGTTTTACCATGGAAGGCCATGGTTCCGACCTGGAGGAAGGTGGATGGAAGACTAAAAACATGAAAATAGGGAAGGAAAGTACAAAAATTACTAGTTTTGGTCAAAATAATCATGGAGGAGCTTAAGAAATCCTAAATAGAGAAATTTGGAACCCGAGGAGCCTTCTTCACCAAGGTAGGCACCTCATTTTATCTTAGGACAGCAACTTCGTGTAAAAACAGATTAGGAATGATTCTCTAAGCCATAGGAAATAAAGGAGAGCAAGACTTTTGAAATTGGGAGTTGGGAAGGGGTAGATATGGCTATATAAAGAAAGAGGTCAAGTATGAGGTGTCTATGAGACTTTCCATGTGTCATGTATAAGAGTGTCCATGGAAATGAAAGCCGTTATGGATAAGGAATAAGTAAAGAACGAGGTGTCAAGGTATATTACATGTGTCCAATGCTAAGGTTGCCTATGGAATGCAAACCTTTGTGGATAAGGAAGAAGTCAAACATGAGGTGTCCATGGAGCTTTCCATGTGGCCTTAGCCTAGGGATTTCATGGCCATGCAAGAGGACAACTCATAGAGGCTTCTTTAATATCAAATATCAGTTGATGGACACTTATAGGCCATCCCAACTGACATCCAATCAAAGAAATAACCTGATTGGTTGATAGCTTCTAAAGATAAGCTCATTTATAAAGAGAGTAATCCCTAAAATGCCCTTAGAAAGAAACACCTTCAAACCAAGGTGCAATTAGGTTCCATATGGTTCAAAGACTCAATAATGGTAAGGGAATATATAAGGATTATAATTCATGTGACAATTTGCAAATAAAACCTCCCAATTGGGTAAATTGCAGAAAAGTCCCGAATGCACCTAAATTTGCATAACTTGCACAAACAACATCAAAATTGGACCAAACTTCATCCACAAGTTATCTTTGATGTGTTGAATATGAATTTGACATTATTTCAATATTTTTAAGTTATATAATCACATTATTAATTACTTATGCCTTTTACTCATCTTCTCTCTCCTAAACTTATCCTAATATTTCAAGGCGGTCCAAATTAGATGAAATTTGACATGCAGGCTAATTTTTTATATGTAGATTACGAATTTGAAGTTTGTTTCCACTTTTGAGACTTATTTTTATGAGATATATCATATGGCCCATTAACGACCCATTATCTAAATTATTCGTCCAATTAAGTTCCTTACCACCCAAATGAGTTATGTGGCATATTTATGTATCCATTATTAACCTAAGATTAATGTTAGAACATTAGGTTACATTAAGGTGATCTATACATGCATTAGCTCATTGTAGTTATACTAAACATATATTTATGTCTAACCTTCAACGTTATTTGGCAAAGTCCAAAATGTCAACTTCTAGGGTAGGGTATGAGATCTAGTATGTTACACAATTCCTGATGGGATGCTCTATTGTCAAAACTATTCAATATATATTAGTGGATATTCTTTCTTAATGTTTACACACATAAGGGTGATATATTCATTCATGTAACCTGAGTGACACCTAGATTTGATCATTAAATCTTCTTGAGGCCAATTCAACTTAAAACCAACCTATGGAACCAGACCCGTCATATTCTACATTATGTCCAAAGCCTCAATTTTAGGCTCACACTCTTACATGGGCTTGAATGAATTAAGATTTCACTCAGAGACCAACAAACCATCTTGAAAGTGTATTTCATGGTTCAAAATGTGACTTGTTCAATTAGAATTTCCAACTTACTAAATACATATATATTTCTTACATGAATATTGTAGGTCTTATTAATTGGTATATTTGTGATATTCCATCAAAATAAGGCACTGAGTGAGTGGTTTGTCGTTAAAATATTATTACATAAAATAATTCTAGGGTTTTATTTTGTAGTTATCGACCTATTTGAGGACTATACAGTATGAGATTACAATCATTAGTGTGAAAAGTAGTTGTTTCTGTAAAACAAATAAGAGTACTCAGTGTCCTATATGTAGGATCTAGGGATTACATGGGATAAACATGAACAAGATAAAATACAATGGGCCTAAGCCGAACTAATCAATTATACTAACACCCCCCTCATGATGTAGAGTAACCATTGTAAATGTAACATCCCTGACCTGGGTTATGCTTTAACCCTAGGTGTTTTAATAAATAAAGATGATTATATGCTTAATCTTATCTTGTGAAAAGTAATTAGGGCTCATGAGGAACTTATGTTTCAATTTTGGTCTTGTTTGAACAATGTTGAAGCAATGTTTGCTTATTTTGGACTAAAGTGCAAATTACCCAAGTTAAGGGGCTAACTTACAAATTTTACATAATATTATGTTCCTATGATGTTGATACATCATAATAATGAATATGATGTAGTGGTATGGTTTCTACAAGCCTGGACACCAAGATAGAGCTTGTTGGACAATGTTTGTGCATTAACACCTAGTTTTGGTATAAAGTGCAATTTACCCAAAACCTAAGGTTCAATATGCAAATTACCACTTCAATAAGGTCCCTAATGTTTCTTTACATCATTTAGAGAAAATAAAATTAGAGGGGCGCCTCATTTGAATTAAGTTGGAGGAGAGAGAATCTTGATATTAAAATAATCAAGATTTAAGCCTAATTGGAACCCTAATTCAATTTAATGCAAAAATAAATAAAATAATTGAAGGGGCCTTCAACCAAAATTAAAATGGTTGGATTAAGATGTGTGTGGAAGAGATTAAGCCTTGTAAAGGCACGAGCATATCCTAATGAGGTGAAATTCCACTCACCATTATTATAAGAAAAAGAAATTCCACTCAAAAATGGATATTAATATTATAAGGGTTAAGGTGCTTAATTTCTTTTCCCTTTATTCTTGTATAATGAAGAGGTTTTGCAAGAACATGAATATGGCTTCGTGGAAAAGAAATGGAGGGGGATTTGGTGGAAATTATTTTGGGAATTAAAGGAAATACTCCCATTTTCTCTCTCCTTGGGATTTCCTTATACATATCCCTTTCTCCACTCACTTAAGGACTTCTTTTCGGATTTCCTTTCTTTCTTTGCCTTGGATGACCCCACGAGAAGCTCAGGAACAGGATTAGGACGATCCCAACCTGTTGGTAAGGTTCTTGACCTCTTTTCCCCTTGATTCCATGGTGGAAATTGAAAGTAAATCATTGATTTCTTCTTAATTCGATCTCCTCTTCAACCCTAGCTAAACTTTTCAATCAAAATATTGAGGATGATCCTAGGGGGAGTTGCAAGAGCTTAATACACCATTTTTACCATGATATTGGAGCTTTGGAGCTCAATTGGAGGCGGGTTTTATAACTTGAACCCTTAATATTGTTATTTCAATTAATTCCTTATCACTTGGTGATCCTTCTTACATTCCCGAAATTTGTTTTGGTTGATTGATGCAATCACCATGGAAACCACAACAGGTTTTGTGAGTTCAGAGCTTGAAGATGATAAGAACACACCTCTCTAAAATATCCAAGGAAAACGGTTTACTTTTGTTGCTCAAACGGTTTCCCAAACCATTTGGGAGCAAACGGTTTCAAACCATTTAGAAGCAAACGGTTTCACCAAACCGCATGAGACCAAACGGTTTCAAACCATTTGGTGGTGTTGACCAGGGTTGACCATTTGGAGATCTGTTGAAAATTATCTAGGTTAATGACCCATCAATTATGATTGATTAGTTCCAATTGGTTCATGAGTTGAAGATCCAAAGATATGGTATGAACCCTAATCGGCTAAGTGCTGATTTTGCAAGTGATTGAGATGATGTTTTGGTTTGATTGACCCAAACGGTTTCAAAACCATTTGGGGATCACCCAAATGGTCTCAAGACCGTTTGGTGATCACCCAAGACCATTTGGAGGTCTAGGGTTAAGTATGTTTGAGCAATTGAAGGTCCAAAGATATTAAGTTGATGTACAATCAATTGCTGATTTGGTGACCAATCCTAGGATCTAAACCTTAATCGAATGACATGGTTAATGATGATGCGATGGGAAAACGGTCTCAAGACCGTTTGGAGGTCATCCAAATGATCCCAAGACTGTTTGGGGGTCACCGAAGACCGTTTGGAGGTCTAGGGTTGACTATGGTTAGGTGTTTGAAGATCTAAAGATACTAAGTTGAAGTGCAATCAAATGCTGGTTTGGTGATCAATCTAATGATCCAAACCCTAATTGGATGACTTGGATTTGAGTGATGAGATGGGAAAACGGTCTCAAGACCATTTGGAGGTCATCCAAACGACCTCAAGACCGTTTGGGGTCAGGTCATGTTCAATTTGGATGATGGTCCAATAGTTTTAAAGTAACTAGTTACACATTGATTAATGTTGAAGGATCATCGATTCCAAACCCTAATCCAATAGACTCAAACCCTAATTGATGACCAATTGAGCGTCAATTGAGAGTGAAATCAGTTGAAGGATGACCTACTTAACTCAATCAAATTATGGTTATAGGTCCAATTGATGATTAGTTACATGAATACAATGGTTGATGGAATCAACATTGAGAACCCTAAACCGATTGGAGTAGTTGAGACCATCTTTGGTCCATGCAGTTTTGAGGAGGTTTGGACCAAACGGTCTTAAGACCGTTTGGGACCAAACGATCCCAAACCAATTGAGTTTATGCGGTTTCAAAAAGGTACTTTAGCAAACGATCTTGAAGGTCACTTTTACCAAATAGTTTCAAACCGTTTGAACTTTGAAAGACCAAGACCATTTGGGGCCCAAGTAATCAAAATTGTTTGAGGATCAATATGGTTAGTACTTTTGGATACCTAATGTATTGAGGACTCAATTGGTTAATCCACTTGGATACCTATTGTAATTAAAGATCCAATTGGTCAATTCATTCGGATACCTCATGTAATAGAGGTCCAATGTGATTGAATCTCTTGAGAATTAAGATGATGATTGATCCATTGTTCCAATGATGATTATTAAAGTTAGGTACAAAGGTTGAAACCCTAAAAGTACATAGATGATCAATACCTTTAGATTAATTAACCCTAAAAGGTTATGCGAATAATGTCTTAGCACACTATGTTAACCATAGTTGTATGAACTTGATTAAAGGGTTGATGTGACCTAATCAAGTTGGGAGGATGATAGAAAGGAATTCATACATGAGTATTGATCATGTGATGATTAGGTTATGATCCTTAATAAAGAGATCATGAAACCCTAATCTAGAAGGTTAATGAATCTTAAGCCTAGTTTAAGGTAACATAATTAAAAACCCCAATTATGGGAATAAAGAATGAAACCCTAATTGGGATGAGTATCCCCCATTGATAGGAAAGGAGAAACCCTAATTGATGGTGATGCCATGAGAAACCCTAATTGATGGTGATGCCATGAGAAACCCTAATTGAGGGTGATGTCATGAGAAACCCTAGTTGGGATAAATAGTAAGTGAAACTCCAAAGCCCTAATAAAGGGTAAAGGTAGGTGAAATTCTAAATGGAGTTATAATATTTAAAGCCCTAGCCTTGTGCAATATGATGACAAACCAGAACCCTGATGATAAAGAAGAGGGTGAAACCTTATAAAGGTGAAATACCTTAAAGGATTGAGTATAGACAACCTTATTGTAGGCAATACCTTAACCTAAAATGAGTCCATATCATTAAAGGTAGTTGGACCATTCTTGTGTGTGAGCTATGCACTTCATGATGAGAGTGATAGGTCAATGGATGAAAGTATTAAGATGGGAAGTGCCTTAATACAAGATAAGCTGATAACTCAAGGAAGATAGAGGTGATGAGGAAAGTGATATACCTTAATGCATTTCAAATCCAATCGATTTGAGTAAGAAACATATGAAGTGTGTTATGTAAATTGTTACAATAAAATGTAATGAGTTTGATATACCTTGACAAGCATAGGCTAATATACCTTGAGAATAATGGTAAGACAAACTAATGTGTATGATGTAATCATACCATGATAAGGATGAGGAATGAACTCATACCTTGTACTGAGAATCATTTAATGATAAATGTTAAGAGTAACGAACATGCCTGACTTCTAAAGATGTGTAATGGCCTTATGAGCCATGTGGTTAGATGTTGCCTAGTGAGAGGTGACAAGGTGTTTTATGGGCCTTATGAGCTATGAGGATGGTTGTTGCCTAGTGAGAGGTAACAAAATGTTTTAAATAATAACACATGATTGGTTAAATCCCAATACCTAGAATAATGTCACAGGATTGACATAGTTCAATACCTGGAATGATAACACAGGATTGGTAATAAACCAATACCTGGAATAATAACACAGGATTGGTTGAATCCCAATACCTGGAATAATGTCACAGGATTGACATAGTTCAATACCTGGAATAATAACACATGATTGGTTGAATCCCAATACCTGGAATAATGTCACAGGATTGACATAGTTCAATACCTGGAATAATAACACATGATTGGTTAAATCCCAATGCCTGGAATAATATCACAGGATTGACATAGTTCAATACATGGAATAATAACACAAGATTGGTTAAATCCCAATACCTGGAATAATGTCACAGGATTGACATAGTTCAATACCTGGAATAATAACACAGGATTGGTTAAATCCCAATACCTGGAATAATAACACAGGATTGGTTAAATCCCAATACCTGGAATAATGTTACAGGATTGACATAGTTCAATACCTAGAATGATAACACAGGATTGGTAATAAAGCAATACCTGGAATAATAACACAAGATTGGTTAAATCCTAATACCTGGAATAATGTCACAGGATTGACATAGTTCAATACCTGGAATAATAACACAAGATTGATTAAATCCCAATATTTGGAATAATGTCACAAGATTGACATAGTTCAATACCTGGAATGATAACACATGATTGGTAATAACCCAATACCTGGAATAATAACACAGGATTGGTAATAACCCAATACCTGAAATAGTTGCACAGGATTGGCATAGTTCAATACCTGGAATGGTTACACAAGATTGACATAGTTCAATACTTGGAATGGTTTCACAAGATTGACATAGTTCAATACTTGGAATGGTTATATAGGATTGACATAGTTCAATACTTGGAATGGATACACATAAATAATATAAGTCTAATGCTTGTACTAGTTGCACATGATTGATGTAATCTAATGCCTAGAATATTTATATAGGATTGGTATAGACAAATGCCTGAATAAGACATGATGATGTACACTCTCATGTCCAATATAACCAAAAATCTGTTTAGTAGATGGGCCAAGGCCAATAAGTTGAATTAAGAATGTCTCATGGGTGACATATCAAGATAATGAGTGTCACAAGAGAAGTTTTACATGATGGTATGATACAAAGGATAAATGATATACATGTTCTTCCTATTCCTTATCAAGAGAATAGTTGATCTATTGTTCTATCATAAATAGTTATAGTGCTTTAAGATGAGAATGCTTTAAACTGCTTATCCTTTGCCCAGTTTTATATCCTTCACTGCAATAATAATGTTTTGGCAGAGAGTTATATCTCCCGCTGGGACAATTTACAATTGTCTCACCCCCGTGGGATCCAATGTTTTTAGGTGGACATGGACAAGAAGACAGGAAACCTTTAACAGAGAAGGAACAACAACAACATCGAGGACAGTAGTAATATCTCAGGTGGAGATACTGCCTGTCTAGTCTTTTAGTTAGAAAGTCCTATGTATCGTCTCTGTACTCTCAGGTCCTCGGAGTCAGTAGTCAGTGTTTTTATTTAACCGATCTAAGATTTTAGCTTGATGCCTCGAGGTTTTTATGATGTCTGTATATAATGTTGAATAGGACAGCTGATGTTGTAATCCTCGAGAAGAGATAGTACAGGTTGTGTACTTATGGAACAAAATGTAAATATTATACTTTGGATCTTGATGAAAAATATTTCCTATGTGTGGATCTCTTTGCAAAAAGTTTTAATTTTTAGTGATTTTTAGCAATCCGCTGCAAATGATTCACTTCTGCTTAGTTAATCTCGTGTTTTATAAGTTGGATGCCACAGTAAAGTCCAAACTTGACACCCATATACTTGAATAAAGCTGGAGGAAGAGGTTTGTAAGGATGTACACAACTTGATCACATGTCCTAATATGAGGAGTGAAGATCTTTTTGTCCTTGACCAGGTCTCGCACAAAATCATAGTCAACTTCAATGTGTTTTGTGGGCTTATTGAATACTGGGTTATTAGCTATGTGTAAGGCCACTTGGTTTTTATAGTATAAAGTAGTAGGAGTTTGAAAAAAAAATTCCAAATTTAGTCAAGATGGACATGACCCATTGTAGATCACAATGTGCATGATCCATAGCCTGATATTCTACCTCGGTGCTGGAGTGAGCTACCATAGCCTCCTTTTCACTCCTCCAAGAAATTGGGTGAGTGTTAATCATGTTATAATAGCCGAAATAGGACCATCGGTCTTTAGAATCACCAACCCAATCTGCATCTACATATGTAGAGATAGAGATTACCTTGGACTTAGGACGTTTGAAGAGAAATATTTGTCCTAGATTACTATTGCCATAGCAAATAATGCATTAAATGCTATTCCAATGGACCTGGAGTGGAACACTCATGTGTTGGCTGACTACCCCAACAACATAGGTAATATCTAGTCGAGTAATAGTCAAGTAAATCAGTTTTCCGAATATATGATGATACTTCTCTGGATCAACAAAGAGTTCTCGTTCATGAATATAATTTATATGATAATACATTGGGGTAGAAACTGGTTTGGTTTCTGCCATGTTGGCCTCTTGAAGCATATCCAAGATATTGCATCTTTGTGATAGACTGATCCCTAAGGTTGAGTGGAGGATTTCAATTCTAAGGAAGTATCACAGGGTGCCCAAATCTTTTGAGTGGAAATGTGCATGCAAAGACTACTTAAGATGAGATATCCATATTATATCATCACTGGTGATGATGATGTCATCAACATAAACAACAACAAAAACATGGCCTTTATAGGACTTGGAGAAGAATAAGGATTGGTCTGTGGATGATCTCCAAAAGTTAAGACGTGTTAGAACATCACATACCTTGTTGAACCAGACCCATTGGAGAGTACTTGAGGTTGTAGAGAGATCATCAAACATGATGTACTTTGTGAGAAGATGCCCCCTAGCAACAAACCCGAGTGGTTGTGGCATGTAGACTTACTCCAAGAGATCTCCGTGAAGAGCATGCATTCTTGATGATGAGCTGGTAAAGAGGCTAGTCAAGGCCATCTACAAG
The DNA here is from genome assembly GCA_963693085.1 of Alisma plantago-aquatica. Taxonomy (NCBI): domain Eukaryota; kingdom Viridiplantae; phylum Streptophyta; class Magnoliopsida; order Alismatales; family Alismataceae; genus Alisma; species Alisma plantago-aquatica. The sequence continues at coordinate 155,402,859 of OY856409.1, read as the reverse complement.
GGAGATAAGGATGCAGATGGAGGCAACCCTCATTACTGGGGAGAACGTCTCAAAGTAATCCATGCCAAAGGTTTGGGAGAATCCTTTTGGCAACTAAGCATGCCTTGAATCATTCAACTGAACCATCTAACTTATGTTGTATAATAAAAACCCATTGACAACCTATGATATTTTTTTCTTGCCGATGGGATCAGATGATCCCATGTCTTGTATTCATGGAGAGCCATCATTTCTTCCATCGTGGTAACTTTCCATCCAGGATGGCACATAGCATATGTTGGACTCTTAGGAACATGTTTTGTGTCTAGAGAAATAGCAAAGGATGAGGCAGAAGAAGAAACATGTGCTAGACAACAAGTGTTGGAAATAGGATGCTTGATAGTACAAGAGTGTATACCTTTTCATAATTCCATCGGTATATTGGATTGGTCTGGAACTGAGGATGATGATGTAGATATAGTCGGGGACTCATCTTCCATGCACCAATTTGGTGTTTTTGATGGTCGATATGGTGTTGTTGTTGTTGGGATGAATAGATTAGGAAATTAGATAAGAGTATCAATATGATCAATGGGGGTGAGGATGAGAAAAAGAACATTTCATACTCATGAAAGGTGACATACATAGAGATATATATTCTACTGGAGTTAGGTTCAAGACATTTATATCCTTTCTGAGAATAAGGATAACAAAGATATACCATTCAAATAGCTCATGGGGGAGCTTGTCAGCCTTGGGATCAAAATTATGAGTGAAGGAAACACAACCAAAAACCTGAGGTGGCAGAGGGAACATGGTGAGGTTAAATAATGGAAAATGGAGTGAACTTCCTAAAAATAGAGAAACATTTACGATTGATAAGAAATCAAGCAGTGAGGATTGCATCAGACCAAAAAGGCTTATGCGAGTTGGCATGAATGAGAAGAGAGTGTGTAATGTCAAGTAAATGGAGATTTTTACACTCGGCAGTGTCATTTTGTTGTGTAGAGAATCCAAATGAGCATTGATGAATCATCCCTACGTCACGACAAAAGGAGGCAACAACCTTTTGGATATGTTCAAGGGTGTTGCTGGTTCAAATCATCTTAATATATATTGAAAGTTGAACCAAAACTAACTTGTAAAAGTCACAAATTAATGTACAACTTCATCATGAGTTCAAAGTAAAACCATGTCATTCTGGAAAAATCATCCACAAATGTAATAAAATAGTTATAGCCATTATAACTAGTAGTCCTGAATGGACCACACACATTAGTATGAACTAAATTAAACATACAAGATGATTGTTTACAAAAATAGGCTGAGAAGGAAACACAATAGATGACATACATTACACACAATGTAAGAACAAGAAGATAAATAACTATCTAATAATTTAAGCTTGTCTAAAGGTAAATGGCCATGCCATAGATGCATCTGAAGTGGCATGGAGGCAACATGAACTTTTGGTAGGTTGGAAGGTGGGGCGGAGAATTAGTAGAGATCACCAGAGAGTACTCTTAGCCCAATTATCATCAAATTCCTCCAATCCTATAAAATAAAACCAAATGGACCAAAAGTTACAAAACATTTGAGATAATCAACAATTTTTTCCTACAAACATCAAATTGTATGGAAAGTTTGGGGACAAAGTGGACAATAGTCAACTTGATTTTAGAAGAGATAGAAACAGTACCACACTAAGTTACACATTTAACTGACCCATCCGCCATGGTAACAAAGGAGTGAGGGACAAACGAATCATATGTGGTTAGAAGATGGGGCATAGCAGTCATATGTTGTGTCACACCCGAATCCATAATCCAATTAGAACTGAAAGAAAGAAAAGACACCCCTAAGTTACCTTGAGAAGTAGTGGATAGGTAGGTAGAAGAGACGACAATAGGTAAATCCCTGACTTGCCAATTAGAAGAGGAAGAAGTGGAAATATTGTTGTGGAGGGGAGAATCCCCATAATATTATATGACTTTATGAAGGACTTCATACTCCTCATGGGATAATGAGATGTGAGAAGTTTAAGATAGTGCATGTGGTGAAGGAGGTGCATGACCAATTTTCAGGGAGGATGTTTGACCAGTGTGGGAAGATGCTTGTGAAACATGGACAAATCCCCTCCCACATCCTTTCCCATAATGTGCTAGATAACCATGCTTCGAGTGGCAACCATCTTCAGTGTGGCCTGACTTGCTACTATAAGTACCTTTGGGCATTGGACTCATCCACGACCATGAACTATGGACGTAACAACCATTGCTAATGGAAGTTCAAATTCAGTAGTAGAATAGATGCTAGGAGAAAGCATCTTAGACTAGGCCAGGAATGCATATGCTTGGTCCATGGATTGAAGGGTCATACCAACTAGGAGTAGTTGTCAAACATCAAAAAATGAGGATGAAACTAGTTGAGGAAGCATCCAGTGAGGATAGTTTCTCTTTGTTTTGTGACCTCAATAGAGGTCATGGGGGAGAAAAAAATATTTGATTGGATAAGGCCTTCATTACATCATAGTACGTAGACATGGGTTGATCCCCATGTTGTTCAAAAATGATTTTGTCCATGACATTGTAGATGTGTATCAGTTGTCCTCATAAGTGAAGAACTGCTTCATTTCATCCCATATTGTTTTTGCACACTTGTGCCTCATGTACTTGATTGCAATGTCAGACTCCATGCACCCCCAGAGCCAGGAGAGAATGTGACACCCCAAAGCGCCACAAATGAGGTTACTCAAAACCAAATGCGGAATAAAACTAAACATGCATATTACAAAAAAATATAGGAAATCAAAACTAATTTAGCAGAAGCACCACAAGACAAAAACTTATTACATATAAGTCATCAACATGACACATGTGTCATATATCAAATATAACATGGTGCTTACATCATTGTGCATCATCATTCCTGTCATCAGCTTGTAACATGAGATACCTATTCCACATATATGTACATATACACATTAAAGATCTTACATACATGGATCACAAGACAAAAGCATCTTATCGACAACACATCCACAAAGCACAATGAGAAAAACCCCAAAGACCTAAGTGTATAGGGGACGACTCTAGGACTCTAACAACAAAAGACTAGCAACACATCCAACCTTATCAGCTACTTCTCTTGCTCAACTGCACGATCCTTACCTCTTCATGCATGACCACCTAAAAGATGTGGAAACCCATAGGGTGAGACCAAACATCCAGTGAGAGATATAACTCTCCGCCAACATCTATTAAAGCATAAATAGCTAAGAAGGTAAATAAAGATACATAATAGGATGGGAAAATTCAACTAAATGGTATGTATTCAACAGATAATACAAATAAAGTAAAACTAGGTAATTACCACTGAGCAGTAGAACAATTAATATTCTAAGAAGAAATATGAAGAACATGTATAACAATTGAATTCCCTTCCACCTTATAATTCAAGAAATCAGTAAAAATATTATTCAAAGGGCTCAACCAATGTTATTCATTTTTTACCCTAAGTAAGATACACTACATGATTGTGTTACATATTTTATTATTTTCCCTAAGGATTTGAGTCATACCACCCAAGTACAATCAACCACTACTAAGTCGAAATCGGTGTCATACAAGGTCAATGGAAGAATCAGAATCCACGACCTCCCCACACCTCTTGGTCAACAAAAAAGAAAACATCATAGAGACATACTAATAAAATGCAACCATGACATATACTCAAGCACATGGATTGGCTCATGCATGGCCATCCACATATATAATCACACCTAGCCCACCTTGGTATAGGTAACAATGCTAGAAGAACATGATCACACATGGCCGTTCTCAAAAGAAGGATTGGCTCACTCATGGCCATCAATATCACAAGGAGATCAGCTTACACATGGCCGTCTCACATAACCTATAATTTTGGACACAAGGAGGTACTCAACTTGCACCCCCACATATTAAAAAATATGCACTCCGAGTTATACTCGTATCACCAATCAAACAATTAAAGTTGACACTAGAAAGAATCTATGGAACAAGGCACCTACATGATTAAGGTTTTAGTTGATTAATTAAGCCAATTGGGTATCTCTTAGAATCAATCAAGTTACAACGTATAAAGCCAAAACAAACTCTTCAAGAATAAGGGTATAATACAACTTCAGAAGGTATAAAATGCGTAAGGTGTGAACTTGTCACACTATCACCACAAGATATTATATCACTACCTTTCACAAGACCAACACCAATGTCACATCACCGTGGGACATAAATCCCTCAATCACATCACTGGAGATTATCATCTCGCAATAGGCATTAAGCCATTAACAGATCATAGGACCCAATCACATAAACCATGTATGTACATCACCACATTATGCCCAACAATGTGCATAATCACCGTTCTATATCATATGATCATCACTACATCATACACAACCCATGGCATTCATTTCACCTGCAAGGTTAGGGATTTATAAACAAGAGAGAGAAAGTGTCACAATATAATAATCACTTCAAAGGAGTCGAGCAAGCACACTATAGTTTCCAACATTAGGTTTAGGGTTACAACTGCATCTGATTAGGACTTTATAGACATATTCCATGACCAAACCCTAGGTACATTATCTCCCACTTTCTTGGAGCACACTAGGGTTAATTAGCATGACTAGGGTTGATAAAGCAATCTTTCAAACAGTACTACACATGGTACTACTTGCTTACTCATACATATGTATTGATATATGTTCATGTATATGTCTCGACCATCATCACACACATGTGTCGACCACCCCACATGTGTGCCTCGACCAGCCTCACCCCAAAGTGTCTCGACCATGACACACTAGGTTTCTCGACCGTGACACCCTAGGAGTCACAACCCCAAAGAAAAACATATCTCGACCACCACAAAAGCTAGGGTTTCGACCACCCTAAAGCAAACATCGCGACCCTAAGAACAAGGATAGTTCTTGACTTCAAACCAAGGTCATCTGGATCAAAAATAAAACCAGGTGTCATGACCGAAAAATGGGTAGGTGTCTCAACCACCAATGACAAGGTAGTCTCGACCTCAAGCACCAAAAGTGTATTGACCCTCAACCTATTGAGAGTAGGTCACAGTCGCGACACTAGGTCATGCATCTCGACCCAAACATGGAACCAAGGGAGTCGTGTCCACCAAAACCATGATACCACAAAGGCAACTAGCCATCTTCAAGACATGGATAAACAAGATAAAAATAGATGATTTCCATGTGAAAAACAGGAGATAAAACCAAGGAAATCCATTGTTTACAAGAAGGGAAACTTTGCACAAAACCGGTCACCGAAAGCCATAAAAAACACAGAGGCATTGAACCACCATGAAAGAACCTCAAGTAGGAGAGAGAAACCACATTTATCACCACCAAAATAGAAACTAAATCCATAGAATCATCAAGGTACACAAGGATCATGCATGTGACCAAAACCAAGATCATAATATAGCAATAAAACTACCATTCCACATCCTTCTCCAAAAATCAGGTACCTTTGATTAGGGTTTCAGATTCTAAGCAAACCAAGCATGTTAGTCACCATCAAACCATATCTAGAGCATGGTATCATCTACTAGCACATTAGGGGTACGTTTTAGAGTGAACAATAGCAATATGCATGTATGAAATGTGCAATAATAGAGAAGAAAAAGTGTTATATAACCTTCCTATTTTGAAGAGAAAACAAGCTCCAAGATCAAGCTCCAAAAGAGGGAAGGAAGCTCCAACAAGGATCACCACTTGGTCCACAAGATCACCTACAAAAATAAGAACACCTTGGTCAAAGGTAGATCAATAAAAAGGGAAAGGAAACCCTAGGAAAAACCAAAGAAGAAAGGGAGAAAAGAGAAGAAAACATTCTTCCACTAGTTACCACCATGGATAGTCCAAACTCTAAGGCCTTTGTGAAGAGGAGTTTCTCTCAAGGTGACCACTAGGGCAGAACCCTAGTCTACAACCAAGGAAAGAGAAAGAATCAGATGGAGGTTCCAAAGGAAAATGTTTACAAAAGAAAGGCATATGGTTACCAAGGTTGAAGATGAGCAAGGATCATTACATGCAAGAGGTCCGATCACAAAAGCTTCCAAAGATCACTTCTTCTAGCTCCTCAAAGCTCCAAGGACGACCAAGCAAGGAAAGAGAAAGAAGATGGCTGAAAAGAGTTGCATGGATGAATAGAAGAGGGTTTATAAACCAAAGGAGGAGAGAAGTAGGGTGAGAGATGAGGTGTCAACAAGATAGGTGTGACGCCTCGATCCCCGTACCATCTCTAATGACCCCAAAGACCAGAGAGTCAACCTTGGTAAACCACCCTTAACTTTTTCTTTTCTTAATCACTTAAAATTAACCTAAAGGAAAATCTTATAACTTGGAATAAACTAAAATCTTACTAAACTGTAGAAGCAATTACTATTTACATTACTGGGTAGGTAAAGCAGATTTACACAAATATATTGCATTTTTCATGTGGAATATAAAGCACAATAGATAACTTAAAACTAATCTACATCTTACATTACATTCTCTCTCTACCACACCACATGCCCAAGGACCGAGGGGAAAGGACTAAGAGACCTCTATTCTAACTATGAACTACCTTATAAGAGCTTGGATGATAAGATCCTTTAGCTTCCTCGTGTTGATGCTGACCTGAAAAATATTTCAGTAGGTTGGTGAGCTACTGGCTCAGTGAATAGGATTTCACCCAACCATCACAGATAACTCATTTATGTTTATTGAACTTAAATAAAATGCAAGAATTACTACACTGAGAAAATCTAACAATTATAATTAAATACCACAGGGAATATAAATATTACATTTAAAGAACAACTATTGTAAAACTATACCTGAATCTTTCTTACTTATGAGAAACTCTTTATACCTATATGAACATATTTTAGCTTATGCCCTAATCATATGCAGTGTACTCTACATATGAATACTCATAGCTAACTACGATCTCATCGTACAAGATTTAGCTGACACACCCGAGAATGCTAAACCTGACTACGTCACTGGTCTACAATAGGAAAATGGCTCTCTGGCCTCAACACACCTATAATGTCCTAAAAAAACTAGACTCCTCCTCTAACCTGAGCACACATGCAGAGAGTCAAGCCACCTATTGGTTTTACTGTACTCTAGTGCCACCAAGATCTCTGGTTGATGTTGGACACTATATTCTGTATTTTAAGGAGACTTCCACTAGGGCTTTGTCCCTCGTACCACCTGTTAGTACGTTCCGACCCCCATATACTGGACACTGCCAGGGTTAGGTTGTTTCATCCCTACAGCGTAGACCTCTCATAGGGAATCTATGGTGTTCAGGTCTATTAAGTCTATTATTTTATTATTCTTGGAAAGCTTTTACTATATTGTATCTTTTCCCTTACTTATACTTGACTCTGGTATCTCTATGGTACCATGTATTTTTATTTGAAGTTTATAACACAACATGTATATCATTCTAAACTTGGCAGAGCAATATACTCAAAACACTGTAATATACTTTGAAATCAACATTTTATACCTACAGGCAGACTAAAATTCTTAAATAACAGAATACATGTCGACTTGATACTTTATACACTAGAATCATGCAATTGAACTTTTTAATACACTGATAAGAGTTAATTACTTAACATACAAGTAATTATCATTTGCACCTGTAAATTATTTGTACTTTCTTGGAAAACGTGCACCTCAACCCAAATCTTGAGTTGTGCATCACATAACATAATTAAGAGTTAATTACTTGTCATGGCAAGAATTATTAATAATAACTGAGAATTTCTAAAAATATTCTTAAGAAACGTGCCAATTTGCATAAATACTAAATCACACACATTAACTATAACAGAGAGTGTGCAATAGATTTACATTGAGACATTGTGTGTCATCATCTATTTCTTTAAATCAAGCAATTAGTAAATTACTAAAATCATACAGCCTGGGTTTATATCCAAACCGTACAGCTACTAGAAATCCGGTTCATGTGCTAATGTCTTTAACATCTAAACTAAGTAGTTTAGGATTTGATCAATGATATAGTTTCAATAATAAAAATCATACAAATCAATTAATATAACTAGGGTCATGCAGACATGAAGAAGATAAACGTGCAATGAGAAGTCGGGCGACGCCAAGACTGCCCGATACTTGGGTAATCACTATTACCCGAAATACACACAGATCTAATCAAAATTGTCCATTTCATGCAGTTAATACTTGCTTAGTGAGAGAAATTCTACTCACAGTGGGTTGAGGTGATTGAAAATCAACCAAAATCCGTCCAAATTCTGCTTCCATACGACCACGGGGTTGTCTTCAAACTTGGTTCAGCCTTGGGTCAAAACTACTTCACACATAGGTGGAAAGGAGCTGAGCGAGGTGCTAAATCGAGGGCTGGGAGTTGTGGAATCCTACCTTAGACTCACGAATAAGGTCAAAGCTGCCTTTACTTGGTGTTTTACTGCACCCAAGGGGCTCCTAGCCATGCACCTACTGCTGCTTAGCCAACACAACACCTGCTGGCCGGGGCACCACCCTAGCAGTCAGGGCACTGCGTTTTTTGGATTGGACCTCAAGCAGAGCTCAAGGTCGTCGTTCCTTGGTGTTTCCTTGCACCAATCGGCCCTTGCCATTGCTCCTAGTCACTAATCACTGTTTCTTGGTTGCGGCACTGCGCAGCAGGTTAGGCTATAGGTGGGGCGCCACTAGGGCGAGGATGAGGAGGGAAAGGAAGAGGAAGGAGAAGGGGAAGCAAGGTGCTGCTAAAACTAAGCTAAGGAGGACAAAATCGCCCGCCCTATCTCTCCCTCTACTGTGGATGATCGGGATGGCTTGAGTGCTTCTTAGGTGGTGCTGGCATCGATCGGGGAAGATGAGATAAGGGAAAAGGATATTAAATCTATAAATGGAAAGATTACAACGAAGTCCAAAAACCTTGAAAACATCATAACTTCTGCCTCGAAGGTACGACTCGAATGATTTCTTTTGCAAAATTTCAAGCACGAGATCCACTACAACCTCAAGGCATGAAAACATATCAACTAGATTTTGTAAACTTAACCAAAGAAATAATCACATCATGAACACTTATCTTAGCTTAATCAACCTGATGATGCACTAATTACTGTACTTACTAGTTAAACTCGGAGTGGGTCATAACAATATCCCTCCCTTATAAGAATTTCATCCCAAAATTCCTAAAAGAGAAAATGAAACTTGTTATGCATCTCGGACTCAAGCTCCCACGTAGCTTCCTCTAAGTTGTGGTTCGTCCACAAAACCTTCACTAATAATATCTCACAATTCTTGAGTTTCTTGATCTTCCGATCAACTATTTGTATTGGTCCTTCAACATAGGACACATCTGTTCTGAGATGTGCAGGTTCCGGGTCCATTATCTTCTTTGTACCAGGGTAACACTTCTTCAACATCGATACATGAAACACATCATGTAGATTAGCCAACTTGGATGGAAAATCTAACATGTAGGCTACATGTCCAATCCTATCAATGACAGGATATGGGACCATAAACCTAGGAGTCAGTTTGCCTCTCTTGCCAAATCTCAACACTCCTTTCCATGGTGAAACTTTCAGATACACTTCATCACCAACCTCAAACTCAATAGGTCTATGCCTCTTCTCAGCGTAACTCTTCTGCTTGTCCTGTGTAGCTTTCAACTATTCTCTAATCACTGTAATATTTTCTATAGTCAAATCCACTATCTCTGGTTCAAGAATCTTTTTTTCACCCACCTCGTACCAACATACGGGTGATCTACACTTTCTGCCATATAGAGCTTCATACGGGGCCATACCAAGACTGGAATGGTGACTATTGTTGTATGCAAACTCTATAAGGCTCAAGTATTCTTCCCAACTTCCTCTAAAATGTAGGACACATGCTCTCAGCATGTCCTCAAGAGTCTGAATGGTCCTGTCTGACTGACCAACTATCTGTAGGTGAAAAGTTGTACCGAATCACAACTTTGTGCCTAAAACATGATGCAACTTATTCTAAAACCTAGATGTGAGCTTAGGATCTCTATCTAATATTATTGAAACTGGGATACCATGCAACCTGACTATCTCATCCACGTATATCTTAGCCAACTTCAGGACATGCCACTAGAGATCTGCATCACCTTTAAGAAAATAAACTACGTGATTGATTTGTCTTTCCTCAAACAACTTCATCAGATGGAACACTTTCTCTAACTGTCTCAGCCATTCATCTGCCACTGTAGGGTCCATAGTTCTAATGAACTCGATACCTCTAAGCTTCTTAACCAACTCATAGGATCTCATCAGATCCTTACTGCTTGAGATAGAAGCTTGCTTCTCCATCTTATACTTTTCCCTGGTCTCAAGAAATTTACATCCTGTACATTCTTGATGCCTCATCCACATCATCTCCACCACCTAGACCCATCACTTGAGGATCAGGTCCAATGTGGCTCTTAGCTTGGTCCTCATAACCACATTCTCTTCCTGCCATCTACAATAGTATAACATAACACTTCCTATTAGAAAATTGCAGTTAGAAGGAAAACACCTAAGTCCTAATTCTATTGGTCTCTTATCATCCCCTGACCTTGACTTAGAGTAACTATGTACTCAACCTGTACTCTCATGACCTTGCTCTGATACTAAAATCACTGTGACACCCCGATCCCCATGCCATATCTAATGACCCCGAAGACCGGAGAGTCAACCTTGGTAAACCACCCTTAACTTTTTATTTTCTTAATCACTTAAAATTAACTTAAAGGAAAATCTTATAACTTAAAATAAACTGAAATCTTACTAAACTGCGGAAGTAATTACTATTTACATTACTGGGTAGGTAAACCAAATTTACACAAATATATTACATTTTTCATGCAGAATATAAAGCACAACAGATAACTTAAAACTAATTTACATGTTACATTACATTCTCTCTCTACCACACCACATGCCCAAGGACCGAGGGGAAAGGACTAAGAGACCTCTATTCTAACTATGAACTACCTTCCAAGAGCTTGGATGATAAGATCCTTCAGCTTCCTCATGCTGACGCTGACCTGAAAAATATTTCAGTAGGTTGGTGAGCTACTGGCTCAGTGAATAGGATTTCACCCAACCATCACAAATAACTCATTTATGTTTATTAAACTGAAATAAAATGCAAGAATTTCTACACTTAGCAGATCTAACAATTACAATTAAATACCATAGGGAATGTAAATATTACATTTAAAGAACAACTGTTGTAAAACTGTACCTGAATCTTTGTTAAGCTTTATTATTATGAGAAACTCTCTAAACCTAAATGAACATATTTTAGCTTATACCCTGATCATATACAGTGTACTCTACATATGAAGAATCATAGCGAACTATATTCTCACCGTATAAGACTTAGCTGACACACCCGGGAATGCTAATCCTGACTCGTCGATGGTCTGCAATAGGAAAATGGCTCTCTGGCCTTGGCACACCTATTATGCCATAAAAAACTGGACTCCTCTAACCTGAGCACACATGCAGAGAGTCAAGCCACCTATTGGCTTTACTGTACTCTAGTACCACTAGGATCTCTGGTTGATGTTGGACACTACATTCTGTATTTTAAGGAGAATTCCACTAGGGCTTCGTCCCCTGTATCACCTGTTAGTATGTTCTAACCCCTGTATACTGGACACTACCAGGGTTAGGTCATTTCATCCCTATGACGCAGACCTCTCATAGGGAATCTACGGTGTTCATGGCTCTTAACTCTATTATTTTATTTTTCTTGGAAATCTCTTACTATATTGTATCATTTCCCTTAGACTTGAATCTGGTATCTCTATGGTACCGTGTCTATTTATTTGAAGTTTATAACACAACATGTATATCATTCTAATCTTGACAGAGCAATATACTCAAAACATTGTAATATACGGAGAAATCAACATTTTATACCTACAGGAAGACTATAATTCTTAAATAACAGAATACATGTTCACTTGATACTTTATACACTAGAATCATGAAATTGAACTTCTTAATACACTGATAAGAATTAATTACTTGACATACGAGTAATTGTCATTTGCACCTATAAATTATTTGTACTTTCTTAGAAAACGTGCACCTCAACCCAAATCTTGAGTTGTGCATCACATAACATAATTAAGAGTTACTTACTTGTCATGGAAAGAATTATTAATAATAACTGAGAATTTCTAAAAATATTCTTAAGAAATGTGCCAATTTGCGTAAATACTAAATCACACACATTAACTATAACAAAGAGTGTGCAATAGATTTATATTGAGACATTGCGTGCCATCGTCCATTTCTTTAAATCAAGCAATTAGTAAATTACTAAAATCGTACAGCCTGGGTTTATACACAAACCGTACAACTACTGGAAATCTGGGTCATGTGCTAATGTCTTTAACCACTAAACTGAGCAGTTTAGGATTTGATCAATCATATAGTTTCATTAATCCAAATCATACAAATCAATTAATATAACTAGGGTCATGCAGACATGAAGAAGAAAAATGTGCAACGAGAAGTCGGGCGATGCCAAGACTGCTCGGTACTTGGGTAATCGCTGTTACCCACAATACACACAAATCTAATCAAAATTGTCCATTTCATGGAGTTAATACTTGCTTAGTGAGTGAAATTCTACTCACAGTGGGTTGAGGTGACCGAAAATCAACCAAAATCTGTCCAAATTCCGATTCCGGACGTCCACAGGGTTGTCTTTAACCTTGGTTCAGCCTTGGGTCAGACCTGCTTCATGCACAGGTGGAAAGGAGCTGAGCTAGGTGCTAAATCGAGGGCTGGGAGTTGTGGAATCCTACCTTAGACTCACAGTCGAGGTCAAAGTTGCCTTTACTTGGTGTTTTATTGCACCCAAGGGGCTTCTGGCCGTGCACCTGCTGCTGCTTAGCCGGCGCAACACCTGCTGGTCGGGGCACCACCCAAGCAGTCGGGGCACTACATTTTCTAGTTTGGACCTCAAGTCGAGCTCAAGGTCGCCGTTCCTTGGTGTTTCCTTGTGCCAATCGGCCCTTGCAGTTGCTCCTAGCCACTGGTCGCTGCTGCTTGGCCGCGATGCTGTGCAGCAGGTTGGGCTGTAGGTGGGGCGCCGTTAGGGTGAGGATGAGGAGGGAAAGGAATAGGAAGGAGAAGGGGAAGCAAGGTGCTGCTAAAACGAAGCTAAGGGGTCCAAAATCGCCCGCCCTATCTCTCCCTTTGGTGCGGCCGATCGGGCTGGCTTGAGTGCTGCTTAGGCGGTGCTGGCATCGATCAGGGAAGATGAGATAAGGGAAAAGGATATTAAAGTTATAAATGGAAAGATTGTAGCCAAGTCCAAAACCCTTGAAAACATCATAACTTTTGCCTCAAAGGTCCGATTGGAATGATTTTTTTGAAAATTTCAAGCACTAGATCTACTACAACCTCAAGGCATGAAAACATATCAACTAGCTTGTCTCAACTTAATCAAATCACTAATTGCATCATGAACACTTATCTTAGCTTAATCAACATGATGATGCACTAATCACTATACTTACTAGTTAAACTCGAAGAGGGTCATAACAATAGAGGGCCAAAGGGACACTTGTCCATCCAAGAAGCCAACATGCAACCACTTAAAACACACATACATGAGATGTTCATATAACCTATATTGGGTCTCGACCACCTTTTGTCCCCAATATATGGTCTTGGCTGCGACACACCAAGGACACACCACATGGTCGAGAAAAAGCACCAAAACATCACTTGGTCAAGACAAAAAGGATAATCACAAACACTAGGTCGAGACACTTCACTAACATACAACTGTCTCAATGCAAGATAAACTAAGACCATCACGATCAAGGCAACTACACCTGTATCGGTTGAGACAACAACCAAAACACACCCAAGGTTGCCATATAGGTTGAGACAACCAACAAGGTACATATGGTAGAGACACTCAAAATCCTAGAAACCCTAATCACCTCTAGTGATGCTACCACTCAACCAAAGTTCAACCAATGTGCCCCAAAGCACCACACTCTCTCTCATGAAGCCAATAGAGAGAAGGAACACTCTAAAAGTGACAAATTGCAAGATAACCCTCACAAATGGGTAAATTGAAATTTGTCCCAAAATAAGCACATACAACACAAACATCATCCAAACAAACTCAAATTGGCGACTTAAGCTCTCCACAAGCTCTAATATCATCTCAAAGAATTATAAAAAGGTTCTAAGCACTTACTTAAATAAAACACATAGGGTTAACCCAAAACACAGGTCAGGGATCTTACAGAGAACCTGGCTATTACTTGTAGTCCAAGAAGTTTCGGGCATGACATGGGCATCCTCAATGATAAACTTAAGTTTACTCCATGATTCTAAAAATGTTTGAACAACATTCATCCATAGTATAAAATTATTAGCATTGAGTTTGACGACAGTAATATGAGGCATATCATTATAGATAATGTAGATGCAAGCTTGATAAGGTCATCCACGATATGACAATAATAATATCGGAATAAAGAGCACAATACAGATAAAATTAATGATATTGGAATTTAGCACTGTACAAATAATAAAACAAAAATAATACTAGAATGAAAACTCAACAAAAGGAGGAGTAGCACTAGCAACATGGAACATGGTAAGAGGAAAACAAGACTATTGAAATGAAACTCGATAGAAAGAGAAATGACACTACCAAAATAGATCTCAGTGGGAAAAAATATAAAACACTACTAAATTAATAGCACAGTAGAAAACATGAATGTAAAACCCCCAATGTTTGAGAAAAACACTCAACTATGTATATTAGGGGAGCCATATTGATAGGAGAAAAAAATTGTCCCTTGTTGTTTTGGTGCTTTATAAATTAAGACATAATTTTTGAATATTTTCTTTTTATATATATATATATATATATATATATATATATATAGGGCCCATCTTTATTGCTCGCGGGGGTAGCTACCCACCCACCCTTCCGACCACTTTTTTTCAAAAAAAAAATTTGCAATTGTAGAGGACTATTTTGTCTAGCTCTCCAAAAAAGTTTAGCCAAAAATAATATCATTTGCCCCTCCAAAATAAAAAAACCCGTCCTTATATATATCTGCTATATATTTTGTACAGAGTTACTTTTTTGGCCAAGTAGAGTTACTTTTTTGACACCATAGTTACTTTTTTTATAGCAGAGTTACTTTCTTAGCCAGGAGAGTTACTTTTTTGGTTGTCGAGTAGCAAAAATCCAGGCTACCCGCGCGGGCTATGAATGAATGCCCATATATATATATATATATATATATATATATATATATATATATATATATATATATATATATATATATATATATATATATATATATATATATATATATATATATATATATATATATATATATATATATATATATATATATATATATATATATATATATATATATATATATATGACCGTTTATTTAATACCCGCGTGAGTAGCCTGGATTTCGCTACCCGACAACCAAAAAAGTAACTGTTCTGATCAGAAAAGTAATTCTGCTATAAAAAAAAGTAACTATGTTGATCAAAAAGTAACTATACGACTAAAAAAGTAATTCCGTACAAAATACACAACATATATATATGTAACTGTGTTTTGAAATCTACTGTTACAAATGTAACTATCTATGCATGAAACTCAACAGTTTGCAAGGTAAAGTAACCCTCTACATATCAAAAGTAACCAACTTGAAAAAAAGTAACCAAAATGGGGGACGAGTACCTACCCGCGGGGGTATTAACCTGTATATATATATATATATATATATATATATATATATATATATATATATATATATATATATATATATATATATATATATATATATATATAAAGTGTCTGGAAAGCTTCTCACTTCACAATGATTTAGAAAGATTTAGAAAGAACAAGTTAAATAAAGGTGGAGAGACGTGCATATACAACTAAATCAGTTTTGTTGCTAAATGAGAAGTTGTCATGAAGATGAAATGGATAGGAGGTAGCTATCAATCTTGGCTGAATGGATGTCGTGTGCACATCTAGGAGAAGAATCATGCGACCATTATGAGAGGAATCAAGACATGCATATAGGACAAGCACGTACAAGATCAGCCATAAGACAGATCAAGGTAGACCGTCACGTCTTGTTCTAGACACTATTCATGTCGGGTTCACTAGGAGATCAACCACGATCAATAAAAAACACAGACTTGCTCAAGTGCCGTCACAGAGGAAGACATAATTATATTACACAGACAAATATTTATATTAAATGGGAAACTGTCGGTAACGGAGAAAGGAAAGAGGGAGGGGGAAAGGAGTGGGGAGGAATAGGGTAGGATACTACTTCTGATACTGTGTAGAAAGGAATGGTTTCAGTAAAATAAATAAAAATATTGAGTCTCCTGTATATAGAAGCCAAGGAGTACATGAGCTAAACCTAAAAAAAGAAAAATACAATGGGCCTAAGCCCTAATAATCAATTTTATTAACATTTAGGAACCAATATGAATGGAAAAACATCCATTTAATTATGAAATATCGTTACATGGACTTAATTAGATCCAAACATTTATATGTAGGATATGTATAAAGCCTCAAGTCGAGGTAGTGGAAATTGGATAAGCATTCTTATTTACAAGATAAAAAGGAATCTTACAAAAAGGAAAGACTACAATAAGAGGCAACTCTATTATTATTTAATATAGAAAGAAATTACAAATGTCAAAAGAGAAGGCGATCATGATCACATAGAAGCTTCATTCTCTTGGAAGAGCGTCCGTAAATGTAGGTTTTACATCACTTGATATAATTATTGCAAGATCTAGTCATTCAACCTTACACCAAACCCGTCTCAAAAAGTAGGCTTGGAAATAGTTTGGGGTTGGAAATTTGCAAGTTGCACCTATGTCTTTGTTGGACTTGTAGGTCAAATTGACTTCTTATCAGTGAAAAAAATGGAATTACAATGTGGCATCGATGGACATACATGGATAAACAACACTGAAATTCTTAATCCCGAGATAGTTAAGATGACTATCCAGTGTAAATCTCTATGAAGCTTCAAGTTATAGAGTTATGCGACTAAGACTCGGTAAATGTTGCTTAAAGGGAGGAGGGCTTTCAAATGGAACTCATGTTGTGGCCATTCAGCTCTACAAGACATCTTACAACCAAGCAAGCTTCTCATGTTCAAAAGTGGCGTCTTGTTGGTAAGGTAGGAACATATCGAATTTGTGCTAGAATGACTAGGAAGATGAAATAGTAGAATGTATCTATACGAGTGTTTTAGGCTGTCGAAACCTAGCTTAGTAGAGTTTAGATTTATAGTTATATCTTTACTATTATGCCCGCCACTTGAAGGGATAACGACAATGTTTCTACATCTCTGACGGTGTAATATTTTGCTGAGCAAGTAGACCAAGTTTTCCTTCTTTCTTTGTAGTGTGTAT
This sequence comes from Alisma plantago-aquatica, assembly GCA_963693085.1. Taxonomy (NCBI): domain Eukaryota; kingdom Viridiplantae; phylum Streptophyta; class Magnoliopsida; order Alismatales; family Alismataceae; genus Alisma; species Alisma plantago-aquatica. Next base: position 155,385,336 of record OY856409.1, on the reverse strand, counting down.
AATATATAAAGCAGCTAGGGACTTAGGTCCAGTCCCATCTGGCCTTAATTTTTAAACCTGGACTGGGCTTGAGGCCTTTGAAATCTTGTGGGCCTTGGTAGGTGTCATGGGCTAAAGAAGATTTTGTCTGGGCTTAGGCAAATCAGAAAATCCTTTCCTTTTCTGTGTCATTTTCAGCAAAGTACTATCTCATTCATTTTACTGCGCACGTGTAAAGTGTAAACATGTGGTGTGTATGCTTTCGTGTTTACATTTTCTTCATGTATCAATCATTAATGACAAATTCATGAACCATGTCTCGCTAAACAATCATAATTCTTCACGCTATATATGTAAATTACACTCGCCAGTCCGATACATCATAGCTCCGTATGCGCTGGATAATAAGATTCCTTGGTACTATCATCAGCTGCTTGAGCTTGAGTTGCTGCGCAGCGGGAGGCATCGGAGCGCAGGCAATCCGCCGCCGGCTTCACGTTGCCGAAGTCGAACCCGATGGCACAGTTGCAGTACGTCTCCGCCGTGCCATTCTCCCTGTGGAGGTCGATGTTGTTGAGGACGATGTTGCTGCAAGGGACGGTGTCGCTGCACGCGAACTTCATGGCCCTGGGAGTCTTGGATGTGCCCGAGATGTTCTTGTATATCACTTGGCTTATCTTCACTGCGGACGTCTGCAAGATGATTTGGCAAAAAGTACAAAAGATGAAGAAAACAATCAATTGGCAGGAAGATGCATGTCTCCTTCGAATTTGCCTCGACGGTTTCAACAAAAGGTCGTTTTGTAGAATATTGATTGGGAAGAACGACAGACCTGGTTCTTGCATGATTTAGGGGAGTCACAGTAGAACTGGTCGATGATGATTGGATTAGCAACGTCGACCATCCTCACATTCTCGTACCGTACAGCTCGGACGTAACCGGATCCTCCCTGCAAATGCAACAGAATTGATGTGTGAATCGAATCGTGTGAGAGTTCCATGCATTTTGACTTTTGAATGACTGTACCTGCCAAGTCTTGATCCTCAGCCCATTGGTTGTTCCAGTCAGTGTTGCGTTGTCGAGCACTATCCCCGTGACAACTGCTGTCGTGTTGTCCTTCCCAAGGCTCCCAATGCTGAAGCATAATAACAACAACAACAACCAGTGGCAATTTCATAAGATTTCCCCAAAATTGTTTGAGACCCTGTTATAATTTGGATTTTCTTACCTGATACCATGCCCTGGGCCGCAGTCGATATTCTTCATCCTGATATTTGAGCTCGCGTTCACAATTGATACGCAGTCGTCTCCTGATTATGAACATCCAACACGGGGGAGCACAGCCTTTAATTGTGGTGTATATATAATGGGAGGTAACGACATGAACTAAAGAATTCAGTTAATAGTGACTAAACCTGTTCCGATGCTGCAGTCCTGCAGAATGACATTGGTGGTGTCACTAATGTGGACGCCGTCGGTGTTGGGGCTGTCGCCTGGCGCAGTCACACTGACGTTGTACACTCTGACACGGGATGAACGGGCGACCGTGAAGTGGATCTGCTGGCTGTTTTGGATGTTAAGATCCTTCACCCTCACCATAGAACTGGAGTCGATGGTCAATGCCTGCGGTGTATAGACACGACAGCAAATTGTTATTACGGGTAATAGGAAGATGACCTTGACAAAGAATATTGAGAGAGAGAGGGGAAAGGTGGTTACAGTTGGTGCTCCCCTGCATGGCTGCGAATGCACAAGAAACATAACAGAGGATGATCAGTAACAAGAACTTGCATCAGTGTTTTTTTTTGGGTCAGAAAGCAAGCAAAATCTTGTAAACGAAGTTGCTGATGACAGACGGTTGGTTTTCTTACATTGGTCTTGTTGATCTTGCAAGAAGAAGCCCACCACTTGCTTCCAGAGCCATCGATGGTGCCTCCACCTTGAAACCAAGCACCCTGCAAGCCGGTGAAGTAGAGCCATGTCCTTGGATTCTTGGGATCCCAACTATCAGGCTCCTCCGGCGCCACTATAGTTCCAGCAATCTAAGATAGGTGCAAATTTAGATTTTAGGTGGTCAAAAGTCGGCATGTGATGACATCTAAAGCTCTGCTGTTTTAGATCGGGGTGGGGGTGAGGTGGGGGTGGAGGTGCTAAACAATATACCTTTTTCAAATGCTAGTGTGAATGATAATGGAAAACGCTGCCTTGATGTTTAAACTTTTATTACAAGAAGAGATTCAGTCTAATTCTCTTAGGAGTCCTAATAGCAAAAAGAGGTGTTACCGTTGCAAAATTTCTATCTTAAAGTAATTGGCCATTGAGTTAACTACATATGTGGCTTAAGCATGATGGGTGCAATGGTGTTTCAGTCCACATTATACATGCCCTCCTCTCCTATATATATGAGTGCTAAACTTAGGATCCTTTTGTTTGGGTGTAGTCACGTGACAAATTGTGAACTTATAATCAATTTTTGCAGACTTTGCTGTGCAACTATACTTAGGACCTGTTTGGTAATTAAGCGTAGTCTGATGACAAAAGTATAAATTTACTGTGTATTTTTATATTACCAATTCACACGACTATGCCTTATAACACTCAACCAAACAAGTCCTTAACAAACGTCGAAAAATTTAGTTATGCAGTATGATAATATCCAAGACTTTGGAGTGCGCTAAAAGTTTGAATTTTTTCATTACTTTCCATCCATGAAGAGTATCGAGTGGCGGTGGAGGGGGTGGGGGTGAGTGGGGGGTTGGGGTTGGCTGCTGGACAGGAGAATGCATAATCATATTTTGGGGTATACAAAAAATCCTGTTTTATTTGCAATTTATAGTAAATGAGCCTATTTTGGCATGATACCTCCTCCTTGGAGTACCTTGGTTTTTTCATCACCTTCCTTAATTCTAACATTTGAAATTATTAGAGAGCTAACGGCACTCTGGCCTCTACTAGTACCCCTGTTTTATTTGCAATACCCTTCTCAAAAAAAAAACCAACAGTTTTGACATTAGGCTCATTAGTGCTTAACGTACCTGGATGATGAGATTTTTCTGACAGGGTCCTCTGAACCTGGCTGCCTTCACAAGATAGCGACGCTGCTCCGGTACCAGGAAGACCGCGTTTGGAGTTGAGCATGACTTGTTCCAAGCATCGAGGAACGCCTGTTGTAAATAATAAGAGATGCATTGTCAACTCCAATTGGCCAAACCAAACGGTTCACAAGTTATAGCATTAATAGGATGTCTCCATACACGGAATTCATGGATTCATTTCCAAAAAAGGAAAGAAAAAGAAGAAGAAGACAATAGGAAAATTGCAAGAGTAAAGCACGGACCTGTGTATCATCAGTAACGCCATCCCCAACTGCGCCTAAGCTGTCAACATTCACAGGTGTTCTTCCCAACCCCTCACTCCTGTGCATCCCAAACTCGGCATCAAACTCAACTACCTCGTCCTCCCAGTCATCCTGTTGCTCGTCATATGCTGCATCCCCTCTCCAATCCTCGTACATAGATCCATCGCCCCACATCTTGATATCATCGCCATAAAACCCATCAGAGGAGGAGACAGCCACCCTCCCCAGGCTTGTCAGTACGAGGAAGAGGAACCCGACAAGCTGACTCCTGGCCATATTCTCTTCTCTTTACTTTACTAAAACAGGGGATTACTAGGAGACACACCCAAAGCCGTTGTGATTTTACCCCTTTTAGTCGTGCTTCAGGTATTTATACAAATCCCAGGAGTAGGCATGACAAGGATCGGCGTCCCTTATGGTGGAACAAGCGACAATGCTACAGAAGAGTAGGAGGAGGAGAAGAAGGGCGTCGTCCAGTATTGACCAGTGCCAGTGGGAATGGAGGCCATGGAACGAGCATATGGGTGGGTTGATGGGTGCGATTGTGGGCGGTGATATGGCTTGGCTTTGAAGGAGATCATGGAATTGAGAGCGTGAGAGCTGGAGTCCCTTTCTTCCTTCATCCTTTCTGCTCGTGCTATTCAGCTCTGGTTGTTCCCCGCCATCCATTTCTCCTGGTGTATGCTTTAAGCATAAGGGACCGATCAGCTAAGTGTGTTCTTTTCCTCCTGTGGTTTTTGCTTTACTCCTCTACAACTATGCCCATAATTCCTACTCCCCAAGTGCCGATTACCTGCCTGATACTCTCCTCCAACATTCGAATGTCAGCCTCTGACCAAGTTATAGTCTCTGTATCATTGACATGTCTCAACAGCTCGCTTTTTTAAATGTTTACCCATGCGTTTCAAAATTTTCAGAACACGCTACACGCTCAATCAACAACCAGTAACATAAAACCTGGCAACAAGAAACGATCTTTTAAAAGGCGCCGTTTGGATACACACATTAAAAGTGCCTTCAGAGAATTAAAACAGGGAATGACGGCTGATCTTTTTGCCACAGACACGCTGAAGTTACATACAGGCTTCTGGTTTCCGCAGGAAGGTTGGGTACTTATTAACCGATATGATTTGGAATTCACACGCCTTCCATTCAATTTATCATGCAACATCCGAGCCCTCGGGCAGGGAAATAAGGGCTAGCCTCCCCCACCAGAAGATAAGAAATGATTTGATCCTCTTATTTCTCAAACTCAGAGATCCATGAACTAGGATCTGAATGCATATAGATACAAATGGTCCAACGGAAGAAAAGTATTTTCAAGAACATTTTAAATTTTTACCAATCAGGAAAAGTTAATATAATAATGGTAAAATTAATTTTATAATATATATTAAATAATGTCTCTAAGAATTTAATGTGGCAATCCAAAATGCCACCCACTAATATATAACTTCCAGCATTTCTAATCTGTCCGCCCAAACGACCCCTAAAGCTGGAGAATTTTGCACTGGTGCTTGAGTGAGATTATAGAAAATTATGTTTCCTTGATCTAGTGTACTCTAGGATGAGCTGCAGTGTAACATTTTCCTAGTACCCATACTTCTGAACCAAGGAGGAATGTTTCTCTATTTTGCAGGACCTTTCCGAATCTTATTAAATGATCTTGAACAAAATGGCATACGTATAGAAACCGGGCTCTATATACACATGCCAGTGTTTTGGCCAAAGGAAGAGAGACAAGCCTGTTGGCGGCCCTACAAGGCTACAACTTATTTTTCCTGTTCCTGTTGTTTCCCATGTCTTCAGAAGCTTGCGATCAATGATAAGTTTTCAGTGCGGCTACACTGGACCAGACAACCATTTGTAATTCGTCAACCCTTAAATTTAGTCCTACTGCCCCACGCGTGGTCACAGATACAATGTACGGTAGGATAAATTGTTGTGAGCCAAAGTTCCTTTTCTCATATAACATATCTAACGGACATTGTCCTGAGTCTTAATCTCTTTATGTGCTTTACAAAAATGTCAGTGAAATATATTTTATATATTCCGGGAAAAAACCCCACAACTAGTCCAAGGCTCATCATGAGCTTTATCATATCCATGGCAGGTGGTCCAAAACTTGTGAACGAAGGAGGATGGATCTACTTTGGAGGTACTTTTTTAAATATTTCGTGGTATTTCTGAACAAAGATCTATATATAGAAGCAGGACTCTGTTTGCATGCCACTATTTTGACCAAAAGAAGACAAGCCGTTGGCTGCCCTACAAGGCTATACAACCTACTTCCCTGCTCTGATGGTTTCCCATGCTCTCAGAAGCTTGCAAACTAGTCTACTACTCGTAGGCCTTAAATAATGAGCAAGGTACGCATTCGACGACGACTCACGACTCCTTTGCAATTGCGTTGCCCTCGACGCAATATTATTGAATGCCTTCTAGAAGTTATAAATAGCATGTGTTGCATTGAGAGGTCCAAGTCGGGCATTCTAATATTTTTACCGTAAGAATTGTACATGTCTACTCTTAGCTATGATATCAAACAATTCAAATCACAGGAATCTCAGCAAGAATATGAATGTGCTCAAGTGCAACCGAATGGGCATCATTTAGACAAGTGTTGGGCCTTGAACCTGTAAACAAGTGATGGACCTTGAACCTGTAAACACAGGTGGCAGGTGCACGTCATGGGCATCATTTAAACAAGTGCTGGGCCTTCAACCTGTAACCTGTAAACACAGGTGCTGACCTGCTGGGCCTTCAGCCTGTAAACAAGTGCTGAATTTGGTAGCACTTTTAACATGGACGTTAGTACTCATGGGAGGGTAACTTGGTTTGGTTGATGCCTTCATCCGCCAACACGCCAGCTATCATAGCTGCATTGTATGTGGCACTATATATTTTTTTCCGATAAAAGTCATAGCATATATTAATTGCAAAAGCAAGCAAATACCTGCTTTGTCGGGTAATATAAGTTAAAAGCATAAGAAAGTTCTGCTGGGAAAGGAAAGAGATGTTACATGTTCAAGGGGGAGGTATCCCTTAACAAGCCTCTTTTAACACTAAGTCAGAAATTATGGAAGATGTGGCAGCTACGGACTCAAAACAAAGTCACTGGTGTTTCAGCAGCAAACTAACACCCGTTTCATCGTCCACCATTGCCTTAAGGTCACAAAGAAAGCGTACTTCAGATTCACCTTCTTCGGAGCCCTCCTTCCCATCCAGTTCCTGTTTACCTGCACATGGTGAACATATGAAGGTCTGCGCTAATTTGTGAGATAATAATATGCCTCAGTTTCGGAGTGTTGTTGAAGAATCCGTTGTTTCTCTCAAGCCAAAGATTTCAACTAATGATGATGAAGATATCATTTCCTGTGAAGGAGTTGTAGTGTCTGTTTGGTGTAATCTTTAAAGGAAAGGTAACTGATGAGAGATCGAGCTGGTAATGTCGTGTGAAGTGTGAGAAGATGCTTAGTGAAAATTTATACTTAAAGAAAATGTGTTCCATCGAGACTATGTCATTTTGGCAGAGAGAGCATCTAGATGGGCCAATGAAGCCTCTCTTAGAGAGGTTTTGTTCAGTAAGCAGCTTGTTGTGAAGGAGCAGCCAAAGAAAAGTTTTATGTTTTTGTTGTCATTTTTGTTTCTATATTTTTGTAGTAGGGGGGAGAGACCTCTGTAGGATAGGTAAGTGTATGCTTTTTTTACTGAGTAAGTGTTTCCCCATCTCCATGTGATATTGTTTGAGGAATTATTTTCAAGAATCTGCTTCATAGCAGAGAGGTCATCTGGTTTGAGATGCATGAGAATGCATCGTTTGAGAGTGTTTGATCTGTTGCTGGTTAAGAGGCCAAGAGTCTTGACAATGTTGATCTTGAGGAGGTTGTTTGGAATGACCCAATTTGTGTGCATGTTTAGAACAGAGTTATTTTCGTGCCATGGGTCGTTCCATAAGGATACTTTTAGATGAGAGTGTGGTGGAGTGTTGATGAGTTGGGTTATTTTTTGGATGTTCTTATTTATGTATTTACATAGGGGTGAGGTAGATTTATTTGGCACTTTGTGTCAGGGAGGAGATTTTTGATAGTATTTGCAGTTGATGAGACTCGTCCAAATTTTTATCTTATTTTTAACCAGACTGTTGATAATTTTGGTTATAAGACAAAAAACATGGGTTTCAATGTTTAGTATACCCCAACCACCTTGGTCTATAGGGGTGACATGATTTTTCTGTGCGTATAACGCAAGTGCACGCGTCAATGTAGTTCATGCCCTTGTGAGGCCCGAGTCGAACTCAGGGACACTGAATTATCGGTAGACTGCTACTAACTACTCGCAATCAGCTAGACCAATAAAAAGGTTATGAGAGTTGTTTTAAAAAGAAAAAGAAAATAAAAATAAAACAAAGCAATCGATTAAGTATTTAGTTTAATCAATTCAAATGGAGATCTTTCGGATTACGGTTTCACCGCGGGTTTTCATTATATGAATTTTCACATAGCTAAGCAGATTCATCTCTCAATCCGGGTAATGGCCTGTAGTCAAAACTGTCCACTGTCGTGGTACAATTCACTACCTATGTCTAGGTCGGTTCCACCGTTGTAGTAACATATACCCTAAACTAGGTACATTAGAATCGACCTCTGGGTTTCCACCATTAACCGTACATCACCTTGTTCAAGGGATTTGTTAATTAATGTGAATTTCATCTCTTTTCAACCGTTAATTCTTCTTTCAAAGTAATTAAAGGCATTAGATTATCATTATGGTGATCAAGCATAATAATATAATTGAGAAAATGAAATCATACCACAGATTTAAGAGATAAATGATGAATTAAAATGATAAAAATGTCATACAATGCTTCCCAAGGCTACTCCCGGTCCTAAAGATAAAGGGGATTAGCCCCACATGTTAATCTCAGAGCAAGACATGGTTGAAGAAAGGGGAAACATAGAGAAAAACGTGAATAAGTGATGAAAACCCCTGAACGGAGAAGATCCAATCGCTCCTTGGCGTAGAATGCACGATCTACAGCCTTTCGGTGGTGGAAAATGTCTTCTTCGGCTTCCGGAATGGCTGGGGCATGCTCCTGGGCTCCGTTCTTCTCTCCACACCTTCTTGGGACATGTGCAGCGGCTAATGACGTGATACCCTTCTCTTGGACGCCGTCATTAGGTATAATCACTGAGTTAGGTTACAAAAATATCACAACCGTTGGATTAGATCCGATCTAAAACAAACTTTAATCTGACGGTGTCAATACCATCGACGCGGGTCGATGGTATCGACCCCTCGCGATATCGGCAAGCCTTCTTTCTTTTCTGTCATTGCGCCTGCTGCTGGCTCGATACCATCGACGGAGATCGATGATATCGACACCCTTAGGCGTTAGTTTTATCCCTTTTCCGTCGCTGAAGCTACACGTGTCGATAGTATCGACTGGCTGGTCGCCAGCAACCTGATGGTATGTCGCTACCATCGACTTCCCAGTCGATGGTATCGACTCTGCACTGCTCCTTGCGGCTACCTGCCTGTGGCTGTGTTGATAGTATCGACTACTGTCGATGGTATCAACAACTGCAGATATATGTTTTTCCTGAAATTGCAAAACAAAACCACATCAGCCGAGATATAACCTATAATTATAATCATTTATGCTCAAAACGATAAAATAAGAGAGATTTGACATTGAGAAGGATCATAGACTAAAATAAGTGAATTATGCAATATTAACCACCAAAGTGACCAATAAACGCATAAAACGCAAGTAAAACAAGTCTATAAATGTGATTCAAAATCATCACATCAAACTCCCCTAAGCTTGAACATTGATCATCCTCGAGCAACAAAACTCTAGAATAGAATTGCGAGGGTCAACTAAAGACAGATTATCACAACAGACACCACCATATGATCCCCGCCAGACATTCACATTCCGGCCCTCACTAACCACGGAATGATAATTACCCTAAAGGCGACAAAAATCAATCCATAAAAGATATCTACCTCAAAATTGATGGACAGTATCACATAAGGCAGTTAACATAATAAAATCCTCCAGTCCAGACTCGGTGCATCTTGTGATCTCCTATCTACGTTGCTTGCCCTAACTACCATCTAAATGGAAGCAACTCTCCTGGTCTTAATGAGTGAGGAGAAAATCATGATGGCCTACCAATTCGAGCAACGGGTGGATGGAATGGATGGTTGTGGAAGAAATGGAAGCATTATACAGTTTTAAAAATGCACAAAAACCATAATGACCTAAATGATGCATATGCAAATGAAAATGCCCTAATGCCTACATTTGGGTGGAATGATGCATGCACTATCGTTCCGTCTCAAGGTGAGATGGAATATCTAAAAAAACTCCACCATGTGCTTATTCTTCTTAGTATGCCAGTGAGAACAGGTTCCTTTCTCCCTCTCATTCCTACTTTCTTCTCAATTCTCTTTTTTTTTCTCTTTGTTTTTTCAACTTTGTATTTTTTTTAAACCCTTATTTTTAGAGATGACAATGAATTATTTGTCGGTCTCACTTGTTGTTACATAACTTATACATTTGAAACATTCAGAAGGTATGGAACATGTTCATCACCTTTTATGTTCAGAAGACATAAGATACATGATGTAATATATACACAAAAATGTGAATGCAGCTACAAAATGATAGTTATGCAACTAAATGACACGCACTTAAGGATAATGTGCATGTATATCTATTCTATCTTTTTTTTCATGCAAAAATATGTGAAAATTGTTGCAATGCAAGACCTATATACATGGAATGAAATCAAAGAGATGAAAACCGTAATGTGCTTCCAGTTCTTATGGTGGGGTATGAAAACAATGGAGTGGATAGATCACAAGATTAATTGACTGAACCTTTGGAAAATATTGTGTGTCCCCCCTTATTGACCTGTGTAGTTATATTAAGAGGTTTCTCTCTCTTATTTCAAATTAAGGTCTCATTATCATTGGTCAGTTTAGGCTCAAACAACCAGTTTCGTCCACTTTTCATGAACCATAGGAATGTACAATTGTGATTTCCTATTTTAGAGTTGACAAACCCAATTATTTCCTTAAGTTATGTGCTCAAAGTTAAACAACCCAAGCTTGCAAAAGCACTAAAAATAAATTTTCAAAATTACCCCTAATTTCCATGTACAAGCAACGAGATGACACATGACATTAGACATCCACAATTACACTAGATAGAGTGTGGATCCTACGAACAACTAATAATTAAAAGAAATAAATGACAAAAGACAAAGCAATAAAAACTAAAAACTAAAGGATAGAAACTATTCCACCTCCCCTCCCCCTAAACTTGAATTCGACTATGGCCTCATAGTAAAAAATAACCTTAAAAGGTGGAACAGTGATACTGATCATTCTTCAGGAGGAGGCGGGTACTGTGGAGCCGTGGGGTCCTAAGATGGGTATTGCCCCTGAAAGCTCAGATCGTACTGGGGCATTGGTGGAGGTTGTGGATACCCCCCAAAATAATTTTGGCTCCAGTAATTATCATAGAAGGGCTACTGCTGCATCTCCATCCTGTGCAACCTGTCGTGGATGTTTTATTGGTTGTCGAGGAGGAGGTGCTCATTCTAAAAAATGACCCTCTGGTTATCTAACAGCCGGTTCGTTGTATCCTGAATACCGACGTATGAAGCTGTATGCTGCTGCGTCTGATGAATCTCCTACATCATCAAGTACATCCCTTGCATGGAGTAGGCATCCTCTCCTTGATGAGAGGGCGGAGGTAGCGGAGGCTGTGAAGATGAAGATGCACCCGGATGCATGCGGGGGAGCTTCTGGGGTGCCACTCGTGCGCGAAGAGGAGTGAAAGCCTCCTCTTCCTCTTCATGCTCGTCGCTGTCATTATCATTATCTTCATTGCCGCCGTCTTCATCCGAGTCATCAATGGCTATGAAAGGCCATCAGAAATGCTGAGCTCCCTCAATGTTGAAGACAGGGTCTGGAAGTGAACACTCTTGATATGCATGATTAACATGGCAATGTGCATATGCCAATCCATCACGGAGCAGGAGGAGGTTGGAGTGGTGCAGACATTGCAGGTTGACCTTGCTCCTGTTGGAAAGGGGAGTAAGCTGGGAGAGATCCAACCCAAGATAGGTGGCCAATGGTGTGATTAGCCCTCCAAAATGGATAGGAGCCTTCCGCGTACTCCTTTTCACAGCCACCACAAGCGTCAAGAAGAACGCGCCCCAATTGCACTCCTCGTGATTCAGCAATTTGTGTAGGAAGAACAAATCTGTCTCTTGAAACTTGTTGAGAGACAAGTCATCGCGAGTGAACAGCGTGGTGCAGAGCATGTGGTGCAGAATCCGCACAAACGGATGCTCGAAATCAACAACTGTAGCGTTGTGGTAGCTGACGAATTTGCCCGGGGGCGCAATCACAAGCTGGGCGAAGATATCATCATAGTCCGTCCTGTTGTCTGTCCTGCGGTGCTGGTAAGGGTCATGATACCAGTTATACACCTCATTGAACTGGGCGAGAGTGAGAGTGTAGTTGTTGTTGAAGAGTCTGAACGACACCCGCCCTTTCTTCCACTCTCTGTCGGTGGCGATCAAGTCAGTGGGCAGCACATTGATGTCCAATGATGCCATGAACTCCACCATGAGTTCCTTGTACGTTAGCCACTCGCCGAAGAATGACTGGCCATCGGCGTGGTACTCTAGCTCGTCAGGCCTCCTGGTTGTATGTGTCGCCTTCCCCTTCAAGACGTAGGTGAGATTGTCATTGAACCCCAGGTCGCGGACCATCGTCCGATCAACATAGCACGTGGGCTCAATATTTCTCTTCAAAAGCTCCTCGTAGACCTTCCGGATCTCCGCGGAAGGGTGGACAATCCTCGGATGAGGAATCGATGCAGTTCGTAGAGGAATGAACTCGGGGATCTCATTGGGTACCGCCCGTGAGGAAAATGCTCCGGCGGTATGCACCATTGTCATCGAGAAAGAAGGAATAGAAGATGGAGCTCGGTGAAGACGATCTCGGAGAAGACAAATCTCCGCTCGGTGAAGATTGTGCTCCTTGGATGCTCGTGGCAGGCCTCCGGTCACACAACACAGTGCAAAGCACAAGTAGAGGGGAAAGACTCTGAAGGTGTGACGTCATATGACAATCATCCTTCCCTTTTATAACCACGACCGTCGCTGATGTGCACCCGTCGATACCATGGACGCAAGTCGATGGTATCGACACCTGTAGCACAATCCGGTCTTCCGCTAGTATCGACGGCTGTCGATAGCCTGATGTGGGCCCCCGAATCAATGACGCGTCGTCGATGGTATCGACCCATCCCACATATCGACTTCCTTGATGTAGCGATCACCGTTGATTCCCTCTCGCGGATTAGTGACATGTCACGTCGATACCATCGACGCGAGTCGATAGTATCGACTCTTTTTAGGGCATTCACCCTCGCGAGGCCCGCCCGCCGCTTCCTTCCTGTACCGGGTCGATACCATCGACAGGACCGTCGATGGTATTGACTTCACTGAGACAAATTTCATCTAAATATCTTTAGGGATCTCGTGAGTATCGACACCCGTGTCGATACTATCGACACCCATGTCGATACTATCGACCCCGTTCTGGCGATTTCCTGGGCGTTACTGATGGTAGGTCGATACCATTGACGAGGCCGTCGATAGTATCGACTCAGAGAAATTTTTGCAGCCGCCTAACTGTACCCATGTCGATACCATCGACACTTGGGTCGATAGCATCGACCCTGCCTCAGTCCCGTACATTGATCAAACGATCAAGGTATCTTTTTTACACTAAAAACAAAATCAAATCAAACTAACTTACAAATGTGAAAGAAACTAAACGAAACTACCAATGGCTGGGTTGCCTCCCAACAAGTGCCATTATTTAACATCTTAGGCTAGACGAAGTCAAGCTCCTCATGTATCAGTAAGTGCAATGAGTTTGACGTCATGCACTTTCCTCGTGTAATCCTCACCGAAGTACAACTTCAATCGCTGTCCATTAACCAAAAATGTTGTCTCACCATCACGCACCATGATTGCTCCATGTGGCCTGACCTCCTCTACAGTGAAAGGTCCACTCCATCGGGATTTCAATTTCCCAGGATGCATCTTCAACCGTGAGTTGAACAAGAGCACACTATCTCCCTTCTTGAAGACACACATCTGAATGTGTCGACCGTGAATCCGCTTCGTTCGCTCCTTGTAAATCCACGAGCTTTCATAGGAATTCATCCTCAGATCATCAAGTTCATTTAGCTCTAACAAGCATTTCTTTCCTGCTTCATCATAGCTCAAATTCAGCTTCCTTAGCGCCCAGTGTGCCTTATGCTCCAATTCCACCGGCAAATGGCAGGCCCGACCGTAAGCCAACCTAAAAGGCGTAGTTCCTATAGGTGTCTTAAACGCCGTCCTATACACCCATAAAGCGTCCAGTAGCATGGTACTCCAGTTCTTTCTCATCGAAGCCACAATGTGCTCTAAGATCTTCTTAATCTCTCTATTGGAGACTTCCACTTGCCCTTGTGTCTGCGGGTGGTACGGAGTACCAATGTTGTGCTTTACCCCGTACTTTCTCAACAATGCAGTGAACTTATGATTTCTGAAGTGAGTACCTCCATCACTGATAATCATCCTCGGTATGCCAAATCTGCAAAAAATATAGTCCTTGACAAACCTGCACACTACGGAAACATCATTAGTCCTAGTGGGTATTGCCTCTACCCACTTTGATACATAGTCAACAACTAATAGAATGTACAAGTTAGAGTTGGAGGACACAAAGGGTCCCATAAAATCAATACCCCACAGATCAAACACCTCAACTTCTTGAAATACATTGAGGGGCATTTCCTGTGGCTTTGAAATGTTACCTGCCCTTTGGCAGGAATCGCATTGCCGCACATAGTCATATGCGTCCCGGAACAAAGTAGGCCAGTAAAGGCCGCTCTCAAGTACCTTGGCCGCTGTTCTGGAACTAGCATGGTAGCCACCAGTCGGTAAAGTATGGCAATGACGAAGGAAACTTTCATATTCCACCTCCGGTACACACCTACGCAACACACCATCCCTGCATTGCTTCAACAAAATGGGGTCATCCCAGAAATAATATCGTAAAGAATGGAAAAAATTCTTTTTCTCTTGGTATGTCCAATCATCTGGGATAATTTTGCAGGTAAGATAATTAAAAATATAAGAGAACCATGGATCTTTAGATTTAACATAAAGAAGTTGCTCATCGGGGAATGTCTCGGTAATGGGTATATGAATGTCCTTCTCATCCACCCTTTCCAACCTAGACAAATGGTCCGCAACCACATTTTCTATGCCCGCCTTATATTTGATTTCAATATCAAATTCCTGTAACAGTAAGATCCACCTAATCAATCTAGGTTTGGCATCTTTCTTTTCCATCAAATACTTTATGGCGGCGTGGTCCGTCCATACCACGACTTTAGATCCTATAAGATATTGCCGGAATTTTTCAAAAGCAAAAACAACGGCGAGAAGCTCTTTTTCAGTAGTCGTGTAATTCAGTTGTGCTTCATTTAAAGTTTTGGATGCATAGAAAATCACAGCGGGTTTGTTGTCCACACGTTGTCCTAAAACTACCCCAACTATGAAATCCGAAGCATCGCACATCAATTCAAACGGCTTTGTCCAGTCCGGTGTTTGCACAACCAAAGCAGAAATTAATTTCTCTTTAAGTACATTAAATGCATACAAACATTTCCCATTAAAATCAAAGACCACATCTTTCTCCAACAGCTCAGATAATGGTTTAGCGATTTTTGAGAAGTCTTTTATAAAGCGGCGATAAAAACCGACGTGACCTAGAAAACTCTGTACCCCTTTAACCGAGTTCGGTGGGGGTAATTTGGAAATAACTTCAATCTTCACCGGATCTACCTCCAACCCTTTGCTAGACACTTTATGTCCAAGCACAATCCCTTCACTAACCATCATATGACATTTCTCCCAATTGAGAGCTAAGTGTGTGTACTCACATCGTTGTAAAACTTTATCCATATTATATAAACATTCATCAAAGACGCACCATAGATGGAGAAATCGTCCATAAAGACTTCCAAACATCGCTCAACCATATCAGAGAAAATGGCAAGCATGCAACGCTGAAAGGTTGCTGGTTCGTTACACAAACCAAAGGGCATACGGTGGTATGCAAATGTTCTGTAAGGACAAGTGAATGTGGACTTCTCTTGGTCCTTAGGATCAATGGAAATCTGATTGTAGCTCGAATAACCATCGAGAAAACAAAAATGAGATCGACTTGCTAATCGCTCTAAAATCTGATCGATGAATGGGAGAAGAAAATGATCCTTAAGCATAGAAACATTAAATCTATGGTAGTCTATACATACACGCCACCTAGTTACCAGACGGGTTGTGACTGGCTTATTTAACAAATTATGTGTAACAGTAATTCCCCCCTTTTTAGGGACTACCTGTGTAGGGCTCACCCACGTTGAGTCGGATATGGCGTAGATGATACATGCAGAAAGGAGCTTGATAACCTCCTTCTTGACGACCTCCATCATGCTTGGATTTAGTCGGTGCTGTGGCTGAATTACAGGTTCGGCTCCCTCCTCGAGCCAGATCTTGTGCTGGCACAGTGTAGGGGAGATCCCCTTGATGTCTGCAACCGAACACCCGAATACACCTCAGTGGTTCTTCAGTACGATCAGTAGTTGATCCTCCTCCTCGGCACTCAGATATGCCGAGATAATCACTGGTAGATTTTCACCCTCCTCTAGAAATGCATATTTCAAGTGAGGTGGCAGTGGCTTCAATTCTAAATCTGGCGGGCTGATCAAGGATGACTGAAGCGGTGGTGGGAGTTCTCCAAGATCTTCATAGTACCTAGCATAAAAACACGGAAGAACCTGAAGCATCTTGACACACTCTTGTAGTGACTTGCTTCTCATTCAGTCATGCGTTATATTAACTAGGCAAGCTTCAAGAGGTAGTTCTGGATATGCATTGAACACAGAACTAGCTATGGCCTCATCTTGAGTAGAAGGAGGGATGTCCTCCTCTTCATCATTGGGAAAACCCACAGCCTTAGTAAGAGAAACGACTTTGGTTTGTTCCATAATGTCTACAGCCAGTGTCCCCTTCTCCACCTTAGTCATTACATGAGCCATATCTAGAAATGGCTTCCCTAGACAAATAGAAATATTATGATCAAAGTGCTTCATCATGCGACATTGCTCCTTTACTTCAGATTGTGTTGTGCTTGAGGGCATGACCATTTCAAACCGATCATCAGCAATACCCAAGGTCAAACAACCTCTTCCCATCTCAAGTATCATATCTGCAGTGGCTTGGAAGGGTCGTCCAAGGAGTAACTCATTTCCTTGCCCGTCTTGCATTTCCATTACAATAAAGTCTACTGGAAATACAAACCGATCAACTTTCACCAACACGTCCTCACAAATGTCGTATGGCTTCACCATAGAATTGTCTGCTAACTGAATTGTCATATCGCTCGGCCTTGATTCTTTCAAACCCAGCTTCTTGAATGTAGAGAGAGGCATCAGATTTATACTTGCCCCAGAATCACACAGTGCTTCGCTGAATTTCATTTTACAATGTAACAGGAAATATTGAAGCATCCTGGATCATGCCTTTTTGGTGGCAATGTGCCCATGATGAAAGCACTCACCTGTTCCTTAAGAACTACAACCGCAGTATCTGGGATTTTCCTCTTCTTTGTAATGATGTCTTTAAGAAACTTTCCGTAAGAGGGAATCTTCTCTATTGCCTCTAACAATGGAATGTTGACAGAAATCTTTCTAAAGCTATCTAGAAATTTCTTGAACTTAGCGTCCACTTTCTTGGCTTTCACACTATTGGGATATGGGATGGGGACATTCTGTGCCCTCTGATGTGGCGGCACATATGGCATCCTCTTCTGTGTCTCCTCCTCAACAATGACGGGTTCTGTTGCAACATCCTCTAATGGCTTGGTGATTGGAATCAGAACCTCCTCTGTGGCCTCACCTGTGGTTTCTGACTGGGATTTGCTTGGTTCATTGGCCCTGGGGTTTAAAATTTTCTTACCGCTCCGTAGCAAAATTGCCTTGGCCTGTTGGTTTCCTCCTGGAATGTTTGTACTACCTGGAAAGCCTTGCTGCGCTGGCTTCTTCAAATTTGCTATTTCAGCTGCCATCTGTGCCAAAGATGTCTCTATCATCCTCATCTGAGCCCCATGGCTTTGTAGGGTCTGCCCGAATTGATTCATGAATTCCCCTTGTTGCTTTATCTGCTGGCCAAACGTGCTCATTAGTTCTTGGTTTTGCTTTATAACTTGGTTGAGCAACTCATTGCTCTTATCTTCTGGTGCCGGTTGGGGTTTTGCGTCAGGGTCCTGTAAAAAATTATTTGGGTCTTCCCAGGAGAATTTCTTGTCTTTCCTCCATGAGTAATCGTTGTTTCTGTACCCCTGATGTTGGTGCATAAATTTCACTTGAGCTTCATCCTCGGATTTTGTATCTTCTTTTGCAAGTAGTTTCTTGGTGAGAAGGTCCATCTTCTCATTTAGCTCTTTGATGGCCTTTGACTCACCTACAACCTGAACATGCTCTACGACGTCTCTGTCACCCCAAGATTGCTTCTTAGCCATGTTCTTCAAAATTTCCCAACACCTCATGCCTGTGTTGTTTAAGAAGAAACCTGAACCTACAGAATCTAAGTTGCTTCTATCATTTTCGGAAAGAGAAAAATAGAAGATTTTAACCTACTTCTCCTTGTCAAGCCCATGATGTGGGCACCTCCTTAGCATGATCTGAAACCTTTCCCAGGTCTCAAAGTAAGTCTCCCCTGCCTTCTGGCTGAAATTATGGATCTTCCGGACCAAATCGTTGGTCTTCTCGGGTGGAAAGAACCTCTCGAAGAACACCGCAACCATATGATCCCACGATTCCACATACTCATCATCAAGATTATGTAGCCATTCTCGTGCATTTCTCGCCAAAGAGCTAGGGAACAGCTTCAAGTACAATGTCTCCTGTGGAAACCTGTCTATCTTGATCATGTCACAGTTCTCCACAAACTAGCTAATGTGAGTCATCGAGTCTTCATTTTTGAGCCCGTGAAATGCATTTTATTTGACCAAATTTATTAATGCTGGATCAATCTTATATGTCGGAATGTTAACTGCCAGCTTCTTGATTGGCCCCTTTGATGCAGATGCAGAAGATTCCTTTATCTTCTCCCAGATCGCCTGCTCTTCTGCCATGGCTTCTTGTTCTGAGTCGGAATCTATTTCTTCTGGTTGGTCTTGAATATAATTCTCCTCGTCGTCTGGTCCCAGCGGTGGAACCTCTAGTAATAGCTGCGTGTAGTCTGTGCTACGCATCCTCACCTTCCACTAGTACCTGCAAAATAATAATTTAGGGTCAGTACCGTGATAAATGATTTCTAAATATGAATAAAAAAAGTTGAATTTCAAAAATGATTACAAAATAATAAAAAAAATAAAAGTGGCCTAGAATGGCCGCTTGCAGCACTCGTAGTGTCGACAATTTGTCGTGTCCCCGTCAACGGCGCCAAAAACTTGACATGATTTTTCCGTGCGTATAATGCAAGTGCACGCGTCAATGTAGTACAGGACCTTGTGAGACCTGAGTCAAACTCAGGGACACTAAATTATCGGTAGACTACTACTAACTACTCGCAATCAGCTAGACCAATAAAAAGGTTATGAGAGTTGTTTCAAAAAGAAAAATAAAATAAAAATAAAACAAAGCAATCGATTAAGTGTTTAGTTTAATCAATTCAAATGGAGATCTTTAGGATTACGGTTTCACCGCGGGTTTTCATTGTATGAATTTTCACATAGCTAAGCAGATTCATCTCTCAATCTGGGTAATGGCCTGTAGTCAGAACTGTCCACTGTCGTGGTACAATTCACTACCTATATCTAGGTCGGTTCCACTGTCGTAGTAACCTATACCCTAAACTAGGTGCATTAGAATCGACCTCTGGGTTTCCACCATTAACCGTACATCACCTTGTTCAAGGAATTTATTAATTAATGTGAATTTCATCTCTTTTCAACCGTTAATTCTTCTTTCAAAGTAATTAAAGGCATTAGATTATCATTATGGTGATCAAGCATAATAATATAATTGAGAAAAAGAAATCATACCACATATTTAAGAGATAAATGGTGAATTGCTATGATAAAAACATCATACAATGCTTCCCCGGGCTACCCCAGTCCTAAAGATAAAGGGGATTAGCCCCGCATGTTAATCTCAGAGCAAGACATGGTTGAAGAAAGGGGAAACATGGAGAAAAACGTGAATAAGTGATGAAAACCCCTGAACGGAGAAGATCCAATTGCTCCTTGGCGTAGAATGCACGATCTATAGCCTTTCGGCGGTGGAAAACGTCTTCTTCGGCTTCCGGAATGGCTGGGGTGTGCTTCTGGGCTCCGTTCTTCTCTCCACACCTTCTTGGGACTTGTGCAGTAGCTAATGACGTGATACCCTGCTCTTGGCCGCCGTCATTAGGTATAATCTCTGAGTTAGGTTGCAAAAATATCACAACTGTTGGATTAGGGCTGATATGAAACAAACTTTAATCTGACGGTGTCGATACCATCGACGCGGGTCGATGGTATAGACCCCTCACGATATTGGCAAGACTTCTTTCTTTTCTGTCATTGCGCCTGCTGCTGGCTCCATACCATCGACGCGGGTCGATGGTATCGATACCCTTAGGCGTCGATTTTATCCCTTTTCCGTCGCTGAAGCTACACGTGTCGATAGTATCAACTTTGTGGTCGATAGTATCGACTGGCTGGTCGCCATCAACCTGATGGTATGTCACTACCATTGACTTTCCAGTCGATGGTATCGACTCTACGCTGCTCCTTGCGACTGCCTGCCTGTGGCTATGTCGATAGTATCGACTACTGTTGATGGTATCGACAGCTGCTGATATGTGTTTTTCCTGAAATTGCAAAACAAAACCACATCAGCCGAGATATAACCTATAATTATAATCATTTATGCTCAAAATGATAAAATAAGAGAGATTTGACACTGAGAAGGATCATAGACTAAAATAAGTGAATTATGCAATATTAACCACCAAAGTGACCAATAAACGCATAAAACGTGAGTAAAACAAGTCTATAAATGCGACTCAAAATCATCGCATCAAGGGGTAGCAATGGTGTCCCAATTTACAAGATGGTAGTGATTTCCGGATTTTGTGGAGGGATGGTAGTTGTTCCAGAGGAATTTTCTATGAGATTTATCAAGGAGTTTTTTTGTTTTGGTTTGAAGGGGGATACAACTAATTACTACAGAAATGGCTTATAACGTCACTTTTAAAGGTGTCGGTTGTATAATTACACCGACACCTAAAACCTATAGCGTCAGTTTAATAAAAAAACCGACATCTATCTGTGAAGGGTGACCAGACACGTGTATCACTTTTATTCAGTGTCGGTTCCCTAATAATAAACCGACGCCTAAAATTAACCGCCAAATCCAAAATTTCTAGTGAAAAAAATTACCTCCAAAGTTTAACATATGGCGTCGGTTATTAACTAATAAACTGACGACGAAAGGTTATTCACGAGACAGAAATTGGGCACATTTTGGTCATCGGTTTTACTATAATGACCGACGTTTATGGGTTTTCCCGCGTTGTTCCCGGGAAATTTTTCACACCCTTTGAGCGTCGGTTTTCGAAAGAAATCGACGACTATGGTCATTAATCGAGAACAATTTTTTTTAATCGGCATATGTAGATAGACGTCAGTTTTTTTCTAGTAAAAACCGACGACTATCATTGAGAATAGGAGTCGGTGTGTTTGTAGAACCGACACCTTTAGTTTTATGTGTCAGTTTTTTTGAATAACCGACACCTAATGTTAACTTAATAGCACCCGCACGAGCCTGACTCTTCCCCTTTCTCTGTTTCATTCATCTCGATTGAGGGTTTAAGCTCCAACGATGATTCCTCTGCTCACCGCTCATGTGCCACCGCTCGCCTCCACCATCGCCATTTGCTGGTCCTTCGGCCGTTGTGCTCCAGGCCGCCCGCCGCCTGAGCCTACTCCTGCTCCTGCTCCTACTCCTTCTCCTGCTCCTTCTCTCTGGAGCTCCTCGCCGGCCGCCTGAGCCTGCTCCTGCTCCTGCTCCTTCTCCTGCTCGCCGTGGTTCGCATGTTGCTCCGGCGCCTGCCCCTGCTCTCCAAGTCGTTGCTTTCCTGCCCAGGTAGGCCACTGCCCTTCTTTTTCCTCCACCTCTTATTCTTCCTGCTCCCTCTTCTTACCAAATGGATTACAACAAGGCCACGAGTGTGTGGGCTGGTCACGGCCGTGGCCAGCCCACACAGTCGTGGCCTTACTTTTATCCATTTGGTAAGGAGGGAGCAGGATACATTTGCAATTGAATACTAATGCTTGACCTAATTCTATAAATTTTGATGCATGTTGAATTAAGATATTAAAACCCTAATACAAATTTTCACCATAATCTTGAATGAACTATATTGCTGAAATCCTGTGATCAGTCTATGTAAGATATTAAAACCCTAATGTTAAATATCTAATTTTGTAGTGATGTGTCACCCTAACATCTACATGAATCCCTATTGTATGATGTAGATTGATGATAATGCATGAGCTAGTTTGAAATTTTGAAATCAATTATGAATCTCTCCATCCCTAGGTCATACTAATTTATGTGTAATCTTTATCTTGATGATGAACATGCATGGACACTCGAAATGTTGAAATCAATGTTATAGAATGACATCACATGTATTAGTTGGCCTAGAAACCTGTCCAAGATATACTCATTAGGAGTAAATCTTGGATAGTCCCCGGTTTGGGACTGTTCTTGAACGCCTAATCTCACTTAGGATGTAAGTGTATAATGTGTATTTGGTTTTCAAGAAAATTCCGGTAGCATTTCCCCATTTGTTCTCTAAGTACATCTGTACTTGGAGAACAGCGGGGAAATGCTGCCGAAATTTTCTTGAAAACCCAATACACATTATACACTTACTAGTGAGATTAGGTGTTCAAGAATTGGATAGGTGGTACACATTTATTATATATAAGAATGACAACACATGTATTTGTTGGCCTAGAAACTCATTTAAGATTTACTCATTAGGAGTAAATCTTGGATAGTCCCCAGTTTGGGACTGTTCTTGAACACCTAATCTCACTTAGGATGTAAGTGTATAATGTGTATTGGGTTTTCAAGAAAATTTGGGTAACATTTCCCTGTTTGTTCTCTAAGTACATATGTACTTGGAGAACAGCGGGGAAATGCTACCAAAATTTTCTTGAAAACCCAATACACATTATACACTTACTAGTGAGATTAGGTGTTCAAGAATGGGATAGGTGGTACACATTTATTATATATAAGAATGACAACACATGTATTTGTTGGCCTAAAGTTTTAACCATGCAAAAACTCTAATATGTTAACTCTAGACCCTAATCTTGTTGTAATATATACTTGTTTTCTCTTTGATCATAGAATGGATAGATCATGGATGTCCATTCGCAATCGCTGCACCCTAGAGTTTATATCTGGTCTTGACCAATTTATTAGATTTGCCAAGGAACATAGGAAACAACCTGGAGATAGGTTCTACTATCCATGTAGGCATTGCGGTAACAACTTGAAAGTCAGCACTGGTGACGAAATCAAAAGTCATGTCATGTGCAACAGGATTATACAAGGCTATACAGAATGACACTGGCATGGAGAGATTTCAAACTTGAAACCAGTGGATGTCGATAACAGTGCTTGTGTGGAAGAAGAAATTGCCTCCGATGACGTAGATGTGAATGAACCAGTTCCAGTAGACATCGTTGATGCGATGCTGGATAGTTGTGGGGTAGAGCACACCGATCCACCTCTCATTTTTAGAAACATTGTGCATGATGCTGAGATATCGTTATACATAGGTTGTACTAAGTTTACGAAGCTTTGCGTTGTGTTGAGATTGTATAAGCTGAAAGCTAACAATAGATGGAGCGACAAAAGCTTCATGTCATTGTTGTCTTTGTTGAAAGAAATGCTTCCTGAAGGAAACGAGCTGCCAATCTCAACATACCAGGTAAAGAAATTGTTGTTCCCAATGGGAATGGATGCCAAGAAGATACACGCATGCCCGAATGATTGTGTATTATTTCAATGCATCAAGAGACAATATCCTCGAGCCAATATAATGTGGCTTGCTAGAGAGCATAACAAGACATTTATTAAGTGGTTCGAAGAGAAAGTCTTACATCAACTATCTCAAACACCAGATGATATTACTGAAACTATCAAATGCCTCGCCTTTAAACCGAAATTGACTGTTATGTCTTATGAAGGGTATGACATTAATGGATTCACATATTACACAAAGCGCCAAGATGATAAGAGTGTCGTCCAAAATAGTGGGGTCTCCCTTCAAGTGTAGACTATGTTTTTTGCAAGTGCAAAGGATAAGAGTCCACGTGAAGCTAAAATGTCATATTACGGTGTCATTGAAGACATATGGAAGTTTGACTACATAGATTTCAGAATTCCACTCTTCAAATGTAATTGGGTTGATAACACCAAAGGAGTTATAATGGATGAATTGGGTTTCACTTTAGTGAAATTTGAAAAGATTGGCGAGAAGGGTGAACCATTCATATTGGCATCACAGATGAAACAAGTATTTTATATCGATGATCCTGCAAATGATAAATGGTCGGTTGTTCTTCATGGTAAAAGACAGTTCATTGAAGATCCTATAGATGAAGAAGAGTACTATGATAAGTATGATGACTCCAGTCCATTCTCAGTTGGGTTGCTAATACCATCAAATATTGAAGCTAATGTTGACTTGTATGTGCGCGAAGATCACAATGAAGGATTGTTAATTGATAAAAAATCACAATATTAGAGGCATGTTTATTTTTTTATATGTTTTATTTTTCTGAATGTGAACTTTACAATGTTAGTTACTTTAAAATGTGAATGTGAACTTTACAATGTGAATTTTACAATGTGAATTACTTTACAATGTGAATGTGAACTTTACAATGTGAGCTTTACAATATGAATTACTTTACAATGTGAATGTGAACTTTCAGATGGCTGAGTATTCTCCTGATGACCGTGCTGATGATTACTGTGAGGGTGAGAACATCAACGTGTTGCCTCACAATGTAAGTTTTAAAAATATATATCATATATTTATATCTATATGTCCATTTCTAGTTATATCCTGTAAGTGTGTTTATTTTGTCAAATTTTAGGTTGATGATGCAAATGTACCCTCTGAAGCACTTGAGGCACTTAATGAGCAGCACCAAAAAGTTGACAAGAGAAGGGGCATCACTATGATGAAGAAGTTAATAGCGCAAAGGGGTAATGGACCCAAACTTGTTGTGGATTTTGTTAATGCAGGAAATGCACTTGGAGTGAATCACAATTAGTTTGTTTCATATCTTGGGTATGTTACTTGTAGCCATTGCGGTTGTAAGATAGATTCTTGGCATAAAGTTACTAAGGAGAAGAAAGACATAATATGGAAGGATTTATGCATGAGTTATTATTAATTTGCAATTCTATTTGTTAGATTACTAATTTTTTGGATACTAGTTAATAGGAATTCTATTTTGCAGAATATATTTGAATTGGATGAAAAGCTGCATCGTAAATGCGTGATGCAACATTGTGGGAGAGTCCTAAGGAACTATAGGACAAATCTCACCTGATAATACATAAAAGAAGGTGACAAGAGGAAGAAGACAACCACAGAACAGTGGAACTTCCTGGACCAAGAAGAATGGGACGCATTTGTTACTTCAAGACAAACTGATGAATTCAAGGTATTAGGCATCACCCCCAATTTAATTAATATACATTGTATTCACCTATTCAAGATTAACATTTAGTATTACTAACCAAATGATTAATGTGCATACTAACTAGGCCCTCAGTGAGGTGCAAAAAGCAAGGCGTGCACTGAATGTGCATGACCACACAATGGGCCCAAAGGGGTATGAAGGCATTGGCCAAAGACTACAGTCTGAGGCTACTGCTCAGTCTGTTGCTACTCAGGAGTCCTCTACTATAGGTAGCACACCTCTACCTCGCCATGATGTCTGGATAGATGGGAGGTAAAATAAGAAGGGAGAAATAAGGAAGCCCACAACTGCTGAGGCGGCTGCAAAAATGGTAAAATACAACTCTTACAACAATCATTCGAATATTGATTATTTGTGGTGTTTACTTAATTACAAAATTTTGTTTTGGCTATTAGCGGGAGCTGCACGAGTTGAGGAAACAAGGAAAGTTCATCCCTGAGGGCACAAGGGATGAATTGACAGTTGCTCTGGGTAACCCAGATCATCCTGGATGTGTTAGGGCTGCAGGCACTGGTGTGGGCATCAAAGCGTTCTTTGGGCCATCCCAGCGCAAACATGTCCCAAAAGCGGGACTTTCATAAGAAGAGGTAACCTATTCTTTCTTTATAATGTTACTGTAAAAGAGAATTCAATAATCAGAAGCTAACATTTCTTTTATCCATGTATAGGTAGATAAGCTAGTTGATAGGAAACTCGAAGAAGCACTGAGCAAGTGGTAGGCATCTCAGACTGCAACTCAGCAAACAGTACCTATGGCGTCCCACTCTACTCCTACTACAGAGGTTAAGAGTAATCCTGTAGACCCACCACCTAGCACATCCAATGTAAGTATTTTTATGACATAATAACTAGTCTTTTCAAGATGATATGTTTTTAAGATGATATGTATATATGTATATAACATTCTTTGCACAAAAATTTGTAGGGGTTGAAGCCATGCTGTCTAAAAAGTAAAGAATTTGTCATTGCAGAGGCGTCGACTTACCCATCCCTACCAGGGGAAATGTTTCATGGGTCTCCATTACCAGCTAGTTGGGTTCATGTGAGCCTGCTATGTATATTCCCCAACTGGATTGATCTTCCATTGCCATATGCCCACCCAGATTGTGAAACGCTTGGTGAGGTAGAAGGAGGAGTGATATTATGGCAAAAAGTGGTTGTCCTCTATACTGAAACTGTATGGTAAATTTACATTATGTTAAATTGTTAGTGTGTGTATATGATGTCAGTTGATCTAAAATTATATATATATACATATTAAAAATAAGACACCCACAGTATCTAGGCCTCCACCTCCACCTCCTACATTACCAAGTTGGGTTCCACAAGACCTACCTGTCCCGTTAGGTCCTGATTGTAGGGGTATGGCAATATGGTTAGGAGAACATGATATAAATTGCCCTATAACTATTTCTATAGATGCGGATGCTGCAGGTCAATCATATGAAAGCAACCTATTTATACAAGATATTTTGGAGTTGTTTCGATATGATTGGATGAATACATCTGTGATAGAGCTATGGATAAGGTGATATCTTCTTTATACATCCATATACCTTGTGTAGGATCTGGTGATCTGGTTTCTTATTTATTAATGCATACATAATACATGTTTTGCAGCTACTTAGACAAGATATGTGCAGATTTTTCATTCGAACATGTAGGATTTTTGATTCCATCTTTGATTAATCTAGTAGCTAAAGACCCTCCGTCAGTTCAACAATACCGCTGTGATGCTTTTACAAGTTTTTCTCAAAATAAGAAGACGTTGATAATAACTCCATTCAATGTGGAGTAAGTTTACTTTGCTTATAATTTGGACTTAAGAAAACTATATTTTTATTGTGGATTTTGAGTTATTAATTTTTAACCTTTTTACCTCTAGTGGTATGCATTGGGAGTTACTATTTATTGTCCCCGAGACGTTCACTGTCTATTATCTAGATCCTAAGGGGACTAAATTGAATTCAATATATGGACACAAAATGAAAATGACATTATTCCGGTGAGAAATATTTTATTTTCATATTCGTTAACATATGTTATTACATTACTATTTTATTATGCAATGTACTGTGTTACATTAACATGTAGGGGTTTAGATGAGTTCAAAAAGGCTGGAGGAAAGGTCCACAGGAAAAAGAACTAACAAATAATTTGGACAAATGTGGAAGTAAGTTCCCGACTGCAATGTATATATTATTTATGTGAACAATGCTTAATTAGTTGTATTTTTTAATATTTTGTATGTTTCAATTTATAGTGTGCTACACAAGACAACAGATGGGCATGTGCATACTATGTGATGCGATTTATGCACATGATTATCAAATATGCCGCAGTGAACATCGACACCATTCCCGAGGTACTATATATAGTCTCATTAGATAATATAAAATATATCACTCTTATTTATATATTATTAATTATATATATACATCATTCTCTTTGCAGGTATTTAAAACTCACCACAATACAGGAAAGACCTTACCAAATGTACATGCTCCCTATATGACAGAAGAATTAAATGATGTAAGAGAAGAATGGGTAACAACCATACAAGTAGTGGGGGGTTTTAACATATAATTGGGATGTTGATAGTGAATAATGACTAAAGAATGATATTTTGTAAATGAATTTCTGAATTATAATATGTGTGAATGTTTCTACATGTCTGAATGTTTCTATATGTGTCTGAGTGAAAATGAATGAAACTGTTGGTTGCTATATGAATGTTTCTACATGTGTGAATGTGAAAATGAATGGAACTACAAATTGCTACATGAATGTTTCTACATGTGTGAAAATCGAATGGAACTGCAGGTTGCTAAATGTGTGAACATTTATGTTGTTAATTTTGTAGGTTTGTGGCCTGTTGTTGGCTGATATCAATGGATGTCGTAAAACCTGTAGTTCATAACTGAACTACAAGTTTCTCATCCTACGACCAGCCACAGTTGGTCTGCAGACTGACAAAAAAAAATATAAAATAGGCGTCGGTTATTTATATAAAACCGACGACAAATGCTTATAGTGTCGGTTGCCCTACTAGTAACCGACATTTATTTCCCTAATGAGGCCAGACACCACGGCCGTGCTGGCCAGCACAGTAGTGGAAGTGAGCCAGACAACACGGCCGTGTTGGCCAGCACGGACGTGGCAGCGGGTGAGATGGTGTCGGTTATCACTAATAAACTGACGTCGATAGTGCCCCAGATGGCGCCGTTTCTGTGGAACGAAGGTATATGACGTCAATTTCAAAGATAATAACCGATGCCTATACTCCCCTGCTGGCGCATTTTCAGTGGCGTGGGAAGGGTTATGGCGTCAGTTTGAGAACCGACGCCTATACCCCCTTCTTTTAGCGGCGCCCACATAGGTGTCGCTTAAAAACCGACACTAAAGGCCTTAAATAACCGACACTAAAGACCAGTTATGTACTAGTGTAAGGTAGTGAGTGGTAATTGGAGTGATGACACTATTTAGAAGAGTAAGCCTTCATGAGATATTTAGAAAGTTATTTGTCTAAGTTGAGAGTTTTTTATTTATTTTGTCAAGGATGGGAGTCCAGGTTGCATTTGTGATGTTGTGGGGGGTAATGGGGAGTCCTAGGTATTGAATGGGGAAGTCATCAATCTTGCATCTAAGAAGATCCCTAAATCTTTTCAAAATTGAGTGATCGAGGTGGACCCCAAAAATGGACGACTTTTGGAGGTTTATTTTAAGTCCCAAAATGTAGGAGAATATGCCTATTATTCTGAAGGTGTTGAGCATAGAGGCGTCCTCTGGGGAAGAGAGGATAATGGTATCATCAACAAATTGTATAATGTTCTCTTTGCATTCCTCTGGTGATTTATTAAGTTTGTTAATTTTTCCTAGTTGTATCATGTGGGAGAGAATGGTTGTGATTATGATGAACAGGTAAGGGGAGAGGGGGTCTCCTTGTCTGAGGCCATTTGTATTATGGAAATAACCAAAAGGTACCCCATTTATGATTGTTGAGAAGTGGTTTATGGAGATGCAAGCATGGATCCAGCTGACCCATTTGTATGGAAAACCAAAGCCTATGAGAGTTTTGGTTAAACAGTTCCAATTTACAAAGTCAAAAGCTTTTTCAAAATCCAATTTGATGGCTAGTAAAGGTGTTCTATTTTTGTGACAGAGATGTATTGTTTCATTTACCATCAGGTAAGCATCTTGAATGCTTCTACCTTTGAGAAAGGCATTTTGATTAAGAGGAATGATTTTGTTCATGTGAGGTTTTATTCTATTTGCTAATGTTTTGGCTAAGATTTTGTATGATGTGTTGATTAGGTTGATGGGTCTGTACTGGGAGATAAGGTCGGGTTGATTGGTTTTTTATTAGAGTGATGAATGTTTGATGATGTTGTGGGGATTTTCACTTTCGTAGAAAGCCTTAAATAAAGCTAGGAAGTCTACTTTGTAGTGGTTCCAATTTGCAAGGTAGAATTCCACATTTAGTCCATCAGGTCCAGGTGATTTATTTAATCCTAGAGTTTTTATGGTTGTGTCCAATTCCTCTGGGGAGAAAGGCTTTATATGGTCAAGAGGATTTTCAAGATTTTTAGGGAAAATCATTGGCCAAGCCAAGTCATTTAGGCAGGAGGGGTCGTGGTTGTTGTTGAAGATGTTTTTGAAGCGGTCTGTAATGTGGTTTGTGATAGATGATTTGTGGGTTGTGATCTTATTATTTATCTGAAGGTATGAGATGGAGTTTTTTCGGTAATTTTTATTACAGATTTTGTGAAAGAACTTTGTATTTTTGTCCCCTTCATTTTCCCATGTGATTTTTGCTCTTTATTTCCATCTAGTGTCAATACAATCTTTTGTGAATTCAAGGTCAACTTTAATTGAAAGAACAAGAGCTGGGTCAAGTGTAGGGTCCTTGTCCACAAAGAGGAATTGTTCTTCAAGGTCTTTTAGGGTTTTTGAGAGCTTGTTTGGGTTGGTGAGTTTCAAGTTTTTGATGTGTACTTTGATTTTTTGTGTGTTTTGGATAATGTGGAGACCAAGGTTTGTGGTCTGAGAGTCGGTCAATTTCCAATGCTCTACACAGTTGTTTGTAAAGTTATTTATGGAGAGCCAATAAGTATCAAATCAAAATGGTCATATACCCCATGATTCAGTAGTGGTATCGAGAATAAGAGGAAAATGATCAGAGATGGCTCTGTGAGAGATGTGAACTGTGGAGAGTGGGTGTTTGTCCTCCCATGAGGTGGAGCAGATGAAATGGTCAAGCCTGGCGAAAGTTTGATTTCTTGACCATGTAAAGGAAGCATTTGATGGCTTTAGTTCAATTAATGCATGATTTGTGAGGAGTTGGCTAAAGAGTTTGTCTGCAGCTATCATGGGTTGTGCTGAATTTGTGGGGTTGAATCTATCAGAGTTTTGGGTTATCAAATTGAAGTCCCCACTAATAATCCAGGGTGTCTAATAGAAGGAAATCATAAGCGATTCAAGTTTAGATAAGAAAGTTGTTTTATTTTGTCCAGGTTCTCCATAAACCCCTATGAAATTCCAACAAAAACCATCAGATGTATTTTTAAAAGTGATGGTTATGGAGTAGTCTAGTATGGAGGAGTTTGTGGAGGAGAAGGTAAGATTGTTGTATCCCACTATGAGACCTCCTTTGAAACCATTGGGGAAGATTTGGACCCAGTCTGTAATTCTATTACCACCAATGGTTTTGAGGGCAAATGGGGAGAGACTAGTTTTTATCTCCTGTATTGTGATCAGGTCTATTTAATTTTTGTAGATGTGTGAGCAGATTTCCTTACGTCTATTGAGGTTAGCAGCTCCACATACATTCCAGGAAGAAAATCTCATATTTGGTGGTTTTTTTTACAGAGAATTGGAAGGTTTGATGCATACTATTCAGTAGTAAGAAGGTCAAAATTTTCTTTGGTAGTTTCCAAATCTCTTCTGTTAGTCCAACCCATAAAGAGTTCTATGTCATCTAAAGCCTTATTCCTCATCTTCAAGGTGTATGCCTATGTTTCTAGCAAATTTTGTGAATCTAGTGATGTTTGACCAAGATGTAAGGTCTTCTATGTTATCTATGTCACAATTTATAGAATTTGTAAAAGGTGGGGAAGAGGCATCTAGAATAGAAGATTTTGTGCAAGATGTACTAGATGAAGTATTTTTGGATGTACCTATTTCTAGTCTGTTGATGATGTGTTTCTTGTTTGCCTCTTCAGGGCCAAGCATCATAAGCTTCAGGAGTTTGCTACTCCTTGTCTTTTCCCTAAGCTCTTCTGTTGAGGACTCTGTGAAGATCTGACTTCCTTTAGCATGGCAGATTTGTGTTTTTTCATGGTGTTTTTACTTGAGTTTTGATCTCGACTACTCTCCTTGGCAGAAGGTGGGGAAGGAAAGATTGTGCCAGAGGGTGGAGAGGCATTTCCATGTATGGAGGGAGTGGGGGTTCTGGTTCTTTTTCTGTTTGAAAGAATGTTTGTGTTGTCAGAGGAGGTGGTGTTTGAGCCTTTTCTTTCCCAAACTAGGTGTTTGCCACCTATTTTGTGGGTAGGATTTGGAGCATTTCTATCTTTATTTGGAGAGAACCATGATGGTGGGTGGTTTGAAAGATCTGAGAAGGTTGTTTTATTTTTAGAAGGATGTTTGGCTGACAGTTTGATGTTGTAGATAGATTCTCCAATCCTAATATTGATTGAAGGGGGTAGGGATATAGCAGCTTTGACTGCGAAAAGGCAAAAGACTTTTATGTATTGGGTAGGATGAAGGGTTTTGGGGCTAATGTATTGAAGAGTAGCCCTGATGGTGTGGGCCATACCTCCGAATATCTCAGCTTCCCATAGATGTGGTGGGAGGTTGGAGATGGATATCCAATCAGAGCCGTCGACAGGAGCTGGGAAAGCCCCAAGATCAGTCGTTCGTGGAGCAATGAAGCTATAACCCTAAGAGCAAATTATGCCTATATTAATGCGACACAATCAATTGGGATGCGATGAAAATTTCATAAGTGTTACTTGAGGAGTGTGTAGACTCAAAATAGAAAAACAAGCAGATAGAGAGGGAACACCAACTTTTACATGGAAAAACCTCACAGAATATAAGAAAAAACCACAGACCCAAGACTGAAAAATCAATCATAAATCAAAGATACAACATTTTTCTTATATTTTGATTCTAAATTTGTGATAATACAACCAAGGGGAGATATAGAAGATACTGACGAAGGGATAAATCCTACAACTACACCACACCCATAATTCCTGGAAAGTCATTGTCTTCCATGAAGAGCACAACGGTATGTACTCTGGAGAAGAAAATTGAAAAGCCACGGACAACCTTGTCTTGTTTCCTATCTTCGCCTTCTCTTTCTTTGTTATCTTCTCTTCCTTCTTTACTTATTCTCAACACCAATAGACAACATATTTTTACATCATTGAA
Organism: Alisma plantago-aquatica; assembly: GCA_963693085.1. Taxonomy (NCBI): domain Eukaryota; kingdom Viridiplantae; phylum Streptophyta; class Magnoliopsida; order Alismatales; family Alismataceae; genus Alisma; species Alisma plantago-aquatica. The sequence continues at coordinate 155,352,617 of OY856409.1, read as the reverse complement.
CAATAGTAGTGCTGACTACAATTAGTCTCTCAAACAGGACAACGCGGTTCCCCAACTCTCCTGAGTGTGGGTTTATAATCCCATGCCAATGACATCCACGGGGAATCTTATTAGTAGGGTTGTCAATGGGGAGGGTATGGGGAGGATAAGGTCTTAACCTTACCCTTACCACCAAGTGTGGTGGGTAAGGTATGGGTAATTCCCCACTCTACCAATATCTTTACCCTCTCCTTACCCTTATCCTCTTACCCACATGGTAAACGAGGAGGGTAAGGGAGAAATGGGAAATGTATGTGTCTTCTTCAAATTTATGCTAATATTAATAATAATGGCCTAGCTGATACATTTAAATATATGAGTGAAATATCAAGATGTTCCAAAATGACTTTTAAATATCCAAAATAATTTTAACTAATCTTCTACAATATTACGTAAATAGTTTGTATTTTATTGAATGTATATACAAATGGTAGTACCCTAGCATTAGTGTGTGAACAAATACATTATTTCTCAAAAGATAAAGATTGCTACATTACAATGATAGTAAATGACAATATATCACAAAGATTTACTGTTGGAAATATACATATCTTATACCTTCTAAAATGTTGTTGCGTCTAAAAAAGTAAAGCACAAATAAAGTAGAGAACACCACCTCAGATATGTATCAAATGATATATTAAAAATTAAATCTTGTTATTGTATACATTAGTTTCTTACACCACACAAGTATTTGATGGAACATAGATTATTTTTTTATTGGATGGAACACATGCAAAATGGTATTTAATTCACTACCAAGTTAACTATATAAGAAGTAGATAAGAATATCATGTATTGTATAAAATGATGACCACCTAATATTATATATTTCATAAACTCAAACAACACAATGACTACACATTTAATACATTATACATAAATATTGGTGGGTAGCAGGTTAGAGGATATTGGTAATGGCTTACCCTTACTCTTACCCTTACCCACTAAGGTAGCTGGTTAGAGGGTAGCAAGTAGGCGGGTAAAGGGTAAAAAATCATATACCCTTACCCTTCCCCTACAAGGTATAGGTAAAGAATAAATGAGTTTACCCTTACCCATTGACAACCCTACTTATTAGAAATAACTAAGAACTATCGAAACGCTCAATGTTTCATATCGCCAGAAAAATAACAGACCCAAAAATTTCCCTCATCTAGACTAAAGGGAAAAATGGTCATCCACAAAATTGTCACTAGAAATGTAAGTTACTGAACTCTTTGTAGATTTCTAGCTTGTCTCTTATCAGAACCTTGGTAATCATATTAGAAGCATTCTTCTCAATTTGAATCTTCTTTAATGTTAACAACTTATTATCTATCACATCACAAAGTTAATGTCCATTCGGTAACGTGATGATCCCCATCGCAGATTAGTTAACGTCTGGCTCCCACTATAGGAATTTGATCTGGTGGAAAAAATAGATAATTGGAGCAATCATCCAACGCTTGCGGTGAGTAATATAACATAATCTAGTAGCGGCTGCCCATCTTGTATTTGATAGAGTGTTAAATACGTGGTTCATGCTGCCCATAACCGGTGATCGCTTCCCAGATCCTGGGAGCTGTGTTCCCAAACATAGCCTTAGTAATAACTCACATTGTTGTGCTTCATCATGCATGATGCATTATGTTCTTGTTCAAATCAATATCATTCTGACTATCATAAAAAATAGTGGTATCAACCTGCTTCATACCCAACTATGCCAGGGATCTCACAACCTAGAGCATTTTCTTATCGTTCTTGGTATAGTATACTCCATCTATATAGTAGAAAGTGCAACAAAATTCTAGAATTAGTTTTCCAAGACATGCCCCCACCCACTAAAGTGAAGACATATCCAAAGGTAGACTTTCTTTGATCAATATAACCTATCATGCCAGCATCAAAAAAACTTTTGAAGAAGTGGTTCACAATGACCAAATATCAAACATGTGTTGCTTGTGCTTCATAAATATTGAAAGATACACTTGACCACCTCTGAATGATTTTTCCTAGGGTTTGTGAGAAACTTACTCACAATGCCAACCAAATGAGTAATATCAAGACCAGTACACCATTTTGTATATCAAACTCCCACGTTAGAAGAACATGGGTAGTTATACATCTCTTCCTTCTCATCATCAATAGATGGGAGTAACTTCTCATTTAGTTGGAAATGACCTAATAGATGAATACTAGTGACTTTGGATATGCTCATGTTGAATCACTCAAGAATCCATTACACATGTCTCTGTTGTAGCAACCACAACCTACTCTTCTTCCTTTCATGCATGATCTACATCCCCATACTCTATATTACTGGTCTCAAATCCTTTATATCAAAAGCTTTTGAAAGCTCTGTCTCTAATTTTTTTATTAAGCTAACGCCCAGTCCCAATATCAACATGTCATCTACATCAAATAGAAGAATAATGAACTTGTCACCAGGAAGCCTCATGATGTAGACACATAGATATGTACTTGTCATTTGGTACTTGTGACTCTGCATAAAAGAGTAAAACTTCTTGTACTACTAGACGGGATCCTATTTCAACACGTATAAACTAATCGTCAATCAACATACTAAGTGCTCTTTTTTCTTGACTTGGAATGTTTCTAGAGGTTCCATGTAGATCTTCTCAACTAGGTCACTGTGAAGAAATGTTGTCTTTAGGCCCATCTGTTCAATCTCTAGATGTAGGTTAGCAATCATGCCTAGAACCAATTTGATAGAAGTCATCCTTACAATAGGAGAAAGTATCTCATTAAAATTCACCCCTGCTCTTTAGCTAAATCTCTTGACAACTAGTCTAGTTTTGTAGCTGATATCCTGGTTGTTGTTATCTTTCTTCATCTTGTAGACCCACTTATTTTTTAATGCTCTCTAACCCATGGAAGTGACACAAACTCATAGGCATCAATCTTTAGCAACGAAGTCGTCTTCTCTTGCATCCTTGATGCCACTATTCTCTGTCCATATGAGTCTTTGCCTCCTACAAAGTCGCTGGGCTCCCATCAGTAATTAGAATATATTGAGATGTCTAACATATGGATGAATCTTATCAAATTCTTTCATATCTCCTGAATTGTTGTCTAAAGGCTCTACTTTTTGATGATATTTCCTTATGCTCAGAAATTTCTTACTGAGTCTTTGAATCACTCCCCTATGCATCTAGAACATGAACACTTGATATGATATCACTCTAATACTTTAGGTGATCATACTTCTCTCCTTTGTCATCAGACGACTTCACCGACATAGAAGATGAAACACCGTTAAAATCATTAGTAGAAGAACTATATCTCAATTTTACAACCTCTAAATCACCACTCTTAGGCTTTTTTATTCTCACAAAATGTGACCTCCTATTTTTCACTCATGGTCTTTTCCACTAGATCCCAAACTAAGTATTCAAAGTATTAATCTCCATAACCAAGAATGTCACTACTTTATCATCCATATTTTATGATTTTTCTTTGAGAAAATGTTTATATAACTTGCACCCAAATACTCATAAACAAGAATATGATGCATCATTACTTATCCATACTATCTTAAGTATCTTGAACCCTAAAAGAACTAATGGATATCTATTGATCAAATAGAAGGTAGAATGTTATTGCGTCCAAAAAAGTAAAGCACAAATAAAGTAGAGAACACCACCTCAGATATGTATAAAATGATATATTAAAAATTAAGTCTTGTTATTGTATACATTCTTTTCTTACACCACACAAGTATTTAATGGAACATAGATTATTTTTATATATGTGTCTTTCACATGGAAAATGGTATTCAATACACAACCAAGTTAACTATGTAAGAAGTAGATAAGAATATCATGTATTGAATAAAATGATGACCACATAATATTATATATTGCATAAACTCAAACAACACAATGACTACACATTTAATATATTATACACAAATATTGGTGGGTAGCAGGTTAGATGGTATGGGTAATGACTTGACCTTACCCTTACCCACTAAGGTAGCTGGTTAGAAGGTAGCAGGTAGGTGGGTAAAGGGTAAACGGGTTTACCCTTACCCATTGACAACCCTACTTATTAGGAATAACTAAGATATATTGAAAAGCTCAATGTTTCATATCACTAGAAAAAAAATAGACCCAACAATCTCCCTCATCTAGACTAAAGGGAAAAATGGTCATCCAAAAAATTATCACTAGATATGTAAGTTACTGAACTGTATGTAGATTTCTATCTTGTCTCGTATCAACACCTTGGTGATCATATTAGAAGCATTCTTCTCAATATGAATCTTCTTCAATGTCAACAACTTATTATCTATCACATCACAAAGTTAATGTCCATTCGGTAACATGATGATCCCCATCGCAGATCATCTCCCACTGTAGGAATTTGATCCGATGAAAAAATAGATAATTGGAGAAATCATGTAGCGCTTGCGGTGAATAATATAACATAATCTACTAGCGGCTGCCCAACTTGTATTTGATAGAGTGTTAAATATGTGGTTCATGCTGCCCATGGCCGTTGATCGCTTCCCAGATCCTGGGAGCTGCATTCCCAAACACAACCTTAGTAATGACTCACGTCGTTGTGCTTCATCGTGCATGATGCATTATGCTCTTTTTCAAATCAATATGACTCTAATTATCATAAAAAATAGTGGTATCAACCTGCTTCATGCCAAACTATTGCCAGCGATCTCACAACCTAGAGCATTTTCTTATCATCTTGCTATAGTATACTCCATCTCTATAGTAGAAAGTGCAACAAACTTCTAGAATTAGTTTTCCAAGACATGCCCCCCACCCACTAAAGTGAAGACATACCCAAAGATAGACTTTCTCTGATCAATATAACCTACCATGCCAGCATAAAATAAACTTTTAAAGAAGTAGTTCACAATGATCAAATATCAAACATGTGTTGCTTGTGCATCATAAATATTGAAAGATACACTTGACCGACTCTAAATGATTTTTTCTAGGGTTTGTGAGAAACTTACTCACAATCCTAACCAAATGAGTAATATCATGACAAGTACACCATTTTGTATATCAAACTCCCACATTAGAAGAATAGGGGTAGTTGTACATCTCTTCCTTCTCATCATCGTTAGATGGGAATAACTTCACATTTAGTTGGAAATGACCTAATAGTTGAATACTCATTACTTTGGATTTTCTCACGTTGAATCACTCAAGAATCCATTGAACATGTCTCTATTGTAGAAACCACAACATACTCTTCTTCCTTTCATGCGTGATCTACATCCCCATACTCTATATCGATGGTCTCAACTCCTTTATATCAAATGCTTTTGAAAGCTCTGTCTCTAATTTTTTTATTAAACTAACGTCCGATACCACTATCAACATGTCATCTACATGGAATAGAACAATGAACTTGTCACCAGGAAGACTCATGATGTAGACACATAGATCTGTACTTGTCATTTGGTACTTGTGATTCTTCATAAAAGAATAAAACTTCTTGTACTACTAGATGGGAGCCTATTTCAACACGTAAAAACTAATCTTCAATCTACATACTAAGTGCTCTTTTTGCTTGACTTGGAATGCTTCTAGAGGCTCCATGTAGATCTTCTCAACTAGGTTACTATGAAGAAATTTTTGGGTTTTAGGGGAGACAGAGAATGCAGTGGAAACAAAAATTTTCTTCTCCCCAAACCCAGAACAAAGGAAACGTGTCAACGTCTATACAATAGGAAATATGGTTTGTAGAGGTGTACCTTATCCCGAGGGTTTCTCGACGACTTTACCTCATGTCTAGCGTGGTATTCACCTCTGGTCTTGGACGGTGTCTGTGCAGCTCCTAGTCTCACTGGGACTGACACCTCCTAGTCTTACCAGGACTGTTGGGATTGACAACTGTCCTCTGAGTGGTAAAAGTCTCCCGCCTCTGAAGTAGTCCACACGGACCACCTGGAACTCTGATATCCTTGTCCCACAAGGAATTGGAAGGAGTCACAACCTCCTATCAGTGTACTAGTCACCGACACACTCTCCTGCTACCAGTCACTTTCTACAGTTGTCTTTCCCTTGTTGTGCCTCCCTTATCGGGTAGCACTTGCTCAGGCTCTCTCTCGGTTACCAAAACCAGAGAGAACAACAACTTTGTAGAGAAACTGGTGCACTGAGTTGTGTACCTGAGAAGCCCCCACTACCCCTATATATATAGGAGGGTCATGGGACATGGTTCTCTACCGCGGGAAATGCAGGACTAAAGTAGGAGTAGAAGGGTTCGAGATTTTCCACAAAACAACCAACTGTGCCACCTGAACCGATCGTTTCATACATGAAACAGTCGGTTGGGGAGTTGAGACAATCAGTTGAACCTCAACCGATCGGTTGGGGCACTGGAGCCGATCGGTTCACTTCTGAGCCGATCGGTTCGTGGTCCTGATCCAACTCAAACTGACTTTAAAATTTGTTTCCGATTAATCAAATATTAATCCTTGTCCAAATTGAATTTGTACAAGTGAAACAAATTGTATTTGCAAAATAGTCTTTTAACTTTCCAAATGATCTCGGTTGGTCAGTTGAGCCGATCGGTTCAACCCTTGAACCTATCATCTCAGCATGTCTTGAGCCAATCGGTTCATCACATGAGCCGATCGGTTCACCAACCTGAGCCGATCGGTTCAACTGTTGAGCCGATCGGTTGGGGCAGAGACTTGTGCAAAATCAGTCAATTGCAGTTTCAATCAATCCAATACTCTAATCAATCGGTCCAACACCTTGAACACTATGGTTTTGAGCTATCAATTAAATGAGTATTTAATTGAACACTAAACTCCTTTAGTAATCAATCTAAACATCATTTGTGGATAAACTCCTCTTCCACGTTAAATCCTACGTGTGTGACCCTACAGGTCCATTTCACATTGGCAGTGAAAGTCCATAACACTTATGACTTCATAAGCAAAGAGCGGTGCCTAGTCGCACATTAGTGCTACCCAAGTGAAATAGAAAGTTGGAGAACAACTTTCAATCCTACAATCCGTGAATGGTGTTATAGCGAATGTATAATTGTTTTGTCACTGATATCCCGAATGAACTCAATGCATGGAACAGTCAGGCTGTCAACGTTCATTCACTTTCTTAATCTTAGAGTAGATTGGAGGAGATATGTATGACATCAATATCACATATTGATTCACACATGTGTGCGCATGCCTATCTCAATCCTACTCATCAAGTGGCCATGGATATCAAACTCCCTTAGGAGGGACAAATCCCATATCTATCACTCACCCCTCAAAAGCCCCATGTGTCAAAGCCAACCAGTCATCACCTTTATAACAACCCATGTTTCAGGACTGCGTTTGATGATGTCAAAGTGTACCCAACGACATGTGTTGAGTGTAGTGATTTTAGGTCAAAGAATCACACTCACCACCATCACTGTGAGAACTGACTGTGACTACCATGTCATGGTTCCATGTGTCAAACTCACAGTGGGTCTATCCGATAAACTTCTTCTCTAACAAGTACCTATGTGTTTGGTTTGATATCTCCATATCATGACTAATGAGATTCTATCATCAACCAACACCACAATCTAGTCTTATGTGTCATTGTTGTCTATCTACCTTCCACAATGACATCCGAATAGGGACATAATAAGAATGTACAAACTCTTAGCATCCGTATGATCTCATCGTTCAGGTCCTTAACCTGAAAGCATACATCATTGAGTACTGTCATTCTCTAGACATTCAATCTATTCTATCATTATCTCATATGATTGAAGCAGAAAGAATTGGAAGCTTGCCTTTGATCTTTATCAAATCAATCTTAATGTATCTCACCAATCATCCCATGATTGGCTCTCAGGGCATACATACCAACAGACTCCCACTTGCACTGCGAGCCAATCACCCTTGAATCATATTCATAGTGATCTTCAAACATGTCCCACATGTCACTGTGCTCTAATGCTAACATGGTGAGTTATGGAAACACCTTGCCAAAGTCGGTATTAAATACATGTCTCTCATCTCTTTGTTGTACGTCACACGTATGAGATGGAGTTGTCATAATATGCGATCTAATAGTCTTTTTCTAACCTTTAGCCACATTCCATGACCAAGCACTCCTAACTTGTCATCAATGACTGGAATAACTATAAGTTCATCTCATGAACTTTTAGATCCATATAGTATCCACTGTTGTTCTCTAACACACATATACTTGGCTTTTCCTTTTAAAATAGCTTTATTGGAACGTTTCCAATTATCAATAAATATTCACTTTTATATATCTCATATATATTTTGTGATTAATTCTCTGGCCTTTTCAGAAGTTCGCATCAGTGTAACTCTTTATAGTGAACCCTTCCTTATTTCCATAGAACTAGTACTTCTCAAGTACTTATCAAGTTCTTATGGTATTCCAGTAACCCTTTCTGGAACTAGACAGACATCCACTCCTCAAGTCCCACATACGAGTTATCAGGATGAATACATCATATTGTCATGTCGTACATACAATATGATAAATGCATTTTGTTCTTGCCATGTCCATACATGCAAGATGATGGGATGATTACATACATGATAGATCCTTATCTATTCTTAGTGTTCCCATTCTTCATAAGAATTGGACACTTGGCCTTGGGATACCAACTCCATGTAACATGGATAAGTTTTCTCCCACTGAATCTATGCACACTGAACCCTACAATATAGATTTCCAATGTATGCTTTCTCTTTTCAGTTTAAGAGGTTTTCAAGAACTATCTCTATAGATATATATTCCTATCACATAGGAAATGTCTCTATCTTCCTTAAAGATAATTTCCACTTTGGATTTCCATTCTAGAACATTTCCATTTCACATCAACATGTGGAATGTGAATACACTCCCACTAAATCACAAATTGCTTCTTTATCTTTGTCATATCAGTCAAACCCTTTGACTATATCATCAAAGTAAAGATCACAGTTTTGAGTTGCTTGTACTCAATCAATCACATTCATTAGTCCGTTGTAACTTATAGACTTCATTTGCATTAATGGATTCATAAACCTTATAGGTTGTGTCACGTACACATCCTTGTTTTATTCCTTATAGGAATGCAGTTTTAGCATCCATATGCCAAATGTCTTAGTCATTAAGTTGCAATCAACACACATCATCCTTCTCAAAATGTCATCCATGTGTCTTAACGCTTAAGACTCATTTGCACTTATGGATTTAATCCCAATGGGTGCTTCCATCAAGGTCATACCATATGGTTCACATGGAAGTCATTTAGGATGTAATGGTCATAAACAATAACTCAAAATCCAGTTCCTCATACTCATCTAGATAGTTGACTCATCACATGACCAACTCATCACATAGATATTTGAGGTGTTATCTGTCAAGGATATAAGAACTCAAAACTCTTTGTGATTCTCAATGTCCTCTATTAGTGTAGGGTATTCTAAGAAGAATTTAGTTATTTGATAACCATCCTCTAACTCCTTCGAGTATGACTCCTTCTTGATTTAGACATCACCATGCCTTAATCATGAGTTAACTATGATACATTATCATAATCACTCATAAGGATCTCAAACATTTGGTTCAAGTATTTCATTCATTGATCTCATCAAGAATTAACACTTTACCAAATTCGTACTTCATCTATGATGTTCTTGAACACTTCAAGATATTCATATTGGTATTTCTCTAAACACCGTTTGAAGTATTAACATTTGCTCCAATAGGTATGTAAATACATCACATGTATTATACCTAATAGGGTAATCATTCTCCCACTACTACTAGTGAAGATTGAGTAATCATGTCCAAGAGATTCATGTCTCTTACTGGTTCTCTAACCAAAAGAGTCTAGATTTATCCATCATATGGAAACTAGAAATGAATTTCTCATGATTTATGCTAATTTGATTGTTTGAGTTATCAATAACTTTTAGGTATCATTTTATCTTATGCATACCAAGTACCACAAGATAAACAAGGCATTGCCACAAAGATTGAAACATCAACTTTATTAATTGCAATCATTCTCATACAATATGAAAAAATTAAAGTGTTTCTATCCATTGGCAAATATGAAATAGTAGTTCATATCTCTATTACATGCATTTAAGGCTGAAAATAAACTAAAGTACTCCTATCTATGGCGGAAACACTTGCCCCATTTATTGACTTCTTTACATTTTATATCTTGGTATCATATACCTCAAAAATGTTACAAGTTTATTTCATGACACCTTCAGGTGGAGACGTCTATCGCCTCCTTCTTCTTTAGTTCTTCCAGATAGAATGGGCAATTCCTTTTCCAATGTCCTGGCTTTTGACAATGGTGGCAATTGCCTCTCTTGGTCACGCCTCCCTTGGCCTTGAGAGCTGAAGACGCCTTGGGCTCCTGACTAGCATCAGAACCTTTCTTAGCCTTGCCCTTGCCGTTGCGCTTGGACTTGCCTTTCTTGCTTCTGATCATCATCACAGACTTAGGCTTGTCCTTCTTCATCTGTGTCTCGACTGTCCTCAACATGCCCAACAACTCTGTCAATGGCTTGTCAAAGTTGTTCATGTTGTAGTTCATCACAAACTGATTGTTGGATTCTGGAAACGATTGTGGTATCACGTCAGTAGCCAACTCTTGGCTCAGGTGAAATCCCATTCTCGTCAGGTTCTCCACATACCCAATCATCTTGAGCGTGTGAGGACCAACTGGATCTCCTTCTGTCATGACACACTTAAACAACACCTTAGAGACATCATATCTCTCTTGCCATGCTTGATCTTCATACATGTTCTTGAGATGCTGAATCATCTCAATGACACCCATGTTCTCATGTTGTCTCTACAACTCGTGGTTCATGGAGCACAACATCAAGCACTTTGCATCAATGGCATCATCAGAATGCTTCTTATAAGCATCCCTTTCTTCCTTTAGTGCAGTAGGAGCAGGTTTCTATGGAACTGGAGTATCCAGGACATAGAGCTTTCACTCTTGAGTGAGAACAATTCTCAATGTCCTAAACCAGTCATGGAAGTTAGTCCCATTCATCTTGTCCTTCTCAAGGACCGATCATAATGAAAAGTGATTGTTATTTGTTGTCATTTGAACTACAAAAGGAAATATATGCAATTTAGTTCAAAACTCAATTTTGACTTATTTGATTGATTTGAAAATTTTGACGATATAATTAGGACTTTAATTAATTATCGCTCCCACTATTTTTGTTCAAATTGATAGCCCTCACCATCAATTCAGAAGATTGCAATGTACAATCTTCTAGTGGGTCAATATCCTGAAATCCTCTGAGACATGGACCAACTAGGGCTATCACCCACAACTTAGATCTTCCAGGTAGGCAACTTTTGCCAATTGCATCATATGCAACTCTTGAAAGATGTCATATGCAACTCCTTACCATGGTCACCTCCATGCCTCAAGGTGCTAGATCCTATCTAGGCCACCTTGTTAAGTCTGACCCAAAGCCAACACGATGAATATGAACCATGCTAGGGTAGACCCACGTACCCATCCTTCACGCTTCACGAGATAGACGGTGCACCATGATAGGGCATGCCCACACTTGGCCGATCAAGCTTTTCACGTGTGTCGCATTTGGAAGGCATCTAAAACTTTAATATTTAATGAGGGATTTGGTTTTTATAGGTACATATACATATCCAATCACCACAATATATAATACGTATCATATACATGCTATATCCGATAGAAAACATGTGAAATGATAAAAGCGATGATTATGGCCATCCTAATGTGATTTCTCGAGCCAAGAGGAATCACAATCATCACATGCAACCTGTACAAGATGGAGTGCTATAGCCATCCGAGTTGATAAAATCATCACATGAATGACCTGCTCACCCTGGCCAGTCGTCTGGGTGCCACCAGCCGATTGGTTGGCTCCTCCAACCGATCGGTTCACCTGGTCGTCATGCATCTCTTCATTGCCGCCACCTGATCATCTCGCTCCTCGAATAGGTTATCTAGATTGCCAACCGATCGGTTCATGCCTTGAACTAATCGTCTCAGTTGTCGTTAGGTTGTCTGCCGTTCTTTGACATAACAAGAAATAAAAGATCTATCCTATTTTACATCCGAATTGGGAAACTCCGAGTTACATTCGGGGGGAGCAAAGGTAGGAAAGAAATCTCAAGTTATCTTGATTTACATCAGGAATATGAGATAGGGAATCGATGTGCAAACCAAGATGCAAGCAACCACAAACAACCAAGCACACATGCATAGGGTTTATTGGCCATAACCACGCTATACATCCACCACAAAACTCATTTAAGGGCGACGCATATTGAGTGCATTCATATTACATATCATATATGTATTTTGGGATTTATAATTGGACATGCATAAAGCCAATTTTATTTGCATCGTATGCAATAAATAAAGGAGACAAACCAAAATCGATCATATCGATAATCCTAAAGCATAGAGTAGTTGACATGGCTCTGATACTACTGTTGGGTTTTAGGGAAGATAGAGAAGGTAGCGGAAACAAAAATTTTCTTCTCCCCAAACCCAGAACAAAGGAAATGCATCAACATCTATACAATAGGAAAGATGGTTTGTGGAGGCGTACCTTATACTAAGGCTTGCTCAGTGACTTTACCTCGCGGCTAGCGCAGTCTTCACCTCCGGACTTAGACGGTGTCTGTGTAGCTCCTGGTCTCACCGGGACTGGCACCTCCTGGTCTTACCGGGACTTTCGGGATTGACAACTGTCCTCCGAGCGGCAAAAGTCTCCCACCTCTGAAGAAGTCCACGCGGACCACCTGTAACTACGATCTCCTTGTCCCACAAGGAATCAGAAGGTTTCGCACCCTCCTATCAGCGTACTAGTCACCGACACACTCTCCTGCCACTAGTCGCTTTCTATAGTTGTCTATCCCTTGTTGTGCCCCCCTTATCGGGTAGCACTTGCTCGGGCACTCTCTCGGTTACCAAAACCAGATAGAACGATAACTTTGTAGAGCAACTGGTGCACTGAGTTGTGTACCTGAGAAGCCCCCACTACCCCTATATATATAGAAGGGTCATGGGACAAGGTTCTCTACCTGGGCATTGCAGGACTAAAGGAGGAGTAGAAGAGTTTGAGATTTTCCACAAAACAACCAACTGTTCCACCTGAACCGATCGTTTCATACATGAAATGATTGGTTGGGGAGTTGATCCGATCAGTTCAACCTCAACCACTCAGTTGGGGCACCTGAGCCGATCTGTTCACTTCTAAGCCGATCAGTTCGTGGTCCTGATCCAACTCAAATTGACTTTCAAAATTTTTTTCGATTAATCAAATATTAATCCTTGTCCAAATCGAATTTGTACAAGTGAAACAAATTGTATTTGCAAAATAGTCTTCTGACTTTCAAAACGATCTCAGTTGGTCAGTTGAGCCGATCAGTTCAACCCTTGAACCAGTCATCTCAGCATGTCTTGAGCCGATCGGTTCATCACATGAGTTGATCAGTTCACCAACCTGAGCTGACCGGTTCAACTCTTGAGCCGATCAGTTGGGGCAGAGACTTGTGCAAAATTAGTCAATTGCAGTTTCAATCAATCCGATACTCTAATCAATTGGTCCAACACCTTGAACACTATGATTTTGAGCTATCAATTAATTGAGTGTTTAATTGAACTACTAAACTCCTTTAGTAATCAATCTAAACATCGTTTGTGGATAAACTCCTCTTCTAGGTTAAATCCTATGTGTGTGACCCTACAGGTCCATTTCACGTTGGCAGTGAAAGTCCATAACACTTATGACTTCATAAGCAAAGAGCGGTGCCTAGTCGCACATCAGTGCTACCCAAGTGAAATAGAAAGTTGGAGAACAACTTTCAATCCTACAATCCGTGAATGGTGTTACATCGAATGTATAATTCCTTTATCACTGATATCCCAAATGAACTCAAGGCATGGAACATTCATCCTGTCAATGTTCATTCACTTTCTTGATCTCAGAGTAGATTGGAGGATATATGTATGACATCAATATCACATAATGATTTACACATGCATGTGCACGCCTATCTCAATCCTACTCATCAAGTGGCCATGGATATCAAACTCCCTTAGGAGGGACAAATCCCATATCTATCACTCACCCCTCAAAAGCCCCATGTGTCAAAGCCACCCAATCATCACCTTTATAACAACCCATGTTTCAAGACTACATTTGATGATGTCAAAGTGTACCCAATGACATGTGTTGAGTGTAGTGATTTTAGGTCAAAGAGTCACACTCACCACCATCACTGTGAGAACTGACTGTGACTACCATGTCATGGTTCCATGTGTAAAACTCATGGTGGGTCTATCCGGTAAACTTGTTCTCTGACAAGTACCTATGTGTTTGGTTTGATATCTCCATATCATGACTAACGATATTCTGTCATCAACCAACACCACAATCTAGTCTTGCGTGTCATTATTGTCTATCTACCTTCCACAATGACATCCAACTAGGGACATAATAAGAATGTACAAACTCTTAACATCTGTATGATCTCATCGTTCAGGTCCTTACCCTGAAAGCATACATCATTGAGTATTGTCATTCTCTAGACATTCAATCTATTCTATCATTATATCATATGACTAAACCAAAAAGAATTGGAAGCTTGCCTTTGATCTTTATCAAATCAATCTTAATGTATCCCACCAATCATCCCATGATTGGCTCTCAGGGCATACATACCAACAAAAATGTTGTCTTTAGATCAATCTTTTCAATCTCTAGATGTAGGTTGGAAATCACACCTAGAACCAATTTGATAGAAGTCATCCTTACAATAGGAGAAAGTATCTCATTAAAATTCACCCCTGCTCTTTAGCTAAATCTCTTGTCAACTAGTTTAGTTTTGTAACTGATATTCTGGTTGTTGTTATCTTTCTTCATCCTGTAGACCCAATTATTTTTTAATGCTCTCTAACCCATGGAAGTGCCACAAGCTCATAGACATCAATCTTTAGTAATGAAGTCGTCTTCTCTTGCATCCTTGATGCCACTATTCTCTGTCCATATGAGTCTTTGCCTCCTACAAAGTCTCTGAGCCCCATTCAGTAATTAGAATATATTGAGATGTCTATATACGGAAGAATCTTATCAAATTCTTTCATACCTCCTCAATTTTTTCTTGAAGGCTCTACTTGTTGATGATATTTACTTCTTCTTAAAAGTTTCTTACTGAGTCTCTAAATCACTCCCCTATGCATCTAGAACATGACCACTTGATATGCTATCACTCTGCTGATTTAGGTGATCATACTTCTCTCCTTTGTCATCATACGACTTCATCGACATAGAAGATGAAACACCCGCAAACTCATTAGTAGAAGAACTATCTATTGATCTTACAACCTCTACATCACCACTCTTAGACTTTTTTTATTGTTTAACTCTCACAAAATGCGACCTCCTATTTTTCGCTCATCGTTTTTTCCACTAGATCCCATAATAAGTATTCAAAGTATTAATATCCATAACCAAGAATGTCACTACTTTATCATCCATAGTTTACCATTTTTCTTTAAAAATATGCATATAACTTGCACCCAAATACTCATAAACAAGAATAGGATGCATCCTTGCTTATCCATACTGTCTTAAGTATCTAGAATCCCTAAGGAACTAATGGATATCTATTGATCAAATAGAAGGTAGAATGTCTTTGTCAACTATATAGTCTTCAAAATGCATTTGGATTTTTTCATAGTAGTATGGTTCATTCTCTTAGTTGTACCATTGTGTTGTGGTGTGTCAGTCTCTATCCTATCATGCCATATCTTGTGATGCCCACATTACTCTTAGAAATTTGTGAATGTGTACTCTCCGTGTCGAGATACTTTAGCCTTTTCTCTATCTACCACTCCACCATGGCATGGAACTTCTAAAAAACATTAAAACACTTGATCCATAGTCTTCAACAATTAAATTCACACCTTCTTGGATTCATCATCAATGTATGTTCCAAAATACCAATTGCTACCTAGTGAAGCCACCTGAAACATACTACACATCTAAATGAACCAACTGTAAATGCTTTGACTCCACCTTTGATCTCTTCCTAAGAAAACCTCATTGATGCATACTTGTTTCACATGAATCACATGAACTGAGACTAGTGAGCTTGCCATAAGGAATTAACTCTTCTTAGACATAATCTGCAAGCTCTTATCACTCATGTGCCCTTACTATATGTGCCATAGATCTTTTTAGTAATCCTCAAATGCTTGTATTGTGCCACAATGGATTCTAATATAAAGAGTGCATAGCCACATGGATAAGATCACACCAACCCGTTCATTTTGGATCCAATTCAGGATTTTTCTTGGGAG
The DNA here is from genome assembly GCA_963693085.1 of Alisma plantago-aquatica. Taxonomy (NCBI): domain Eukaryota; kingdom Viridiplantae; phylum Streptophyta; class Magnoliopsida; order Alismatales; family Alismataceae; genus Alisma; species Alisma plantago-aquatica. Next base: position 155,336,228 of record OY856409.1, on the reverse strand, counting down.
GTTGATATAAAATATTAAATATCAAATTCACAAAAACTGTACTTATGTTTTGAAATTGATGCGTTTATACCGGATCCCCGATATTTTTGACCACTACAAGATCAACAATACCATAAGCTTGGGCTTCGTTGCTGACATAAAAACATCCATTTCCATGTCTTCGGATATAACCCATAAGGGGTTTCCTATTCTTTGTACATAACCCTTCGTGAGAGTTTTGCAAAGTTTCATTAGTTCTTCCGCTTCCAGGATAAATTCCCCTTCTTGTGCCTCATAAAAAGAACTAGCAGGTTGATGAATCATAACCTTGATAATATAACATCATGAAAGGTTCTTCTATCTATTAATGTAAGAAAAAAAGATAGAATTGAACAACCATACATGCATTGTTTATGCATACGACTCTGCAATAGAATTTCCTTTCCCTTCTTTATATTAAATAAAAAAACAAAAAAGAAACAAAAAAAGAGTCTATTCGATTTAGATTGTTGAATAATCCATTTACCGCGCTTCTTTTTGTATTCCTTTCTTAAGAATTTAATAAATACAATGACGATTATGTTGCTTTATATATTTATTTGATTTTTAATTTAGTCTTAGATTTTTTTAATCTGATCAAAATAAAGAAAAAACATTCTTTTTTCATTTTCTTAATATTTCTTTCATAAATTAATATCAGTAATTACACTTATATTTTGATTATATTTCTTATTGAATAACCTGCGTCACTTTTGGTTCTGTTGTAACAAAAGATTCCCTTTTTATCTGGAAAAGGCCCATATCAATAATTATGATCTTACATATGGACAATTCCTCAATATCTTATTCATTCACAATAAAATATTTTCTGTGTGCCGGTAAAAAAACATATTTTTTTTGGAGAGAGAGACTATTTCACCAATCAACTTATAGGTATCTAACATATTAATACCTAATTATTTTCCACAAAGTGTGACAAAACGTGTAACTTGTGCAAATCTTTCCATTTTCCAATTCGATTAGAGTCATTCGTTCGTAGAGCTATTTACTCGATTGCAGACATTTCTGCAACACCTCTATTAGAGGAACAAATAGTCAATTTTGAAAGAACTTATTGTCAGCCTTTTTCAGATATGAATATATCTGATCCAGAAGGGAAGAACTTACATCAGTATCTCAGTTTCAATTCAAACATGGGTTTGATTTAGACTCCGTGTTCTGATTACCATCCACAAAGAGGAAAAATGGAGTCTTTGTCTAAAGAAATGTATTGAGAGATGGCAGATGTATAGAACCTTTCAAGGAGATAATGCTTTTTCAAATCTCTTAAAATGAAATCTATAATATGCAACATTATTTATCACGTACTACAATCAAGACATGTTTGTAATCTTACATTTGCCTCTACAAAAGACTCTAGGATACCCTTCTATCAAAGAAAGAATTACATATCAAACTCAACCACAAATTGGGAACATGATTGTGCACCTGACACCTATCTATTAAATATATCTCCAATCTCAACAGTTGTAGAGAATTTAGTATTTACCATATTCACCATAGAAAAGTCTCCACTCTTGTATGTAATGAAGAACTCTTTACTATGTGATGTGTGATAAGAATGTGTAGTATCTATTAAGAAATTGGGGCAAGAGATAAGGCAACAGAAACAAAAGTTTCAATACCCATTTCCCTAATCAACAAGATCTCATCAACAAAAATATATCTAGGAAGGAGGATAAATAGAGTTATACTTGCTCCCAGAGCAAGTCCAATGACAACTCTTATTGTAGTAGTGTGCACCTTTCTTCAACATGCACATAGACAACATCGACAACGACCTCCTGGTAGATTACCACATATGGCAGTTGACTGTGTCCTCTTAAAGGGGTAAATGCCTCTCACCTCTAGAGTAGTCCGCACAGACCGCCGAGAACTCCATGTTGCACTACCAGAGATAATGGGTAGGATTTGTCCCTTTGAACATCAGCGTGCTAGTGCTGATTCACTCTCCCAATTGTCTCTCACTTGTTATCCCTCCTTTTGATGGGTGGGACTTTCTCAAGGCTCTCTGGTTACCACAACCAGAGAGGAAAACAATTTTTAGAGCTTATAGTTGTGTCTAGGAATCCCCAGTACCCCTATATTTATAGGAGGGCCAGGGTCAGGGTTTCCAGTCCATCTGGGAGTCAAAGAGATGATCTTTCATGATTTTTTTAGAACCTACAATCGATGAAGCTGTCGGTTCACTATCCAACTAGTCAGTTCATGGGTGAACCAATAGGCTCATCATGTTTCCTATCTGCAAACATATTGTTTTTAATATTCAAGTAATGCACAATCATGACATCTGCATCAATCCTTGATCTAATCGAATTGACCATTGAACCAGATGATCCAAATGATGAACCCATCATTTCACTTCATGAAATGATCCTTTCATATCACGAAACGGTCGTTTCATTCTTGAAATGGTCATTTCATATGTGAAATGGTCGTTTCACATGTCTATCTCAGGAAAATAATGTTGTTTCTAATTGACTCGACACTCCAACTTATCAATTCAATACTTGAACCAGTTAGTCCATAGTCCAACCAGTCAATTTCAAATTGTAGTTGTTTAAATTGAGTACCTAAACACTTTAGTAATCAAGTTAAACATCATTCATGAATAAACTCCTATTCCAAGTGCATCCTATGTGTGTGGCTCTATAGGTCCCAATTTACATTGGCAGTGAATGCTCATAACTAACATATGAGATCACAAGCAATGAGTGGTATCTAACAACACATCATTGCTACCCATGTAATTTGGAAAGTTGGAGAGCAACTTAAAACTACAACCTGTGATCAGTGTTAGTGTGATGGTATAGTTCCTTTGTCTCTGATATCCAGATTGAACTCAATGCATGGAATCATCATCCTCTCAACGTTCAATTCATGTTCCTTAAACTAGAGTAGACTGTTTGAGAAGCATGTGAGTTCACATATCACATATTGAATCACATGAGTATGGCCATACATTTCCCAATCTCTCTTATCAAGCGACATGAATATCAATCTCCTATAGGAGGGACAAATCCCATCTACATCACTCACACTCAGTCCCCATGTGTTACAATGCACCTGAGCATCACCTTTATGGCAACCCTTCTTCAAGGTCAAGTTGGATGATGTCTAAATACATTGAACAACATGTGATGGGTGTAGTGACTTCAGGTATAACAACCACAATCAACACTATCAATATGAGAGATGATTTTAACTACCATTCCATGGTCTCCATGTATCACTCTCGAGGTGGGTATGTCTAGTACACTATTCTATGACAAGTACCTATGTGTTTGACTTGATATCACATATCATGACTAACGAGACTCTATCATCTGTAAATGCACACTCTAGTCTTATGTATTACTGTTGTCTATTTTACTTCCACTGTGATCTTGACATGTCCATCATGTTTCTACTGCACAAGCACTTTTGTAGTAAGTTAGCAACATTTTCTTCTAGTTGGTATATTGCAAATTTCACATCTCGTCATTGTACGACTTCTTGTATGAGATGGAAGTGCTATAGTATTCTATCTAAGATTCCATTGCCTAACCATTAGATCCATTGTTGTCAAAATATTTGTATTGTTCCATCCATGTTTGTAACCTCCCTCAAGTTCATCTATGTGAACTTTTAACCCATAGAATATCCTTTTATATGTTCATAACACTAGGATACTTGGCTTCTATTGTAGAATTAAACAGCTGCCTCTAGCTTAGAACTTTTCTAGCTTTATAGTTTTTGTTTTAATGTCAAAATTTTTTTGACTGTGATCATTAATTTTCTTTGTCATTTTGGAAGCTTGCATCTGTGTAAAAATTTACACCCAACTCTTACTCATTACCATAACCAAGGAACTGATCCTTTTAGTGATTCTCAAATGCATAAGGATGTTCTTTATGATAGTCCAGTGACTTTCACCGAGATTTAACAAATATCCTCTTGTCATGTCCAATACATACGAGATAACAAGATGAGTACATAACATTGCATTCATGATAGATCTAATTGCGAATGCACATGGCATCTATTCATGTATTCATGTTCTTTATAAGAACTGGGACACTAGGCTCTTGAGAGACTAGCTCCATGGAACATGGATGAGTTCTCTCTTATTAAGTCCTACATGTTGAATCCTTTCAACATCTTTCCAGTGTATATACTCCTACTTAGGTCAAGAAGCTTTCTAGATCTATATGTATAGATCTTGATTCCTATCATATAGGATGATTCACCTAAACCCTTCATATAGAAGGTATTTTCAAGCCATGTTTTAATATATTTTTTGGATAAGAATGTTATTCCATCATTATGTGGAATATAAATATGCTCCCACTAAATTCTTGTCATCACATATTTCATCTCCATCTTGACTCAAGTCTAACTCTTTGATTGTCTTGTCAAACAGAAGATTCTAGCTATGAGACGCTTTCTTCAATCGACATATTGACCTTTACAACTTATATAATTTATTTACAATAACTATATTTCTAAAACCTTCTAGGTTGTGTCACGTACACATCTTCTACAATATTCCTATTAAAGAATGCAATTTTAACATCCATCTTGCCAAATATCATAGTCATAATAAGATGCAATAGAAAGCATGATCTTGATGGATTTAACCATGGTGTATGGTGAAAAGATTTCATCAGGTTCAACATGTCAAACTTGTTTGATATCCTTTTCAACCAATAAGCCCTTATAGGTTTGTACACTAATATCCATGTCGGTCTTTTCTCAAAGACTCAAATGCACCCTATGGGTGTAAGACCCCTGACCTAGGTTTTGGGTTAACCCTTTTTGCTTTAGCTTGATGATGTGCTTAACCTTTCTCTAATCCTTTGATATGATCTTAGAGCTTGTGGAAAGGTTAATTCTCAATTTTGAGCTTGTTTAAATGATGTTTCTGCCTTTTGTGCTAGTTTTGGTGCAAATTGCAATTTACCCAAAGTAGGGGGTTGAATGTGTAATTTGTGACCTCTAGAGTGTTCCTTCTCTTTCTTGACATCATCTAGAGGATACAGAAATATGAGGGAACCTTGTTTGAACCTTTTTTGAGTGGTGATACCCTTAGTGGTGATTAGCGTGTTCTAGGGTTTGGTGTGCCTTGACCTAGGTCGTGACCATGGGCTTGTTTTGTGGGTGTCATGGTTGAGATACCTTCTATAGGTGTGGTGGTCATGACCAATATGGTCTTGGGTCAATATAGTTGATTTTGGGAGGAGTGTCTCGACCTAGGGTGAGTGTGGTGGTCTTTTGTCTCGACCTAGTGATGTCGTTGTTGTTGTTGTCACGACCATGGATGGTGTTCCTTGGTGGGTCACAACCGCAACCATGTTGGGTGCCCTAGGTGGTTGAGACCCAGTGTATCACAATATTGTGCATGTATGGCTAAGGTGGTTACATGTGGTTGCATATGTGTTTCTTTGGTTGACAAGTGTCCTAGTGGAGCCCTATCTTGTTGACACCTCATATTTCACATTACTTCCCTCCTCTTTTTCTATATGAATCCTCTTCTCTCAATGTAAGAGACCCTTTTCGGCCCTTATCCTTCTCCTTCCTTGCTTTTTCATCCTTGGATCTTGGTTGAGCAATAGGTGTTGATCCTTGGAGCCTTGGTGATGAAGATCCCCTGCATGTGGTGATTCTTGCTCATCTCAACCTTAGTAAGTGTCTGCCTTTCTTTGATGGCATTTCTTTTGATCTTCTACCTTCTTCCCCTTCTCTTTTCTCAGACTTAGACCATGGATATTCCATGGTGATCATTTGAAGAGGAACTCTTCATCACAAGGGTCATATGCCATGTTTTGACAAGGTAGACAGTGTGAGGCAGTTTCCTTCTCTCTTTCACCCTCTTTCTTTTTAGATAGGCCTAGGGTTCTTTCTTGCCCTTTCCTTGTGCCATATCTGACCATGGTGTCTTCTCCTTCCTGAGGTTTGTTTTGGCTGAGAGTGGAGCTTTGGTGGAAGCTTCTTTTCCCCTTGGTGATCAAGTGCTTGGAGCTTACAATCCTTGGAGTGACCTTCCTTAAGGCGGCTTATATAACACTTAACCTTCTCTATTAATACACTTTGCCTATATGAATGCTGATGTTTTCCCCTCTATAACGTCCCCTTAAAATGCTAGTGGATGATGCTAAGACCTAGGACCTTTTTGATGTTAAAACCATGCTTGGTTTGAAAGTAATCCAAAACCTTAGTTTCGATACCCAATTTTGGTGATTATGGTGTAATGGTGGTTTTCCCCTATCTGTTGATCTTGGTTTTGATCACATGCATGATGGACGAGTGTCTTGATGTTCTATGAAGTTTAGATTCTATTTTGATGGTGTCAAACGTGGTTGTCTCTCTATCTTTCACAATGGTCTTTCATGATATTTTCATGATTTAAATTTTAGGGTTTTGGTGACCGATTTGCATGAGGTTTTCTCCTCCATGTTGATGATGGATTTATTGGGTATGATTTTCTATTTTGTACATGGATACCTTCTATTGTGACCATGGCTAATCCCTAGTTTGGTGTTGTTCTCTTGCCTTGGTGGTAGCTTGACCTAAGTGGTCCTTATTGTAAGGACCATGACCTGGGTTTTGGACTAACACTGGTTTGTTTTTCCTAAGTAAGTTTCTTAGAACTTTAATCTAATCCTTTGAGGTGTTTTCTTATCATGTGAAATGCTTATGTTGCAAGTTTGGCTCTATTTGAATGTTGTTTGAGCAAGGATTGCTTATTTTAAACCAAAGTGCAATTTACCCAAGATGAGGGGTTATCTTGCAATATGTCACATGCTGAGCGTGTCCTTAGTTATTTAGCATCATAAGAGATAGAGTGATGCTAAGGGGAGCCTTGTGGAAAGCCTAAGTTCCAAGTTGAGCTTGTATGGTTGATGCTTGTGCTTTATGTGCTAGTTTTTGGTGCAAATTGCAAATTACCCACATTTGGGAGTTAACATGCAATTTACTATCTCTATAGCATTCCTTTTCTTATTGGATATCATCTATAAGATAAAGGAAGAGGTGTGCCTTGTTTGGATATCAGGCAAGGAGTGGCAGCCTCATAATGATAAAGTTCTATGAATCATGTGTGTTTTGACCTTGGAATATAGTGTATCAGTTTAGGGTAGTGTGGTATATTGGTTTGGGAGAAGTGGTGACCTTGGTAGGATTCCAAGAGTATGAGACTCTACCTAGAGTATATCACCATGGTGTGCATGTTGATCTAAAAGGTTGCATGTGGCCTTTATACGTGGACGAGTGTCACCTAGACTCTTAAGGTGATGACACCTTTCATTTGTTCTTTCTCTCTTCCTTCAAGTATATAACCCCCTCCCTCTTCACACAAGTAAACAATTTCATCCATTCTTGTTCTTCTCTTCTTAGTGGATGATCTTGAAAGCTTAATGATCTATAGTAAGCCTCCATGGAGCTTTGGAGGTCGAGTTCCTTGCTCATCGTGATTCTTGGTTTAACTTCCATTGTGAGTTATGTTTCTTTGATGACCATTTCTTTGAGCTCTCTTCTTCATATTCTTATTCCTCTCTCGTCCATGGATCATTCCTTAGATGAAGGTTGATTAGGGAATGGTTCTCTCTCTTTACTTTCTTCTTGAGATATCATAACCTTGTCACCTTCTTCTTTCTTGAGGTGATGTTGAGGTCGAGTTGGGACTCTTGATGGACTATCTTCCACCTTGAGAACGTGTTCTTTGGATCTTTGATCATGGAGGTTGAACCCTTGATGTAGACCTTCTTGAGGTGGGTTATATACCTCTTAACATCCTTTTTTATTTTCACTCTTTCATGTGTTTATGTTGTTTCTCATCTCTAGATCATTTATCTCATATATACTAGTAGTTGTTGTTGGTTTTGAGAACTAATTTGATGATGGAACCTTGTTTTGTTGCTGTTTATATTGCACCTACCTTCCATGACAATATATGAACTATGGTCCGATATCCCAAGGTTGAAGATGACTAAACTGACACACCTTGATCTAGACGACACTCAAACCCGACATGCCTTGAGGGTGCTAATCTGACATGCTTCGTGATGCTCAAATCCTAACACCCAACTGATGCTCAAATCGTGACACCCAACTTGATGCTTAAACTAATACACCTTGATGAAATTAACCATTATACCTTTCTGATGACCTAACCCTAAAAACTCGATACACTTCTAACCTGACATACATGTGAGGGGCAACACACTTGAGGCTGATAACCTAGATGATAGTGTGGCTGATACACTAGAATGTTCTATGTCCGACACACACACATTGATATGCATGGAACAATATGCATAAGGTGACACAAAGGGAGGTGCTTAGGCCGAAATAAGTGTCTAGGATGACATAAGTAAAGTGCCAAATCATGATGCCTTGGTTGAGTAAGAGACCAACATGACAATGCTTAATCTGACACACTTTCAAGTAGGGTTGCCCGATACACCTTGGGAGGTTAACCCCTTGTGGCTTGCATAGAGGTAGTCGACATGTTATGGTGGTGACAAGTCGACACCCAATGTCAAGTATCATCTGACACCATGAGTGCTAAACCGATACACTCTAAGGTAAGCTTGCTCGACACACCTTGATGAGGTAGACCGTTACACGTAGTAGGTGTTAAGACCACGTTGTAATGTGAATGTCAAGTTCTGACACCTTGGGAGGGATGAAATTGGTACCTAGGGTTGATGATAAATCAATGCCTTAAGTTGAAGGTGAAACTGACATCTAGGGTTAAAGGATAGACTGAGATGCCATGCAGTTGATTAGTTAATAAATGTCTAATGAATGGCTATTTCACACAACTCTTGTGTATGAATATAATCAATACATACTGTGATAACTTATCTAAGATGGAATGATTATGAATGATCAATCCTTAATTTAAGTGCTTAGCTCTAATCCCTTCAATAAGGTGGGATGTTATGGAAGTAGGGTTTAGTGGGAAAGTAGCCATGCATTGATCCTAATCATAAGACGGTAAGACTTATGTGCTCTCCTTAGTGAAAGGTTGTAATCCATGGAAAGTGTCTTCTATATTCCATTCCATATAATCATAATTCGTGAAAGAGGTTAATGAGACCACTATGTCAGTACATGGTAGGGGAAATGAGCCTAGTTGGAATCAAAGGATGTTAGCTTTGTGTAGAAATCTTATGAACAAGTTCAATGGTCTAATAAGTGCCTTGTGTATAGTTTGAAGTAAAACCCTCTAGTTATATAATAAAAGGGTTGACATTCCTTAGAATGATAACGTGGTTGATAACTTATGTATGGTAATAACATATGGGTCACATAATGATGAAACATCATGTTGGTGCAATAGTTAATGTGTTTGCATGATGCATTGTTGTAGCCCACACATAACTTAACGACATCATACACATATGAAATGGTGATACCTAGTACTGATGACACAATGAGATAGTCATGCCTAACTAATGTTGTTCAAATCTAAATCAGTTTTAAGAGAGTGGAAATTGGTGTAATTAGGGTGGGTGATGTAACCATGAGGTAAAACCTTAATCAGCTATATGTGAAGAGCACTGACCTTGATTCTAAGGGTAGGTCATATTATTAATTGTGTATAAATAGAAATCATGATAGTGTACTCTCTCTCTATATCTCCCTCTCTCTCTCTCTCTCTCTCTCTTAAATTACATGACTTTAACCTTGTGAGATAATTAGGTGTTATAATTAGTGAATACTATGAAGATGGTTAAAAGATATCAAACATGGGCAATAAACCCCGATAAGGGAACATGGAAAGTATGAATATGTCAATGTGCACACTTGGTTATATTGTCTAATTCTTAGATTCATAGACTCCAACTTATAGGAGGTGGTCAGAGTCAGAGATTTGAGTTAGAATGATGCTTGAGAATCTTATGTGGAATAAGCATGAAGATTAATCCTAAATAAGAGAACTTATGATGCATTGCTTATTTTATTTATAGGGTTTTAAAGTGATTTGACATATTTTCTCTCTGATTGTAATAGCTAATAATTGCTATGCCAAGTACATGTGATGTGGCACAAATGATGATTGGAAAAAGTAATGCTTATATGGTCAATGAAGGATGAGGAGATGACAATGAATCACGAGTGTGATGTGATGGGCCTTAGGACCTGGTTAGGGCTTAGTGCCTAGTTGAGGTGATATCCTCTTGAACTGGAATGAGGGATTGATGTCCCATGATAATGTGTTGATAGTGACAGCCTTGTGAATGAAAATGGTATTGTGTTATGAGATGATGGGAATTAATCAATAGTTTAAACAAATATATCATATGTTGTATTACTATGCCCTTTCTTTTATAGAATTTGTCTATGGTTTTTATGTTATAGCTTGATTGATGCTAAAAACACTTTAATTGGTCTAATTAATCAAGTAGAATCTAATCATGTAGCTTGCCTCGTGTCGTAGACCCATTCAGTGTTAGCATTTGCTAGATGGTGAAACGAGTTTAACTCAGAGCGCATATTTTTGAATGTACAAGGGTGAGGAGGAATCTCCCCTTACATCCAGGATATGTGATACATGATTGGCTGTGGGACATACCCTGATAAGAGTGCAGCTTCGGGCCGTAGCTCAGTGATATGTGATACAGGATTTGCTGTGGGCGATACCCTGATAAGAGTGCAACTTCAGGCCATAGATCAGTGATAAGTGATACAAAATTGACTGTGGGCCATACCCTGATAAGAGTGTGGCTGTGAACCATAGCTCAGTTTTTCTAGCGCTGTGACCTGTACTAAGGTGGGCTAGACTTGTACAACTGAACTATATGTTGCTGATAGAAGTTGACCCATGATGTCACTGTAGGTTCACTCATACTGACTGAGGGGGTGAGGCTGTGGATTCCAACTCTTCCATTGGCCTTGTATGGCATAGATTTCGAATTAGTAGTGGTCGATTGGATTTGGGTGGTACGATTCAAATCTTCAGGGCATAATAAAAAATGTAATCAGACGTGTAGTATATATGTATAGGATCAAATAAGAGAACACTAGATGAGGCCTTGCTTTGATTTTATACTTCTTAGTTTATACCAATTTTACATGTTCTTCATATTCCTTTTCAAGCATAAAGATAATCTACTGCGTAGAGTAGATGCCTAAACTGCTTAAACAAGTGATAGCTGCCCTTCTTAAGAGAATTTGCTGAATCTACTCATCTTATAATAATATTCCTTTCTTCTTAGTTATCTATGATAATAATAGAGGCGGAGAGTTATATCTCTTGTTGGGACTTCTATCTCACCCCGTTGGTCAAATATCTTTTAGGTGGACATGCATGCCAATCTAAAGATCGGATAGCCGCGAACATAAAATGAAGAAAAACTACACATGATATATGGACATTGTTTAGTAATAGAGTCCTATGTGTCATCCCTATACACTCAGGTCCTTGGGGATGTTCTCAATGTGTTTTTATGACATGAAGATCAATATATGTTTTTTGGCTTGTGTGCCTTTGGTGGTATGTCTATACACATGGAATTGTTATCTTATGCAATAGGTTGATTGAAAAACAATGATGTAGCACCTTGAATATATGATATGAAATGCAAGTATTGATTCTTGTGTAATAAATCTCAGCTCGTGGTGCTTGCTACAAATCAATTTTAATTTCCTATGATTTTTGGTAATCCGCTGTTAATAATTAATCGTTGTTTAAGTTTTGAGTAATCTCACTTTGTGTGGCAAAGGGTGTCACGGTTATGCCTTGTTTTGTCTTGGGTCATAAAACTTTGGTTTTGGGTTGAGATAGCTAACCTTGTAGAGGTCACGACATCCTCCTCCTTGATGGTCATGACACTTACCACTATGAGGGTCGAGACGCCTACTTGATGTTTGGGTCGAGTTTCTTCCTTTGAATTTGAGGTCGTGACACATTACTTTTGATGGTTAAACCCTATTCATGTGGTTGAAGAAGAGGCCGAGACACCTTGGTTGTATTGAGGTTGTGACACCTTGGCTGTGTGTGGTCACAACCTTTGGCTCCTGGTGGTCAAGACACCTACATGTTAAATGGTCGCGACCCATATATGAGGGATGGCCACGACACATGGGTGATGGATGGTTGAAACCTATATTTGAACATATAATCAATGCACTTCTATGAGTAATGGTTGAACTATGTCTAGTGCTGTATAGATGACGATTTCATCAACCCTAATCATGTTCCTCAACCCTAAAATGTTCCAAGGATATGGGAGATGTCATACCTAGGATTTAGTATTTGAATATAGTTATACAACCCTAATTGACTAAGTATGAAACCCTAACCCTAATTGTAGGGCCATGTGATATGTTTGCACCTCTCACTTGGAATGGTATTTATGTATGATGTCTTCTCTCTCTTGTTTATAAATCACTAACCTTATAGGTGATATGAACTAGAATGGCATGGCTATGCAAATGTTATGGTAAATCTTATGTTGAATATGATGGTGATTACGAGTCATGATTGAGGTGATATCCTCTAGAGATGTGATTGAGGGATTGATATCCCATAGTGATGTGACATCGGTGATAGTCTTAGTAGCTGTGTGATAGTGATGATGGCCTTGTGAATGATAGTGTTACATTGCAATGTGATGATGTGACAAGTTCACACCATATGTGTTCTATATCATCTGAAGTTGTACTATACCCTTATTCTTGCATAGTTTGTTATGGCTTTATAAGTTGTAACTTGATTGATGTGAAAAGATACTTAATTTGCATAACTAATCAAGTGGAACCTTAATCATGTAGGTGTCATGTTCCATAGATCCATTCTAGTATCAGTCTTAGTGTTGGATGTTGAAACGAGTTATCCCTTAATGGAAGCTCGACGTCATATACTATTGAGTATATGCATTCACAGATTGGCTGCAAGCATACCCTGATAGGAGTGTAGCTATGGGCCATAGCTCAGTGATGTGACTCAATATATACTTTCACAGGATTGTCTGCGAGACATACCCTGATAGGAGTGCAACTTCATGTCATAGCTCAGTTTCACTAGCGATTTGCCTATATACCAAGGTGGGCTAGGCTATTTTGTAGATGACTCATATGTTATGTTACTGTAGTGTTTCTCTCATGCTGACCGAGAGGTCTGGAGAGGTCATGGATTCTTGATCTTCCATAGACCTTGTATGGCATTTATTTCGACTTAGCAGTGGTCAGTTGGAGTATGCATGGTATACCTCATCTCCTCAGAGCATAATAAAATACATAATACATCTGTGTATTGTAATTGTATAGTGACAAATGCGGATAACATTGGTTGAAGCCTTGTGTTGATTTTGTATAGTTTTAGTGATAGAAAATATACATGTTCTTCATATTTCTTCTTAGAGAACTATTTATTCCAATACTCAGTGATAACTGTCTAGTATTGCTTAATTTTCTTAATCTATTAGATACAAATTATTTAACTGGATCTACTTAACTTGTTATGTATGATCTATCTACTTGCTTTAGTTTATCTGTGCTTTAATAGATGTTGGGATGTTTGGTCTCACCCTGTGGGTTTCCACATCTTTTAGGTGGTTGTGCATGAAGTGGTGGAGATCATGAAGTTGAGGAGGAGTAGCAAGAGCATTGGCTAATAAGGTTGAGTGTGTTGCTAGTCCTTTGGTGTAGAGTCCTAGACTCATCCCTATATACTCAGGTCTTGGCAGTGTTTTTGATGTGTTCTAGAGATGTCACCGACTCGAGGTTTTGGCATGTGTGCCCCTTTTGTTGTATAATTTGGCTAATGTACATGTATATATATATGTTTGATGATAGGAATGTTTGAGAACTATTATGTATGAATCTTGTGATATATGACATGTTACACATGTGTCCCATTAAGGACTTGTATGTGAAAGTTTTCAGCTTATAGTGCTCTTGCAAAATCAAGTTTTAATTTTCTATGTTTTTTGGTAATCTGCTTGCTTAGTGTTAATTCTATGTTTGGTTTTGATTAATCTCACTTTTTGTGGTGTGGGGTGTCACAATGAGTCTTACCCCTTCAGGTGGATCCACCAAGCTCATACCTTGGTGGACACGGAATCCATCTTGGATTACATGTCCTCAAGCCATTTCTCAGACTTTGGTTCCTCAATAGCTTCTAGGTAGATTATTGACTCATCATCTATGAACAAGATACCTCCTTCATAAGCCACAATATATCATAATCTCTCAAGGCATGTCCCACTAGATCTATGAGGTTTTGTGTTACATAAGGAACTTGAGATGGCACAACATCTTATGATTCTCCATGTTCCTATTATACCTATTTTAGGTTCAATTCTTTCTTGTTGGTCTTGAAATTTTTGAGTTCTACCTTTTATCCCACTGATTCCTATGGAACTAAGTTCCCTTTAAGGAATATAGCCATCCTGGCCAACAAACAACTTTTTTGTTGAATTGTAATATTAAAGCAAAATTAAAAAAATAACATTTATGTGATTGTGGACAAAGATTTTCAAGAAACTATTTTCTCACACTAGCTTTCAATCCTAATCCTTATAAAAGACATATCGAGCACTTCCCATGCCATATCTCATATGGTATCTTTTGAACCATTTTAGATGGTACATTGTTTTAGTGTAAAGCATGTGACAAAAAAGGAAAATGGAATATTAACTGGATTTATCGATAATCATACCATGATGAATAGGGTGTGATTACTTCTTTTTTATACATCATTTTGTTTTAGGTGGATATCATTGTGATACACTATCATGGTCTCCCATAAGGTCTTGAAAATCACGGTTCAAAGTCTTTTCACATTATTCATATCAAAGTGTTTTAATACTTATACGAAGTGTGTTATGTACTTCATTTTTAATCTCCATGAACACTTCAAGAGATTATATTTTTATTTTAGTAAATACAAAGTATCATATCTATTGAGATCATTAGTAAATATAATGAGGTACTATTGAGCACCTGTAGAAGTTATTCTTAAAGATCTATATACATCAGTATGTATGAGACCTAATAGAATATTCACTTTTCCACTACATCTAGTGAAGATGCTTTTGTTGTATTGCCAATAAATAGGACTCACATGCTTTTGTTGGTTCGATAACCAAAAGTGTAACGTCCCAGGATTTGAGGCCTAAGATAAAATGATCTTAAAAGTAATGATAGGACTACCCATATCACCAAGGCACACCTCCTTTTCAGGGAGCTCATCAGTAAAGAACTACATACTTAAGCATGCTAAACTTGGAGTAGTACTAGGATGGGTGACCAGTCGGGAAGTTTATCCTGGCTTGTGTGTGAGTGTAGACAAAGCGTGCAATTAAGGCTAGTGTTGGTCTATGGGGTCAGTCGTCATTCCTGAAACTCTACTAGAGCCTAAGGCAGTGGGCCCAGACATTACAAAAAGAGTCTAGATAATCATCATTATGGATTCTAGAAATGCATTTGTCATTTATGCCTCCTAGATGATAGTGCTATAGATATTCATAGTTTGAGTCCCCAAGTCATTCAATATATGTGTCACACACATTTGTCACCACAACCATCGAGTATAGATTAGGAGACATAAGACATTTCCATACAAGATCATATATTTGAGAGAAAAACATCAAATATTCATCATATTCTTGTCCATACAAGATACATGATGTTTCTCATTAATGGTAGGTACATAATAGTAGTTCACTAATTCTATTGCATGCCCATTACATGAATGACAAATTCTAATTGTTTAGGAAGCAACCCTTGCTCCTCATAGATGTATCTTACTTCTTCACTGGTCTTGAAGTGGAGATATCTATCCTCTCTTCTTCTCCGTTAGTTTCTTTAAGTGTAATGGGTAGATTCCTTTTGCACTTATCTTTCTCCTCATTTTAAGTGCAGAAAACTTGGACTTCAGCTTAGTCTCATAACTCTTCTTGGCCTTGCCTTTGTCATCAGATCTCACTCTCTTGATCATCATCACAGGTGTGTCCTTCTTCATTCGTGCTTCAACATTCATCAACATGACAAGAAATTCAAACAACACTTTAGACAAGTTACTCAAGTAGTAATACTTGATAAACTGGCTATATGATTTAGGCAACAATTGTGGAATCATATCCATGGCCAACTCTTGGATCAAAGGGAATCCCAATCTTTCTAGATGTTCCACATGCCTAATCGATTGAGCACATGGGACTCTACTAGATCTCCTTCTGTCATTTTGCACTCAAATAACACTTTAGAGACATTATATGTTTCTCAATTCACATGATTCTTAATATGTGTTACCATCTCAAGATGTCCATGTTTTCATGTTGTTTATGCAACTAATAGTTCATACAACTCATCATAAGGTGCTTAATGTCTAAGGCATCATTGGCATGCTTCCATTAAGCATCCACCTCAGCCCTAGGCACATCAGGAGCAGGCTCCTTTGACACTGGTGTATCTAAGAATAGAGCTCACGCTCATCATTGAGAAGTCCAGAACTAGTCATGGAAATTTGTCCCATTTAGTTTTCTCTTCTCAAGAACTAATCACAACAATGCTTTTTTGTGTGTTTGCCATTAGATTCTACAAACGAAATTGTCTACTTTAGTCAAAACACTTTTGATTTGATAAGTTTGTCAATATTAATTTGGCCTTTAATTAATTATCACTCCCACTTTTTTTTCCAAATTGAGAGCCCTCAATAAAAATTCGGAAGAATGCAATGTACAATCGTCTAGTGAGCCAAGACTCAAAATAATTGAATTATTACCCATCCAATGCCAGCATCCATAACCAATAATTAGAGTAGGCAACATTTTCCAATTGCATCTCATGCAATTCTTGGATAGATGGTATGCACAACTCCTTTCCATAGTCTATATGCATACTTCTAGGAACTTAATCCCATGAAGGTCACCTAGTTAAGCCTGACCCAAAAGCCAAAATGATAGTGGTGCACCCTAGTTGGTACACCCTCATGACTATCATCACCCTTCCACAAGATAGACAACACACCATGCTTGGTGTGCCCACACATAGTAGATCAAGCTTTTCATGTGTGTTTCTTATGGAAAGCATCTAAGACTTAATATTTTATTGAGGTTTTTTTTATATAAATACATATGCATATCCAATCACTACAAATTTGTAGTACATATCATATACATGCTAGAACCACAAATGAGAATTATGCAGTTACAAAACAAAAGTGATGGTTATGGCCATACTATTGTAATTCCTTGGAGTCACAAGGAATTACTACCACATAAGGTCAACATCATATGCAACAACCTATTTTTTGTGAAGATCCATGCTCGAACCAATCTGGGTTGGTCAGTTCAACACTTGAACTGGTCGACTCTCCTCTCGACTGCTGGATTGGGTTCTTGAAACGATCGTTTAGTCTTAGGTTCAAGCGATGTCTGGACTCCTCTAGTCGATCAGTTGGGCCACCAATTGATCGGTTCATCCTATCATCTTGCCTCCTTAGTCCTTCAACCAATCGGTTCACCTTCTAAAATGGGTGGCTCGCCTAGTGTAGAACATCTTCTTTGCCATAGAAAGAATAAAAACAATCCTAATCCTATTTAACATATTACATTGTAATAGGGAACCTTGAGTTACATTTGAGGGGAGCATAGGAAGGAAAGAATTAATACTTTTACATATGGAAAGGAGAGAGAGGCTCGATATGCAAACTGAGATATGAACATAAAACAACCATCCAGCCAAGAATAAAGATCTAGGGGTTATTTTTCATAACCATGCTTTACATCCACCATCAAAACCAACATTTAGGGAGACACATGTAAATTGCATATATATATGTATGTATATATATATATATATATATATATATATATATATATATATATATATATATATATATATGAGAGAGAGAGAGAGAATTGTAGGTGATATTAATCAGATATACACATTAATCATTTTAATGTTTGCACAATATGCAACAAAATTAAAAAACTAAATCTGATCACATCGATTTCAATCCAGATACACCATAAATTGGCGCGGCTCTGATACCACTGTTGGGAAATCTGGGCAAGAGATAAGGTAGCAGAAACAAACATTTTAATGTCTGACTCCCTAATCAACAAGATTTTGTCAATAAAGTTGTATCTAGGAAAGAGGATAACAAGATTTATACCTTGTCTTGGAGAGTCCAGTGACAACTCTTGTTGTAGTAGTGTGCACCTTTCTTCAACTTGAACCTAGACAACATTGATAACAACCTTCTGGTTGATTACCATGGATGGCAGTTGATTGTGTTCTCCTAACAGGGAAAATGTTTCTCGCCTCTAGAGTAGTCCATGCAGACCACTAGGAACTCCATGTTGTGCTACCATAGTCAATAGGAAGAAGTTGTCCCTTCGAACTTTAGCATGCTAGCAATGATTCTCTCTCCTAGTTGTCTCTCCCTTACTATCCCTCCCTTTGATGGGGAAGACTTGCTCATGGATCTCTAGTTACCTCAACTAGAGAGGACAAAAATTTTCAGAGGTTATTGTTGTGTCTGGAAGCCCTTAGTACCCCTCTATTTATAGGAGAGCTAGGGTCAGGGTTTCTAGTCCACCTGGGAGTCGAAACAACATCTTTTCATGAATTTTTCAGAACCAATGAATGGTGAACCGAT
This sequence comes from Alisma plantago-aquatica, assembly GCA_963693085.1. Classification (NCBI taxonomy): domain Eukaryota; kingdom Viridiplantae; phylum Streptophyta; class Magnoliopsida; order Alismatales; family Alismataceae; genus Alisma; species Alisma plantago-aquatica. Next base: position 155,317,591 of record OY856409.1, on the reverse strand, counting down.
CGGTTCACTGTCCAACTGATTGGTTCATGGGTGAACTAATCGATTCAACCCTTGAACCAGTCGGTTCAACATGTTTCCTATTTGCAAACATATTGAATTTTAATATTCAATTACCGCACAATCATGACATCAACATCAATCCTTGATCCAATTGAATTGAGCATTGAACAAGATAATCTAGATGATTAACTAATCATTTCACTTCATGAAATGGTCATTTCATTCTTGAAAAAGTCATTTCATATGACAAATGGTCATTTCACATGTCCATCTCAGGAAAATATTCAACCAATTGTTGTTTCCAATTGACTTGGCACTCCAAACGACCAGTCCAACACTTGAAACAGTTAGTTGTAGTCTAGCCAGTCAATTTTCAACCATAGTTGTTTAAATTGAATACTTAGACACTTTAGTAATCAAGTTAAACATCATTCATGAATAAAATCCTATTCCAAGTGCATCCTATGTGTGTGACCCTATAGGTCCCAATTTACATTGGCAGTGAATGTTCATAACTAACATATGATATCACAAGCAATGAGAGGTATCTAGCAACACATCATTTCTACCCAAGTGATTTGAAAAGTTTGAGAACAACTTCAAACTACAATCTGTGATAAGTGTTACCATGATGGTATATCTCCTTTGCCTTTGATATCCGAATTGAACTCGAGACATGGAATCATCATCCTCTCAACATTCAATTCATGTTCCTTGAACTGGAGTAGACTGTCTGATATGCATGTGAGTTCACATATCACATATTGAATCACATGAATATGACCACACATTTCTCAGTCTCAAGTGTCCTAGATATCAATCTCCTATAGGAGGGACAAATCCCATCTACATCACTCACACTCAGTCCTCATGTGTTACAATGCACCTGAGCATCACTTTTATGGAAACCCTTATTCAAGGTCACATTGGATGATGTCTAAATACATTAAGCAACATGTGACGAGTGTAGTGACATCAGGTCTAAGAACCACAACCACCACTATCAATATGAGAGATGATTCTGACTACTATTCCATGGTCTCCATGTATCACTCTCAAGGTGGGTCTGTCCAGTACATTGTTATGTAACAAGTACCTATGTGTTTGAGTTGATATCACATATCATGACTAATGAGACTCTATCATCTATAAACACACACTCTAGTCTTATGTATTACTATTGTCTATTTTAGTTCCACAATAATATCCGATTAGGGACATAACAAGAATGCTTGCACTCTTATCATATGTATGATCTCATTGTTCAGGCCCTCAACCCAAATACATATATTGTTGAGTCAAATCATTCTTTAGACATTTATTATATATGTGTCATCATCTCATGCTTGATACAAACATAATAGACAATGTTTTTTTTGGTCGGTAAAAGCTCTGTTACTATAAAATTGAGTCCAAAACTTTGGGAACATTGTACTTTGCCCCTTACAACCTGGATGAAGACATCCAAAGAAACACGATAGAGGTTGTACATAAGGGAACCTCCAGAGAGGAAGATGAAAGGAATTTAAAGATAGCATACAAATCCTTACAAACTCTAGCCCAACAATCTAAATGGGAACCTTCTTGACAACCAAAACAAACACTAGCATTTAAATCATCTCCTGAATATGTGTCATCTTAGTTGGCAGTTGGATGACATAGTAGCTATCTTGGGGTTCAATAGAGATTAGCATTGCTGATGCATTCCCTCATCCAGACCAAAACACTTTCCAAACTGTAGAAAATATCATCCAATAGTATCCATCAAAATACTGAATGCGTCAATTCATATCCATGAACCAGCTAATCTAATTAACCACCACTAGCATTATAACCATTCCTAGAATTATGGAGATTAATTTGACAACTAGACCATGTTCATCAACCAACAAACATCAGATCTCTAAATCCTAACAGACAATAAATCCAACAACATTAGAAGCGAAACAACACCAGCAATAAGAATAGACTGGGAAAGGGTCTGAGTTAAACCCTTCCCATCTTTTTCTTAGATGACTTCTTTTTCCTCTTGGACCATGATTGTTAGAATTCCAAGGAATTAGAATCCCGCTGATTAGGGTTAGTTCCAGAATCATTGGAGTCTTCCACCTCCTCAAAGAGATTTTCCTTCCTTTCTTGATATTTGACTGAGAACCCACAGCTCTCCCAGATCTTATTGATCTTCCAAGAGTTGGATCCTTTATCTTCCTTATAGCTTCTAGAAATCTCCAACTCCCAATCCAAATTAAGACTTCCCACATTGCACACTGGAGATGTCCCAAAACATGTCGGGTTCTTCCAGTTGTAGGTGTGAATCAGTCGATTGACATTGGTGACCAGTTAGTTCGTTGTTGAGGACCGTATCTTTAATCTACTGAATAATGAAATCTCATAGATTGTCATCTCCATCAGAGTGGTCAAGGTTGGCATCAGCTGGTTTCTTCTCGACCATCTTCTCCTGAACCACCTTAGATTGCTCTTTGGCGATCACTTTGGCAATACTTCGAGCACCTGAAGATTTCCCCAGCCTGACTTGTAGGTCCATCTCTGGTGGAGGTTTTCTTACTTTCAATGGAAAAGAGGTATCTCTGTGCCCATACCTCTTATATTTGGGGCATGTGACAAGATTTGAAACTACTTAAATCTTCATAAGCCTGGGTACATAGTCTACTTCCACCATAGTCTCCTTAGGTAGCTTCGAATCACTGCACATCTCAATGCAAGCCAGGACAACACCGAGACATCCAGCAGTGACTAAGTAGTCATTGAAATCCACTGGTCTACCAATAGTGCTGGCAATGCTGGCTATGTAGCTTCACATCGAAGGGATCCCCATGTTTTCAATCTTGAACCGAATTGGAACATGCATGAAGGAGAGAGGTTGAAGGGGGGTTCCTGGTTTCCCGACATGGGCAATGATCAAGGAGCCATCCATAAACCAAGGAGCTTCGTCTAGGACTCTCTCACTCTCACTGTGAGATAGAATCTTGATGATGAATCCCTCTCTCTCTTTGGATATGATCTCAAAAGAGCCTCTTGGTCTCCATTTCTTGTGAATCCATCCAGAAAGTTGGCCACTAAACGTATTCCTACCAACAAAACAGACGGAAAGGTACTCTTCCCAGTCTGGAATGGAGCATTCCTGACTCGAAATAGATGCACATCTCATGCCATTTCTGAGTATTGGCTCAATAAAATCGATCGACTCAGCCACAATCTCTTCCCGGTCCTACCTACCGATCTTGAACCAGTCTACAAGCCGCGTCGAGGTTGTTGTTTCATCAGATCTACTTGGAGGAGATATCGGGGGGTTGTTAGAGGAGGCATTGGCCACTTCCTTTCCTTTTCGCATCGAGGCCCTAGATGATTATGGGGTACTTGCATGGACTGTATTGCCTCCATCTCCATTTGCCACCAATTGGAAACTTAGAGGAGTCGAAGAAGACTCTGTAGCAGCTTGTCTCCTTCCCCCTTGACCACTAGGGTTCTGCCCGCACCCTCGCCCCCTTCCCCCTCGACAATGTTACCTTTATGATTATCATATTATATATCTAATGCCACATTACAATCATTGTATGATGGGCTCTATGGGCATACATACCAACAATATCCACCACCCACTCAGAATCATTCTCATCAACATGTAGGCATGGCTCCTAGACTGTGAAAACCACATCATCATTGTCTTGCCATCTAAATTCCAGACATAATGTTTATGTCATCATACTTCTCTTTAAATTCAATCCATGCTTGTTTTCTAGACCTTGTAGTCTTGCTTTCACTAACCTAGCTTGTTGGAATGAAAGCATGCTCTACTCTTCGACTTGGATCTACCATGGGCATTCCCATTTTTTAGCACTCATAACGGATCTGAGACATGTCGCAGTTTCTTTCTTTATGAGTAATCTTTCTCTCAGTGAAGTGCACCTCTGGAACACTATCACTTGAAGCCCATTTTCTAGTCTTTATATTTACTAAACTAATCTTTACTTGATCAAGTGTCCTGTATAGAATTGCTGACTATCACAACAAGCATCTACAAGATGTCAGGTAATGATCCTAGAAGATCTAGTGTTTTGAGTTCATCAACAAGAACTATCTTCTTTGACCTCAACTAATTGACAAGGATCTAAAATGCATTCACATACTCATCGATTCTAGTAGGATCCTTGTACTTTATGTTCACTAACTTCCTGATAAAAAATATTTATTTGCCCTAATATTTTTCTCATACAATTTCTCGTGGTTTTCCCATAGATCATATGAATTGAGCTTCTCCAAGATTTGATGCAATATAGAAATCTGAACCCACTTTTTATTGTTCCCATGTTCTTCCTATTTATTTTCTTATAGTCCACATCATACATCTTCTATGGCTTCTATCCCAATATTAGATTGAACAAATCTTTGCAATAAATATTATCCTCCATCATGGATTTGTAAATCTTCCAATTTATGCTAGTCAACTTTATCATCATTGCATTATCATCCTTCCCAATTCATATGTATCTACACCATGTGCTTTAAGTCCACCTATAGAGGATATATGCATATAAATGTGATAAAATCAATTAGGATGTGATGAAAATTGTGTAAGCATTACTGATGAGCCTATAAATAAAAGAAAAAAGAATGACAAGTAAATTGAGAGTGAATGCTAATTTTTATGTGGAATGACCTCACATAGTATGAGGAAAAAATATGGGGCCAAGACAGACAAATCTACTATAAAGAAAATATACAATGCCATTATGAAATTTTTAACCTAAACCTAATATGATACAAAAAAAGGGAGATATAAAAAATACCAACATAGGGATAAAGCCCAAAAACAACACCACATCCAAACTTCCTAGGAAGACACCCTCTTCAATGAAGTACACAATGGAAGGCATCCTAGAGAAGAAAATTTGGAAGTCCCTGGAAACCTTTTCTTGATTTCTTTCTTCTCTCTCTCATCCTTTCTTCTCTCCTCTTCCTTATTTTCTTATTCCCATCACAAAAACACATCATACATTATTTATTAGAGAAAATAAAAGTGGTAGATGCAATTTAGTCCCACATCTAAAACTTGGCAGATACAACTACTAAACATGGTTAGAGATTTATAATCCCAAGTGAATGCCATTCAATTCCTAATGGACCTTGAGCCCTTTCAATTGGATAAAACACATGCATAACAAATTGGTGGTGATATATTTTGATAACAAGATCATGGGATGTTTTTTGATATACAATGTATATGCTTCAGTGAAGATCTCCCCAAGTTGATATGGGTATGTTTTTCAATGACCACAGTCCCAACTTGTTCACAATTGGTTAAAGTTGTGGATGTTAGAGCACCTTGGCATATATGTATTTGGTTGGTGATGATGTTACTATGTGCAAGTTTCTCACAAACAAAGTGGCAATCAATTTCCACTTGATTTTCAGCACATAGAAGACCATGTCAATAGTGAGACAAAAAGAACTTCCTTAGATTGTCACATAGTAGTTTTGGTGGCTTCTTCACATCACAACCAATGTAATGAATGTGTGATGACTTCTCATGTCATTTTCATTTAAGTTGTACTAGGCATGTATTGCTTCTAGTTTTCTAGATATAAGAGGAGAAAACACATACCAGAAGAAAAAAAACTAGATGATTGGATGATTTGATACCTAGCAAAGCTATATGAGCGTGTGAACAAAATAAATCTTATTATGCCTCACCAATTCCATTGTTCACATGACCTACCTATTTATACATGTTTCATACATAATGATGATTACAAAGAAGAAATCATGTGACTGAATGAGTGATATGATCCTAATCACCCATTGATTGTCAATAGTAGTGCAACTTATTCCAGATGCAATTTATAACATACTCAAATTTGGATAGATAGTTCAACCTTCTATGTCATTGCGTCCATCTTAACTATGTTAGAATCAAGTTATTTTTTTAGTTATATGTTTAGGAGTATTTAAAGACAATAAGTGATAACTTTTACTAACAAACTTTTATATGAGACAAGTGATAAAGTAATCAACTAAGTCTTAAATTGGGGTTAGTTATATAAATTTACCAAATAATTAGTCTTGACCCTGATTTCTCAATCTAAAATCATCATAAGCCTAATTTATGAAACAAATTTGATAAATATACAATAACATACCAAATTGTTTAAGAAAAAATTAAATACATCAATTCAATTCTTAACCAATAAGTAATGGAATAAGACACTACATACTTTCAAAGGGTGAAACTAGTGTTAAAATTGAAATCCTCATACCTATATGAGTCTTCCTGTAAGTTTTCATGTCAAATAAACTCCATTTAATTACAAATTTAATTAGATGAAATTCCTAGATATTATATACTTAATAAAATGCTAAAATTACATTAGCATGCCTCCCATTCCCTTTTTCCATGAAACCTTCTCCCCCTCTTTGACATGGTCAGTGCACCCCTTCCTATCAATTACAATTGTCGTATACATGTTCATCTATGCTTCCCTCTATCCTTTCCTCTCCTATAGACTTATCCTTCTATTTTCATTCGCAAGACACCCCTAAACCCTAGACGTCGCCATCTTCATTAGCATGCACCTATTGAGCAAACAACAACAAAACTACCACCTACCACTAAGGTCCACAAAGGCTACTGTGACTTTAATCAATGTTAAATACAACAACACATATCTCATATCTACTGTCGCCTACCCTTCTATGTTACTTCCTCTCACTTTCTCTTCTTGTTATTCTCCCTAGAGTCTACTACCTTTACAGTAAGTCATTGCACCACATGCTGTGGTTGTTACTGGTAGCCGATGTGCCCAATAAAAAGCCATGAAACAACCTCCCCTCTCCATCATCACCTACGCAACCACACCACATCCTCTTCCTCACCTCTTTTTCCTTTCCCTCTTCTTCTCACATCCCAGACGCCTTCTTCCTTCCTTCTACTCAGTACATTTTCTTCCTTCCACCAAGCCTGCGACATAAGTAGAGGACAAGAGATCTACATATCAACCTATCACATCACCAGTTCCCTGACTCTACACAAATATCATGCAGTAGTAAGGGGGTTCCATAACCTCTTACATATGGATGACAACGCTTATAATGGATGTGTAGGAAAGTATCCTTCATAGGCATGGTTCAGATTAGACTTACAATCTATTACACTCATACCGTGCTAAATCAGTAATTTGAGGGTTTAAGAAAATTTGGGGGTAAATTACACCTTTTTTTTACCTTAATAACACTTTACATCATTAATTGGTTGATTTATATTTTGGTTTAACTTAAGCTTGTTCTTTGATAAGTTAAATAAAACGTGTTTTGAATACATCAAGGTTTGAAACCTAGTTCATATGGTAATACCCCACACATGTATATCTAAGAACATGATAGATATTTAAGGAATTGTTTAATAAATAAATTATCAACTAATAATTTTATCAAACTTTTGTTTTAAATACAATTAGTTACAATTCTAAAGAAAAAAGAATGAACCAAATTGGAGTTGAAATGAGTAAGTTATGGCACTTTTAGTTTTCACCCAGACTTACCATCAGTTGAAAAACTGATGGTGGTCCTTCTGATGGTGGGCTTCTAATGGTGCTAACTAAAAGTTTCACCAGTGGTTGACCATGCAGTGGTCTAGGACATTCAATCATGAATTCAACAATAAATTTTGCTATATTCATCAAAATTCAACAAAATCAGTTTCTTTTGGATTCATATTTCAATCGTTTAAGCAACCAGAGCCTCAAACCACAAAAAAGACAAACTAGAAGGTGAATTCTAGGGAAATATTTAGGGAATAACACAAAGAACAATAGAAATTGAAGGATTCATTATAGATTCAATTTGGTTAGTATTTTATTATCATTGATCCTTCATTCACTTCATGTTACCTTTATCTGAACTCCCTAACTCATAACTGAAGGTTATCTTTGACCTTCTTCATTCATCTTCTACCTCCAACATGCTTCTTTTAGGTTCGTCTACCTACTGTCAGGCCATTTAGAGTTGGTTTTTGAGGCCCTAAGCTTAAATCTAAGCTTTGTAAACTAAGATCTAAAGTATATCAAGGTCATGAATGAGATAAATGCTATAGCGTATACAAGTGGGTGGAATATCACCTCTAACCCTTGACTTTTACAGAGTTCAAATTCGAAAATCATAAAATACTTGTACTATTATGTGCGATGATTGTTGTATTTGATGTATTGAACCTAGATTCGAGACTTTGATTGACTTATTATTTATTTAAGCTTAATTGTGATGACCTATAGATGCTTTTGGCTTATAATGAATCATTATCAGATTGTGGTAGACCTTGATAGTAGAATTAGAGGCACTAGAGCCCAGAGTTTTCCCTGATTGCTATAACATCTAATTATTTTATCAATATGTGATCAAGTTTATAATTATTTCCAATTAGATATTCATGAATATGAAGGTATAGTTCATTCTGATATTACTAATATGCTTAGTTTATCAGTTCAAGAACAATATTTTATTGATGCTAATAATTTATGTTGGATCAAGGGCTCTAGAGGGGGGGTGAATAGAGCTTCACAAATATCACAAAATGAATTTGACCATCAAATTATATTAAGTGCATAAACTTAAAGCATATAGGCATTTTGGAGTCCTAACTAACAAGCATAGCAAGGGTGAGAGACAAGGAAGAACATACAATTGGACAAAGTGGTTTAGAGTGGATCCACACTTCAAACTAGAAGTGAGTCAGTCCACTACCTAGAGGTGGTTAGGCTCTAGGACTTTGCAATCGTGATGCTATTATATTCATTCATAAGATTACAAGACAAAACCACATTCATCCAAGGACTTAATACCTCAAGCAAGGATCTTCAACCTACTGAAGGAACTTACCCACTTGAACCAGGGAGTCTTTAGCCTTCAATAAAGACTTACCCACTCCATATTCAAGTCTTTGGCCTTCAAGGAATTACCTATCCTTCTTGAACGTCTGCCTTGCCTATCTCCTACACTTGGAGATCTAGAACACTATGCTTTCTTCAACCTTAAAGAATAGCAACTCCTTCTCCTTCACTCATAGAAGATCTTCAAACCTATTCTTCAATAAAGAAAGGGGGTAGGAAGATGGAGGTGGAGACCTTTACATGGATACAAGAGGTAGCTCTCTTACAATAGATCCTAACTCACTCATACTCATGGATTTGACTTGAAGGTAGAGAGAGAAAGGGGCTCAAAGGTTTGTTGCACTCTCAACTAAGCAAGAACTAAGCATATATGGAATGAGCAACCTTGGAATGAACTCCAAGTGGTCCTATTTATAATTGGGGGTGCTCCTTTGAGTTGGGGAACACTTAGGGTCGAATTATAGCCATTTTTTCCCAAGGCAACTGATCTATTTTCGTCCAAATAAGTCACCAACGGTCACAATCACTTTTTCTACAATTTTTGTATAGTGCAATCGGTCAAGATTCAATAAAGGTAACTCGAACGATTGGGTAAAAGACAAACCCAAATTTCAAACCATTAGTCAAGTTTGTCCTGAGGAAACTCGACCGACCAATGAAAGTTGGATCTAGTCAGTAATCCGATCGGTCAAGTTCTGTGAGTGCACAAATCGACCGATGCACTCTTTAGAGAATTGATTCAATGGAATGGTTAAGTCATTATCAAAATATGGATCAAGGGCTCTAGAGGGGGGGTTGAATAGAGCTTCACAAATCTCACAAAATGAATTAGACCATCAAATTATATTATGTGCAGAATCTTAAAGCACACAGCCAATTTGGAGTCCTAACTAACAAGCATAGAAAGGGTGAGAGACAAGGAAGAACATACATTGGACAAAGTGGTTTAGAGTGGTTCCACACTTCAAACTAGAAGTGAGTCAGCCCACTACATAGAGGTGGTTAGGCTCTAGGACTTTGCAATCCTGATGCTCTTATATTCATTCATAATATTACAAGACAAAACCAAATTCATCCAAGGACTTAATACCTCAAGCAAGGATCTTCAACCTATCGAAGGAACTTACCCACTTGAACCAGGGAGTCTTCAGCCTTCAACAAGAACTTACCCACTCCATCTTTAAGTCTTTGGACTTCAAGGAATTACCTATCCTTCTTGAATGTCTACCTTTTCTATCTCCTTTACTTGGAGATCTGGAACACCATGCTTTCTTCAACCTTGAAGAACACCAACTCCTTATCCTTCACTTGGAGAAGATCTTCAATTCTTTTCTTCAATAAGGAAAGGGGGTAGGAAGATAGAGGTGAAGAGCTTTACATGGATACAAGAGGTATCTCTCTTACAACATAACCTAACTCACTCATACTCACAGATTGGACTTGAAGGTAGAGAGAGAAAGGGGCTCAAAGGTGTTCATCACTCTCAAGTAAGCAAGAATCAAGCATATATGGAATGAGCAACCTTGGAATGAACTCCAAGTGGTTCTATTTATAGATGGGGGTGCCCCTTTGAGTTGGGGAACACTTATGGTCGAATTATAGCCATTTTTGCCCAAGGAAACTGATCTATTTTTGTCCAAATAAGTAACCAATGGTCACAATCACTTTTTCTACAATTTCTGTATAGTGCAATCGGTCGAGATTCAATAAAGGTAACTCGACTGATTGGGTAAAAGACAAACCCAAATTTCAAACCATCAGTTGAGTTTGTCCTGAGGAAACTCAACTGACCAATGAAAGTTGGATTTGTTTAGTAACCCGATCAGTCAAATTCTGTGAGTGCGCAACTCACCGATTCACTCTTCAGAGAATTGATCCAGTGGATCAGTCGAGATTGTAACTCATCTGATTGACTGCCTGTGATCAATTTTCTAAAGGTATAAAAAGTGATTAAAACTTGGTTCTAAGTGTCCCAATAAATTTTCTCATCTTAGTTACAAGTCATATCATCAATACAAGTGATTACAAATCTTCTAAGGTCATTTACATGGATTTCCTAAATTGCACACGTGTATAGATTTTGACTTGAACGGTAGCAAATTAGGGCTTGAGTGATTTGATCATTTTCATGTACCTAACACCTGAAATAAATATTGAATACACATATTAAATACATATGAATGGAATGGTTAAGTCATTACCAAAATATGGACAATGTATAACCTCTAGGTCAACAATTTAGTTTTAGTTCAATGCTTAGAAACCAAAAATAGAAGCCTAAACTACATAGTTAAGCTAAAACAATACAATTGTGTGTGTATCATCTAAACTAATGAATCAACTAGACATTAGATTCCCTAAACACCATAGAATCATTCACAAAGGTCTCAACCATGAAGGAGGAGAGGTGTCTATGAACTAGTAGAGTCTAGGATGATGTAGCCGGAGCATACCAAAGAGGTAAAAGGGACTAAGCCCAATGAGGATGGTCTCCTTAAACTAGTGAGGTGTCGAACATTAACTGAAGATTCTGGTGGCACCCAGATCAATTCTATTAGTTTAGTTATTGCTTAGTAGATCAACCCTTTTAGAACCACTAATGCAGGTAGTTAAGTCAAGTGCTTTGACTCTCTGCATGAGTACCTAGGTTTAGAGGTAATCATGCCGCTGTCATTAGCCATTGAGGCTAGAGGTGGCAAGGCCCATCCTAGACAAGGTAGCTAGTTAGTAGACTTAGAGTCTCAGGTCTACTCTAAGTCTTATATAGTGAGATCGTATCTTACTTTGATACTTCCACATGTGGTGGCACACTTCATCTAGGTGTAGGGCATAAAAATTGGACTAATGGATCAAAGAGTGGATTTAGATTATTTCCTACAATCATTATCAAATTAACTACCATGTTGCAACTTTTATTTTTCCATGTTTAATTCTAATAACTATATATAAATATATATATATATATATAATCATGGTTTCTTGTTGATTCTCTATGCACTGAGATAGTAGATCATCAACCTACTGAAACATTTTTCAAGAAAGGCTTGAGCTTTGCAAGAGGAGTTAGAAGTTAGCTATCATCAGGAGTAGATCAACATTGGTCTTGAGAAGAATAATTAGCTTATTTAGATGGTTTCTTATCCTTCCTCAGGTCCTAGAAATGTGAGAGTTAGGATTGAGGGAAATTTTGTAATATGAGGTAATTGAGATCTAGTTTCTTTCAGTTGGATATGATGTAAGAGTTTAGCTCAGCTATGAACGTATGATGTATATGCATACATTAAATGTTATCCCTTATGTTAACATGATTTTTTGTTAGTTTTATTTAAACAAAGAAAGACACGTTTGAGGATAATTTCAATTAGTGATTAAAACTGAATGGTTAGTCTTATCCTTATTTGGAGGGCCTAGATCATGATTAGTGGATTTGGGTCATTTCAACTCTTAGTATCGGAGCATAGGTTGAGATTAGGTTTGGGATAGAGGTGGTAAGATACCAATAGGAATATGTTGTTTTCTTCTTGAAACTACAATTTACAAACATATATGGTAAGTTATGGATATGCAAATGGCAGGAAGAGGATGTGGACAAGGTGGGGAACAAGTTGAGATCCATTATGTCTGAAACCCTGAGACAATGGCTCAAGGTGGAGATGAGGAAGCCGAGATGTATCATATCATTCTAGAGACAAAGAAGAAATGTAAGATGTACAAGATGTCTGCATCTTCTAACAAGGATTTGATGAGATCCTATGAGTTGGTAAGGAAGATTGGTGGGATTGAGTTTTTTTGTAACAACATACCCAACTATGGCATGTGTTCCTTCAACATCTGGAAAATGTTTTCCGCTTAATGGACTTACTAGAGGATAAGTAGATCAATTATGTTGTCTATCTACTCAAATGAGATGTTGAGTTGTGATGGTGTAAAGTGGAAGATAAGAGGAAGAATACAGTGATGATATGGAGGGACTTTGTATATAAGTTTCACCATAACTATTTTCCTCCTACCTTCTGAAGTGATAAAATTAGACAGTTGGAGAATATTAGATAGGGAAACATGTTAATCAGTGAGTATGAGGCATACTTCATAAGGTTGGCTTACTTTGGTATTCAACTTGTACTAAATGATTTAGACAAATGTAGGATATTCCAAGGAGTTTTATGTTCCAATATTAGACATACCATATCATTAATTGGGAGAAGATATAGAGAAAATTTTGGGGAATTTGTGGAAGAAGCAAGACATATCAAAGAATCAATCAATGATGATAAGCACTCTGAGAGCAAGAAAAGATATGAAGATTTTGGTAGAGGAGGACAAAGTAGTGGTGGATACAAAGGAGGTGGTGGATTCTTTTCTAAGACAAGACAAGGCCTTGGTTGTTTTGGAATAATTTTTTTTTGTTCTAGTGATGTGATATCTTCTCATACTAGGGGAAGATCTGTCTCTAGAAGATGGAATACACCACCTAAGTGGCCACTTCTATCAAGGACTTTAGAATCATCTATATGATTGATAGGACCATAGAGGCAGGATACAATTGTGTGTGATATTTGTTGATGGTCACACTCTAATCACTGTTGGGGAACTGAATTTACAAGATGTCACCACTATGGACATTTGGGACATTTTAAGAGAAAATGTCCTAAACTTAAGATCACACTAGCATAGAGTTCACAGTCTTAGTTTCAAACTACATAGTAGAATCCTACAAGAGGAGCAAGTTTTTCGATGTCTTCAGGATCTAGAGGGGGAGCACCTAGTAGCGGTAGTGAACAATGAGGACATCATGGCAAATGGAGAGCTAGTGGATGTTTCTTTTCTATTACTCCATCTGAAGGGTAATCTCACCCACAGTTGTTACAAGTGAGATCCTTCTCTTTAATACCATTTTAGTTAAAAATTTAATAGACCCTGGTGTGAGACGTTCTTTTATATAGTGATCTTTAGTAAGTGGATCGAATCTTTTAAACCATGATTTACCTTATGGATTAATGTTAAAAGTACACTTAGGTGAACCAATAGTTTTGATAGAAGTATGTCTCTAATGCCATTTGATTTTCAATGGGTATACCATAGAAGTAAATATCATACCCTTAGACATTAATTATTTGAAATAATTTTGTTTTTGGATCCCCTTGATACATACCATGTCCAATTAGATTGTTAGAAGAAAGAGGCATCTTTCAGCAAGGTGCATTTTCCTGTATCTTCATTGGAGGTAGGAAAGTCTTCCCCGGGTAAATATATTAGTTGTTGTAGATGATAGGATGATCATAAAAGGGTGTGAGTCCATTTTAGCACATGCGGTAGATGGAAAAGTAGAGAAACAAAAATTTATATAGAGGATGTTCCTGTAGTATGCGAGTACCCAGATGTCTTTCCTAATGAGTTATCAGGTCTACCTCCAGAGAGAGATGTTGATTTTGAGGTATAGATCCTACATGGTAGCCACCCAATAGCATTGCTAGCCTATAGAATGTCACATATAGAGTTTAAAGAAATTAAGAAACTTAGTTACTAGAGTTGTTGGATAAGGGTTTCATTCAACCTAGTACATCACCTTGGGGTGCTCCAATGCTTTTTGTGAAAAAGAAGGATGGAATTATGTGGTTATGCATAGACTATATGTAACTGAATAAGATAGCCATTTAGAACAAATGTCATTTTCCCAGGTTAGATGATCTTTTTGATTAGTTGTGTGGATAAATAATATTTCCAATGATAGATCTTAGGTGAAGTTATCATCAGTTGATGGCAAACACATAAGATGTACCTAAGTCAACCTTCAGGACAATATATGGGCATTATGAGTTTGTAGTTATGTCTTTCAGACTGACAAATGCCCCTACAAGTTTAATGGAGATGACAAATATGGTTTTTCAAATGTATCTAGGGTTGACTTGATATATATACATTGTCCATATTTTCATAATGACTTAGCCATTCCATTCATATGTATCTAACATGTTTGCTTAAGATTGATTTCAGGCATTAGGTACATGAAAATGATCAATTTACACAAGACCTAGCTTGTCCAAGTTTAAGTCAAAGGCAATGCAAATACACTTTTTTGGAGAACACTCCAAACCACCTAAGAATATTTTTGTAATCATTTGTATTGATGATATGACTTGTAACTAAGGTTAGAAAAAAATCAGGGACACTTAATTCCATTATTCGATCACTTAAAAATCATTTTGGAAAATTTGTCACAACACTTTAATCGATTGAGTTTGAATCTCGACTGATCAGTAATGGATTTTTGCATATGGTTGCATCGGTCAAGTTGTATACTCACATAACTTGACCCACCAATTTTCTGACCAATGTTGATTTTAGTTGGTCGGTCAAGTTATCCCAATACAATCCTGATTGACAATTTGAAATTTGGCTTTGTTGGATAGTGGATCGGTCGATTTACCTTTATTGAAACTTGACCGAATGTATATAGAAAATCTAGAAAAAGTGATTCCAACTGTTGGAGAGTTGTTAGAAACGAAAATAGATCCATTGCAAGTTGTAAAATGGATATTTTTCATTCTTATGTGATCCCACACTCAAAGGAACACCCCTAGCTATAAATATGACCTCTTGGAGTTCATTCCAAGGTTGCTCATTCATGCTATCCTTGGTCCTTTCTATAGTTGAGTGTGCCCTTTGAGCCCCTTTCTTTCTCTCATTTACAAAGAATTTTGTGATTATGAGTGACTTATACATGTTGTAAGAGAGATAACTCAATGTTACCTTGTAAAGCTCTCCATCTATCCATCTTCTTAATCTTCTTTCTCAAAGAGAAAAGGTTGAAGTGATCTTCTTCAAGTGAAGGAGGAGGAGTTGTTCTTCATCAAGGCTGAATAAGGTGTGAAGATCTTCTCCAAGTGAAGGAGAAGGACAAGGTGGAAGATCTAAGAAGAGTGGGTAATCCCTGTGAGGACAAATACTTGATGTAAGTTGGGTAAGTCCTTGTTGAAGGCTGAAGACATATTGATCAAGTGGGTAAGTCCTTGTGTAGATGAAAGACTCTTGCCTTGGATGGGTAAGCCCTTGGGTAGGTCCTTGTTGAAAGCTGAAGATATATTGATCAAGTGGGTAAGTCCTTGTGTAGGTGAAAGACTCTTGTCTTGTATAGGTAAGCCATTGAATGTAAGGTGGTCTTCTTGGATCTCTTATAATGGAATATAAGTATACATGGGTTGCAAAGTCCTATAGGTTGACCTCTCTAGGTAGTGTATTGACGATCTCCTAGTTTGGAGATTGGAACCACTCTAAATACCTTGTCCAAGTGTTTGTTTCAATCTCTCTCATCCTTTCTATGCTTGTTTACATACGACTTCAAATTCAATTTTAGCATTTGATTTCAATTGATATAATTTGGAGGTCTAACTATTCTTGTGAGAATTTTGAAGCTCTATTCACCTCCCCTTTAGAGCCATATATCTAAAAGTGGTCTCAGAACAAGGATCTTCTCCAAAAAATATCCTATAAGATGAGAAGATGGGTGATAACCTACTTGGATCCCTCAACCTAGAGGGAGGCTTCTCCATGTGACCTCGGTCTTTGATATCACCAACTTCTTCTATTGGAAGCAGTGGATGCAATTCTGCATTTAAGGGATGAACTTTAATATGTAGAAAGTGATGATTACACCTTACAGGGAGCCAACCAGAGCTGTATCAACTTGGGATGAAGTATCCCTAAAGAATGCATAGCTCAATGCTAAAGAAATTAGCATCCTCTTTGCAGCCCTAACTCCATCTGAGTTCAATCAGATCTCCTCATGGGATACAACCTATGAGATATGTGACGAGTTGTGCATCACTTATGAAGGCAAAAAGCAAGTGAAGGAGGCAAAGATCTACATGTTGCACAACTTCCTTGAGAACTTCAAGATGGGGAAGAAAGAAGGAGTTTTCAAGATGTACTCATGGCTCAACATCATCATCAATGGCCTAGCTACTTTGGGACATACTTTGGATAGAGGAGAAATCAACTCAAAGATCTTGAGGTCTCTTACAAAGAGATGGGAGTCAAAGGTGACATCCATTGAAGTAGTAAGAAGTCTTGGTGATTTTCAAAATGAGGAGCTTACTGGAAACCTACAAGCTCATGAGCCAAGACATGACAAGTAAGAAGAGGAAGCTAATCAAGAAGAAAAAGAATCCAGGAAGATCAAAGATAGTGCCTTCAAAGCTCAAGTGGAGGCTCTTATCCTTCAACAAAAACTTGCTTACTGGACCTGTCCCTCCTCCTCAAGTGAATATGATGGCCCTAGTAAGCTTGAAGCCAACTTCTCTAAGGAAAAGCACGTTAAAGGAAAGCAATTGTTACGACCCCATCTTCCGATAACCCCCAATTAAGGGAGATCGCAAGGTTGAAGCCGCACCCATGAAATTCCGGATCAAAGGTTCGACATATAACCAATAACAATTATTAAATTCTAGCAGACTATACTGAAAATGGTAATAAAATTTTTCTTTATCATACCTTTGAAAAGTTGGAAGTACTAGACTTCTAACCACAAAAGAACTACTCTAACTAACTCCTCCTTGTTCTTTAGTTCTTGAATTCACAATGTGTCACTTTACTGTTTTGTGCTTTGAAATATGTACCTAAAACGCCGACAAACAAAACAACGGTCAGTCGGTATGTGGAGGATCCAATAATCAAGAAATTATGCTAACAATGTAATCAAGCAATTAATCTTTTTAACAATCAAGATTATGTTTTAAGTCATACATCTCAATCCATACATATTCCCAACTCTGTGAGTTCATGCAGTGAACTTTCATTATACCTCTGTAAAGGTAGAGTCGCATGGCACTACTCCAGGTAGCCCAATATCTAACTCAATGTGACCTGATGGTCATACCACAAGGGTAGCCATGTACTAAGTCAAACACAGACCTGATGACCTCTCCAATAGGCAGCCATGTACTAGGTCTTCTCATGACCTGATGGTCCTACCCATTAGATAGCCATGTACTAGGTCAGACCTGATGACCTCTCCAATAGGCAGCCATGTACTAGATCTCTTCAGACCTGATGGTCCTACCCATTAGATAGCCATGTACTAGGTCATACACAGAGGGAACCAGGATCTGAGCATGTAGGCATATACATTTTGTGATAATCATAGTCACTTTATAGTTGCATGAAATAAATAGACATTCAACAGTTATTTCAAGCAACCGATAAATCCTTCGGAAATTGCCGGGAAACTAAAGCGATTATTCATAATCATAACCACATACCTTTCAATTGCACTTTTCAAGATAGAAAGAGAAACCCAATCAACAAGCAAAACCTGAAATAAAAGGACAGTTTCCTTTTATTAATATGTATCCACTTCCATTAATCCAATTAGGATTCCAATTCCATAATTAGGGTTTCTTTTAGAAATTAGGGTTTTTCTTCTTCTTTCATCATTAACATTCTTAATTTATCAATCATCATGAAACTCCTACTTTCTCATTAAATTTCCTTTATTATAAAATTGATTTCCTTATTCCATGGAAATATGGTTTTTATCTTTCTTTATCTCAAATTAGGATTTCCATAAAAAATAACCTTCTTTTGAACATTATAATTCCAAGTTAAGAATTTTTTCAATTAAATAGCAAAATAAACTGCCATTAACATTATCAGGGTCAATCTTAACGATTTGACTTGCTAGATTACCAAAATACCCTTTCTACATCCAATTAGGGTTTCTTATCCAATTTTAATAAACTTTATTAGCCAAATAAAGTACTTTTGTAAAACCAGGCGAAATTAGGTTCTGGAAATATTTTTATCGTGTTCCTTGCATTTTTCTATACAACTTTCATATTTTAAGTTTTCTCGTCTGATGTTCATAGCAATTACTGTGAATTTTGCAAGAAAAAGGTATTTTTCTGATTATTTGTCACAGAGAGGGAATTACCGGAAATTCTCTAGCCGTTCGATTGCTAGTCCCGTGGTCCGCGCCTCGATCTGACGATCCTCGCGCATGCCTCCTCTTCACTTACGCACCTCACACATGAGCCGTTGGATTTCGCTGGTCCACGGTGGTCCCTGATCTAGCCGTCTCCGCCTATCTTTGACCCCAGCGTTCGATCACGATCGAACGGTCGTGACTTTCGTCGCTTGGAAAAGCCGCGCCTTCTCCTGGGCCGACTGTTAGATCCCAATCTAACAGCCACGGAGCTTCATCCTCCTCGACCTCTATCCTTTCTAAATGCGGCGGAGCCGGGACGGCGCTCTCGCCGGAGCAAACCCAATCGCGAGCCTGGGCGAGCAAGGGAGGGAAAAAATAGGTCGTTCGAGTTCGCGAGGTTCTCAGGGATCGAAGCATCCCCTTTTATAGACCATGGGAGGTCCCCTCTGGGATTCCCAAACCGAGACATGATCACAGTCCGAGCCCAATTGGGCGTTTCTGAGATTCGCGACGAAACCCTATCATACCAGGGTCGGAACTCGAGCTCTCTTGCTTCCAGATTTGATGGTTTAATTTCCAAGGATGCTCATGCATCGGATCGAACAGGAAATCTCAGAGAAAATTCCCTGAGACGCGCTACAGTCCGAGTCTCTCTGGGACTCAGGATGATGACCGCTCATCGTTGGATTCAGATCCAACGATCTGGATCGACCGCGTTCAAAACCAATTAGGAAAATATTTCCTAATTTATCCAATAAAGCTTATTTCCAATGGAAACTTAGAAATTCAATAACTCCCAATTGGATTGACATTTCTTTCCCAAATTTTGAGTGAAATTCGGATATTGTATTATCCTCCACTCCTCCAAATTTGGTTTCATAATAATATTAATTCGATTCCTTTTCTTGTAATGCAAGTTATTATTATATTATTCACATTTTTCCATCTTTTCATTATTTCTTTCATTATTAATCCCTGATTTTGAGTTCCTTGATCTCCAAGGTATCAATCAACTCGAATTCTTATTTTTAGGGAAATATGCCATATCCTTTTCCTTATTTTAGGGGATTCTTTATGTATTTCTTTATTAATGTCAATTTGGGCTTCCAATAAAGCAAGGCCCAATAAGAACCATGCAACCAATCATCTATGAAATACATTTCAATCAATCATGGAATCCATTCCAAACCACATCACATCAATCAAGAAAATTCATTTATCCTTAAATGATATTTACAAAAGTCATTACATAGCTTGGAAAATTGAGGTTATAACATCCTCCCCTCCTTATAGGAATTTTGTCCTCAAAATTCACAATCAAACAAACAAGTCAGGATATGCTTTTTCCATGTCCGTCTTCAGCTCCCATGTGGCCTCATCCTCTCCATGGTGTTTCCAAAGAACCTTTACCATCTCTATATTCTTATTTCTGAGCTCTTTTACCTTAGTATCTATAATACGCACAGGTAACTCAGGATAAGACAGCTTCCCTTGAAGCTCAATAGTTTCAATGCTCAACACATGGCTGGGATCTTGCACATATCGCTTCAGATTGGACACGTGAAAAACATCATGCATCATACTATATTGTGGGGGTAACGCCAAATGATAAGCCACCTCACCAATCCGTTCTAACACCTCAAACAGACCCACATATCGGGGACTCAGCTTTCCTCTATTCTTGGCTATAGCTCAGAGTGGTCGGATTTTCAGAAAAACATGTTCTCCCACAGTGAAATGCACATCAGTCCTCTTTGCATCAGCATACAAATTTTGTCGATCCTGGGCTCTCTTTAGCCTTTGCTTGATCAAAGCGACTTTATCAGCATACACTTGGAGCTCATCTGACCTCAACAAGGTCCTCTCACCAACATCATCCCAGTGAAGTGGTGACCAACACGGTCTCCCATATAGAGCTTCATATGGAGGCATCCCGATACTGACTTGGTAACTATTATTGTAAGCAAACTCTGCTAAAGGCAAGTACTGCTCCCATGATCCACCCCAATCGAGCACACAAGCTCTCAAAAGATCCTCTAAGGTCTGGATTGTCCTTTCTGACTGTCCATCTGTCTGGGGGTGATAAGCTGTACTGAACTTTAACCTTGTACCAAGTTCCTCTTGAACCTGCTTCCACAGTTTGGAAGTGAACTTTGGATCTCTATCAGAAATGATGGAACTAGGTATTCCATGCAAACGTACTATCTCTCGGATGTACAACTCAGCTAAATCTGACACTTTGGCAGTGGTTTTCAGTGCAAGAAAGTGTGCTGACTTGGTAAGGCGATCTACTATAACCCATATTGCATCATGACCTTTCTTGGTCCGGGGTAAACCCACCATGAAATCCATGGTGATCTGTTCCCATTTCCATTCTGGAATCTCTATAGACTGCAAAAGTCCACCGGGTCGTTGATGTTCAGCCTTCACCATTTGACACGTAAGACAACTGGCCACATAAGCTGCAATGTCTCTTTTCATTCCTGGCCACCAGAAAAACCTCTACATGTCCTTAAACATCTTAGTAGTTCCTGGGTGTACTGTATACTTGGAACCATGAGCCTCTTGCAAGATACGTTCTTTCAGTGGTGAGTCTTCAGGAACCCATATACGATTCTCAAACCTGATTCCTCCATCTACTCCCACAGAAAGACGAGTCTGTGGTTTACTCATCAAACCTCTCATTTTGTCAAGTTCCCCACTGACCAACTGCGCTGCAACTATCTCACCTAACAAATCAGACTGTATCTGAATGTTGGCCAATCGAACTCGATCACTTAACGGTTGAGGAGACCATTTCACCAACTCTTCTAAGCTCTTCCACTGGCTAGACAAGACAGCTGCACACCTGAGCTGTTTCCTACTCAAAGCATCAGCTACCACATTTGCTTTTCCTGGGTGATAAGCTATGGTGAAGTCATAGTCCTTCATGTACTCCATCCATCTTCGTTGTCGTAGGTTTAAGTCTTTCTGTGTCAGAAGGTACTTCAAGCTCTTATGGTCGGTGAAGATCTCAAACGTAGCACCATATAGGTAATGTCGCCAAATCTTCAATGCATGAATAATGGCTACCAACTCTAAATCATGAGTAGGGTAATTCACTTCATTGGGCTTGAGTTGTCGGGAGGCATATGCAACCACATGTCGATTCTGCTCCAACACACAACCAAGTCCCATTTTTGATGCATCGGTGAAGATCATGATGTTGGCTAAATTGGACATTATGTTAATCCCTTTGTTTTGATAATGACAAACATTTCATTCTTGTGGTTTTAACGTGCTATTTGAGTATTTCAGGTGGTGGATAACAAAGACTTGGAAGAACAATTTGATAAAATCACTTTATTTTCATGATTGTAATCAAATGTAAAAGCTTGTACAAGTATATAATGTACAAGTAATTAGATATCATGTAAATCAAGCGTTTAGATCTTCCCTATCCACTCACAACACTTAGATAGGCCATTCCCCAAGATAGTATCACAATTGCACATTGATACACACACTTAGTAAATGAATACATTGAGTCAGTAATATTCTCGGTCGACAAATCGTCGATCGAGAAAATATCGGTCGACAAAAACTTCGACCGAGAAACTCTCGGTCGACAAAATCTTCGATTGAGAATAGACCCTACTAGCCGTTAGACCCAGCAAACAAAGTGGTTGGGAGTTGGAAATGAATGTTGAAAACACTTTCTCCAGGAGGTCCCTCGGTCGACAAATCTTCGACCGAGAAGGACTCTCGGTCGACAAATCTTCGACCGAGAAAAGTTCTGTCTGCACTTTTCAGGGTCAATTAACTAGCCGTTGCAAATGCAATTAGTGGACAAATAACGGCTAGTTAAGCACTTAGAACCCCCTAGAAAGTGTCTAGAATGTCCTTAAGCATTCATAGGCCATTCCTATAAATAGGACAAGCCATAGGACACCAAAACACACCTAAGCTACACTTGTGCTACACTTGAGCTTGAATACTCATTGGCAATCTGTTTTGAGCAATAGAGCATTTCCCACATTGGCTATTCATTCCCATTGCTCTAATTTCGTGTCCTATAGGCTAGCATCTCCTTTCCACAACACTTACACTTCTACACTCATTGGTTAGGAGATCAATACGCTTGATATAGGCAAATCAAGCCTTGTGCTTAAAAGGATAAGTTGTAATTTCTATTTTCCTTCTTGTTCCTTTTATTCTTTGTATTCTCCTTGCTACTCCTAGGGTTGGAGGCTGCGGATTGGAGAAGGTTCTTCTCGGAGGAGAAGGTGGACTTCAAGCTACTTCAAGAAGGCTATCGCAACGGGAAGCTACTTCAAGAAGGCTATTGCAACGGGAAGCTACTTCAGGAGGAAGGTTGCTTCAAGGTTGGTGCAATTACTTCTAGGTGAAGGCTGCTTCAAGGTTGGTGCGATTAGTTCTAGGTGAAGGCTGCTTGAAGGGTTTAGGGAGAGAATTGTAATTTTATGTAAAGTCCTTGCGAGGTAATAAAATTAAATTCTTTCCAAATCCCGGTTGGGTAAGCAACCGGGTAGTGGACTGACAACTTTAGTATTTGCTAAAGTTGGAACCACTCTAAATCCTTGTCCCCTTGTCCAATATTTTGTGGTTGGTTGTTTGAGTTAAATAATTGTTAAAATTGTTTTAAAACTCTATTCACCCCCCCTCTAGTAGTTTTCAGTTGGTATCAGAGCAGGCTTCAAGGAACCCTAACCAGGTCTTGAAGAATGGAGGGTGATGGTGATTACAATCGCAACAAAAGATGCAGCTTGAACAAATCTACAATATGTTGCAATTGGTGCTTAGGAACAAGCCACACAACAACTAGCTGCCCATGGAGATCAAAGAAGGAAGATGAACACAAGGATTGTCTCATTGCTACAACTAGTGAAGAAGAAGAAGAAGAAGAGGTAAGTATTTTTGATTTATCTAAAGAAGAACTAGTTGCTAGTCTTGAAGAGACACATAATAAATATGTTGAGTGCAAGAAGAAACTAAAGAAATCCAATAAAGCAAATGATGAATTAAATGCTAGACTTCTTGCTCTCACATCTGAAAATGAAGATTTATATGCTAAATTAAATGATCTTGGTTTTGAAAAAGATAGCATTATTTCTGAAAATCATACTTTGAAATCATCTCTAAGTAGTAGTAATGTGAAGATGTTTACTCTAGAAACAAATTATGATCTTCTATCTCAAGAAAAGGTTGGATTACTTGCAAAATTAAATGATCTTCAAAAACAACCTGTCTTGTGTACACATCTAGATTATGATAATATAGTGAAAGAAAGGAATTCTTTATCATCTAATCTAGATCAAGCAAAACTAGATATTAAGAAAAGAATGGATGAGATTGTTAAGTTGCACCAAGAAGTTAGTAGGTTAAGCAACAATGGAATCCTTGATAAAATATTGGATGATTCCTATCATCAAATTGGGAGAAGAGGACTAGGTTACAAGCCTAAGGGGAAATCTTATCAACAACTTAGTTGGAGAAAGACACAAGCACATCAATCACTATATGTACCTAAAGGAACAAATACATTTGTACCAAAGAACAACCTAGAACAAAACCATAGAAAAAGACTTGAGGTTGATTCTATATGTTGCCATTATTGCTTACGTCTTGGACACTACTCTTTTTCATGCCCATACAAGAAAAAGGATGTTGAGTTGGTATGGGTTCCAAAACCCCCTAATTGAATTGATTAGACTAAGTTGAGATATGACCAAAGACTTCAAATTGCATATCTTTATGTCTATCTCAACTTAACATAAAGAGATAACAAAATGATTCAAGTAATTAAAATTTCTAACTTGAAAATATACAATCTTAAACAAACCCGCAGAGACACATCTTTGAAAATTTATCTAAATTAATGTCCTTAAAACTTAAAGATTTGAATATGATTAGTTGAGATTTGATCTAAACGTTACTTTGATATTTCTATGTTTATCTCAACTAAAAATGATTTTTAAATTGCATAATTGAATTAAATATAGTCTATGTTTTTTTTGGAAGCAATTAACAGTTCTAAAAACAGTACAGAAACCTTGTCGGTCGAGAAATCTTCGACCGAGCTGTCACTCGGTCGAGAAATCTTCGACCGAACAGGTCACTGATTTCAGTCTGCAGTAAAATTGCTGACTAATTTGATTGATCAAGTGGCTATCTATTTGCTGTTAATGACTGTTTTACATGCAAAACAAGTTGAAGATCAATTTTGAAAATAAATGATATCATTTCGATTGATCCTCTAAATAAGGTAAAACTGAAAATCATGTTTAGAAATCACTATTTTCTAATAAAAGCATCTCTTGGTCTATCTATATAGAAATCATGTGTTATGACATTTAGTTTAAATGATCACAATCATTGTATTTCATGAAATTATCACTTTATTGTTCTATTATTACATCATGGATATGCTTTCACTACTTTATCATTCAGCTCATAAAGATGATGCTATGTTACATAGAACAAATAGATAATGATTATTGCATGGATCCTTGATGAGACATAGGCAAGAAAAATGATTCATTGGTGATTTGTTGCTTAGAAAAAGAACTTTAAGGTTTGCAAAACATAAAATAAAGAATTTCTCAATTGGTATCTATAAGAAATTGCGATATCATTCATGCCTTCAAGGATATATGTTTTTTCATGAAGAATCACATGATTAATATGAACAGAAATAGGACTTGATTTATGCACTCATAGTAAAAAGTACATCATTCATAATAGGTTTTATTCAAAGTAATTTAATTGATATCTCTTTAAGGTACCTGCAAAATTTATACTTCACATGTGAAATCTGCAGATTCTGCCTCTTGGTTGAAATAAAATTTAGCCAAGGGGCGCTATGGTCGTAGTCAAGGTCGACCTAAAATAAGCTTTGACAAAATGCTTATTCGGATATCATTTTATTGTACTTAATCTTAGTATACTTTTGATAAAGGTCAAAATCAAAATTTAAAATCATCTGTGACCTTAGAAGCTTTAAATTGCTTTAATGGTAAGATTAAGGGGGAGCTCATACAAACAAATTTGATTATCTGATTAAAAATATTTTGAAGCTTGTTACGACCTTAGTATTTTTACTCTTGGTTATGAAGACATCTATGAATTTCATAAAAATGATATAAGGAACTCTCTAAACAAATCGGGATTAACATCCCTTGCATTTGGTTAGAGACATTTTTTCATGAACTCTGAGATTAAAGGACTCTCATTTCATTTTCAGGGCTTAACATCCCTTGCAAAATAGATGAGAAATCAATACATATGCCATGAACCTAACAGGATCTCATATCATTTCAAGGCTTAACATCCTTTGCAAATGATTGAGAAACAAATTGTGGCTAAATTAGACAAAAATGATATTAAATCCATGTTCCTAATAGAATATCTATCTAAGGGGGAGCATAGTATAAAATTAAGGGGGAGAAGAAATATAAAACATTAAACTTGGATATCTTTTTGAAATGACAAAGGGGGAGAAATAATATAAAATCAAAAACATAAAATAAAATGAGTTTCATAATATCTCAGCCAGCACCCACTTGCAAACACAAGATTGGATACAAAAGGTAAACTTCAGGTATGAAACTCATATGATTTATATTTCCTTATTTTATATTTAGGAAATGTTTGTCATCTTCAAAAAGGGGGAGATTGTTGGCTAAATTGGACATTATGTTAATCCCTTTGTTTTGATAATGACAAACATTTCGTTCTTGTGGTTTTAACGTGCTATTTGAGTATTTCAGGTGGTGGATAACAAAGACTTGGAAGAACAATTTGATAAAATCACTTTATTTTCATGATTGTAATCAAATATAAAAGCTTGTACAAGTATATAATGTACAAGTAATTAGATATCATGTAAATCAAGCGTTTAGATCTTCCCTATCCACTCACAACACTTAGATAGGCCATTCTCCAAGATAGTATCACAATTTCACATTGATACACACACTTAGTAAATGAATACATTGAGTCAGTAATATTCTCGGTCGACAAATCGTCGATCGAGAAAATATCGGTTGACAAAAACTTCGACCGAGAAACTCTCGGTCGACAAAATCTTCGATTGAGAATAGACCCTACTAGCCGTTAGACCCAGCAGACAAAGTGGTTGGGAGTTGGAAATGAATGTTGAAAACACTTTCTCCAGGAGGTCCCTCGGTCGAAAAATCTTCGACCGAGAAGGACTCTCGGTCGACAAATCTTCGACCGAGAAAAGTTCTGTCTGCACTTTTCAGGGTCAATTAACTAGCCGTTGCAAATGCAATTAGTGGACAAATAACGGCTAGTTAAGCACTTAGAACCCCCTAGAAAGTGTCTAGAATGTCCTTAAGCATTCATAGGCCATTCCTATAAATAGGACAAGACATAGGACACCAAAACACACCTAAGCTACACTTGTGCTACACTTGAGCTTGAATACTCATTGGCAATCTGTTTTGAGCAATAGAGCATTTCCCACATTGGCTATTCATTCCCATTGCTCTAATTTCGTGTCCTATAGGCTAGCATCTCCTTTCCACAGCACTTACACTTCTACACTCATTGGTTAGGAGATCAATACGCTTGATATAGGAAAATCAAGCCTTGTGCTTAAAAGGATAAGTTGTAATTTCTATTTTCCTTCTTGTTCCTTTTATTCTTTGTATTCTCCTTGCTACTCCTAGGGTTGGAGGCTGCGGATTGGAGAAGGTTCTTCTCGGAGGAGAAGGTGGACTTCAAGCTACTTCAAGAAGGCTATCGCAACGGGAAGCTACTTCAAGAAGGCTATTGCAACGGGAAGCTACTTCAGGAGGAAGGTTGCTTCAAGGTTGGTGCAATTACTTCTAGGTGAAGGCTGCTTCAAGGTTGGTGCGATTACTTCTAGGTGAAGGCTGCTTGAAGGGTTTAGGGAGAGAATTGTAATTTTATGTAAAGTCCTTGCGAGGTAATAAAATTAAATTCTTTCCAAATCCCGGTTGGGTAAGCAACCGGGTAGTGGACTGACAACTTTAGTATTTGCTAAAGTTGGAACCACTCTAAATCCTTGTCCCCTTGTCCAATATTTTGTGGTTGGTTGTTTGAGTTAAATAATTGTTAAAATTGTTTTAAAACTCTATTCACCCCCCCTCTAGTAGTTTTCACATGAAACCCTCATTACCTGATTGTAGAGTCAACACTGGTGTTGTGGTCAACTTCTCCTTCAACTCTTGGAAACGAGCTTCACAAACATCAGACCACACAAACTTTGTATCCTTTTGAGTCAACATAGTCAAAGGCAAGGCAGTCTTGGAGAAGTCTGAAATGAAACGTCAGTAGTATCCTGCTAACCCCAAGAAGCTTCGGATCTCGGAGGGGTTCTTCGGTGTAGGCCAGTCTCGAACTGCCGACACTTTAGCTGGATCCACGGCGATCGTTCCTCCTGAGATGATATGTCCAAGGAACATGACCTGATCTATCCAAAACTCACATTTTGAGAATTTTCCATAGAACTTCTGCTTTCTCAGGATATCAAGGACTATCCTTAGGTGGTCTCGGTGTTGCTCTAGGTCATTGGAATAAACCAAAATGTCATCTATGAACACTATGACAAACGAGTCAAGTTAGGGTTGGAACACACTATTCATAAGGTTCATGAATACACTAGGTGCATTGGACAACCCAAAAGGCATAACCACAAACTCATAATGACCATATCGTGTTCGAAAAGCTATCTTTGGAATGTCCTCACTCTTGACCCTCAACTAATGGTAACCTGATCTTAAGTCAATCTTAGAAAAGACTCGGGCAGACCTCAACTGGTCAAACAGGTCATCTATACGGGGTAAAGGGTATTTGTTCTTAATGGTCGCTTGGTTGATCATCCGGTAGTCTATTCACATTCGAAGTGACCCATCCTTTTTCTTTACAAAAAGAACCGGTGCTCCCCATGGTGATGTGCTAGGACGGATAAAACCCTTGTCTAGCAATTCTTGCAATTGTTTCTTCAACTCAAGCAACTCTGCAGGGGCCATTCTATAAGGCGCTTGGGAAATAGGGCTTGTTCCTGGAGCTAGCTCTATGGAAAAGTCCACCTCTCTTTTGGGAGGAATCCCAGGTAGATCATCCGGAAAAACATCAGCATAGCCCTTTACAACCTCTATCTCCTCTAAGGGTTGCACCTTGGTCTCGGGTTCGGTAACAACTGCTAGGAAAGCTTGACAACCTTTACTTATCATCTTTTCTGCTTTTAAGGATGACACATATAGGCTGGTGGTGGCATCTTTTCTACCTCTAATGACAAAAGGTGGGTGACCTGGTTCTTTAATGATCACTTTCTTTTCCCTACAGTTAAGATGGGCTCTATAGGTATAAAGCCAATCCATTCCAATGATCACATCAAAATCATTCATATCAAGAAGGATAAAATCTGTAGGAAACTCATGATCTCGATATTTCACAGGTAACACCAGAGTTTTCAAAAGAGAAGTAAAGATACGACCACTCGGGGTTGTAACATCTAAGACATATCCTAAGTCCTTGATATCCAAACAAAGCATAGTTGCAAGATTTCTCGAAATGAAGGTATTAGTAGATCCAGAGTCAAACAAAGCTTTTACATTATGTCCCATGACTTCAAGCATGCCTACATCATGTTCATCATACATTAGACCATTACATGCTTAACTTTCAAACATAAGAAAAACTCTAAGGGTTATTACCCTCAATCAACCGGTTAGCATTCGCTTGAGCTTCTTCATTGTCAATGGCGAACACTCGAGCTTGTCTTCTGTCTCCTGCAGGTTGTGCCACAGCTACAGGTGGGGCTGCTACTGGTGGTGCTGCAACTGGACCTGGTCCTCTAGGAGCAGGTAGAGGACAAGCAGCATGGATGTGTCCTTCTTGTTGACAACGATAGCAAACTCTCTTCTTGTGGCGACACTCACCATGATGCCATCTTCCACAAGAGCGGCATCAGGGTCGATTGCTATCTGGTTGGGGTTTCCATTTCCTCCCTGTTTTCCCTTAGCTTGATGACGTCCTTGTCCCTTCTTGTGATGGTTCCTCTGACTCTGAGTTCCTTCAGTGAAACCCAAATACCCCTTAGGTGGAGGTTGAGCAGGCATCACAGTCCTCTCCATATCCAAAGCTGTATTGTAAGCTTCTGCAAAGGTCTTGGGCTTGCTTGCCATGACATGAGGCTTGATGGCAGGATGAAGTCGCTCTATGAAGTGATCCACCCTCCTTTCCTCATCCATTTTGTACCCAAAATGTTCGAGGATGCGAAACTTCCGCCCAAAGTCCGCCACAGAGGAATTTCCTTGAGTCAGATTGGTGAACTCTCTTTCCTTTTCCTTTTTAGCAGCAACAGGGACAAATCTGGCATTAAAGGTGGTCTTGAAATCAGCCCATGCCATAGGTTCTTCTGTCAGGTCTCTTCCAGAGATGTGAGTCTCCCACCATATCTTAGCTGCTCCTTCCAGGAGGTGAGCAGCAAAGAGAACCTTCTTGCAGGGTTGCACTTCAAGCATGCGGAATCCATTCTCTATTGCAAGAACCCATGCTTCCGCCTTGTCAACCACCTCAGAATTGTCTTCACCCCAGAACTTCTCTATGTTCAGCTTGACAAAGTCTAGAATGGTGGCTCCAACATGGGGACGAACAGGATGTGGTTCACCATTCTCAGCTCTAGCTAAGTCTCGAAGGGCCAAAGCATTTATAGCTTCTGTCAACTTCTTTTGTTGCTCAATCCACATGACATCAGGTGTAGGGATCATCATGGTTGGTTCATCAACCTGATCTTCTTCCATCTTGGCTTCTTCCTCAAACACATGTTGTTCCTCATATCCTTGGTCCTCTTCCTGGTCAAGGTTGCTAAATGGAACTGGGTTAGGGTTAGGGACCTCATGAGTGGTTTCTTCAGATCTCTTCCTCTTCTTAGATGACCCACCCTCATGGTCCCTCTTCCTCTTCTCAGAAGATTCCTTACTCTTCCGGGGAGGCCAAACACTCCTAGATTGGTTCCCAGAACCCACCGGAATGGCAACAGTCTTGGTCCGAGCCATCTACATAAGCATAACAAACAAATCTTTAGTTTATCATTTAAACTAGTTATACTTATGTTCAATGATATCTCATTACATATCTTTTATTCATTTGATGGAGGACCCTTAATCCTTATCTTATATGCCCATACCACATGAGTGTGGAGAAGAGAGAGAAAATCCTATTCTTAAAACCTTAATAGAATATGAGATGAGGAGTGATGAAATAAGATGAGAGAGTCCTAAAGGTATCTTATTTCGATTCGTACCCTAAGACTTTGGCCAGGCGGTCACACGGGTCCGGGAGTCCTCGTATTCCGACTAGCGGTGCAGAGGAAAATCTTTCCAGCCCCCGGTCGTGATCCCTTTCTAGACACCTCCGTCTTTCGGATACTCCTCTAATAACTCCCTTGGGTTCTATGGAGTTTGTAAAATTTAATAATTATTAATGGTTAAATGAGGAACCCATGCTCTGATACCAAATGTTACGACCCCATCTTCCGATAACCCCCAATTAAGGGAGATCGCAAGGTTGAAGCCGCACCCATGAAATTCCGGATCAAAGGTTCGACATATAACCAATAACAATTATTAAATTCTAGCAGACTATACTGAAAATGGTAATAAAATTTTTCTTTATCATACCTTTGAAAAGTTGGAAGTACTAGACTTCTAACCACAAAAGAACTACTCTAACTAACTCCTCCTTGTTCTTTAGTTCTTGAATTCACAATGTGTCACTTTACTATTTTGTGCTTTGAAATATGTACCTAAAACGCCGACAAACAAAACAACGGTCAGTCGGTATGTGGAGGATCCAATAATCAAGAAATT